>CM053783.1:396782716-397388078 GCA_028749045.1 Cupressus sempervirens
TGGAAGAACAAAATTTCTTGAGTTTATAGCCCCTAAAGGGAACCTATTATGGTGTTATGTTTGATGTCTCCTATTGGAAAAAATCCACCTTCTCCCAGTTCGAATCAATGTCGAACCTATTGTGCAAACCCAAAATGGGAGTGAATGTTGAATTTTTCTTCACGTTATGATTGGTTGTCTCTCGATCAGTCTTCATTCTCTCCATGATCAACGTGATGTATTGTAAAATTCATAAATGGATCCCTTGTTAAGGACCAAGAAGGAAATTTAAAATTGTATTAGATTTCAAATATGGTTGGAGTTTTTTCTTCAGGATTGAAATCCTGTGTAAAAACATTATTGTTAAATTATTGTGGAAATGACTACGAAGTCAAGTTTCCTTCTTGGTTCTTCCTTCAGTGGAGCCTTTGAATTAGGTAGTTCAAATTAAAAAAAAGAGTAGTATTATTTCATATGAGTTGTTCCTTGTAGTTCAATCATATTTATGTGCATATTGAAAAAGGGCTAAAATAATGTTTTACTCTTCCTATGGTAATCTTATGTTTTTAAAATTTTACTCATTTGATTAAGGTTAACTAGATAAAAATGATCATTGAAAATTTTGCATTTTAAAATCAAAATATATTAAGAAGATTCATTATTTTTTATTAAAGAATGTAGCAAGAGAGTGCTAGCCCATGATACAAACAACTCACACTAGATACTGCTAAACAAAATTAATAGCACCTAATGCCAAATCTAGGATCACCAAGGATCTATAATATAGACTTACCTCTATCAAAGACAAAGGTCTAAGAATGATACACCTTGGGAAAAGCCCCCATACAAGCTATGAAACATAACCAAAAACAAGAACCAAGGACTTGGATGAGCCCTTTAAAACTTCCAGTGTACATCCAATCACAAGAAGATAAGAACCAGGAAGAATGAGGTCCTTTCATCACCAGAAAAATTTAACAACTAAATAAGGTAGCAACTTGCCTATCCTTTCCTCTCTGTCAGAACTAGAGATCCATAACCATCTTGACCCCTTTCTCAAGCTAGCACTTTCAAAGATCTTCCACCACACAATAGTCTCCTTTCCCACCTCAATAGTGAATTGGTCCCCCATAGTAGAAATAGGGGGAGAGAAGATCAAAACATTGAGGTTAGGAAGGTGGAGCCACCAACCCCCCAACCTATCACAAGCTGCAGCCTTGAAAATGTCCCCCTTCATAGGAGTCTCCAACAACTCACACCAAATATCCACCTTAATAGGAGATAGCTTCACCTCCATAGAAGCCATGCAAGAAGCAGTGGCAAAAATAATCCAAGTCCACCACCTTTGTAACAACATTTTATTCATAATGAGAGGACAATGTAGAGCCCTCCCACCAAGGAAACAAATATCAAGGTTAGGAAGATGGAACCACCAACCCCCCAACCTATCAAAAGCAGTAGCCTTGAGAATGTCCCCCTCAATAAGAGTCTCCTCCACAACTAGTAACTCACACCAGATCTCCACCTTAATAGGAGATAGCTTCACCTCCATAGAAGATTTGTGAGAAGGAGTGGAGACAAACATCCAATCCCACCACCTCTATAACAAAATTTTACTTATAATGAGAAGACAATGTAGAGCCTTACCAACAAAGAACCAACCACCCACTAGTGGGGGAACCCAAGTTTGATCAACCAGCATAAAGGCACAAGAACCTAATGCTTGAAACCAGTAGTGCCCAAGAGAGACAAGCCGCATGAGCCTTCACAACCCAAGATTGCCCCAAAGGTAGCAACCCATAATCCATCTAGCATAGGGAGGGGGTGAGGAACCATCCCAACCTAGTCTTTACCAACATAAAAGTGAGGAGTAGCATATAGATAGCTAAACTCCCCACCAAAGCTTGGGAAGACACATGATCCAAAAGGCTTGATTCAAGGTAAGATGAACCAGGGAGAATGAGAGCCTTGGATCAAGCTTTGAAATCCAATACCTCCACCATTTCCCATGTTACCATCACAACTAGCTATGAATATAGGGGAAAACCTCTCTCCCCATAGCCTTAGAAGGGCAGAACCAACCTTCACAAAAATCAAACAACAACCCTCAAAAGAAAGCTGCCCCCAACCAAGAGAAACACCCTAGAGGAACTCATCAACACTATCACTAGCAGGAATGGTACCAAAGACCAGACCCCAATCTCTACACATCCTTCTCAAATGATGAAGGCCACAACAAACATGAGTTCGAATCCAATGGAAAAAACTTCCAGCTGAACTACACCACACAAGATCAAGATGATGTGTTTGAAAAACCCTTGCCTTTAAACCAACAAATAGAGACAACAAGACAACAGTATCCAATAGGGAAAATTCCACCCAAAGCTCACAAAAACAAACTCCCTCACTACCAAGTCATCATCGTTATCTTCCCCCTCACCAATCTCAGACACCCCTACAACACTCTTGCATCTACAGGAAACCCTCAGTTTGAAATCTTAAAACCCACTCCCTTTTCCACTCATCGCTCAGTTTGAAACTGACTGTCCTACCAAACTTAAGAAGATTCATTGTCAATTTGTATCTCATTTAGTTATTTTCATGAGTATTAGGAAGTTAAAATATTCAACTCAAATGTTCATGTTTTACATTTAATTTTAAAATGAACTTGCAAATATATATATATATATATATATTCAACTCAAATGTTCATGTTTTACATTTAATTTTAAAATGAACTTGAAAATATATATATATATATATTCCTCTTGGCAAATTATACAAGTTAGAAAAATTCCAACACTTAGAAAAAAATCAAATTGCATCCTAGGGGTAAAAAACTCTCTAGATTTTGAATGGGAACAAAGTTAATTTCCTTTCCTACTATAGAGCATCTAAAAGATTCTATTAATATTCTTTTTGAACTTATTAGTATTAAATATTTAAATGAAAAGAAAAAAAACAAATATTATTAATACATTTAGCAATATCCTAAATATCCTATGACTCACCTAATAAACTTTTAAAACTTATTATCCCCCTTATCCTAAGTCTTTTACTACCCTAGGTGTACCTAGGTGAAATTTGAAAACATGGGGGAAAGTGTAGTTTAAAGTGGCAGTCATTAAATTATATCCTAAAATGGGAGTGTACCCCTAATTTGAAAAGATGTCTCTTATTAAATTTTCCCTCCCCACTCCATGCAATTTTCATTTGCCATGACTTTGGGACCATGTGGTTTGTTGGAAGTTTTAAATTTAAAACATTTTCTCCCACTTTATTCCTAGCCACCTAGTCCTTTTTGCTATGTATGGCAGCCTCTTGTCATCATGGGAATCCAGTTGTTGGGACTTGTGCCCACGGGGGAAGGTGGGGAAAGAGTCTTGGAGTGAGTGTAGAGGGTGAGTGGGGTAGTTAGGGGTTAAGATTAGATAGGTTAGTTTATTTTTAGATATTTGTTAGTTTCTTTTTAGTTTTAGGATATTAATTAGTTTTTTTAACTGGTTGTATTAATTATTATTTAGTTTAACTTAAGATTTATATGATTATTGTTTTGTATTATTATTTATGGGCTACATATAAAGAGAATGAATTGATTTAAATTAATGTTGAATTTTTGTTTATGTTTTAACTAACTATATTGAATATTTAAATATTAGCCTTGATTTAAAAGGTGATTGTTTATATTAGATTTAATAAAGTTTGGTTTTTTTCTAAATGTTAGATGATTATATTATTAGTTAATCCTTGGTTTTTTTCAATGTTTCAAAAAAGTTCAATTTATCTTTATTTTTATTTAAATCATTATTTAAATAATTTTAGATATATTATTTTCAAATTAATGTAATAACAAAACAAATGTCAAAATCAATATGATAACGAATGCTTAGATTTAACGATCTATTCATACTCATTGATTTTTTAACTTAAATGGAAATGTTTTTTAATGGACCTATGTCTTAACTAAATTAAACTTATCAACTTAGTAGATTTAATTATTATTATTTTTAAAAAAAAATTACATGTTTTTTAGCCCTTGTATTTTGGGCATGACATTTTGGTACCAAAGGGCCCATGTTCAAAACTAGGAACCTAAAACTATTATGCTTCTAAAACTTAATCTAAACTTTAAATTGTGTAGGATGCCTCCTGTGACATGAAGCAACCGTTGAGGCAAGGTCATAGGGTGAGATGTGGTAGAGCATAATAGAAGGATGGACCACCACCTCCACCTCCACCACCACCTCCACCTAACCCAAATCAAGATATCTTGGATACCCTTTAGAAACTGATTAGGGTAGTTTAATAGAGACTACCACCTGCAATATAGCCAGGGTAGTAGATTCCCAAAGAGAAAGCACAGTGACCCAGAGGAGGTGGACCTAGTGGTAGAGAGAGGAAGAGGATTCCCCCACTAAGGCAGGTAGAGGGACAAGGTGAGCATGAGGGTGAGTCGATACATCAAAGAGGACCATTACTCGACAGACCTCCTAGACATGTAGGAGATGATATTAGGGAGTTGATACAACTCCAACCACCATTCTATACTAGTTCCACTAAGGGTATAGTAGCAGAGGCCTAGTTATAGAGTCTCTAGGGGTGCTTTAGGTTACATCCTTATGGGAGTAATTTGAAGGCATGTCTAGCAGTACATCAGCATAGGGGAGATGCCTATAATTGGTGGCATCAGGAGGAGACTATAGGAGGAGTGATGATGGATACCCTCACATGGGAGTCATTCTTGGAGATATTCCAGGAGAGGTAACTATTCAAACACTTTCATTCTCTATATCAAAGGGGTCTCACAGTAGCTTAGTATGAGAGAAAGTTTCTTGAGCTCCTTCCATATGTTGAATACATGAAGGATGAGAAATTGTGAGTACATTGCTTTATCATGGGACTAAATTTCTCACTCCAAGGTGTAGTTTGTTTGGCCTTCCCTACCACCTTTAGATAGGTAGTTGAGATAGCATTAGTTGCTAAGGATAATCAAGGTAGATAGGAGTCATAGGATTGATCTTAGAATCAAAAGTCTACCTAGTAGAAACCCCCTTGGAAAGGAAATTAGAACTATACAGCAAGGTCCTCTAAGGGCCAATACTCTCAGTAGCAGAAACTGCAACAGTAGCAGTAGAAACCCTCATAGGGTTATCAGGGCTCCAAGCCCAAGAAATGGTAGTCATAGGGTCTCAGAAGGTACAAGCCCCACAATCATAGTGAGTGAAGAGTCAGTAGTCTTCCAAGGATGGATATAGTGGATCTAGTAGATTAGGGGGCCCACAATAGTCTAGATCATAGGGTGTATGATCTTATACCCAAGGACCATGCTAGACTTGTGTGGTCGTATGCATCATATAGCTAGAGAGTGTCTACAAGGAAAATAATCTAGTGGTCAGAGAGGAGCTTTTTTAGAGCTGATAGTTAGTGACATGGGTAGATCCCATAGAGTTTTTGCAGCGGTTGACAACCACCAAGATGAGCATTAGACCACAGTTATTGAGGCCATAGGTACAATACTAGGTAGTATGGTTGCTATTTGATTTGATTTGATTTTGGAGCTATTGACTCTTTTATATATCCATATATAGTGAAGCATTGTAGGCTAGTGGCAATTAGATAGGATGTTAGTTGGGAAGTAGAGTTAGCCTCAGGAGACATAGTGTTAGTTAGTTCCATGGTGCATAATTGTCAGATGTAGATTAGAGACATGACCATAATGCTTGATCTACGCATTACCCCTCTAGGTTCTTATGATATTGTCCTTGGCATGGATTGGCTTTATGCCCATAACACCAAGATAGATTGTTGATAGAAGAGGGTAGAATGTGTGGATGAGTTTGGGATCTCTAGGGCAATCTTCAAGGTAAAGAGACTAGTATCCCTTCGTATGATTTCTTCTATGTAGCTTAGATGATGCATGCAACATGGATGTTAGTTGTTCACTATCACCATTAGTGACAGAGAGAAAAATTCATAGGGAGAGCCATTCCTCAATGACTTCCCAATTCTATAGGAATTCATAGATGTGTTTCCTTTAGAGCTCCCTGGTATGCCTCCACCTAGAGAAGTGGATTTTCATATTGATTTTGTGACAAGAGCCAAGCTAGTATTGAGAGCGCCATACAGAATGACTACTCATGAGCTCAGTGAACTAAAGACTCAATTGGAGGAACTCTTAGAGAAGGGGCATATTTGACCTAGTGTGTCACGTTGGGGTGCACTAGTGATCTTCGTAAAGAATAAGGATGGATCACTTAGGTTGTGTATTGATTATCGACAGTTGAACAAAGCAACCATCAAGAACTGATATCATCTTTCTAGAATTGATGATCTCTTCAATCAGTTATAGGGTACCTGAGTATTTTCTAAGATTGATCTAAAGTCAATTTATCATTAGTTGAGAATTGTGGATAGTGATATCCCCAAGACTGCATTATGTATGAGGTATGGTCACTATGAGTTCACCATGGTACCATTTGGCCTCATGAATGCTCTAGTTGTATTCATGAGCCTCATGAATGGAGTATTATGTACCTTTTTGGATAAGTTTGTTGTCATTTTCCTTGATGAAATTCTAATATATTCTCATGATGAGAAGGAGCATAAAGAGCACCTAAGACAAGTATTGCAAAAGTTGACAGAGAACCATTTTTTTGGGAGCTTGTCGAAGTGTGCATTCTACAAACTTGAGATACATTATTTGGGTCATGTCATTTAAGCTTATGGTGTCTTAGTAGACCCATCATGGATTGGCCAATACCGACCAGTGTCATTGAAGTGAGGAGCTTTATGGGACTAGCAAGATATTACCGATGTTTCAATTACTAGATTCTATAGGTTGGCACACCCAATCACATCTCTTCAAAAGAAGGGGAAGTATGAGTGGATAGAGAAATGTGATAGAGATTTTCAAGAGCTCAAGAGAGCCATCACAAGTGCACCAATTCTTGTAGTGCCAAATCCTTCTACAAATTTTGTGGTGTTTATAGATGCATCTTTGGATGGTATAGGGGTAGTCCTTATGCAAGATGAATGACCTATTTCCTTTGATTCTAAGAAGTTGAAGACTCATGAACTCAATTACCCTACTCATGACCTAGATCTTGCAGCTATTGTTCATGCTTTAGTGAGGTGGCAATGCTTCCTTCTAGGTCATAGATTCGAGCTTCATTCCAAGCACTAGAGCTTGCAATACATATTCGCTAAGTTAAACCCTAATGCCATGAAAAGAAGGTGGATGGAGTTCCTTTGTGAGTATGATTTTGATTTTCATTACATCAAGGGAAAGGAGAATGTGGTTGCAAATTCCTTAAGTAGAAGGCACCATGAGCTTTCATCTATGACCACTTGCACTGACTTGAGGGAGCAGATCCTATAGCACTTGCCAATAAATGAGCTTTATGCAAAAGTTAGTTAGATAGTACATTCTTAGAGACCCTTAGAAGGGAAGTTTTTAGAGTATTCTTTGGAGTTATATGGACTCTTGCATCATAGAGGATGTATTTATGTACCTTCCATTGGGGGTTTGCATGAGCTCATTGTACTTGAGGATCACAGAGCACCTTATGCAGCTCACCCTGGTGTTAAGAAGTTACATTTAGATCTGAGATAGTTATATCACTAGCTAGGCATGAGAGTGTAGATTGCAAATAGAGTTATGAGATGCCTCAAGTTTTAGAGGGTGAAGGTAGAGCACTATCATCCTAGTGGTTTTCTTCAACCTCATGAGATTGTGTAGTGTAAATGGGATACTATATCTATGGATTTTATTATTGGTCTCCCCATGTCATCCTGCCACCATGATGCCATTTTGGTGATAGTTGATGTTGACCAAGTTTTCCCATTTCTCACCCATGCGTACTACATACACAACACCAGACATAGCCTAGGTGTTTTTTTGGGACATTTTTAGACTTCATGGCATTTCTCATAAGATCATCTCTAATAGAGTCTCACTATTCACTTCATCTTTTTGGAGAGAGTTGCAGGTAGCATTGGGCACTAGGCTCAATTTTAGTATAGCATACCATCCTCAGATCGACGATCAGACTAAGTGAGTGAATTGAGTTTTGGAGGACATGTTATGTATATATGTGATGGACCATCAGGTCAAATGGGACATATACTTACACCTTGTCAAGTTTTTCTATAATAATGGGCATCATTCCTCCATAGGTATGCCGCCTAATGAAGCCTTGTATGGAAGACCTTGTAGAACACCCTTGATTTAGGATTAGATTGAGGATCGAGAATCTATTGGTACTTAGTTAGTAAAGGAGATGGAGTAGTAGGTGACCCTGATTAGATAGCACCTGAGAGAGGCATAGGATAGGCAGAAGAAGTATGCTAATGTGAAGAGGATAGATCAAGAGTATCAAGTTGGAGATAGAGTTTTCTTGAGGGTACAACCATATAAGA
Source organism: Cupressus sempervirens (assembly GCA_028749045.1). NCBI lineage: Eukaryota > Viridiplantae > Streptophyta > Pinopsida > Cupressales > Cupressaceae > Cupressus > Cupressus sempervirens. The sequence continues at coordinate 396,791,114 of CM053783.1, forward strand.
GTTTGATTCAATTCAAAAAGGGCTCTAAGTTGGCATCCTGATTCATTGGACCATTCAAGATCCTAGAGAGGATAGGACTAGTTGCATACCATCTAGCTTTGTCACCTAGTCTATCATGCATCCATGATGTGTTTCAGATTTTAGTACTTAGAGGATACATTTATGACAAGTCTCATATTATAGATTGGGATGCTCTATCGGTGGAGTCGAATGGGCAGCTAGTGCTAGAGCCTATCTGTATTATTGCCCGACGGACCCTAGCCCTTTGAGGCCAAGAGCTAGACCAGCTTAGGGTCTAATGGGATTGTTATGATGAGGTCATGACTTCATGGGAGGATGAAACATAGATGAGATCTCGGTACCCATATCTTTTTATGAACTCTAGGATGAAGTTCATGCCTAGTGGGGGATGATGTGAGGCCTTGCCCCAATCCATTATAGCATAGTTGATACATTATTATTTTGATACTCATGAGTTGATATTTCAAAACACTATCAGATACACTAAAAATTATTATGATATTTTATGTTGTGTGATGTTTTGATTTCAGATGTTTAATTATGTTATTTAATGTTTTATGAACATGTATACTGATGAAGTAGTGTAGAAAGTGAATGTAGAATTAACACTTTGATTATACAATTTTAAAGATTAAGAATATGAGTAGAATGAGAAAAAGAACTATTTATTTGAAAAATGGACATTTAATTTATGTGATTTCCCTAATACATTATATGCATATATGCATATGATTTTCTTGAGCTACTAATGTGTGCAATGAGTGTGCGGGATATTTTAGCTAAGAAATATAATGAAGAAATGAAACTGAACCCTATGTACCATTTGTGAAAACTAGGGTTAAATCTAATGAAAGATGCAAAACTTGTTGTTCATATTTTAATTTTATTTTTTTGTATTTTAATTGTATTGTGGATTGGATTAATGTATCATTTTGCAATCTTTAAGTGTTAATGTTTTGTTACAGTGTTTTCATAGTGTTTCTTAAAACTCGTGAATTGTATATGCATTCCAGCATGAAAGTTAGGGTTAGCCAAGTAACTTAAATATCTAAGTTAGATTAGGTTGGTTACCTTTTTTCTAATCAATTGGTAATTGAGGTTAATTACCCCTAATCTAGATTAGTGTTTAATTTTCTCTTTGAAGGTTGTTAGAAAGTCTTAAAAAAATTCTAATTTTTGATAGGTCAGTAATTAATCTTAAAGGTATAAAATCATGAAATCTAAGTACCCAAGGGGTATGGGTATGAGTTGGGGGCATTTTCCACCCCCCAGCCCCTTTTGTTGAGTTTTATGGTCACTCAAAAACCCCATTTTTGCTTTATTGCGAAAATTGATTGTTTCCATCATGAGTTGGATAACTTTAACTCCACCTTGAGGTTAGCCTTAGGTCTAGTTGAGTTAGAAGCCTCTAGAACTTTTAGGCAAGTTGGGGGGAGTTATTACTTTTATAGGTGGTTGAGTTTATGATCTTATTTAGAGGCAATTTTGAGAGGGTTTGAGTGTTCACCCAACCTCTAATTTTAGAGTGGAATTCAGGATTGAAGGAGAAGGAGAAGGAAGGGAATGCTCATCTCAAATTTTTTCCATTGCCATAACCTGATTTTAAAGGTAGGAATACTTCACCTCATTTGTTCATGTTGTGCTTCATGTTTTAGTTTTATTGCATATGTACATTCATGTCTATGTTGAGTATGTTTGGGAGGGATTTAAATAGGTTTTCTTAAATGTTTTCCTTTGCATTTTGTTTTGAATTTCAAAGAGATTGTATGGGTTGTATTAGCATTACTCACCCTTGGATAGGGTAGAAGTGGCCATGTATGAGAGAAGGTTGGACTCCAACAGTGTAGAGTTTCTTCTCAGGATGAGAAGAGGGAAAGAAGGTAGGGTGTTATTGGCCCCTACTTGTTAGCACAAACCATGTTTTGAGTTTTGGAATGTAAGAATGGGAGAATGAAAGATCTTGAGTTTATAGCCCCGAAAGGGCACCTGTTATGGTCTTGTGTTTGACATCTCCTGTTGAAGAAAACCCACCTTCTCCCTAGAATGGTTCAATGTCGAACCTATTGTGAAACCTCAGAATGGGAGTGAATGTTGAATTTATCTTCATGTTATGATTGGTTGTCTCTTGATTAGTCTTCATTCTCTCCATGATCACCATGATGTATTGCAAAATTTGTAAATTGATCACTTGCTAAGAGCCAAGAAGGAAATTTAGAATTGTATTAGATTTCAAATATGTCAGGAGTTTTTCCCTCAGGATCGAAATCCTATGTAAAAATGTTATTGTTAACTTATTGTGGAAATGGCTAAAAAGTTTATTTTCTTGCTAGTTCTTTACTGGCGGAGCCTTTAAATAAGGTAGTTCAAATCTAAAAAAAGAGTAGTATTATTTCATATGAGTTGTTCCAAAGTAGTTCAATTATATTTATGTGCATATCAAAAAGGGGATAAAATGATGTTTTACTCTCCCTATGGTAATATTATGTTTTCAAAATTTTACTCATTTGATTAAGGTTAATTAGATAAAAATGATGATATAAAATTTTGCATTTTAAAATCAAAATATGTTAAGAAGGTTCATTGTGGATTTGTATCTCATTTAGTTATTTTTCTGAGTATTAGGAAGTTGAAATATTCAACTCGAATGTTCATGTTTACATTTAATCCTAAAATGAACTTGAATATATATATTCCTCTTGGAAAATTATACAAGTTAGAAAAATTCCAACACTTAGAAAACAAAAATTGCATCCTAGGAGTAAAAAACTCTCTGGATTTTGTATGGGAACAAAATTAATTACCTTTCCTATAACAGAGCATCTAAAAGATTCTTTTAATATTATTTTTGAACTTATTAATATTAAATATTTAAATGAAAAGAAAAGAAAAAACAAATATTATTAATACATTTAGCAATATCCTAAATATCCTAAGACTCACCTAATAAACTTTTAAAACTTATTAACTTCCTTATCCTAAGTCTTTTACTACCTTGTATGTATGTAGGTGATAGTTGAAAACATAAGGGAAAGTGTAGTTAAAAATGGAAACCATTAAATTATATCCTAAAATGGGAGCGCACCCCTGATTCGACAAGATGTCTCTTATTAAATTTTTCCTCCCAACTCCATGCAATTTTTATTTGCCATGACTTTGGGACCACGTGGTTTCTTGGAAGTTAAAAATTTAAAACATTTTGTCCCACTTTATTCCTAGCCACCTAGTCCTTTTTGTTATGTATGGCAGCCTCTTGTCAACATGGGAATCCAATCATTGGGCCTTGTGGCCATGTGGGAAGGTAGGGAAAGAGTCTTGGCGTGAGTGTAGAGGGTGAGTGGGGTAGTTAGGGGTTAAGATTAGATAGGTTAGTTTATTTTTAGATATTTTTTATTTTCTTTTTAGTTTTATTTTAATGGTAGTTTAGTTTTAGATTTAGTTTTTAAAAGGTTAATAATATTTTTAGTTAATAGGTTTTAATTATAGTTAGTTTTTATTAAATTAGTTTTGAGTAATTTAATTTCTATGTAATTAATATTAGCATAATTTGATATTAGAATTTATTTGTAGTTTTAGATTTTAGTAAGTTTATTAATTTAGAATTTAGGATAATTTGGTTATAGTTTAAGTGTGCTCTTTGTAATGTTTATTTACAATTAGATTTTAGTTTGTATAACACATGTTAGTATTTAATTAGTATTAGTAAAGAATAGTTTAGTTTATTTTTATGTTTAAAGTTTTGAAAATTAAAAGTGTAGGATAGTAACTAGTTTTAGGATATTAATTAGTTTTTTAATTAGTTGTATTAATTATTATTTAGTTTAACTTAAGATTTATATGATTATTGTTTTGTATTATTATTTATGGGGTAAGTATAAAGAGAATGAATTGATTTAAATTAATGTTGAATTTTTGTTTATTTTTTAATTAACTATATTGAATATTTAAATATTAGCCTTGATTTAAAAGGTGATTGTTTATATTAGATTTAATAAAGTTTGGTTTTGTTTAAAAAGTTAGATGATTATATTATTAGTTAGTCCTTGGTTTTTTTCAATGTTTCAAAAAATTTTGATTTATCTTTATTTTTATTTAAATCATTATTTGAATAATTGTAAATATATTGTTTTAAAATTAATGTAATAATGAAACAAATGTCAAAATCAATATGATAACGAATGCTTAGATTTAATGATCTATTCATACTCATTGATTTTTAAACTTAAATGGAAATGTCAGGACACTGTTAGGGGAACTTTTTATTGTCTTGCAATGTACCTATGTCTTAACTGAATTAAACTTATCAACTTAGTGGATTTAATTGTTATTGTTTTTAAAAAAATAAAAATTATTACATGTATTTTTGCTCTTTTATTTTGGGCATGACACACTTGGAATACCACCCTATTAAAGGATTTACAAATGGATGTTAAACCAACCTAAGTCCATAGGATTTTACCCTAGCTAACACAATTTTTAGAGAGTAACAAGGGCTTTTGACCTAATACAACTCTTGCAAATTTCAGATCTGTATTTAGCTCTTCACAATTTGTCTGGCTTTTCAATCTCTTTAACTCTGACAGTTTGTTCTCCTTTCAAGCTTTGTCTCCTTGAGTCTCCATGCTTGATGTACTAGTGCAATCTCCTATATGGCCACTTATTGATGTAGAGTCTCTGTGCTCTATTCTTCCTTCTGAATATCTTCTCCTTGACATCCTTCAATAATTTCACAATCTGGCACCCTAGCAACTCTAACTTCTTGGATTGTGACTCCTTGAATAGAAGTCTAGAATTCTTTTCCCTTTTGAAACTTCCTGCTCTTTCTTCTAAATTGATTGGATTAGGTAGGATTCAATGAATCTACCCCATATCTTGTTTCTTCTAGAAACATCATGAAAAATCCTCTTAAATTCACTAAAAAATGGTTTACCTAAAATTTTATGCCACTAGCTCATCATCCTTATTCTCCATCTAGTTCACAAAATTCTAGGTAACAAACTTGTTGGCTTAGATCTAGCAAATCCTTGACTTTTCTCAAAATGTAGCAGCTTGACACTATTGAAATTCTAGTGCTCAACACATACTATATTACTTGACACCAACTATGTTTTACTGATGCTCGACACTTACTATGGATTCACTTAGCATCCACTAAGTTTTTCTAATGCTTGGAACCTATTACTTGCTCAGCTCCTTCTGTATCACTCAGCACACACTAGATTTTGCATTAGCTTAGTACTAGCTGAAAATCTACTCGGCATGAACTAGCTTGCTCAACACTCACTAATGAACTTAGTCAAGCTTTGTAAATAACCTTGTTGCAACTTATACTTCTAAAGTTTCTAAGTGTGGCCAACCTCTATATCTTTAAGTGTATTATCAATAAATCATTTTACCATTGTCTTAACTAATCCTTGCACTTAATTACAAAACCATAACTCAACCTTTCCCTTACGTACTTTTGTTACATCTTGTTGATTAAATCCTCTTCATCAATCAACTAAGTGATAGTACTTGGATCTTATAAGAAATTCTCATTCTAGCAAATAGCAGGTTTGACATCAGTGACAAAACAATGATTGAAAACATTTTTTATCAACAATCTCACTCTTTGCAAACAATTTTCTTTGTTCTTCAACAACTATTTTTTCAATTAGATTTCCAACAATCCCCCTCTTTGGCACTAATGGCAAACCAAATTGATCAACCAAGTTATCAAAATGCTAAGTAAGTTAAAATAGTAAATCAAATGCCATGCTTCAATTGATGTACTTGCAATCCAACAAAGAATTTGATTTCTCCAAACATTGACATCTCAAACTCATGTTTCATTTGATCAACAAAATATTTGCATAGGGAATGTTTCCCTCAAAATATTATGTCATCAACAAAGATTTTAGAAATCAAAATATCTTTACCTTTTTCTACCTTCATATATAAGTTGTTTTTGTCATTCATTCTCTCAAATCCTATCTTCACAAGATATTTGTGCAGTCTCTCATACCATGCTCTAGGTGCTTGCTTCAAACCATAGAGTGCTTTATGTAGTTTGCAAACCATATCCTTGTTGTTCTCATCAATGAATCCCTTTGATTGTTCTATGTAGACTTCCTCTTCCAGTATACTATTTAGAAAAGTATATTTTACATCCATTTGGTAGACTTTGAAACCTTTATAAGCATCATATGCAAGTAGTGTTCTCACTCCTTTCATTCTTGCAATAGGGGCAAATTTTCCCCATAGTTTAGTACCTCTTCTTGTGCATAGCCTTTGCAGACTAGTCTAGCCTTATTTCTTGTGATCTCATTATTCTCTTCAATCTTGTTCCTAAAGATCCATTTGGTACCAATCACATTTTTATGAGCTAGTCTAGGAACTAGAGTCTAGGTTTTTTTCTTCTCAATCTAATCTATCTCCTCTTTCATAGCTTTATGCCAATTATCATCTTATAGTTCATCTTTCACTATTTTAGGCTCAATTTTTCTTAGTAGGCATGATTAATTCCTTATTCTATTCCTTTTCATTGGTCTATCTTCCTTTTCACCAATGATTTTTTTTGTGGGGTGATGTCTTCTCACATATTGGATAGTTTTAGTTTTTTCCTTCTTTCCACATTTGATCTTTCAGCTTCAAAGTCACTGTGCACATCTTTATCTAGTATTCAATAATCTCTTTCATGTGTACTAATTTCAAAATCAAAATGTTCATTTTCTTCATTTTGCAACTCAACTTCTAAATGTAGCTCCAAACTCATTGGTTGTGACTTAGCTGATACTAAAACTTGTTGCTGATTCCCAACTTGATTGGTGGCATCACCTTCAGTAGGCATTCCTTCATAGAAGTATACAAAAGATTTATAATCTTTTGGTTTCTTGGATTCATCAACTTAGACTTCTACATGCTCATCAAAATTTACATTTTCACTCTCCATAATCGTGTTAGTGTTAGTATTCAAACACTTATATGCTTTACTTCTAGTGGAGGATCTAAGGAATATGCCTTCATCAATCTTTGCATCAAACTTTTCATTTCTAGAATCTTTAAGAATATAGCATTTAAAACCAAATACTTTGAAATTTTTTACATTGGGTGAGTAACCATACCATAATTCAAAAGGTATTACATTTGTACCTTTCTTGACTTGAACTCGATTCAGGGTGTAGATAGCTGTACTTATAGCTTTTCTCTAGTACTTCAGAGCAACATTTTTCTCCACCATTAATGTTCTAGCACAGTCTATCATTGATCTATTCCTTCTCTCTACAATGTCATTTTTTGGTGGAGTTCTTGGTGCTAATATTTGCCTTTTAATTCCTTTATCATTGCAAAATGTTTCAAATTCTTTTGATGTAAACTCTCCTCCTCTATCTGATCTTAGGCACTTTAGACTCTTTCCTGTTTCTTTCTCAACCCTAGCCAAATACCACTTAAACATTTGAAATGCATCAAATTTTTTCTTTAAGAACATGGTAGTCATCATCCTAGAGTAATCATCCACAAACAACATTATGTATTTGTCTCCTTGGTAGCTTTGTACTTCTATTGGGCCACATAAGTCTATATGGACTAGTTCTAATACTTCTTTGGAAGTGTAGACTTTACTTTTGAAACTTGACTTGGTCATCTTTCCTTGTTGAAATTGTTTACACATGGTATTTTTAGGCTTCTTTAGCTTAGGAAAACCTCTGACTTTCTTCTTTTTGCTGATGTTAATCAAATTATCAAAATTGACATGACATAGCCTCTTATGCCATAACCAAACATCATCAAATCTTACAATAAAATAGGTTGCATCTTTCATATCTAGGTAAAAAAAGTTACTCCTAGTTTGTTCTCCTTTTCCTATGAGTTTTCCATTAGTGTCATAGATTTTGGCAGTTCTATTTCCAAATTCTATTTTTGCAACCTACATTGCTTAATTGTGACACACTCAACAAATTATAGTTCAATCCTTCAACATAATATGCATTCTCACATGAAATTTTCTCTATAAGTTTAATTGAACCTTTTCCTTTGATTTGACATGGAACATCATTTCCAAATCCAATAATATTTACATTATATTGTGTAAAGGTAACAAACTTACTTTTGTCTCCTATCATGTGATGTGAGCATCCACTATTTATGATCCATTTGTCATTCTTGTTTACATAAGTTACTAGTGTTGTTGCCTCATCTTCATCCAACTCACCTTTCATGGCTACATAAACTACCTCATCATCATTTTTCATCAAAATCCTCTTCTTTAATAATGTAGCACTTTTTTCCTTTATCTTTGTGATCTCTGCCATCATCTTCTCTTCTATTCTTGTTATTGTTTCCTTCTCTATAGTTTTTCTTCTATGTGCATCTTGCAGCAATATGTCCTACTTCATTGAAATTAAAACAAATGATAGGAAGCTTACCTTTGAATTACTTTTGCCTCTGTGAAATTTTTTGGCTAGTAGTGCTTCCAATTGTTCCACATCTTCTTTATCTATGCTACTATCACTGGATGCATACTTTAGCTTTTTCTTCTTCTTCTTTGGTTTTACCTCCTTCGTGTCTTTTAATGATAGCTTAGCCTTGAAAGCAGATTCAAGATTCTCAAGTTTGTAGTTATCAAAATTGGGCAACTCAAGTGCAACGAGTCTTCCTACTATACCTTCAAAATTTAGTTGGTTTCTTGGTACACACCTTAACTCTTGCATGGTTGAAACTCTAATAGCATAGATAGGAAGTATGGTCCTTAAGTATTTGCTATTAATAGTGTCATCTTCTAAATGACCACCCAAACTTCTTATTTCACTTACCACTTCTTTCATTCTAGAGGCATATTGAGCAACATTCTCACCTTCCTCCATTTTCATGTCATCAAACTTTCCTTTGAGGCTTTCTCTTTTTGCTCTTTGAACATTCTAATCTCCTCCATAGATATCAGTTTGGGATTTCCACATCTTGAATGTAGAGTCACATCCTTTGATGTCATCAAACTCAGCATAGTTGAGGGTAGAGATAATCTCTAGCATTTCTTGATTGTGCTTCTTCTTTTTCTTCATATAGTCTATAGTGGATATAGCTGGATCGACATGTTCTACTTTAATTGAGGTTTGTGCATGGTCACTTATCGATCCAAGATGTAGCTTCATTAACTTTTTCCATGCAATGAAGTTATCTCTGTTGAGCTTGGGAACTTCTCTCTTGGACATCTTGATCTTCCCACTTCTAGTACCTTTAAACTAAATCAGCAGATGGCTCTAATAAAAATTATTAGAAATAATTTAGAATAACTGAGATGGGGTTGAATCAGTATTCAAGGTCCAAATTTCCTAATAAAACTTTTTTATCAAGTAAAGTGAGCCTATTGAACTATTCATGCATCCAAGCTTAAACTTTCCTAATTTAGCAAGTTACTATAAAATCAACATGCAAGAATAAGACATGAAAAATCAACAAATAACACAATGATTTACTTGGAAACCCAATTTGAAAAAAACCACCAGTAACATGCTACTCAATTCTCACTCTTTTGAAGTGATGCCCTATGAAAGGCCTACCCTGTTAAACGATACAACACACTGTTAAATGTGACTTGGTTAAAGGATTTAACCACCCTATTAGAAGTGGGTCTTGTTAGAGGACTTTAGAACATTCACTTGGAATTCCACCCTATTAAAGGATTTACAAATGGTTTTTAAACCAATCTAATTCCATAGGATTTTACCCTAGCTAACACAATTGTTAGAGAGTAAAAACAAGGGCTTTTGACCTAATACAACTCACAACTTAACTTGTAGATTTCATATCTCTATTTAGCTCTTCACAATTTTCATGGCTTTTCAATCTCTTTAGCTCTGACAGCTAGTTCTCATTTCAAGCTTTTTTTCCTTGAGTCTCCATGCTCAATGTACTAGTGCAATCTCCTAAATGGCCACTTATCAAAGCAAAGTCTCTTTACTCTATTCTTCCTTCTCAATATTTTCTCCTTGACATCCTTCAATAATTTCACAATTTGGCACCCCAACAACTCTAACTTGTTAGCATGTGACTCCTTAAATAGAAGTCTAAAATTCTTTTCCCTTTCAAATATTCTTGCTCTTTCTTCTAAATCAAATGGATTAGGTCAGATTCAATGAATCTACCCCATATCTTGTTCCTTCTAGAAACATCATGAAAAATCCTCTTGAATTTTCTCAAAAATAGTTTACCTAAAATTTTGTGCCACTAGCTCATTATCCTTACCCTCCATCTAGATTAAAAAATTCAAGGTAACAAACTTGTCAGCTTAGATCTGGCGAATCTTTGACTTTTCTGATAATGTAGCAGCTTGGCACTATTGAAATTCTAGTGCTTGGCACATACTATGTTACCCAACACCAACTACATTTTACTGATGCTATGCACCTACTATGGATTCACTTAGCATCCACTAAGTTTTTCTAATGCTTGACACCTATTACTTGATTGGCTTCTTCTGTATCACTAAGCACACACTAGATTTTGCATTTGCTCAGTACTAACTAAAAATCTACTTGGCATGAACTAGCTTGCTTGGCACTCACTAATGAACTTAGTCAAGCTTTTTAGATAGCCTTGTTAAAACTTATACTTCTAAAGTTTCTAAGTGTGGCCAACTTCTATATCTTTAAGTTTATTATCAATATATCATTTTACCATTATCTTAATTGATCCTTGCACTTCATTACAAAACCATAACTCAACCTTTCCTTTAGGTACTTTTGTTAAATCTTGTTGATCAAATCCTCTTCATCAATCAACTAACTGATAGTACTTGGATCTTATAAGTAATTGTTATTCCAAAAAATAGCAAGTTTGACATCAGTGACAAAACAATGATTGAAAAAATTCTTTATCAAGAATCTCCCTCTTTGCAAAAAATCTTCTTCATTCTTCAACAATGATCTTTTCAATTACATTTCCAACAATAATAATATATAAAAAGATATTGATAATACAAAGTGAAAGTGGAGGAAACCAAACCAACCACTAATAGTATAGAAAGGATAAGATGAAACTAGTGAAATTTTTCTACAGACACAATTGACGAAACTGTTAATTTAAATGAATGGCAAGTGGGGTCGGTGCAAATATTCAACCCCATAGCCAGTGTCAATTCCAAACACATGGAGTGTGAAGTACGAGTATGAGGTTCAAGTAGATAGTGGGTAATAGTAATGTAGGTAGTTACAAGATTTTTTTATGGGAATTCTTTTATGTACATTTCTTTTTCTAGGTGATTGCATTGGCTATTAATTCCTATTTTATTTTTTAATTAATTTTGGTGAGAAAATATGCTTGGGATATTCTTTATGAATATTTGTAATAGACTATATTGAGTTTTTTTTACAATAGGAATCTTCATACTTCCCCATACAGAATCTAGAGAATAATTTGCTCTCTTCTAAAATTTTGTGTTTTCTCATGTGTGTATTTTGTAATCCACATAGCCTATGTTCTTTAAATTCCTTTGCATAATTTTGAAGGTGTAGTATACTTAATATTACAACTAACTATTTTGGAATGGTGATATTCTTACTTGAATTGAAAACCCATTGTAAGCATTGTAAAATAGTCACACTTTTTACTAGCATAACAATGAGACTGTAAATATAAAATCATATTACACTAAATACATATTACAAATCCTTTATAGAATCAATTACAATTTTAATTCAATCTCTTATGATATTTCTTAGATCAATTTTGCATAACCCTAACATATATGCTGGTTCATTTCAATGGATATTAAATTCAATTGATTATCTTAATAGGAGTGATTCCTAGAATATTAAATCTATTTCTACAAAGATATCTCAGATATATAATGCATGTCAAATAAACTATAATATATTACATATGAAAGCCTTTCATTCTTCCTTCCTTGCTACTATGAAATCATTAATTGCAATAATATGAATCAAATGTAGAATCTTCATTCAAATGCATCACATAAGGAAATGATCCTTTCTCATGCTATATCAACATATTGAGCAAATTTGGGCTTTTCCCCATAGATCTAATGAGCACAAAATCTATAATTACATTAAAAAAAATAGCAAGAACCATGGAAACTCTCATCCTAACTATAGGCCTCCAAAGAGACCACCCCTGAGCTATGGGAATACAAGGCTCAAACAAGATACCACATACAATCTTTTAAATACATAAAGATCATAATAACATACTTGCACAATCATATCCCAAGCTATTTTAACAATTGTTCACAAATAGAACCATGAACATAGGGTGAAGGTGGCATTTTCAAGAAGAGACTTGACATATCAAAAAATATCTATAATAAAAAATTTACATGCCCTTTTGGGGATTTCATAATCATCCTTATCTTCACAATAAATTCCCAAACACACTACCATCAAGTATAGCTTTTTTGGAGCCCATACTCCATAAACTTCCTCTCTCCACCACACTTCCCTTATCATACCCAAAGCAAGATATGAATTATTATGGATACAATGGAGCCCATACTCCAAGGCTCACATTTTTCATCCCAACTAAGCCCTTCACCATGGAATGATCTTCCCTTCCCATGGGTGATTGAAGTCCTCACACCCATATACAACACTCATATCCAAAAAAAAAAAGGAGGCAAGAAAATAATTTAACCAATCTCCAAGTACATCACAACACAACACAATGCAACACACTTACAATTTGAACTTACAGTCCTTCATGCTCATGAATGCAACACCATTATGCAAGCTTTCAAGAAAAATATCTACATGGGAAAGAAGCACCAACCTTGGTCCTATGCAAATGGCCATGAAGGTTGAAGAAGTGTTCCCTTTTCTTTTCCTATAAGCCTCCAAAACTCTAAGTGTCTCTAAAGTTAGAGAGTTGGTATACAACCTAGTACTTTCCACCAAGCCCTCTAAAAAGGCCTCTAACTTTCTACTAGCTAAAAATGGCCCTAACAAGAATCCTCCATTTTCTTTCATCCTTGCCCCATTCTAAAATTGTAGCCTTGACCAAGTAGGAGGTGGTGGAAGAACATTTGAACACTCAATTTTCTAAATTCTTAGAAAATAACTTGTTTGGAGGGTTTCCAAATTCATTTAGGCCCACTAGAAGTTAAATTTAGACCCCCAACCCTTACTATTATCACGTGAGCACTTATTTTTCACCAAAATCACACCCTAGGATTACTCGTACGTCCCCTAAAGTCACTAGAAAGTTGGAATTTTAATTTCCCTTGATGGATAATTCTCCTAGGATTCTTCCATGAGGGGTTAACTTGGGTATTGCATTGGTTTAGGTTTAAGTAGGGTTACTCTTGCCCAAAACTCTAAATGACAAGTCATGTCACTAGTATAATTTGGGTAAATAAATGACCACATGACTAAAAATTTTAGTCACATGACTAAAAGTGATTAAATTCTATTATATTTTTATAATTCATAAGTATAAACAACTAAATAAATGACTAATTTGGCCATCAAGTAAAATTATAGGGTCAAATAAATTAAAGCGATTAAATAAATGACTAAATAATTAGTCACCAAGATAAAAATCACTAAATGAATGATTATAACTCTTTTAAAATACATTTATAATTGTATTTGAATCCTCTTGTTTAAGAATAAGATTCTTGAAATTTTCTTTTAATTGTTTGGTTTGATTTGCATGATTGCATATATCTGGCTTTTGTGTAGTTTAACCCTAGGAAATCATTTGGAAAATAAGACATAAATAACATAACACTTCTCTTGGTAAGCCTATATTTTTTGTGTTTGCATATGTTTCTCTTTGGTTTTATAATTTATTCTTCCTAGTTACGTTCTTGTGTCATAATTATTTATTGTTTAATACAATATTTTATGCTTTCAAGTTATTCATGGATGTTAATATAATTTCTTATTTTAATTCCTACCATAATAAGGTTTCACATTATGTATAATCAATCTATTATTATTTATATAAAATCCAAGGAGAATATTATATTACACTTAATTTGAACTTGGAAATTTAAAAAAAAAATCTTTGATCATGAAATCCTTTCTAGAAAAGTCAACTTAGATATCTCTATTGTTGTCTACGAATAAGTAGAGAAACTTGTGCACCATTGGTTAGAATACAAGATCCAATAACAAGTGTGCAAGCACTTCCATTAGCAAATCAACAACTATTTAACAAAGCAACATGTGAACCATGTCCTAAAATCAACCATGTAGTTGTATAGAAAGTTGTTGCATTAATTAGATACCCATTTTTATGAGTAGTTAATTATAAAAAAAGAAAAAAAATAACATACAAATATACATTTAAAATTGGATCCAAAAATAACAAATTTGGTAAGTTTATTGATGCTTCTGTTTAAAACTAAGTTTTTATAATTATTATTTTTAACTTGATTTAGATTGTATATTGTACAAAATGTTCAATATATTTAGTTTTTTAGTAAATATTTGACCTAAATTTTTAATATTTTTAAAATATAAAATTTGATTTCAAAAACTAGATATTAATAAAAAATATTTAATTTATATTTTTTATTTTAGAACTTAAAATTAACATATATATATATATATATATATATATATATATATATATATATATATATATATATATATATATATATATATATATATATATATATATATATATATATATATATATATATATATATATATATAGAAAATTAATACAAAAAAATTAATATAATATAAAATGTAAAATATAACTTTTAATTACACAAGAATTTAAAAAAAATATTAAAATCAATCTTCATTTCAAGTCTATTAAAGAAGCCCCTTTTTACATCACATTAAAGTTGGAGCTTCAAGCATACACTTAATTTCACATAAGTTATGAGTAGTCCATAAACATTAGTTCCAATATTTCTTGACTATCTTATTTGATCATAAGTAAATTAAGGCTTCCCTCTATTTCTGTATCTTAGGTAATGATTTAATGGACACTCAAAAAGCTTGACAACTAATTGTGACAAAGGTATTTGAATTTACAAATTATGAAATTGTGAAGATTTTATATATTCTCTATGGCCTTCCTCCCTTCCTATCAAAAAATATCATTAATGGTTGGATTAAAAGTTGTAATGACTCTAGATGTATCTTAAGCCCATGAAAAGCATTGTTCAAATTCTACGAGTCTCATATTCATGTGCACTCCTAGTGCCAAAGGTGAATGATTGGAACACTTCATTAATTTTGCAGTTATATCTTCCACTACCCTTGGCCCTTCTATAAATCTAGGTCATTATGGAGGATATCAAGTCTATAATTACTTTCGATATTATAAAGAATTTGACATAGTCATTTAGAATTATGAATTATTCTACATTAAAATCGTTATCGAAGATCTATTCCTAACACTCATATTTGATTAACTAAATTGAAGGATGAAAACCATCCAATTTAGTAAATATTAGAGGCTCAAATCCCCTTTTATTTTTAATATTAGAAGAAAAATTAACTTTTTATTTATCCATAAGAAGCTAGAAAAAGCCTTTCCAAAAAACATATGTCATCACCATGACGTGGTCTGATTGGGCTCGAAAATCACCATTTCGTTGGACAAAAAGAAATTTTTGGATTGGTCAAAACCATGTTGTTTTCCTCAAGCAATTAGATTGTAGAGGAGAGAAATCCTTTGACACATAGGGTAGAAGGGTAAGGGAAAACTTATCCCTAATGATCATTTGTATTTTTGTGCTTTCTCTATAACCTTCACTTTGCTTCATAATTTGGTACCTCTATCTTTAATCTTGGTGCTACTAATATCTATTAAATATTAGGTTACTTCCTTGATATAGTTAAGTTGAATTATATGCAATTTCATTATCTTTGTCAAAGATTAGAGATAATCAAAATGGTTACATTTAAGTACTCTTTTTTTTATGTTTGTTACAATATTCAGTATGATATGAGTAGCAAGGGCAATGAGGGATGCTAAAACAAGGCATATGAACTATTTAACAAATTTTCATAGAGAAGCATGATGTTGAGGAATGCTATGATTTTAAGGTATGCATAGTATGGTGCTAATTCGGAAGAGGCTTTAATAATTCAATGAAATACTACAGTCATGCATCATCTCATGGAATAGAATGGTTGTCAATTATACAGAGAAGCTCTATTTTTATTTTATTTTCCAACACATCCATACATAAACATTTGTAACCACTTTACAAAGCACAATTTTTTTCATTAATAATGAACATGTAGTACTGGAATTGGGTTGAAAAGAGTGCTAAATCATAGGGATTTTCCCTATTATGGTAGTCTAGAAACACTTAAAAAAAATGTTTTAACAAAATAAATTGTTACTAAGGTTACATTGAACTTGCAATGTCAAACTTGGAAAGACCGAGTTCACAAAATGAATAAATTAGCACTTGTACCTGCAGGTCCAAGATTACACCAATTGTTAGGCTCAATATTGAATTTTCTCAAGGAATGATATGAAATATTTGTGAGATGAATTATATTCATAGAAATTATTTGACAAAATGTAATGCAACAATTATTTCATGAGTAATACAAATCACCTCTCATTAACCATAATCCTATAATTTTAAAGGTAGACTTGATAAATTATTTCTACTCATACAATTGATCAACTAATGTTATATGCAAAAGACATCTTATTCATTTATTTACTCCTAGGAAAACTAAAGCATTTTCTCATAGAAAATACCCTAGAATTTTGAGTGGACCAAGCTACAAGATAGCTAATATAAGTCCAAGTAATCTTGAAATATATTCTCTTAGAAACATGTGTTAAAAACATGTTACATTCAAAACTTTACATGACACTTCTATCTAATTGAATTTTTCCATTAGTTTTCCTCAAATTATGAAAAACATGGGGACCCCTCATAAATGTTATTAAAAATGAACATGAACCTTCTCTTTGATCCATAAGCTACAATATTGAAATTGATGTCCATAACCATAACTAATTCAAGGAAGACTATCCCGGCAATTTTAACTTTTGGTGAAACAACACTAGTGTAAAAAATTAATCTTAAACAAGATTCTACAAAATCTCTATAAGTTGATTACTTTGCAATTTATTGTACAACAGAGTACTATAAACATGAATATCCATATCTAAAAGATTAGGTCATGAGTTGTAGAGGCATTAGTGATTACTCATGCAACCTTGATAGTAAGAAGATGGTGAGAAAGGTTAATGATCATTCCTATATGTCAACATGTATGGATCAAATATTGCCAAGATATTCAAATTTCTATGCTTTAATCAAATACAAATACTTAGTCTTGAGTCAAATACAAATACTTACTCTAAAATAAAATCATGGTGCCTAGAATTAAGGTTTGGAAAGGATCAATATTATATTAAATATAAATACCAACCATGCCTATTGTTGAAGCATTGTGAACTACTTTTGCGGTAGCACTCCATCCATTTAAAGTAATATAATAGTGCTCCCATGGGAAGAATTTTTTTATAATGTTATAGTAGTAGTACACTTCATCTTTCAAACCCCAAAGATTGAAATGTGCAAAGATATGATGTTTTAGGGTCATTTGTTAAATAATGATCAAATTTATTACCAACAACAACATACAACATGTTATCATTACTATTAATAGAAAAAGGCCTCTCTAACTCCATTGAAAAAAGTTTCAAGAGCATAAAAACATATTTGTAAATTTTAATTCATAATATGTTTTCAAGATAGAAACAAATTTTCAAAACCCTGACCTAAATAAAAATATCCTTGAAAGCATGAATACTTGGGGTCGCATATCATAATTTTATATGAAATCTAGAGAATAAATATTTTTAAAGGATTTATGGACACATAAAATAAGACTTCAAACATTCAATAATATGGGAGAGTGAAATAAGCATTAAGACTAAAGCAATGTGTCAATAAAAAGTAGAGAACTATGCATTAAAAAGAAGAAAAATTGATTGAATTGCAGTAATTAATAACATATAAAAAAATTAACTTTTTTCTTAAATCATGTCACAAGGTAGTCATTGTGTCCATTGGACTAAAGATAAAGAATAATTAGATCTAGTTCCACATGATACACATTTCTTTTGTACAAGCAAGAGAGTCCTTCAAAGAAATGATGAATTAATTTAAATGCAAAGTAACTTAGATTTTTTTTATTCTAATATTGTAGAGGAGAGCCCTCAGACCCATGTGACCCAATCCTTGGGGAAAATTATGAATGATGACATATAAGTAGAACCAATGGTTCTTGTGTAATAGAAATGGAGATAGAGAAAAGGTATCGTTTCGAATATAGTGACAAACAAAAAATTAGATTATTTTTTCAAATTATCATATTCATGAAAAATTTCATTGTATACATAAAGAACAAATTGGAATGGTAAGATACAATGAATTAGCAATGAGCTTTAATGGTAAAGCCCTCAATAAGTTGGTTCCAACTATTAGGATCTCCTGGCAAGCACCAATGTGTACAATCTTGGTGCTCAAAACCACTAATGTTAAGAGTAGTGTACAAATTAGAAAATAGACCAACCAAAATACAAAGCTAAGAATAGAGAAAATGAAGAGCTCACTAATTTTTTGTATTGAAAATAGCATAAGTAATGCATAATTATACACAAACTATAACCAACTACCCTCCTATAAAATTGGAAACAACTCTTCTTCTATTGTGACTAATTGATAGCAAACTAAGCCTTATTGATATTTAACTAGAATTGTTGACAACAAACTAGAACTATGAATAGATCACCATGTCTTTATAGACTCCTATTAGAACTCAAGCTATGACTCTCTCTTTGTTGATTTATTCCAACAGTCCCCTTTAATCAACAAGGGAATTAAGATGCACTCATAACATATCTCTACATTTTACAAACTTTATTTATCCCAATGACTTAGTGAATACATAAGTCATATTATCATTTATGTTGAAATATTGTAGATCTGTTTCTTAAGAGTGATCTTTCTCTCTTACAAAATGATGTTGAGTTTCAATGTTCTTTGATATTGCATGATAAACTAGATTATAGTCCAGCTTTATTGTACTTTTATTGTCACATTTGATTAGAGTAGGTCCATCTTTCTTTTGTCCTATATCTTCAAGAATTCTCCTTAGCCAATTTGCTACATAGGTAGCATTGCATAATTCTTTGTACTCAACTCCAGTAGATGAAAGAGAAATAGTTGGTTGCTTCTTGTTGGTCTAAGAAACAACACCTAATCCTATGGTGAATGCATAACCATTTGTTGATTTTTGATCGTTTAGATCTCTTGCCCAATTAGAATTAGAGTAACCTACCAACTAAACATTCAAATGGCTAGTATATTCAATGCCAAAAGATATGGTTCCTTGTAGGTATGAAAGAACTCTTTTTGTTGCATTCCAATGGACCTTGAGAGGATTAGCCATGAATTGGCTAAGTATGCTAACAAAATATGAAATATCAAGTCTTGTAGTGGTCAAGTAGTTGAGACTTCCCACCATTTGCTTATACAATGTCCCATTGACTTCTGAATTGTCACTACCACAAGAGAAATAGAAATTTTGTTTTAATAAAGTACATGTTGGTTTACAATCTTGCATATTAAAATTTTAAATTAAATTCTTTGCATACTTACTTTGAGCAATCAATTCCTAAGAAATAATGCATTTCTCCAAGATCCTACATTTCAAATATTTGTGATAGAGCTACCTTGATTGCATCAATCAACTCTATAGAACTTTCTATTATGATTAAGTCATCCACATACAAATAAATCAAAAAAGAATTCCCATGTTCATCATTCCTTATATAAAAATTTGGATCATTTTTACTCTTGATATATCCTTGTTCAAAGAAGAATTTATCAATTTTCTCATACCATGACCTTGGTGCTTGTTTGAGACCATATAATGTTTTTTTTTAACTTGCATACCAAATGCTCTTTTCCCTATTTCAAAAAACCTCTAGTTTGAACAAGATAAATATCCTCTCTTAAATCACCATTTAAAAATGTTGATTTAACATCCATTTGATGAAGAACCCAATCAAATTTAGTAGCAAGTGAAATCATTGGTCTAATAATATTCATTTTAGCTACTAGTGGAAAAGTATCTTCATAATCAATTCCTTCCTTTTGTGAGCACCCTTTTGAAACTAATCTAGCTTTGAATTTATCAATAGTTCTATTAGCATTAAACTTTGTTTTGAACAACCATTTACAACCAATGGGAATTTTGTTTGCTAGTAGTTTAGTCAATTCCTAAGTTTCATTATTCAAAATTGAAACATATTCTTCATGCATTGCATTCATCCATTCTTTGTGATTCTTAACTTCTTCAAAAATTTGAGGTTCATCTACATTCATTATTTAAGTCATTAATCCATAATTATTATACTTGATTGGTGCCTTGATTTTCCTTATAGATCTTCTTGCTGCTTCATTATTGGATGGAGTGGCCTCTACTTGACTTGTCTCATGCCCATTTTGATCATGAGTTCCTTGATCTTTTAATTGTCTACTTCAAGTAGCTTTAATGAAATGGTTTTTTCCACCTTTTCTTTATCTTTGATGGGGACACAACCCAAGAACAAAATGGAACCAACAGAAAGGGAAAATATATTAACTGATAAAATATGCTAGTACAAATAGTACAGAGAAAATAAACTTCAAAACATTCCCTACGGGCTTACAATAGCATAAATCTGGAGAATATTTCTCCTTTTAGCACCTCCTCTCAAGCTCCAATCCGAACTGCCTTTTACAATGCTAGAAATCTCCTTAAATAGACCCCGGAGGGTTAAGGACTAGGAGTACATTCTAGAAATTACTAGTAGGCATCCACCGACAAAATAGAAGGTTCCAGAAGCTGCGTTAGAAGTCGGTGCAAATCTAGAAGAATCCAAAAATGGGAGCCAAACTTCCGGGAGGCATAGCTTTTGAACCATAGCTCTGATTGACGAACCGTTTACATTTTCGAAAAGCTCTCGAAGCGCTCTATAGCCGTATTAACTAGCTTTGCTTGTCCCCCATTTTTCAACCCTTTTTGAGTCATTTAATGCCCCAAACTTGACTTTGAAGCATTCTTAGGAGGTCTCCAAAACTCGAAAAACTGTAATAACTTTGAAACCGTAGGGCCTATTGACCTGATTCTTTTTCTGGAATGCTCTAAATCATGATTACATTCATCTGGCCAATTCACACCTTCTAGTTTACCGAAATGATGGCCCAAATACCTGCTCCTATTTTTTTGGGATTTTCAAACGCACTGATAGTTGAACTATGAGAGTTGGAACCTTTATTTGAGCCAAATGGGTATCCAAAAATGTAAAGACATAAAATAGAAACTAAGTCTAAGTACATTTTTTTGGGTGACATAGGATTGCCCTTATACCTCTGGATGCTCCTGCATCAGACACCCAGGGTAGATTGAAAAGTGACCCTGTCACTTTATGGATGGTAGAGGAAATCCCAAATGGGAAACCTTAGCTGCTGAAATCCAAGTTGAGTCCTCGATCGGTTGTCCTTTCCATTTGACCAAATACTCTTCATACTGCTTGTTTCTGGTACTCCTACCCACACAATGATCTAGAATGTCTTCTATCTCCTCCTTCTTAGAAGCAGGAATTGGACATGGCTCTAAAACCAGCTCCTCATCTGCACCATCATCATGATACTCTGTTAAATCTGCAAGGTTGAAAATGGGAGAAATGTGAATACCATCTGGCAGCTCCACCTCATATGCATTTCCTGAGTTATGTTTCTTCAAAACTTTGCAGAGGCCAAATTTCTTCATTTTCAGCTTGTTGTAAGTACCAACTGGAAATCTTTCTTTTCGTAAGTGCACCATGACTAGATCCCCTACTTGGAATTCCTTATGTCTTCTCCTTTGATCAGCCCTATCTTTATACTCTTGATTCATCTTGATAATGTGTGCTTGAACCTCCTCATGTAGACGCTTGATGTGTTCAGCAAATTCCTCAACTTCAGCACTTGTCCTCTCCCCTTGTTCTATCTTCCTCAATTCTAGTGCAGTCCTTGGGCTATTCCCATATACAATTTGAAATGGTGATTTTCCAGTACTCCTATTTACAGAGTTATTATAAGAAAACTCTGCCTGTGGTAGAATCAAATCCCATCCCTTGGGCTTATCTCCAACTAAACATCTCAACAAATTGCCCAGACTTCTATTTACCACTTCTGTTTGGCCATCAGTCTGTGGGTGATGCGTGGAACTGAATTTCAAGTCTGTTCTCAACTTCTTCCACAATGTCCTCCAAAAATACCCCACAAATTTAGTATCTCTATCAGAAACTATACTCCTTGGAAGACCATGTAGTCTTACCACCTCTTTGAAAAACAAGTCTGCAATATGGACAGCATCATGAGTTTTGTGGCATGGAATGAAATGTGCCATTTTGGAGAACCTATCAACCACCATGAATACTGAGTCATTACCCCTTTGTGTCCTTGGCAATCCAAGAACAAAATCCATACTTATGTCCTCCCATGGCCTTGATGGAATAGGCAATGGCTAATATAGGCCAGTATTTTGACTAAACCCCTTGGCAACTCTGTACAAACTTCTTCACATCCTGTGTAATTTGAGGCCAAAAATAATGTTCTCTAAGAATGGCAATGGTCTATCCTGACCAAAATGTCCTGCCATCCCTCCACTATGTTTCTCCTTAATCAAATTTTCCCTCATGGAACTCCTTGGAATGCACAATTGACTACCTTTGAACAACATGCCATCCTGAATCAAATAGTCTAACCACTTGGTTCTATCTATAGCAACAGGTTCTTTACAAGCTTTCCATGCTTCAGCAAAATTAGGATCCTCAGGGTACAAATTCTTGAGTTCATCAAACCCAACTACTTCAACCTACATTTTTGTAAGCAACAACTGTCTCCTACTTAATGCATCTGCAACCCTATTAGATTTTCCACTTCTATGCTTCAACACAAATGTATAACTCTGCAAGAATTCTACCCACTTCATATGCCTCTAATTCAATTTACCTTGGCTATTTAGGTACTGTAATGCCTGATGATCAGTATACAAAACAAATTCCTTTGGCAATAAATAATTCCTCCATTTCTTTAAGGCCTGAACTATTGCATAGAACTCTTTATCATAAACATAATACTTCTTCTTTGCATCATTGAATTTTTCACTAAAATATGCAATAGGCTTACCTTCTTGGCTTAATACAGCCCCAATAGCGCTACCACTAGCATCACAATCCACTTGGAATACTTTTCTAAAATCTGGGAGTGCCAACACAGGCTGTTCAGTCACCTTCTTCTTTAGTAATTCAAAACTTCTCGCAGTTGCTGCAGTCCATTTGAACTCTTTTATATCCCCTCTAATTGTATCAGTTAGAGGTGCACATATGCCGCTAAAATTCTTAATAAACTTCCTGTAAAAACTAACCAGACCATGAAATGATCTTACCTCAGTAGCAGACCTTGGAGTAGGCCATTCCAAGATGGCTTTTACCTTCTCTAGATCCATTTTGAGACCTTCAGGTGATATAACAAATCCCTAATAGACTAACTCCCTTTTTGCAAAGACACACTTCTTTAGATTAATTAACAGTTTCTCTTCCCTTAGCCTTTCAAGGACACTACGAATATGTAGTAAATGTTCTTCCAAAGTCTTGCTGAAAATTAAAATATCATCCAAATAGACAATAAATTTTTTTCCCAAGAACTTCTTAAGTACCTCATTCATGAGCCGCATGAAGGTGCTTGGGGCGTTCGTCAATCCAAAGGGCATGACTAACCACTCATAAAGACCCTCCTTGGTCTTGAAGGCTATTTTCCACTCATCTCCTTCTCGAATCCATATTTGATGATAGCCACTCTCCAAACTATCTTTGTGAAATACTGAGCTCCACTCAAGCAGTCCATAAGATCATCCATCCTTGGTAAAGGAAACCGGTACTTGATGGTTATCCTATTTATAGCTCGAGAATCTGTACACATCCTCCACTCTCCATCCTTCTTTGGTGCAAGTACTACAGGTACTGCACATGGACTCAGGCTCTCTCGAATCAAGCCCTTCCTTAACAGCTCCTGAACCTGTTTATTTAGCTCCTCTATTTCAGTAGGAGTCATCCTGTGAGCAGCCTTGTTAGGCAAACTAACTCCTAGAATCAGATCTATCTAATGACTGATTTTCCTTATTGGTGGCAACCCATCTGGAACATTATCAGAGATAATATCTCCAAATTCCCCTAGTAAATCTGAAACTTCAAATGGTATTTCACTACTATCTTCTTTATCTTTCCTAGGAATCAAAGCATAGCACATACACTGATGTTTCATGCCATCTAAAAACTTCCTTCCATCAACAAGAAAAATCCTAGCACTGCTACATACCTTTTCACCTTCCTTTTTCATGGGCTTCAATTTGTGGCGAACTCCATCCTTTGTCAGAGAGTATGTGTTTGCATGTCCATCATGTATTGCATGTCTATCAAACTGCCATGGTCTACCCAACAATAGATGGCAAACATCCATCGAAATAACATCACAAAGAACTTCATCATGGTAACTCCCAATTTTGAATTTTACTAAACATTGTTCACTTACCAGGACCTTATGATCATCTTTTACCCAAGAAATCCGATAGGGCTGGGGATGTTTCTCCCTCTTGAGCTTCAGCTTAGAGACCATTTCTTCTGATACCAGGTTACCAGTGCTACCACCATCAATGATCATGTCACAATATTTATCCTCACACTTGCATCTGGTACAGAAAAAACTCCTTCGTTGTCCTAGTTCATTCTCACCACTTAGTAGGACTCTTTCATTTACCAAGGTCTCTCCTCTTTCTGCATCCTCTGAATGTGATGATTGTGCATCCTCATCCACATGAGCAACCCTAGTCTGGCCCTCAGCTCTCCTATCTGTCCTTCCTTGTCGTTGAGGGCATTCCAAGGCACGATGACCTTCTTCATTGCAATGGAAATAGGTACCACGAAAGCCTCCTCTTCCTTGTCCACGTCCTCTACCTCTTCCTCTTTGATTTCCAAAGTCTTGATCATGGAAGCGGTTGAAACACTCATTCCTCTAGTTTCTGCTAGTACCCACATCTTCATTTTTCTTTTGGGTTTCATTGCGACCTCCAGATGATCTACTACTTCCCCTTCCTCCTTGACCGCATCCTCTTTGTCTTCCTTCAAACCTTTTATTTAGCTTCTCTTCAACTCGTAGGGAAAACTGGTATGCATCTTCAATGATGGTCATTCTCACCAGACTTAATTCCTCCTGGATGCTAGGTCACAACCCACTGATATAACGAGCAACCTTCTCCTTATTTTCTTCTGCATGCCTCATTCTAATCAGGAGTCGGTAAAACTCCTCTGTATATTCTTGGACTGATCTTCCTGCTTGCTTTAACCCATGCATCTTCTTAAATAGATCAAGCTTGTAGTCCACAGGAATGAACTGCTTCTTCAATTTGTCCACCATGCAATCCCATCTTGTGATCTTCTCCTTTCCTCTTCTAAGTCTTTCCAGTTGAATCTCTTGCCACCAAATTTTGGCATGGCCTTTCAGTTTGGCCTTTGCAAACTTAACCCTATCTGGGTCCCTTATATCCTCATACTCAAAGTATTCTTCCAGTTCATTGATCCAATCGATCAACTCATCTGGTTTCAAATTTCCTGAAAATATACCCACTTCAATTGTAGGTCTTTTCCCAAACTTACTAATGGCCCTAAAAAGCCTTTCCTCTATAGGATTCAAAACTTCCCCATCAACTTCCATTACTTCCTCTTCATTGTCATCCTCACTATTGTCATCTGCGGCAACATTTGCTCCTCTACGAAGCTCCTCTTGCAATGCTTGTACCTGTCTCTGGAGGGCTCTAACCTTCTCAGGATCAATAGCTCTGGCCCTTCCACCATGCTCTCTTCGTGGAGGCATCTTCTAACTTGAACCCAGAACCACATAGTCCTAGTGCAAACTGCCTCACAGTCGGCGCTCTATCTAAACACTCAGGAAAACCTGCTCTGATACCACTTGATGGGGACACAACCCAAGAACAGAATGGAACCAACAGAAAGGGAAAATATATTAACTAAGAAAATATGCTAGTACAAATAATACAGAGAAAAAAAACTTCAAAACATGCCCTACGGGCTTACAATAGCATAAATCTAGAGAATATTTCTCCTTTTAGCACCTCCTCTCAAGCTCCAATCCGAACTGCCTTTTACAATGCCAAAAATCTCCTTAAATAGACCCTGGAGGGTTAAGGACTAGGAGTACATTCTAGAAAGTACTAGTAGGAATCCACCGACAAAATAGAAGGTTCCAGAAGCTGCGTTAGAAGTCAGTGCAAATCTAGAAGAATCCAGAAACGGGAGCCGAACTTTCGGGAGGCATAACTTTTGAACCGTAGCTTCGATTGACGAACCGTTTACACTTTTGGAAGGCTCTCAAAGCACTCTATAGCCCTATGGAATAGCTTTGCTCGTACCCCATTTTTCAACCCTTTTCGAGGTCATTTAATGCCCCAAACCTAACTTTGAAGCATTCTTAGGAGGTCTCCAAAACTCGATAAACTGCAATAACTTTCAAACCGTAGGGCCTATTAACTTGATTCTTTTTTTGGAATGCTCTAAATCATGATTACATTCATCTGGCCAATTCACACCTTCTAGTTTACCGAAATGATGGCCCAAATACCTGCTCCTATTTTTTTGGGATTTTCAAACGCACTGATAGTTGAACTATGTATGAGAGTTGGAACCTTTATTTGAGCCAAATGGGTATCCAAAAATGTAAAGACATAAAACAGAAACTAAGTCTAAGTACTTTTTTTGGGTGACACAGGATTGCCCTTATACCTCTGGATGCTCCTGCATCAATCTTGAACATCATCTACAAATTCATGAAATATAACATCTCTACTAGAAAATATCTTATGAGTAGTAGGTTATACATCTTGTAGGCCTTGAGATAAATAAAATAACCAAGAAATATACATTTGAATGACTTTTCATCAAGTTTCCTTCTATTCTCTTTTGGAAAATGACAATATGCCTTACTTCCAAAAATTATCTAGTGACTAACAATTGGCTTAATTTTGAGAAATGCTTCATAATGAGTTTTGTTTGCAAGATACTTGGTAGGTATTTTATTTAGCAAATACATAGTTGTATTAACTATTTTAGTCTACACATTATTAGGGAGATTATTTTCTTTTAGCATATTCCTAGCACATTCAACAATTGTTCTATTTTTCCTTTCAACTACACCATTTTTTGTTTAGACTATGTGCCACTACATATTTCTTAAGAATGCCATTATCTTTACAATATTTCACAAAAAAAATTGACATATATTCCCCCCCTTTATTTGATCTAAGAATCTTAACATTGTGAGCTATTTGATTTTCCACCATAGTTTTGAATTCTTTAAAATATTCAAAAACTTCACTCTTATTTATTAAATATTGGAAGACCTTGCCTGATATCTTTTCTTTGTAGAGAAATAAAATCTTTTAAATTTATATGATCATACATCTTATGCCATAGCTCTTTAGTATACACACTTGTACAAGTCATTTCATGATGATTTTCCATATTGATATTAAGTTTATACAAACCTCATATCCTGATTCCTTTAGCAATCACATTATTCTGTTCTTGCATATCTTTAACTTGGAAACCTCCATTCAAGAACTTAACTTTTAGACCTTGATCAGTAATTATTGAAATTGAAATTTCAAATTATTTTTAATTCCTAGAACATACATAACATTAGAAAGTTGCTTTACATGGCCATTAGGTAATTGCACACTTATATCACCACATCCTTTTATATCATGTGACTTATTATCTCCTAAATAGATCTTTCTGACATCATCCTTCTCTTGGAAATTTTCTAACCAAATTTTATTACATGACATTTAAATTAATGCTCTTGAATCTATAAACCAATCATTACAATCACTTGATTCAGATGAAAGTAAAAAATTAGAAGCAAACAATTTTAAATCATGAAGGTTGTCACTTATTGTATCTTGATGACCATTCACAAAATTACCTTCATATTTTCTATTTTTGGTCTCATTGTACTTCTTTTCTCTACATTCATAAGCATAATATCCAAACTTTCCATAGTAATTACAATTACCATTTTTATTCATATTTGGTTTAGATGATACTCCTTCATGATACCTCTTTTCATCACTATACCCTTGATTGTGAAATTTTTTACCTTCTTTATTCTTTGGCCATTGTTTTCCTTTGAATGGATTCTTGTCTTTTCCATTAAGCTAAATTTGCACTATAAAATTAGTTTCCCACATGCTTCTTCCTTTCTTCTTCTTGTAGAAGGATACCCACCAAATTCTGAAAAGAAGGAATGCTTTCTCTTGTAGCCAAACTAATATTAAATACTTAATAATAATGCACCATTCCATTCAAAGTAACACTAACTAAACCACTACTTGAAATTGATTCACCAATGTTAGCTAATTTATCCCTTAAATCCTTGATTCTAGATAAATAACTACTAAAATTTTCAGTTGCTTCCGTTTTAATTAAAAGTAACTTTTTGTTTAAAAAAAAACTTTTTTTTTAATTTGTAACATCATACAAACCTTTTAAGGCTTTCCAAGTACCAATAGAAGTAGTGATATACCTTATATGAGGGATGATAAAGTCTTTTATGGACATTCATAAAAGAATCTTGGCTTTTCTTTATCCTTTCTCCCAATCTTGAACAACATTTGGAGGTGTAGTAGGCTTAGCCTTAGAACCATTTACAATGGTTGAGATATTATATCCCTCCATTAGAGTATGCATATTAGACTTCCAATTAACATAATTGGAACCATCTAAATTATTTGACTTAGTTAGATAAGAATTAGATAAACTTATCATTTTTGAAGTAACCAAATAATAAAAAAGAATGAAAATATACCAATCCTTGAACTCAAATTAGATTGTTGAACATATATCAGTTACAAATTTGAGAAAATCAACTCAAACATGGCATCTTCACAGCTACTCCACTTCTAGAAGGCTGGATTATACCTCTTTCTTTATGAACTACTTTTACAACACTATCAACAAAGTTTGTACTAAGAAGGAGAAAATAAAACACAATATTACAACATTCCTAAGCTCTTCTACAAAATTAGAAAATAGACCAACAAGAATACAAAGCTAAGAAAAAATAAAATGAAGAGCTCATTGATTTTGTCAAATGAAAATAGCATAATTAATGCATATTTATACAAAAAACTACCACCAACTAAACTCCTATAAAACTAGAAAAAAATTCTACATATTGTTATGACTAATTGAAAACAAACTAAACCTTATTGGAAAAAAACTATAATTGTTGATAGAAAACTAGAACTGTGAACACATCACCAATTCTTTATACAATCCTATTAGAACTCAAACTATGACTCTATCATTGTTGATTTATTCCAAAAACACATTGGTGGATGCCCATCTTAGTGAAATATTGAATTATGGAAGATATTGAAGAATTTTACTAGAAATTTAGTGGTGTAGACTTCTAAATCTCCCTCTCAAGTTTAAAGAGTATTATGCTATGAAGCCAAAGGAAACTATATTGGATATTCTTTGAAGGTCAACTCAACCACTTCCTATATGGGCTACTCTACTTATGCTTGCATTCTGGTGGACACTGATATCTTAAAGCATCTTGATATCACTAAGAATGTTATGTGTGTGGCTTTTAAATAACTTCAGACTACTCAATTGATGGTAGCTAATCATTTGTCTACTTTGCATCATTAATCTACTCCTTTTTACTTACATAGGAAATTTATACACAAAACTCCCCCAAATTCTCCTTAATCTGATAACAAGGGATAATATCTCTTAGACTGCTATTAGAATGAATAAGTATCTTCCTCATAAATCAATCTCCCAAACTCACACTCAATAAAGAGGCATGAGTCCAAATAGAGTCAAGTTTGATATTGTTTAAGTGGCATAGGGTCCCAAGCTACATATTTTATTAGGTGTGAGTATACAAGGTAGATCAGCTGCAATTGTATATCACTAATATTAGTCTTGTTGATAACACATGTATAAGGAAAGGTTCCACATTTATCTTGATAGCCACCTACAATTGCTACAGTATTATAGAAAATGAAACCCCATAATCAACCATTAAAAGTGTAACCACATAAAAGAAGTGGTTTCGATCATCTACAAAATACAAAAGAAATATCACCTCATATGAAAAGAGGTGTAGTAGCTATAGATGCCAAAGCTTTCATGAAAAAAGAGAATAAAAAGTGACTTAAATGAAGCGTTTCCAACATACTTGAAATGGTATCAAAATCCATGAAATATTGTTATTTCTCAAAAATAGACAAGGAGAATTTTATAGCAGATAAGCCCATGATACCATATTAGTTGGTGACAATATTTTGCAATACAAAAGTGAGAACATAATGAACCTTTATAGGTGACTTGAGAAGGAATGCTAGAACAACGAAGCAGAAGTGACTCTTTCATTATTTCTATAAGCATTGAATGGAAAAATCAAAAAAGAATATTAGTTTCATTTAGGGTTAACATTGCAAGCACACAAAGTAAAATCTACCAAATTTTACTCTACTTTCTAAGAATACGAGTGCTACTAGAAGAATGGAAAAATGGAATGTTGATAGGACATATTAAATGATATAAGTGTGTTTTCCCCTAAATATTTGATAAATATTGTTGCTATTATTCAACTTATCCTACGAAGACCATGGATATCGAGTCTTACGTGTGTTGATAATTGACTATATCTAGTGATGTCATTATTGTCATTAATGGTAGCACATGATGTACATACTTGTGGTAAACCTAAAAATAAGGATACATAGCTTTTGGTACTCAAAAAATTATCTAAGTATGAAATTGGTTCACAACAGTACATTGTTTTATATGTAAAATGTCTTTGACATCATATTATGACTAGTGAAGTTAGATGGAGATAGTATACATGTTAATGATAATGTGTATAACCTTAGACATCAGTTAAAATAGTACAAAAAAGAGATATTCATATTTTACTAGTGAAACTTAATAGCAAAATTAAAGGTAAAGGAATTATTTTGTGTACAAAATAATTACTTGACCAATTAGGGTTGATATCCTAGATGTTTACTCTAACTTGGAAAAGTATATTATGGTCTTAGCTAACCTACCAACAATTTTGAAAAGGCATGGTATTTATGCAAAGGACATCTTGTGAAAAGAAGTGTGAAATTGTATTATGATAAGTGATATATGAACTTTTGTGAAGTGATACATGTGAAGATTTTGAGAGCCTGATTTTGTGATCCGAGATCGAGTTGAGGTCAGAGATTAGTCAAGAAAGAAGTTATAGCACCTATGTGCCTAAGGACTAATTGCTTGTTTGGGTAGTGAGCTCTTCTTGTAATTGTAAGTGCATGTTTAGGTAGTGAGCTCTTCTTGCATCTATTGTACTACAACTCCTAACATGGATTCAAACTCTCCTGACAAGGACTTTCTATACTGAGTTTGCTCACTCCTAATAGGGTCCATTCTCTAAAAAGGAACATATATATTAGTAAATTATCCAGTGGGTATCACCCCCACCAAGGTTTTCCCTTGGCCAGGGTTTCCCTAGTTAACAAAATATGGTGTTATGGTTTATCTTTTTTTCTTTATAGATAAATGACCAAAGCCTAGGTTATTTATTATTATTATTAAAATTAATTATTATTATGTGTTAATCATGAGTAGATTTGAACCCAAGACCTCCCCGATAAGAGGCTCACAATTTACCGATGCATTATAGGCTCTTGCCTTTGTTATGAGTTATCTTTATGCATGGTTATTATTTCTATTTAGCATTACTTATTTACTTTCTTATGCATGGTAAAAAGTAATTAATAACATCTAGTTGATGACAAAAGTTTGTAGAATACTGATTCACATCCCCCCCCCCCCTCCCACCTCAACATTCCCTATTTCTAACAATTGATATCAAATTATATTTACTCAGAAGAGGCTTAATAGCTTCAGTAAAATCCCTATGGATTTGGAATAGTTGATGAAGAACCTTGAAGATGCACTTGAATAAATTGATCTCCTTACTTAAGAAAGAGATAAGTTGACAGATAGATATGAAGACTCCAAAGTATACATTGGAAAATTGAAGGACAAGATTGAACATCTCAAATCCAAGCTTGAATCTATTGAATCTACTGATGATGATGAATATTTAAAATTGAAAATAGAGTAAAAGGTCTTGAAGCATGAATTGAAGATTACCAATTTAAAGTTGATTTTGAGGAATTATCCTAATCTGATTTGAATACTAAAAATTTATATCTTAGAGTGAATCTAGTGAAGAAGACATTTGAATTTAAAATATTGAAAGAAGATCATGAAGACATTCATAAAGTACAACACTATTGTGGCAGGTGAACTAACTTGGTGCAAGCAACAACTTGAAAAGCTTTACACTAGTAGAGAAAAGTTTGATGAATCTATGTCAATACAAAGACCTACCTATGATAAAATAGATCTTGTTTATCTATTTAACATGTCTACATAAAAATCTAAAAGTGAATTAGATTTGAAAGAGAAAGATAAATCTGATGATAAGATTAAATCCAATCAATCTTTTGATAAATCCAAAGAATTTGAGAAGGAAATTTTGAAATTGGATGAACCTAAGAAATTGGAATCTCCTAAGGAAACCAAGTATGAATTTAGAGGTAAATGTTTTTTCTTATAATGAAATAGGTCATTTGAAAATAAACTGTACAAATAGATCATTTAATCATGTTACAAAATTTAACTATCATAATTGTTATGGTATTGGCCATAATGTAATTGATTGTAGAAAACCTAAATATGATAATGATAGAAGAAATAGTAGAATGTATAAAAACACTTACCTTGCAGATAGAAGAAGATTTAATGAAAGCACATCAGAGAGAAGAACTTATGAAAAAAGGAAGTAGATTGTGTGTTATAAGTGTAACAACTTTGGACACATAGCCCAAATTTTTCAAGCACCTACTAAATAATAGAATCCTAAGAGAAAAACCCCAATATGTCAATTATGCAACAACTTCATATATACAACAAAGTACTATAGAATGGACAGAAGCAATAATGGAAGAAACTCCAGAAATGACAGAAGGAATCATGTGTTAGGATTTAACCACAGATAGAAATAACAATTACATGCAAATATAAACAATATTAAAAAATAATAGATCACACAAAAAAGAACACAAGAAACCAAGATTTAATGTGGTTGACCCAATCCCTGGGCCATGGCCACCAAATAGCAAGTCCAATATTATTATGATCCAGTGATTTCAACCTAATTACAATTTGTAATCCGTTACAGCTCAATACCATCACAAGAACTAATTTTTGCATCACATATTATGAAACAATCCCTAACCCTAAGCCCTTTTATATAAGTATTTTTGCCACTTTATGATTAAAATTAGTTATATGTCAACCATAAATTGGCAAATATAAACAATAGTCAATTAGTGAATATTAGCTATTGGCAAATAGTAACCCCAAAGAATTTATGAAGTATGTATTGTACTTCCCTAATTAGTCACCATAAACTAACAATCTAGTAATGCCAAAGAATTTATGAAGTATGTATGGTACTTCCTAATCAATCACCATAAATTAACAATCTCACACCTTGGGACTAATCAAAATCCACACTAGAAAACAATCTCCCACTTGGAGACTGATCTTGTAGCAATACCACTACCACATGGGGCTCCCACTATATCAAACCACCCTAGACTTTGTTTTCTTGTTATTCTTATTTTGTCTAGAAGACCAACCAAAGATAAAGAGGAATTTAGCTTCTCTCTTGTCACTACCTTTGTAAACATATCTATTGGATTATCATTTGTATGTATCTTATCTAACTTCAACTATCCATCATCCAAAACTGATCAAATAAAATGGTACCACAATTGATTGTGTTTTTTCTTTAAATGTAGAGTCGAATTCTTTGCAAGATGAATGGCACTCTGACTATAAGTAAACAAATAATTATCCCTCTCAAGGTGTCCCAATTGGTTGCCTCTATAGTAGAAACATACTTTGCCTCTATAGTGGATAAAGCATTAACCTTCTGTAACTTAGAAACCTAGCTCACTTCTACCCCACCGATAGTAAATACATAAATTGTAGTACTCCACCTAGTATCAATATCCCCTACCAAATATGATTCAACATAGCCCTATAAATCAATAATAGAGCCCCCAAAGTGAAAAAACTTACTAAGATTTTCCTCTAGTGACTCCCACTACATGTGCAATATTTGGCCTTGTACATACCACAAAATACATAAAGCTTCTTACAGCTAAAGCATAGGGTATGTTGGAAATATTATCCTCATCTTCTTGTATCTTGGGACACATCTCCTTAGTCAACATCAAATGACCAAGAAAAGGTGTGTTGATAGCTTTAGCATTCTCCATAGAGAAATGTTGCAACACCTTCTCAATATAATCAGCTTGAGATAGCATCATACCGAGGATTTTTTTTTTTCTACCCCCAAATCCTTCATACAAAATGCATGTGCTAACTAGCATTTCAGCCCCTTAATGTGATCCATGTTACACCTAGCTACAACCATATCATCAACATATAAACATAAAATAATGTAGATCTCATCATCCAACCTCTTAAAATAAACATAATGTTTTGAATGAAACCTATTGTATCCATGCTCATGCATAAACTTGTTAAATTTTAGATACCACTGCCAAGTGCTTACTTCAAGCCATATAAACTTTTCTTCAATTTTCACACCAAGTTCTTTATATCTTTGACCTCAAATCCCTATGGATGTGCCATATATATCTCTTCATCCAAATCACCATGAAGGAAGGCTTTTTTAACATCAAGTTTCTACAAATGCAAATCTTTAGTAGCCACAATAATGAAAATAATACAAATAGAAGTCATTTTAACAATAGGAGAGAATATCTCATCAAAATCAATGCTCTTTTTATGTGCAAATCCTTTTTACCGCTAATGTAGTTTAAATCTTTTCTTACCCCCATCCTCTTCTTTCAATCGGTAAACCCATTTATTCTATAAAGCCCTTTTACCTACAGGCAACTGGCATAAATCTCATGTCTTATTTTTTAGTAAAGAGTCCATTTCATCTTTCATTTTAGGCTCCCACTGAATCTTAGTATCCAACTACATAGCTTCATCATAACATTTAGGTTCGCTAGCACCACTTAGTAAAATAGAATTCAAAGAGAGAGACAATATTTCTAGAGGTCTAATTAGCCTTGTTGATTGTCTAACATTCACTAGTATGTGTGGTATTTTTTGTTGCAATTGTTGCACATCATGAGAAATGGCTAGAATGTCATCTTTTTGAGTACCACCTAGCACTACATAATCATCTTCTTTCTTCTCATGTTGTTGCAATAGATCTTTGTAGAACACTTTCTCATTGAATATGACATCCTTGCTTCTTGCAATTTTATGATTTTCAAAATCCCAAAGCCTATAACCAAATTCACTAATGCCATATCCAAAAAATACACATTTCTTTGACTTAGCTTCTAGCTTGGTTGTATTTTTAGAATCTGTATGAGAAAATGCTTCACAACTAAAGGTTTTGAGAAAAGAATAACTCACCTTCTTACTAGTCCATGTTTCCCTAATAATACCACAACCCAAAGGAGTAAAAGAACCTCTATTAATCAAATATACAATAGTATTAATAGCCTCCAACCACATGTGTAAGGGAAACCTAACATGCAACCTCATGCTCCTTGCATGCTCCATTATAGTCCTATTCATGCATTCAACCACTTCATTTTCCTGTGGAGTCCTTGGTACAATTTTCTATCTATGAATACCATTATTGGAGTAATAATCTTCAAATTTATGACTGCAATACTCACCACCATTATCAGATCTAAGATATTTTAATTTATTACTAGTTTTATTTTCAACCAAGCATTTCCATTTCTTAAAAGTTTGAAATACATCAAATTTTTTTCTAAGGAAATAAACCCATATTTTTCTAATTGCATCATCAATAAATGTAACATAATAATAAGATCCACCAAGTGAAGGTACCTGAGCTAGTCCCCATACATCTATATGCACAAGCTCTAATTTCTCCCTTTTTATTTTCCTTCCTAGTCTTCACAAAACTCACTCTCTTTTATTTTCCATACACACAAATTTCACAAAAATTCATATTAACACATTTCAAATGTAGTAAAACTTTCTTTGAATGAAGTAATTTCATACCCATCTCACTCTTGTGCCCAATTCTATTGTGCCACAATGCTGTATCAGAATCTATAGTAGTTATTTGTTCTCCCTACTCAATTGCAACAACTATTCCTAAACATTCATGTTTCTTTGAAATAATTAAAGTAGAAGGAACAAAGTGACCTATACAAAGATATCAGGTGCCTACTTTCACACCTTTTTCCACTACAAGGGAACCTTTTAAAACCTTCCAATTTTTATCATTAGAAGTAACTACACAACCATCATCATTGACATTCTCTACTAAAATTAAATTCCTAATCAACCTTGGAACATGTCTTACCTCATGTAGTAGCCACTAATTCCAATTTTTCAACTTAATTTTAACTTTTCCCTTACCAAAAATTTGACAAGGTTCATTGTCCCCCAAATAAACAAGCCCAAAATCCCCTTGGACATAATCAATGAAATAACCTCTACGAGGTGTAGCATAAAATGAAGCATCAGATTATAAAATCTATGAATCATCAACACTTTCTAAAGAAAGAAGCAAATAATCCTCTTTAGATTTGTTACTTACCACATTTTCCTCCTTGTTCCCTTCTAGATTATCTCCTTCATTGTTCTTTTGAGTCCAACAATCTTTCTTCGTATGCCCTATTTTACCACAATACTAGCAATCTCTCAATCCTCTAGATTGAGACCTCTTCCCCTTTGACCTTCCTCTTGATTTCCCATGATTTCCATAATTATTTCCTCTTTTAGTTGTTCTACCTCTGCTTTGTGCATTCAAAGAACTTCCTGATGTAGATCCACCTGAGGATTTCCTATGAGTTTCCTCACTTAGAATAACACCGATCACATCATCATATTTTAGGGTATTAGATCTAGAAACAAAATTACCCATAGCCATTACCAAGCCATTCTAGCTTTTAGAAAAAGAACACAAAATCAAGAGAGCCCTAATTTCTTCATCAAAATGAATACCCACATAATATAACTAACTAATATCAATATTAAACTTATTTAAATTATCTAAAATAGATCCACTTTCTACCATTTTCATATTATATAAATGCTTTGTGAGAAATACCTTATTTGAAGCAGGGTCTTTTCATATAATTTTGCTAGGATTTCCATCAGCTCTTCCATCATCTTCACTTTTCTAACAGTAAATGCCACTAATGATGCCAAATATATTTGAATGCTTCCAAATTATTTTCTATCTAAAAGATCATATTTGTCATTTGACATAGATCCCTGATTCTTGGGTTTTTCTTCCAATGGCTTCCATAAATCCTTCTAATAAAGATAGTCTTCCATAAATAAAAGTTCTACCCATTAAAATTTTAAAACCTTAGCTTACCCTCTTCTACCATTGCTTCCACTCAACTATGAGACTCCCCCTCAACCGTGAGACTTTTCTGTAAAGGATAACTAAAAAAAAAACCTTGCTCTAATACCACTTGCTAGGATTTAATTAAGAACAAAAATAAAAATTACATGCAAATATAAACAATATCAAAAACTAATAGATCACAAGACAACAAGATTTAACATGGTTCACCCAATCCCTGGGCTACCTCCACCAAACAATAAGTCTAATATTATTACAATCTAGTGATTACAACCTCACTACAATTTGTAATCCCTTACAGCTCAATATTGCCACAAGAACCAATTTTTGCATCACATATTATGAAACAATCCTTAATGATAAGCCCTTTTATATAAGTATTTATATTACTTTAGGTTAAAATTAGTTACAACATGTCAGCCATAAATTGGTGAATATAAACAATAGTCAATTGGCAAATATTAGCCATTGGTGAATAGTAGCCCACCATTGGTGAATAATAACCCCAAAGAATTTATGAAGTATGTATAGTACTTCCCTAGTTAGTCACAAAAAACTAACATCATGGAAGAAACTTTGGAAATAGAAGTAACAATGGGAGGAACTTCAGAAATGACAAAAGGAATCATGAGAATAGCTTCAGAACTAAGAAAGACATGAAGGAAAAACAAATTTACTCAGTGAACTTCAAGAAGAACTCAATTAGGAATTTGTGAAAGCATTAGACATCTCAAAAGAAAAGTTAGATGATGGTGAGATAGGAAAATTAAAGTCAATAATGAAGTTTGATTCAACCAAGTTGAATTAAGCTTGTTTACAACACCAAAATTGGAAACTTCATTTAGAGATAAAGTCACTCATAGCAAGGTTGAGGAAAGATGTATCTTGATGATTTTGGACTGTAGTTAAGCTCACTTGCAATTTAGAATTTATTGGAACAAGTTATGAAGGAAATAGGAGCTACTATTATAATAGAGAAAGTTTACTCTGTGATAGAATATGAAATCTATGTTTCTATAGCAATTTTTGTGAAGCATTTTCATGATAAGAGGAAGCTATGGTAAACTTTGGATAGCATTCAAAGATTGAAGATTTGATTTCGAGTGGATATTTGATTTTAGAGCAAAATAAATAGCTTTTTTGATTGAGTGAAGTATGCAATTAATGCAAGTTCTAGATGAATAAAAGAAGTACAAAATTATTTCTACATTTTGATTATCTCATGAGCTAAGAGAACATAGAAGTGATTTGGTAAAAGTAATTTTGACGAAAACCCTACACTAAAAAAGGTATTTTATCATTTTTCGCATAGAAATTCTTTAAAAGTTTTATCTTCAGTGTAATCATGGATATGTTAGTTGTTCAAAATTTTAAGAATATCAAGAGACTCAAATTGAAGCTTGTTCCTATGAAACCCTTAGAGGAAAACCCTAATTGAGCCTTATCAATTACTATGAACAACATAGTGTTATTGCAAGATGTAGGAAGCTATCTATGTAGTAAGTTTGAAACTATTGGAAGTGAGTTTATGAATAGAGATATGGAAAAAAAAATCAACCATGATATGCCTATTAAGCCTGGATATGAGCATCTAAAAGACTTAGACTTAGTCAAATATCATTTCTATTGTGAACTTGATACTAAGGAATGGACACAGATTATATTAAGTAGAATCCATAATGGAAAGATTTGGATGGGAGATAATGTAGTTGACATATCTGCTAACCTTATTCATGAGGTCACTAGTCTTAGCAAACAAGGCAGTGTACCTATTGGTGAGAAACTAGTTAAGAAGGTGGTTGAAAATTACACTAAGGTAGTTTACAATGGTAAAGCAATGGTGATTAATGTTACAGTAATTATTTGTTACTCTTATTAATTAGACCATCTCAATTTAGTTAATTAAGTCATTTATTACTCTAGTTACTTGAGCTTACTCTTAGGTACATATAATTAATATTTTATATTAATTATAATGTGCAAACCTAGTTTTCTTTCCCTTTAGGGTTTTTTTCACCTTTAAGGTTGAACCTTTGTACATTTTTTTTTCTTAACTTGGAATACAATTTTTCTCTCACACCGTTGAGATTTTCCAAGCTCTCATTTTTCATTTTTTGATTTCTCTTCAGTGTAGGTTATTTGTATGCAAGTGTTCTTTGTGATCTGTGAAGTTTGTTTTCTCGACTTCTACATGGAATCAGAGTGTACCTTTTGCTTCTTGGTTTGAAGATTCTTGAAGTCATGATTCAGAGATAGGAACACCATCTTTTTTGAGGTTTTTTTCTTCAATAGGGAGAAGGGCAATATTTTGGGGCACTTTGGGCCCAAACAGATGCTACCATTGAGTTTAGAAGGTCAGTTATAGTCAAGATTCAAATAAAAAATTTCAATTTAATTCTTTTTGGCCCGCTATAGGCAGTCATACGGACTACACGGATGTGATCTCAAAAAAAAATTTAAAAAAATATGCGCAGGAACATACCACCGCAGCACCGCCCAGTGGCCACTATGGCTCCACCAAGTGGTGACCACTCCTAGCCACACTAATGTGGTATTGCCATGTTTCAACCACCACTAGCATGCCACTCTATAGCCATCACAACTCTACTCTGACGATCGTGCCACTGGCAATGCCACTAATTCTCCTCCTGGGTGCCACCTCCACTAGTGGCACTACCACCCATAAACCTTTGCTACTGACATCACTCTGTGACAACCCTATGTTAGCCTTTAGACCACTAACATCATTTTTAGGTGCCACATCACCCTTTTCTGGCCACTGATGTCATCATCACTAGCCCCATACTAACATCATTTCCTAGCTGGGTGGTGTCATCTTTCTAGCTACTGAGATCAACAAACTAGCTACCAGATTATTTTTCTGGTGACTAATAGTTGACAGCCATACAACCATCAAATTTTTTCTTGGGTTTGTAATTTTCCAAAGAACTCTTCTTTTGGACCTGCAGTTGGTTTTTTGGCCATAACTTGAGCATACAAAGGTATTTTTTTGATCTGAAAGAAGCACCAAAAAGCTAGTTTAGAGACAAAGAAAATGGTGCTAGTTTCATAACATTCCAATTTTTTTTGAGCTCCCATTTTTAGCATCAAAGTAGAGGCCTCTATTTCCCTCTTCTCTATAGGGGGGGGGGGGGGTGTTTGAATTTTCTTTTCTATAATTTAATTTAGAATAAGACCCTTCTACTTACATCTTCTTCTCTTAATGTTAGATCCTTCTATGACCAAGCTCACACCACATAGCTATCACAGCTAGAAAGCACAAATGTCTAGGCTTCTGATGTCATGATGTCCATGGTTTTCTGGATGAGAACCAACCTATTTTGCAACACCCTTTTGATGTTCTCTAGCATAGAAACAAAATGGATGAGATTGAATTTTCTTTTCTATAATTTAATTTAGAATAAGACCCTTTTACTTCCATCTTCTTCTGTTAATGTCAGATCCTTCTATGACCTAGCTCACACCACATAGCTATCATACCTGGAAAGCACAAATGTCCCTGGTCATGTCTGGATGAGAACCAACCTATTTTGTAGCACCCTTTTGATGTTCTTTATCATAGAAACAAAATGGATGAGGCCATGGGATTGGTTGCAATAAACATCTTAGATAATCTATTATTTCACGTGTAGATGGTTTGACCACTCCTCAGGCTATTTGGACCAAGTTCTATAACTTGTTTGGCACAATGAATGAGTTCTAGGCATTACAGCTTGACGCAAAGTTGACTTCTTTGTCACCAACCAGCTTCCCCCCCATTGAAGACTTCTTGATGAAGTTCAAATCTCTGCATATAGTTTTGTAGGGATGTGGTAAAAATAAAATAGATGATGAGTGTATTTTTTTTTATTCTCTCAAAGTTTCAAGAATAGTATCAAATCTTTTCTTCCACTTTCTACTCCACTATGGATGCCTTGGGTAACAGACATCAGATGCCTTCTTTTGAGACATTTTGTGATCAATTGACAAGGGAACAAGCTAAGATCCAAAAAATGGATGCCTCTGGCTCTTCTAGCCAAGCATTGGTTGCTTAGACTTCTTAGGGGAAACCAAAATAGAAAGACAAACCAAAGAAAGATACACCAAAAAATAATGCAAAACCTCCAACTAAGCCTTCCAAGGGTAAATCTGGTTTGGAGTCTATTGATTCTACCTCCAAGAATAAGAATAAATTAGTTGAGACCTATAGTTTTTGTGGAAAGGATGAACATCCCATTTCTAGGTATTGGAAACATTTGGAGGATTTAGAGGAAGACATGCAAGAGCATCACATTTCAACTCCTAAGTCTAGATCCCCCTTGCAGGGAAAGGTCATGCTCTTACTACATGAGCTATGACTTCTCAGCCTACTTGGATTCTTGATTCCAATGCCTCTCACCATATGAAAAACACTCAACAATTGGTCACCTCACTTGCTCCTTGTGTTACTTCATAGATTTTTGTTGGAAACTCATCACATCTTTCAGTCGTGGGTTCTGGTTCCATTGCATTAGTTGGGGGTTCTTTTTAGGATGTTCTTTTTGTCCTTGATGTATCAATGAATCTATTGTCTATTTACCATATTTGTCACTTTGACTCTAGTAAGATAGTTGAGTTCTCACCACATGATGTGTTTATTCAAGACTTAGTTGATCCTGAGATGATTATGGCTATTGGGAGTGTTGACTCTGCATCTCACCTCTACAACTTTGATGGATTTGAGTTCTCTCATGACACAGGTTCTTGTCTTGTAGCACATGCAAATTTATTAAGTATACTTTGGCATGAACATTTTGGTCATGTCAATTATAGATATCTTTTGTAGATAAGCACACAGACACTTGTTCTTGGGCTTCCCTAGATTTCCTGCAAAGATGGTGTTTGTCAGGGTTGTGTGCTTAGTGAACAACATAGGGATCCTTTTCCACATAGATGAGCCACTTGTGCTTTGGCACCATTGGAGTTGATTTATAGTGACCTCATGTCATTTCCCACTTCTTCTTTTTTAGGTGCCAGATATGTGCTTACTTTCATTGATGATTTCTCCAAATGTATGTGGATGTACTTTTTGAAGTACACGTTTGATGTCTTTGTTCATTTTGAGTCTTTAAGACATTTTTTTAGAAGTAATCTAGTCTTTCTATTCGATGAATACATAGAGATAATGGGGGGAGTATGTGAACCAAGCTTTCAAGGATTTTTTCTCTAAACATGCTCTTCAACATTAGTTTTTAGTGCCCTACACCCCTCAACAGAATGGTGTGGCCAAACAAAAGAACAAAACCCTTTGGGAGATGGCTAATTGTATGATTCAATCTAGGTCCATGGATTCATGTTTTTGGGTAGAGGCAATCAATTGTGCCAACTATATTTAGAATTGGATGCCTTATAAGGCAATTCAAAATATGACTCCTAAGGAGGCTTGGTCTCATGTCAAGCCTGATGTATCTTCATCCTAAGTTTTTGGTAATGAAGCATGGGTGTTTATACCAGATTATCAGAGTAGAGTCATGGAGCAGAAGAGTTGACACCTCATTTTTGTTGGCTACTATGAGGATGTTAAGGCCTATAGGTTATTTGGTCCTAATTCTAGAGAAGTCTTATTGCGATGGATTGTCTAGTTTGACAAGAACCTTCCTAAAGTAGATACCTTGTCCCAGAGTCTACTTCACTTACCACTACTCTCTCATCCTTTCCTATCTCTTTTTTAGATGATGAGGATGATGATAATGGTCATCCCCTTTTACCTCTACCACATGATCCTCCCCAAATGCCTAAATGGGCTCGAGATATAGTTGAGGCCGCAAGATCTCTAGCTAGTAACCCTACCACTTCCTGTCACACTCGTTCTCATACTACATGTCCTAGTCTTCTCATTCATGCTATTTGTGATGATCCTCAAACATTTTTAGTAGTGACAAGACATTCTGAGCGAGACAGTGCAATGGAGGAGGAGTATTCTTCTTTGATGAAGAATCATACATGGGATCTGTGTTCTCTTCATAAGGGAAGATAGTTAGTACAATGAAAATGGTTGTATTGTACTAATTTTTTTGTTGATGGTTCCATTGATAAGCACAAGGCTCATCTTGTTGTGAAGGGGTTTTCATAGGTTAAGGGTATTGATTACATTAAGACATTTTCTCATGTTACCAAGATGAATTCTATTCACCTTGTTTTATCCCTCATAGTTTCTTAGGGATGGCCCATTTTTTAGATGGATGTGAAGAGTGTGTTGGCACTCAAAATTATAGCCCTAATTTTGAGCATCGTTGAGAAAAATTAGCCCTATAAATGCTTTTAATGCCTATG
Source organism: Cupressus sempervirens (assembly GCA_028749045.1). Classification (NCBI taxonomy): domain Eukaryota; kingdom Viridiplantae; phylum Streptophyta; class Pinopsida; order Cupressales; family Cupressaceae; genus Cupressus; species Cupressus sempervirens. The sequence continues at coordinate 396,835,026 of CM053783.1, forward strand.
TACCCGACTGCCCTTTTAAGGCCTAAGAGGTGTTTAATGCTTTTGGAACCTTCTATTCAGCAAGTCCACTTGTTTCATGAAGTTAAATTGACATTCCAAGTCATTTCGTGAAGTCCCATTTTGAGTAATTGTCAAATCTACATTTTCACCTAAGTGTTAAATAATGACTGAAGGGCATGTTTGTATGTGAATATCTTGTACCTAGAAATGTTTCTTTACTCACCTCTTTGGAAGTGTCTATTATCCATACCTAAGAGAATATGTTTTAGGTTTCAAGTTATTTCAAGTCTGTTTGACTAGATTTTGAATTCCTCAAAGTTTGTCATTTACTGATGTCATGCTGATATGAATAGTTTTAAATTCTAGGAGGCCCTATTTGATGAGTTATAACTTTTGACCAATTGACCCAAATGATGAATTTTCTTTTGCATTACATTTTAGAGGTTAGAGATATGTTATGTTTCAACTTTGAGCTTATGAAAAATCCATTTGATCTATTCTCAAATGCAATTCCAAATGCAAATTTCTAACTTTTACTAGTGTCAACACATGAAAATTTGTTAGTACACCTATTTGTGACATTATAACTTGAAATCCATGATAGGTGAGATCAAATGGATTATACCATTATGTTGTCCTTTGAAAATGCTTCAAGTGTGCCAATTTTCAAATCTTGATGAATCTGTCTGCACACTTTTCTAGGTCAATTCCATTTGCAAAAACTACTTTTCTACCATTGTTTCCAGTCTATAAAATTTGAGTAGCCTACTTTGACTGCTGGCCATTTGGACCTTGTTATTCATCATGAGCCCAAATTGAAAATTTATATTCACCTCGTGACAATGAAGCAACACCCTAGTTTTCATTTTCCCAAGTATCCATTTGCCCAATTTTTAAAACCAAATCCAAAAGCATTTTATGGTTTTTTGACATGTTTTCATGTAGGAAATTCTAAGAGGTCAATTTTGATGATCAATATCTTTTGCCCCCGAATTCATCATGAGATGAGATTTGACAGAGTAGGAGTATGCAAAACAAAGAATTCATGTTCCAATTTTTAGAGCCTAGTCAAGTGTTGGGTTAGTTTTTAAGGCTAGTCAAAGGACCTCCTGGCACGAAGTTGATAGTTTGCAGACAGGTGTAAAAGTGAGTTGTAAATTTTTTTTGTGGTGAAAATTGATTTCAGTATAATCAAGCATTTAGTCAATCTAGTTTGAATGTTTAGTTGTTTGGAAACAAAAAAAAATTAGCTGGACCCATTTGGGGTCCAACTAATTCCATCAAATTAATAAGTTATTAGGAAGTGAAATAGCTCAGAAGATGTTTGTAATGACTATGATCATTAAAATTATTGTGATAGGAAGTTGGATAAAATGGATCAAATTATTTGAAGTAACAAGGAGAAAAATGGCTCTATAGGCATATGAATTCTGAGTTATAATCTGTTGCACAAAAAGGTTGTCAATTTGGAGGATCATTATAAACAATTGAAAGAATGAAAAATGGATGGACAAGTTTAGGGATTTTTGCGACAAAGTTTTTGAAATTCTTTGGCTTCTTAAGATACAATTACTCAATTGTTGTTTTAAAACTTAGAAGAGGCTTGTTCTCCATCATTATTTTGAAAATCTTCACTTTTGACCTCATGTCTAAGCCTTATGGTGAACTCAAGCTTGAAAATTCACTTGTACCCAAAGCACTTTAGGATGATGAATTTATACATTACAAGGTTCCAAGCTTTTTTCTTTTTGAGTGTAACATTTTCACTCTTCTATCATTTCAACTTCTACACCCTCAGAGCTACCTAGTTATCTTTTCAATTTTGGTCAAAGTGCTCATGTTGAAATAAGGGCATTTGTTTAATGTGACATGAGTTTTCATTCAAAATTATTGAGAATCGTGAGGTCTTATAGCAATTGAGTTGAAACTTGATATGAGAATTCACATTTTAGATATAATTCATTGAATCTGGAAACATTGGCAAGATGCATGAACCATGGATATCAAAATGCCCAAAGGCTGCAAGTATCATATCATCTAACATTGTATCAATGTATCATATAATATCAAAAGTCTCCAAAGACTCGAAAGTAAAACAAAAATAGTATGTTGCTGCCCAAAATCTTCTAAGTTTCTATTTTTCACAGTTATTCCTACTGAAGAGTGTCAGAGGAGCTAGGGCACATAATGGAGAAGGAAGATTTGAACATGCCAAACAAGAAAAAATGGGTAGAGGAAGCTCCCATTAATAGGTGGATTGGAAAATAGAAGAACCTACACTTGTCATAGAACAACCCATGCATTGGAGAAACATTGGACTCTGCAAACATTGAGAGAATCTAAAGTCAAAGGACCCCCACGCAATAGAAAAGTCAGAGGCAAATGAGAGAAAGACCTTCTTAGACCTATAGAAGATAAAGGATGGGGAGAGGAATGTTAAGCCACTAGGTTGCAAGAAGTTGCCAGAGTTGAAATGAACCCCACACCAAGTCAACCATAATGTGAAGCAAGACTTCAAAAGTGCAAGAGGAAGAATAAAGGATGGGGAGTTCCACAACATATAAGGTAGAGAGCTTGAAAAAAAGAGAGAGGAAGGCACTAGTAAATTTTAAAGAAATGCCCATGCATATAGAAAGCCAAAAAATATTTACCAAAGGAGTCCACACTAGAAAGAGAAACCAAGGAAGGAGCTCACATCAAGCAGAAAGCAAAATAGATCCATGTGTGGCTAGAAAAGGAGCTTCTAGCAAAGTGAAAGACCCCACACATCCAAAGCAAGCCTATGCTAAAAAGAAAGGAGCCCAACGTTAAGAAAATAAACTCAAAGTTACATTTTAAAAGCTTTCCATGACATGCAAGGAGAAGAACATAAACACTCCAAGCTGTAATCAAGAAAAGAAATCCATGTGTAGAAAATGGAAAACTACAATAGTATTGAATAAATTCATAGGTTTCAAAGCTTTTTTGAATATAAAGTAATGGGCAGGGGAGGCCCACGTTGGTAACATGAGCAAGCCATAAGAGAAGTATCCCAAAATCATCCATGAACTAATTGGCTACCGAGTAAGAAGAGAGAAAGCCTCTATAAAGGAGCCCTATGTGGATAAAGGAAGCTACACAGTGTAGAATATATGGAAAACATTCAAAGGAAAATATCCCACATCGCTTGTATGTAGGGGCATTTTGTTGTTTAAATACAAAAACACATGAAGATGAAGTCTCTTAAAGAAAAAGGGTTTTTGTAAGCCAAGCACTCCATAGAGGGGCCCACTTGGGCAACAAGCTAGTGACAAGTAATAAATTTTGAATGAATGTGCATAAAAAAATTGATGATGTCAACATCATTGGGTCACCAGAAAAGGTAAAAAACATTTCCAGAAAGATGGAGATTTTTGATGGTTTCTATGTTGCCATTAGGAAATTGTGAGATTTTTTGGCATGTGACATGTTGACCTACCAGAAAATCTCAAATCCAAAAAGTGACTCACCAAAAGATTTCAACTCCATCCCAAAAAACTTCAGAGTCAATCAAGACAGTCATGGGCTAGTGTGATAGTGATGTGGCGACAACAACAAATCAGTGAATGACAAGTGGTAGTATGCATAGTAGTGACCATGACTCAGTGATGATATGGAGAACTAGACCAACCACAAGATGCCACTTGGTGTGGATTTCAAGGTAGGCTATGACTTGGTGAACAGATCTAGAAAATACACTAGATCATGCCACATGGCAGATTTGAGGGTATTCACTATGTCACTAAGGCGAAGTTACATGCCACTTAATATAGCAACATAGTGAATATGACATGACATCCAAGTGGTGTGATGACATGGAAAAACTAAAAGACCAATGAAATGCTAACATGTGGCACCCAATTGGGGGTGTGATGATTTGTGCAAAAAGGAAACCAATCAGAGCATGACACATGTTAAGGATGGTCAAACCAAGTTTGAAATGGGTGAAAAGGTGGAGGAAAAATCAAAAGTTTTCAAAAATTATTTTTTAAATGTTTTTCCTCAAAGATCATGTGTAGGTCAGAGTTTAAATAAAACTAGAGATTATTCTATAGTTTTGACTATTGAAAAAGGATAATTTTTTGCATTTTTAAAGTGTTTTAGCCATGAACAGAGGGATGTGCTTCAAAGAGGCATAGTAGGGGAAACTTTTTCTCAAAATAAGAACTCCAATATACCACCAAAATTGGAATGATCTAATTTTTTTGAATTTGAGGTTAGTATCTATGCATCTATTCACTAGTTCATGCTATAAGCCAATTTGTAAAACATAATGGGTGCTTTTCATCAATAATCATCATAATTTGTTAAAGGAGAGATATGAAGACTTATTGATGTCTAAATGTGGAGAAAATCAACTTTAATCAAATTTCTTACATTCTAGAGGCCATTTTAACTGATTTTCACTTTTTATCTTGAGGTCATTTTAACATAAAAAATCAGTTACATTCTTTCATAATCAAGTATCTCAGATATTTCTTGCTTGTAGAAACCAAATGATGAAGATTTGATTCTGGCAGTTGAGGAGAGAAGGTAGAGAGATTCTTTTCAGCTTCTTGAGGGAGAATTCTAAAGGGACACATGTTAGTTATAGAGCAGATCTAGGAATTCACCTCCTCCTATATGATTCTCATTCTTTCTCATTATGCAAGTTCCCATTTTTTTGGAGAAAAATTGCTTAGTACTGTGATACCAAGTTTTTGTTCTAGTCTTGATGTATTCCCAATACTGTGACACCATTCTTTCAACATAATTCTCTTGTATGAACAACATTAGGAAGGATAATACAGATATTTAAGATCTATTAGGTTTTTCTATGTTTTCATTTCATGTATATGAATGTATTATTTAATGGAAATTAATACAAAGAACAACATGTTGAGTTTCATCTTGAATCTTGTCTCCTTTATCAGTGATCTTCAATGTTTTATAACCTTTGAACAAAGAGCTTAGGTCATATTTGTAGTCCTTTAAGGTTGTATGTTATTTCATTGTTGCTTATAACTCAAGGGTTTATGTAAATGCTTCAAGGGAATCAATAGGGTTGCAAGTTTACTGATGGAGATATCATGTAAGAATAAGATCTAGATTGAACATGGATGTCTATTTACAAGGTGAATAGATAGATTGCATATCTAAATATATAAATAAATATCAGATATCCATATGTATGCATTTGATTCATGGATTTACCCAATGGATTAGGCACTGGTTAGCTATAGGATCATTAGTTCTTATGTTATTACATGAGTTATTAGGAGAAATAAGGGTTAAATCTTCTTTGAATAGATTCAAGAACATGTTTTTGCACTAGTACCATATTGATTGAATCTGAGGTCCACTTGCCTAGGTTTTGTAGAGCCTGAAGTGAAGAAGGGTATAGCCTTATAGTTGGCCCAGTGTCTGAAATAGTATGTTGAAGATGGTAGTTAGCTACCCCTAGATGTACCACATTCTCATCGGGGTAATTGGAAACTAGTAATGTTTTCATACACCAACAGAGTGCATTCTTACATAGTGATCTTACTGAGGAGATTTACATGGAGTAGCCTCAAGTATTTGTGTGGGATTCCTCCTTGGTTTGTATAGTTTGACACTTATTATATGGTCTTAAACAAGCCCCTTGAGTTTGGTATGAGAAGATGGACTCTTTTCTACTTTCTACAGGCTACAGTCTACATTTAGCATCTTGAGGCTAAGGTTTTGATCCTTGTGCTATATTTTGATGATCTTCTTCTCATAGGTAGTTCATCCTCTATGATTATGGTTGTCTAGAGAGCACTGATGGACCAGTTTGAGATGACTGATCTTGGTCTCCTACGCTATTTTCTTGGTCTCCAGATTGTTCTGTCCTCTACTGGCATTTTTGTTTATTAGTAGAAGTATGCTCTTGGCATGCATTGACACTTTGACATGTTTGATTACAAGCCTTCTCCAACACCTTTTTAGTTGAGTTTCACCTTGTCTACCTTCTACTCCTCACCTTTAGTGGATCCTACATTGTACTCATCCTAATCTCTCTTTTGTAGTGGGTCTTGCCTCTAATTTTTCATATGAGCCTCATGAGATTCATTTGCAAGCTTCCAAATGTATTTTGAGATACATCCAGGGCACATTGATGTATGGAATTAAGTACACATCAGGGACTACTCACATTGTTGGCTACACTGACTTAGATTGGATGGGTGATGTTGATGATCAAAAGTTTCCTTCTAGCTTTATTTTTTGTCTTGGCTCTGGTCGTATCACATGGTCATGCCAGAAGTAGCATGCTCACACACTTTTATCTATAGAGGTTGAGTATCAAGAAATGATGCTGGCTAGTTGTTGGTAAATAGATTTGTTCTTCTTAATTATAACTCTTAAATACCAAAACTTGGAACAATATCTAATTACAAACAATTAAAAAGTCACTTATGAATGGATTGGATTTTCTCTAAATTTTTAGGTACAACTCCCTAGAATAGATTTACAATGAATTATGTTTTTCTCCTAAAACTAATTCGAGGTGTGTTCTTGACCTGAGAATAGAAGAGGTAGAGCCAAGCTAGACCTAAACATGACCTAACTTAGGAAAATAATATTTTCTGAAGATTTAATTATGTTTATAAATGCAGACATCCTATGAATTTACAAAGCTTAACAAAGTAATAATTAATACTGAACTAAGTTAATTTGAATCTAAACTATGATTAACAAATATAAAATGTTGAAGGGATTTCTCTTTGAATGAACAATGACACTACTTATAGCATTCATTCATTTCTTCAAAATAGGGGAGTGAAACTCTATTCTTTCCTCACTTCAATTCAAAAAAAAGAGAAAGCATAAGACTAAATCTGACAAAATTGGAACAGAAAATAGTTGATATAAAATACCATTCAATTTTCTCTACAACATAAAGTACTTTACACCAAAAATTTGTTGACCTTTTATTAATCTTTCAATCTCGTACATATACAATTTTGAGATGACCATTACAATGGAATTTCAATCGGTTCATCTTCTCAAAGATGACAAATAGAAAGGTACCAATTTTTCATATTACAATAATTACATAAGAAAACAAAACTAAGGAAGCAAAATGTGAATCACTTTGACTTCTTCCCCTTTTCTGCTTTTGCTCTATAGGCCTTAGCGACAACTATGATTCAGATGAGTTCTTCATGCCTAGGCATGTGTATATTGGTATATCTCAAGAGCCATTTGGAATGTTCTCTGACCAAATCCTTCACAACATTCAATTTATTGGGTAGTTCCTCTATGGCCATGTATAAGTATCCACTAAGTATTTGGAGTTCAGCAACCCTATTTTGACTACTGGAAGATACACCAGACAAACTATCCAAGAATTTGGAAAAGTTCTCCTTCATGACATTTATGCTGATGAGTGCTTTTCCTTGGCCACTAGTTTGAGAATATATATGTAGCCATTTCATGAGCTCAAATCCTCTACCTTGAGTCTTCTTCACTTTATCCTTTATTTCTTTAAGCCCTTTCTCTGTTAATAAGATCATTTTTATCTTAAATTTCATGCTCTAAAGCCACTCGAATAAAAGTTCATCTCCCTTGTGTAGAATTTTTTCTTCAATAGCTTCTTTTTCTTTGATCTATATGATTATCTTCAAAAGGGAGATGCAATCATCACACTTCATCCTTTCTGTAGCCAAAGTATTGTTGTTTGATAAGATGTTATCCTTCTCCATTTCCAATCTTAGGATAACATTACCAATTTCTTCTATAATAGAAGCTCCTTTTGATTTGAGCTTCTCAATCCATTCCTTAGCAATCTGGCCAAAATGCTTATCCTCTTGAAGTTGAGAGATGAGAGCCTGAACCTCAACAACAGTTGGATTTTTAGTTACTGATACTCTAGAGATAGCTGCCAATAGAGTAACTAAATATTTAACAAACCTATTCAATTCTTCTATCTCAGCCTTCATTGTGGTCTTAGACAACTTCAGACTTTCTAATTATCCCTCAATCACCTCATTGGTTGACTTCCACAAGCCAACTTCAGTGTCATGCCTAGCCTCTCCAAGGTCCACTAAGTGTAGAGTAAAGCCATTAGTAGTCATGTCTTCAATCCTTCCTCCTTTTATGGGATTAGCTATCTCCATTGTTAGGTGCCATGTTTCTGGATCTTGCCCAAGTATAGACTAGGTTTTTTGCTTCTTTACTTTGGTTAATGCAGATCCAAAATGAACTACAAGGGACTTTCCTTTTCCTCTTTCTTTCTAGAGTATCCTCCAACCAAGAATCAATACCCATCACTTTGGAGGCCATCCCAAGTGATTCTATACTAAACATTTTCTTCTTAACTGGAGTTATTATCATAGTCATCAAAGAGAAGGGATTCTTCAAATCTTGAGAGATAATATTAAAAGAGCTCTAGCCTTTATCTAGTTTTGGATTCTTCTTCATTGCCTCATTAGACTTAGTAGACACATTATTACTGCTCTTTCCATCTCCAAAATCTACTATTTTCATTGTAGAGCCACTTGGTTGTAGAAGTGTAGCACTTGCTGGCAGAACGGGGCTATGATGAGGAGAGGGAACTAGAGTAGTATGGGGAGAAGAAACTTGAGAAACATGAGGTGATGTAACTAGTGTGACATGGGGGGGTGGAATAGGGGTGGTAGCACTATCCTTTGGCTCCTTTGTCTTCTTTTCTTTGGTACCAATTGGGTTCCAATGACTGGGAGGGAGCCATCATGACAAGTCTTGGCTATGGGAATATTCTTGTCTAAATGTTGATCACCTCCACCCAAAGGTTGAGATGGCCCTTGAGTGGTAGTTATTGTTATGCCTAGTGTAGCACTTTGGGATGAAGAAGGTTTTGTAGTTGCTGGAGAGGCTTGAGTGGCTACAAGTTTGCTTCGGCTCCTCTTGGTCATCTATTCAACCCAATTCCCCATTTTCTTGATGATCCTGGCCATCATAATATCTAAACCCTCCTCAAAATCTACATAAGGCTCTTAACTGATTGGAATTCCCCTTAACTTAGTTAAATATGTATTACTATAATTTACATATTTTTTCCATCATCTTCCAAGCTTTCTACATTAAATTTGATACCATATGTTTTAATCTGCTCCATTGTGAGCCTAGTGAAAGTGTGATCTCTACTTTCAAGTTCATCTTTATAGTCTACCCAACAGTCCTTGATAGTGGTAATGTGTTTGATTACACTTCCAATTTACAACACATCCCTCACATATCCATTCAAGTCAAACATAGGTCTCACAAACTCATATGCCTCCAATTTGTATTTAGTCTCAAATGCTTTGAGCATATTTTTCACATCAGAATGAGATTCACAGCTATAAGCTCCTACTTTCATAGGGAATTCATACCCTTTCTTCTTTAGGCTTCTACTCAACCCATTCACCTGGATCACCCGCCTCATGATCTCTATTAGCATGATCATGCTGCTTGGATACTTGAGCAACTTTAGACAAAATCCATCAAAAGCTACAAGATGCAAATATGAGAAAGATGAGAACTGGATAAAATAATTCTTGAATTGACTAATAGCTACCATCACCTCCAGGCTGAATCTTCTCTCTGGGCATCCTTGGAGTTCCCTCCAAGTTCTCATTGTGAATGCATCATTCACTCTGACATATTCTATATAATTTTTTTGCAATTGTAAACATGGGTAGAACTCATAACATTTTGCATCATCAGAAAACATTTCTATTCTTTGAAGGCCTAGCCACAACTATAGAGATGCTAGCAAATCAAAAATGAAGACATATAAAAGGCGTTGTAAAAATTTGCCGCATTGAGAGCTCTAGATAGATTCTCACTTACCTAATAGGCCCAATCATTATATTATGTATCTAAATAGATAACTTATACCAGAAAGAAATATTGTTCAACAAAATTTAGAGCCTCTACCTCACCTTTCAATCTATGCAAGAGAACCAAAATATCCACAATCTCAAGCTTGTGATCAGTACCAAATAGCGTTTTAGGGACCTTACTCTTGGTGCCTCGAAGCTTTTGGAACTAGGATCGCATGACTTCTTTCCTCCACACCATCTTCATTGTAGAGAACTCAGAGACTACTCCTACTATTAATTTTGAAAATTCCTCTCATTCTAGGACTCGGAGGAAATTCACCATAGTTTTCCTATCAATAGAGATTAGTATTGTATGATCAAGTAGCAAAACTTTCCTAGTATCTAGATTATAGTGATTTATACACTCATAAATCAATTTTGGAGCTTGGACTACTACTGGGTAACCCGCTGCCTCCACTTGTCCACTTCCTCAAAGCTTCTTAGTTATAGGACAAATCAACTCCAACCTCAACCTCCTTTAAAAATCTTGCATGTCATAGAAATGGAGTGAGGTATCTGTGTAACTCTACAATGTGGATTTGATCCCATTAAGTCCATCAAATCCAACAAATCTAGTTATCATTTCATCAGAGGATGAAGTAGATTGAAATTTTGAATTTGGATTAGGAATAGAAAATTGAATTCCCAACACAAAATATTTCAAAGAATTATGCAATTTCAACAGTATAACAGTTCAAGAAAAAGTAGTGGTTTGAAAAACTGTTATATTTTCCTCTATATAGGAATCTTAATTCATTTGTTAATTTTCAAGATCTGTGCCACATGAATGAATTAAAGGATAAATCCATTGAATTAGTAAATGTGGGATATTCTAACCAAAAAATTTGTGTCTTTTCACTATTTTCACTAGCCCAATAGTAACTTTCCATTATTCCATACTTACCTTTCTATTTTCCATTCAGTTTCAAAGAAATAAGAACAGAGTACTTTGTAAGGAAAAATCTGCCCAACTAGATTTTGTTCAGTATACCTTTCCAAAAGTAGTTAGATTGCTTCAAATATCATCTTACCATGACTTGTGATTAATTCATGAGCCCAATCTTCTTTAAAAATTGATTTATTCATAAATTCGAAAAATCACCTTCATGTGTTGAAAACTCACCGAGGAGAAGAAAATTTCCAATTTTCAGCACAAGCTCTTATTTACACTTTATCCTTTGAGTTAGTATGTCCTTTGGGTCTAGAAAATCTGAAAAGGGCTATGAAATTCAAAAAGGCACTCACTTATTATTTTTTTTTCTTCACAATTACCTTTGGCAGAAAATAGACTTCATGGGTTGCAATCCAGCTAAGGAGAAGTCATTTTTGGGTTTTCCACTTAAGATGATTTTAAGCATCACAATGAATCTCAAGTGTTTCTCAAGGTAAAATACTATAATGAAAAAAGGATTTTCCATAAAAAAAACTCATTATCTTCTTATCTCAACCCATGAACCTTATTTGTTAACTATTGTGGGAAATCATCTTCATGGGTTGAAAACTTGCCAAGGAGAACACAATATTTGATTTTCTGCCAACTCTATTCTTTCATGGGAAAAATAAGATAAGTCATGAACAAGTCCATTTTTATGAATAACTTCATGAAATGAAAGAATCTCCATCAAATTAGGAATAGATAGGAAATATGATGGAGAAACTTTCACCTAAGGAGGAAAAAAAACTAGACCTAGACATATCTAGACCAAACTAAGACAAAATAAATTTCCACTATTGCAAAATGGGTATAGTGTGAAAAGTGGGGCAACACTAGTCAAGATATTTTATGGCTTTGGCAACTAATGACTGAGTTTGGTTTTCCTTTTGATCATCCCACTATTCTATGGTGTGATAATTAGAGTGTTATTCATATTTTCTACAACCCAGTGGAGCATTCACACTCTAAAAATATTAAGCTTCATATACATTTCATTCATCATCTGATCTAGGATGGTGTTCTCTCTTTGGATTACATTTCCACTGATGCATAGGTTTTCGACATCTTCACCAAGTCATTTGCCTCACCTTGCTATCTTCAGTTGTAGCCTATGCCTAGGGTTTCAGAAGTTTTCCTTGTGGGGTCTTCTTGAGGCCTTCCTTCCTACATGTTTTTTCAGCATGTTTGTTCTATCTCTTTTTGTAGAGGGGTTTTTCCCACTAGGTTTTCTCCTTTGTCTCTAGTTTATAGCAATTTCCTTGTTTTGGGTACCTGATTAGAACTTGTAGCTAGGACCCATTTTCCTACTTTCATAGATGTGCTAGGTTAGCTTACTCCAGAGCTTCGCTTAAGGGGGGGGGTTTAGATTAATTATTTGTTACACTTATTAATTAGATCATCTTGATTTAGTTAATTAAGTTGTTTATTACTCTAGTTACTTAAGCTTACTCTTAGGTGCATATAAGTAATATTTTATATTAATTATAATGCAAAAGCTTAGTTTTCTTTCCCCTTAGGGTTTTATTCACCTTTAAAGTTGAACCTTTGTACTTTTTATTTTCATAAATTGGAATTCAATTTTCTCTCACATTGTTGAGACTTTCTAGGCTCTACTTTTTCGTTTTCTACTTTCTCTTCAATGTAGGTTATTTGCATGCAGGTGTTCTTGGTGATCTGTGAAGTTGGTTTTCTCAACTTCTACAATCAACACCATCTGATAATATGATATAAGATTCTTGAGCAGAATCATTTGATACTCTCTATGTGTAAGTTTGAAGAATGATGATTTATTAGTAGGATTTATTTATACAACTTATAAGATATGTGTTGAGAAAGAAAAAGTAAATTTGAGTGAAATTTTAAGACTACAACTTATTGAAAACTTGGTGAAGATTAAGAGAACCAAGATTGGTGTATTTAGAATTCAATCTTTGATTAATCATATTTCTTTCACATACTTAAGAAATTTCCATTCTTATCAGTTATTGATATTATGAGTACTAAAAGATGTACTATGGACAAGATAACAAATGTATGTAGAAGACATCTAGTAGAGAAAATCTTGGATAGCAAAAATTTGATTGTGAGAACATTTTAGAATGAAATGAAATAGAGATACAAATTTACCCCTACAATTGTTGATAGATTCAAGAATGATATATGTTTTATGATGGAAACTGACCTAACCTATACCAAAGTAGTAGAACCTTGGAAAACATTTTTTGAGTCCTTAGGTTATGAATTGAGTGATGATATAGCTATTAGTTATATTTATTTATTGTTAAAATTAGATATTGATCAAGCATCATACAAATTCAAAACATATGAGGAAATAACATAGTCAACCTATCAGGGATCTCATAAGAAGATTGTGTCTATAATGAAGAAAGAAATATCAAAGGTTGGTATGTTAGAAGATGAATCCAAGTAGTAAGACAAACTATCTCCAAAATGAAACAAACTGGTGGACAAGGTGTAATTTATGTGATACCTCTGTCAGTTGGCCAAACATCTGGTGTATCTATTGCAAAAAATCTTACAAAATGCAACATTTCATATGCTATTGTATCAACCAAACAACCAAGTGGATCCAAAAGATAGTCAAAGAGAGTCAAGCAACAAGCTATTGGACCTAAAAAGAGAAAGTTACTATTTCTAAGTAGAAAACAAGTAAAACAAGGCAACCCTAGAAACCTAAGATAGAGAAGACTAATACAACCATTTTTAATGAAGGAAACTTTGTACAGATGAATAAGTTCTATGATTTATACAATGACATGGAGAAAGAACAAATTGATATCTCTACTATGAGATATATGATTATAAATAACTTGAAACTTGAGAGCATTAAAGGCTTTGTAAATCAAAAGGTCTATGATAGAATTATAGAAAAGAAAACACTAGTTCATGAAGAAGACATGGAACTTTGGAAGTCAATGCTAAGAACTATGTGTAAGATAGATGATGAAAATGAAATCAAGATAATGATGAAGAAACTAGCACCTTACTTGCAAAGTAAGATGATGCCATTTCTATTCATGGGAGGAGAAAAAGAATGTTATTAGAAGTAAAACTATAGAAGCTATCAATCAAATGATGAGAAAACTAAAGGAAAAACCTACTACTATGAAAAAATCTTGTAAGTATTAGTAAGTGGTGATACTATGCAGATTGAACAAATAGATGTTGTAATTAACATGGATGAAAACCCATTCAATCAACTTCAACCCCATTTTGAAGATATTTAGGATAAGTTAAGACTTATGGAGGAAGAAGAAAGATAGTTAGAAGAGAAAAAGAAGAAGATTGAAGAAGCCAAAATGAAATTGCTTGAAGAAGAAAAGAAGTAGAAAGAAGATGAAAAGAGGAAAGAAGAAAAAGAGAAAAATTTGGAAGAAGAGAAGAAAGAAAGAGAAGAAAAGGAAGAAGAAGAGAGATGATCAAAGAAGTAGAAGAGAAACTAAAGGAAGATGAGGTAAAAGAATCTAGCTCATCCTCTCTTATATCTATTGAAAACCTTATAGGAAATGATGATGATCAATCTAATATGATCTCATCTTTGACAAAATTGTTTGAGAAGAACAAAAAGTTGAAAAGTCTACAAGGAGCACTAATAGAGGTGACTGGTAGATTGCACAACACCCTCATAGCCAAATGCACTAAAGAAGATATCAAATAGAGAGCACAAGTAGTTATGAAAATAGTTGATGATGAATTTACAAACTTATTGAATGTTGCTGAGTCTAAGGCTCAATTTCACATGATGCTAATCTTTTTAGCACCATTTGTCAAAACATTCAGAATGATTTGTTGAGTCTTATACTTGTATCAAGGAACTTTGAAGATGTCAAAAAGATGGAAAGGTACTAAACATCAAATGTATTTTATCTCATATGTTGACCAAAGATGTATAAAAAAATATTCAAGGAAAGCTAAGTGAGCTAGAATTTTTAACCAGTTAGGTACAACTCTCTTGCAGAATTGATGAGTTAGAAGGACAAGTTGCCAGTGTACACTCTGACATCGCGAAACTAGAATTTGAAAAAGATCTAATTGTGAAGAGAATATCAAAATTCAAAGATTCTATTTCTTTTTAGATATCATTCATTGAAAGACAATTGGAAGAATGTATCAAAGCTTAAGAAACATATGCAAACTTCACCTACTCTGACCTTAATGCAGTTGAGATTGCATCACGTGCCTTATGTATAATTCTCACTACTGCCAAAGTAGAAAAGGATACATGGGAGAAAGGTATGGACAATTTAAAGGAAAATTTTGATGACTATATGAAGATTTTAATAGCTTAAGGTAGTAAGATAGTGTTTTGACAACAGCTAGACAACCATTTTTTAACAATTTTTTTATTTTCTGACTTTTTTCATTAATTTCAAAGGGGGAGAAGTTGTAGAAGAAAATTATAAAGTAATTTATGTGTGTAGAAATCATATTCAAAGGGTAAGAAATTAAGTAATTGAGCATTTGTAATATGTAATTTAATAGATGATAATTATTGTCACTTTTTGTTAAGGTCTTGTCACTTAGCCAATTTGCCTTACTTTGTTGCCATCAATACCAAAGAAGTAGACTGTTGACAAATGGCTATATATAATGATCTAATTTTTTTCATTAATGGCAACATATGATGTACATACTTGTGTTAAACCTTGGAAATAAAGATAGTTAGCTTTTGGTACTTAGAAATTTGTCCAAGTATGAAATTGGTTTACAATAGTACATTGTTTTATATGTAAAATGTCTTTGAAATCATATTATGACTAGAAAATTTAGATGGAGATAGTACAAGTTGATGATGATGTATATAACCTTGATCATTAGTAGGGATGGTATGGAAAGAGATATTTGTGTTTTACCAATGAAACAGAACAACTAATTAGGGCCGACATCCTAGATATTTACTCTAAGTTGGAAAAGTATATTATGGTCTTAGCTGAGATAGAAAAATTTGTGAAAAGGCATGGTATTTATGCAAATGACATCTTTTGAAAAGAAGTGTGCAATTGTATTATGATAAGTAATATGTAAACTTTTTGTGAAGTGATATATGCGAAGTTTTTGAGAACTTGATTTTGTGATCCAAGATTGAGCTAAGCTCAGAGATCAGTCAAGAAAGAACTTATGACCCCTATATACCTAAGTTTTGGTTACTTGTTTGGGTAGTGAGCTCTTCTTGTAATTGGAAGCACATGTTTGGCCAGTGAGCTCTTCTTGCATCTACTATACTACAACTCCTGACAGGGTTGGAATCTCCTAACAAGGATTCAAAATCTCCTAATAGGGACTCTCTATACTAAATTTTCTCATTGACTCCTAACATGGTCCATCCTCTAACAAGGAACATATATATCAGTATATTATTTAATGGATATCAACCCCACTAGGGTTTTCCCTTGGCCAAGGTTTGCTTAGTTAAAAAAAATGGTGTTCTGAGCTCTCTTTATGCATAGATATTATTTTTGTTCAGCACTACTTGTTTTCTTTCTTATTCAAGGTATAAAATAATTTATAATATCTAATTGATGAAAAAATTTTATAGAATACTGATTCACAATGCCCCCCCCCCCAGTATTCCCCATTTTTAACAACATGTTCACCCATTACTATCTCAAAAAAGGGTAAATATTGGGTTTTTTATAATCCAATCCCAATATCAATTGATGGTTAGAAATTCATAGAAAATTTCTTCACTAATAGGTTTATAATCGGTTGGCATATGCAAGCATTAAGAGACCCATTCATTATTACTAATAGCATGCCATCAAATAGGAGTAATTTAACATAGCAAAAATAAGCACTATCAAGTACATAGAAAAATATCAGTTATGCAAAGTAGAAGCAGAGCCTACTATTGTCTAGTTCCTACAACCAACAATTTAAGAACAATGGAAATCATCACATTAAAACATGACATAAAATGATGATAATAGTACCTATTTGAATTTAGATGGAGACCATTCCTTTGCGGAAAAAACCATGTTTAGGTGTTCTATTGCAATCAATGGAAATTGATTTCTAACTTACCCCATGTCAGTAGTGAAAATAACTACACGTCTTCACCTATCTCACTTATCTTCCTGGATGATGGACTCCCAACCACTCATTCTAAATGTGTAACAACTATGTGTCATTTGTCATATTATTACCATAGGGGCACCAATGAAAACATGAACTACTCAAACCTCCTCTATATCCACTATTGCTAACAAGGCCATTCCAGATAGTGATGCTTCAACTGTAAGAATTTGCCTTAGGGAAAAATCACCCAAGATCAAGAAGCTCAACAACTAGCACAAAATAGACCAATAGAGTATGATTAGAATAACAATATGAAATCTTGTTGATGTACAAGTACACTAGGAGCACCTGTATATAAAGACCTCTAGAATGCTTCTAGAATATTTGGGAATTAGCAAAATGATAAGCCTCACAACTAAGCACATTTCCACCAAGAGTGGATTATCCTCCATTGACCTCAAAAGTTAGTGTGATGATGAGAGGATAAGCCTATAAGGGTGTGTCACATAAAATTATGTTGTAGACAAAATGTGCTTAATTAAGAGTGTGAACAATTATGTTGTCTACATGACAACTCAGTTAATTATGCAAACTCCAATGTTGGAGACACCATGTGCTAAATTAGAGTTTCTTACTCCTATGTTGTCAAAATGACAACTCATATGAGTATCCAAACTCCTAGGTGTCCAACCTAATAAATAATAAGAGAATGCCTTAAAGTGTAAATAATAATTATTTACACTAACACCCCCCCCCCCCCCTTAAGTGAAAATTAGGGGAATGCACTAAGCTCACAAAAGCTATGATGAAATGCATAATGGGTCCCAGCTACGAGGCCATGTTAGGTACCCAAGTAAAAATGCAATGCTTTACATACAATGCTATGCAATGCTCTACATACAATGCTATGCAATGCAATCTCTCTGAAAATAGAGAAAGAGGGAAAATCTCACAGGAAAAACCCTCCCCCAAAAAGAGAGATAAGTATAATAAAGAAAGATGCATGTATGGATGGAGTAATCAAGAAACCCCCCCCCCCCCCCCCCCCCCACCTCCTTCTAATTATGACATACATTAGCAATATACAGTAGAGAATCCATCCATGAACACCCCCCCCCTTAGTGAAGGATCTCTTGATGATGAGTGGTTGAAGACAAAAGAAAATCCAATGCTAAAAAACAACATTTCTCCCTTTAGGAAGAAGATAACACCAAAAATAGGTGAAAATATGCTTCCCAATATGGATAGGAAGTTGGAAGAGGGATCCAGATGTAGTATGGTATGGAGGTTTCCTCTGAAGTCTACTCTATGTTGACAAGTCCTTGATGAATGTAGATGCCAGGAACCAATCTAGTGGATGCCCAAAATAAGGTGGAAAACAAGGGAACATGTCCGTGTATGGAACTAAATCAACCTACAAAGATGATGTAGCATCCTGATAGGAAGATATAAGAAGAAAAGCAATTTCACCTCTCTTTAATGATGTATGCACACCCATGCTAGAAGCTCCTTGCTGACTAAAGAAATTGCACCATGAAAGATGAATGAAGTTCCTCCTTGTAGGAAGAAGTGGTGACATAGGTGCAGTAGATAATACTACCCAACTAGTAGGAAGAATCCTTAGAAAATATGATGTTTGAGGAAACTAGAATACAATCTCCAAAGATTGATATGTCTCCTCTAAAGTGAAAGAGTTCTCATCCAACTATTGTAAAGAAATATCCACAATCAAGTCAATCTCAGAAGAAAGCTCAAGTGGTTGATGTTCATAGTATTCCTTCACAATCAGTGAAGAAGAAGTCTCCTCAAAAAGGACAAGATTGATGTCATCAATGATGTCTCCCACATCTTCAATGTGAGACTCCACAAAGAGCCCTGCAATGTTTGGAAGGAACTCATCCCATGAAGCTGAAGTAGGAAGACATGGTATTTCCTATTGCACTAAATTAGAAGCATTTATGGCTTGAACTAGATCAACAGAAGCAATAGGAGCATCAGGAGGTGGGATCTCATCTAGAGTTGTGGGTACCATAACTGGAGTGACTGAAGATAGAATGTCCTTTGGAAATGGAGGAACTGTAGGATTTCCATATGCTTTACAAAGAGCCATCCAAATGTCATAAGGATCTTTGAACTTGTCAATGATTTTAAAATAGTTAACATTGAAACTAAAATAAATGAGGTCCTTAATTATTTTGATAGGTATACCTTTATCAAAGGGTAATTCTTTGGAACATAGAAAAGGAAATGCTTCCTTATGCTCCCTTCTTAGATGATACATTATCAAGGCACTCCATTTTTTATAGTTCCTCTTTCTTAACCTCAATCTAACACCAAACTAACATGTGAAACAAAACTCCATGAGATCAATAAATGTATGCACCCCAAAAAATTCAAAAATAATCAATGAACCTCCCCAATGTGTGATTTGGCACTTTATACTTAGTGTGTTTACAATAGCTACTTGCCAATTTTAGCATTAGTATTCCTCTAATTTTTTTTTTACAACCTCCTCTTATAGTTCAAATCTAGAACTTTAAAATATAGCTTAGAAATACAACAATTTTGAAGTAATACAATGCAAAGAAAGGACCTATTTTTGAAAGTGATATTTTTGTCCACACAAGCCTATAATCTGATTGTAGATCTAGAAAGTAGACAAAAAAAAAATTCACTTTCAAAAAAAATGGAACTTGTTTATTTGTCCAAATGAGCCCATACAGGGCATTTGAAGTTACAAAATGTAGGATTGGACAAGTATAGTCACCAAAAACTAAAATTTTTAACAAATCCATGCACCAAAACTAGAAATTAATAGCACCACTAAAATTTCAAGAAATTCTAGCCAAATTTTTTTTTAAATGTACTTGATTTAGAGCTCGAATGACTAAGATATGGCCTCCCAAAGTCAGACTATCAAATCAAAACTGAACCTAGAGAGGGCTCTGATCAGAAAACTACAAGGTTAAATTTGATATCTAAATAGCCATCACGATAATGCAATTTTTCCTATGGATGATGTTTAAACAACTATCAAATTTTATGGTGTGAGAGGCTGACATCAACAAAAAAAGACCCATGCTAGATGACATGGTAGGTACGGATGCTAACCTCACTATACAGATTGTACAGATGAGCCTATGTGGTGATGAGTTACCCTATGACATGGTAGTTGTTATGTATGTGACAGATGATGAAGGTCTCATGGCAAGCCTGACTCATGATGAGGCACCACATAGAAGCTGAAGTGTATGTTGGAGGGGAAGCCAAAGCAGGGGCTAGGTTGGTGAGATCTTTGACATTGCCAGTCAGAGGGTGTATCAGTGGGAGATTTTGGTAGTGGCTAGTGTGGAGTGGTGGTGCTAGCTTTCAGAAAAATGATAGCCAGAGGTATATCATTGGCATAGGTGTTGTCGTACTAGCTTTATGCACTACTAGTATCATTATTTAAAACGCTGCTAATGGGGTGGTGTGGATTTTATCACACATTCACCCCAATGCAAGTTTGAATAATGTTTAAATCATACATCAACAAGACATACAAAAAATGAGGCCACTAGTATGTAAATGCTACTCATTGAGTGTGAAATGGGTTTGGTCATCGGTAGATATAGAGTATTCCTCATGGACTATAAATGAAATATTCTATGAAGGGGCTAGGATTTGACCACTTGGTTCCTGCAAAAAAAAATTCTCCAGAGGCCTGATAGGATGAAAAGAATTTCAAAAAAAAAATTTTGAAAAATTGTAGAAAATATTCCAAAAAAATTATAGAAAATTCCTAATAAAAATTACAGAGAAAATAAATATAGATCTGAAAATAAATTATACAAATCTAAAAGTGATCATACCGAATATGCAAATTGGGCCTTCGGGTGCCAATTTGCAAAAAAAAATTGCCTCAATTTTGACTATTGCCCAATATAGGAAAATTTATAGTCAAAATTCACCAAATCAATGCTTCAAATGCTCCCAATAGCTGCAAATACTCTAGATATAAATCAAGGTGTTCTTAGAGAGGTGAAGCAAGAATGGTCTCCAATGGTTATGAAATGATGCCTCTATGGCTCTAATACCATATAAGAATTTGGTATAGCTCTAGCACCATGTAAGACTTTTCCTTAGGAAAAAATCACTCGAGACTAAGAAGCTCAACAACTAGCACAAAATAGACCAATAGAATATGATCAGAATAACAATATGAAATCTATTGATGTACAAGTACACTAGAAGTGCCTATATATAAAGGCCTCTAGAATATATAGGAGTTAGAAAAATGATAAGCCTCACAACTAAGCACATGTCCACCAAGAGTAAATTATCCTCCATTTAGCATAGGAGTTAGTGCGATGATGAGAGGATAAGCCTACAAAGGTGAGTCATGTAAAATTATGTTGTAGACACCATGTGCTTAATTAAGAGTGTGAACAACTATGTTTAATACATGACAACTCAGTTAATTATGCAAACTCTAGTGTTGTAGACACCATGTGCTAAATTAGAGTTTCTTACTCCTGTGTTTTCAACATGACAACTCATATGAGTACACAAACTCCTAGGTTTATAATCTAATAAATAAAAATAAAATGCATTTATCCTAAGTAAACTTAAGTAAAGGGTAAATAATAATTATTTACACTAACATCTACAAGCACCTCTGTGTCCCTTGGCTTGAACCACCACCATAAGAATCTATTCTACCCATCCACATAGTTAGGGATGTGGAGCCATAAACCTAAAATTTCAAGTCAAACATAAAACCTATAATCGATAGTAATTAGTCACAGATTCATGACCCAAAGAAAAGTAAAGGTTATGAACTAAATTATAAAAAATCACACATAATGAGACCTACAAAATTAGGAATTAGGTTGCAAACCTATAATCTCCCTCCATTTTCATGATCTCATGATTCCCATTCATTCTAATGAATCCTCCTGTTGATCTCTCTACTAATGTTTTTCATTTTTTGAATAGATAAATGACCTTGAGATCTTATCCTCCCCTATCAAGGAGATCCCTAGCCTACACCATAAGAAATAGGATTTTAGGAAATATTTAAGGAAGAATATCAAATTCCACAACATTACACACAACCAAAAAATGGAATGATCAATCATAAATTGTAAATAAAATTCTTCAAACAATTTTTCCTAGGAATTCAAAACTATAAAATTGACCTAAATATAGAAAAATAAATGTGTTCTATAAGAAAAAACCCAACCTGAACCACCATTGTGTTGCCTCCTATCTAGTCGTCATTGCCATCCTTAACTTGGGCCACTTTGAGAGATTTCTTGGCCATCTAGAGGTATCCATGAATGTCCCCAATTGTAATCAAATGGTCTAAAGAGGGGATAGACTATTTCAAAAGTTTATTATTACAACTAGCACAAAAATCTAGAAAACCTTGAATTTGAACACTAAAATTAGAACCATACCCTTGGCATCTCTAATGATTGTGAATAGTGGCACAATGCAAAAATTCATGAAAGAACCATTTAACACAAAGTATTTGGCTTTAGTAACCTCTAATAAAACTATTATTTAAAACCCTTCATTATTCTTCTCTGATAAGACAAATCTCAAACTCTAAACAAGTAGCAATAATTGCTAGTGTCAAATATCCCAGAATTGTGAGCAAGAAACAAAGATACAATTCAACAAAAAAATTTATAAAATGAAGAAATTTAGGCCAGATCTTCAGAGAAACATAGTAGTAATAGAGAATATAGTAAAAGTTAGAAGATTTCACACCAAAAGAATCTTGAGAGAGCTTGTGAATACTAAATATGCATTTCAACAACTCACTCCTGAGATACAATAGGTAGTAGTAATGTCATGGTGACTATCCATTTAGCTAGGACACAACATGTAGTGAGCAAGTGAGTCCCTCCCACTCTTTGGATTAAAACCTCCTCTTATTTTTCTAACCTAAATGTGAACCATTTTCTAGCCTAAATAGGACACTTTCTAGCAAAGGATCCCTAGAGAAGTAGCCTATCAACTAAATATTGTAGATAACTTTTGTATTAAAGGGGTTTGTGTAAAAAATAGATTATATTGTTTCAATGCTATTACAGATTTAAGTTCAAATACTTAAAATCATGGTTATTGTGATAATACATTAATGAAAACTTGATACGCGTAAGATATATGACCCCAAAGTTCAAATAAACATTATGAATGAGCTTTCCTTTTGGCATAATGTATTTTGTCTTTTTCTTTACATGGTCGAGGGGGGTGTTTTCTCTATGATTCTTAATAGACAAGTGCTTTGAATTTCTATATAGAAAATAGCATAATAATCCTTCTTTTTAAATTCTAAGTTTTTAATACTTCAAGAGGGAATGTCAATTCTTGCAATAAATGCCAAGATCTCATGATTTATACATCATAGAGAGTAATGATAGTTAATGGATATTTTTCCTTGGGGTTGTGCCAGTGTCATGTGATATTTACTACAAGTATGGTTGCTATTGCACCAAAAGATCTAATCAATTCTTAGAAGTTGTTTATCACCTTTTTTGGTTTTCAACCAGAGTTTCTAACAAGATACCACATGAGGCTCCTAGATCTCCCTAGGATAGTCAAATAACTCATTGGAGTCCCAGGATGTCATTTGAAAATCCCAACATCCAAAATGTCTTAGTAGCATCTTGTTGAGTGGCAGTACAACAAGGTGGCATTTCCCCCAAGTCTGCACGTCCTAGAAATAATCCCTTCCCAAAAATGTGGGGTTATTTTGGGGGATGTCTCCCTAGCAAGAAAGGTTATTTATAGTTTTTAACAAGAGTAAGACTTTTCATATAGAATTCTATCATAAGGTTATTATCTCATTAACTCTAACAAATTAATTTTAGCATATAACTTCCATAGTTTTCAAGATGTTGCCCAATAATTGACACTCTATCCATATTTTCCTTCAATTTATAAAGAAAATGCATTGGAAACATTCATATTTTCCATTTTTTTCCTCATCAAATGTCTACATAATATGAGAGAAATTGATGGTGCTATTATCATCAATAGTGAGTTTAGGATGATGAACTTACACATATAGGACATAGAAAAAAAAGCTTCTAAGTTTAAAGATATATTTTGGTTTTCTTACTTTATAAATAGTGTCAAAAGAACAAGAAAATGAAAAGAAGTAACAAACTCCACAAGAAATACATAAAATACAATAAAATCATACAAATAGCAACAGGCTATGGAAAGAATAACTTGTTTAGAATTGTTCTAGAATTAAATTGACATATCTACATGTAAACTAATATGATATGACTTCCATTAGTTTTCAAATGAATACCTAATTATCTTTATCCCTAAGGTATTATAGATAATGTTGTTTTCCATTAGAGTCCTTCTATCAACGTAACAACACCTAATTTAAGAGATTTATAACCAATGAAATTTGCTCTAGAGTTTGTGCGATTTCTATCAATCTTTGTGCAACCCATGTCATAAAATATTTTTCAGTAGACAAGATACAAGTAAATAGTTTTGGTTGGGATAAGAGTTTTTGCAAATAAAATGAATTATCAAAGAAACAATTTGATACATACATAATTATAATACAAAGAATAACATATCCAAATTCATGTATGAAAACTTAGAAACTATAAAGTTGATCTGTAAACTAGGATTTACAAGTTTTATAAGTTTAATCCAAATACTGATTTAATCCCTGATCTAGACAATAATTGTGTGGTATGTAGTTTAAACTATTGAAATACAAGAAAATTTATGCTTTAAACACAATAATAAACTATGTGTATAATAACAATAAAAACTTAAATAATTGAGAGAATAAAGAGACACAAACAATTTGATATGGAGTTCATCTGGGTAGGACTACATCTCTGAGTCCACTTCTTAATCGGGGGATTGCTCTATTAATTCTACCAAGAAAAACACCTTTTTACAAAATCCAAGCTTTGAACATTCACAGTCTCTTCTATGCACTTGAAAGTACAATACAACACCTTCTTGCTTACAAATTCTCTTACAAGGAAAACTATTCCTTTACAAAAACTCTCTCTGCAAAAATTCTCCAAGACTATTTCTTTTCTCAGGGACTAATTGTCCTCTCAAGAATTACAAAATTTGTCTAAGATTCATTGTCCTTACAAGAGAGAAATAACCCCCTTTTATAAAAGCTTATTTGCCTATTATGGTTAAAACCATAATATTTGACAAATCTCCCATTTTAACACAACAATCCCTCTATTACAAAAAATTCTTACAAAATAATATAGTTCCCAAAAATGAATGATCTATAATTTTAATATTATTTGGCTCTCCTTATAAATAGTGTTAGCATTTGCATCCTTAATTATAGGAAAGATATATTTTGAGAGATCTTGCTATTTTATAGGGGTTTATTCATAAGCCTTTAATAAATGACATATATTTTGATTTTTGTTTTTTAATAATTTTGTGGCCATTTTCTTAGAAAATATAAACCCACAAGGGCACTTGAAAATAGGGAGCTCCTTTTTCTGAGGTAAAAGTAATTCAGCAATATCTTCCACATTTTATCTCAGATTTTGATGAAATAAACAACATTGGAAAGATTTTTAAAAACTCTTTGCAATGATACCAATATTGACCATATTTCATGACTTTATTTTTTAACCTTTTTATGAGCCCTCTGATTTGTCGATTTCACCAAACTTTTGACTAACCATAACTTTTGCATATGAAATCCTTTTGACCCCATTCAAGTTATGTTGGGTCTAATTTTTTGAGATCTTTAGAATGATGTTGAATTTGAGAGATTATGAGATTGTGAAAATTTTAGTCTTTCTAGATCCAGCTAGATCATTCCTCCCCACTAAGAAGCTTTTGGACCTCCAAAAGTCTATTTTTACATAGAATGAAAGTGAGAGCATGTTCACCTCACTTGTCCAATATAACTTGTACAACATACTAGAATTTTGAGTATTTGATTATCATAAACACACACAAACATGAGATAGCATTGTTGACACTATTAACCATACATTCACTAATATTCATTGATATATCCACCATCGACATAGTACCAACTAGTAGAAAAGGAAGAAACAACATCGAATAAACTAATGAAATAGAAAAAAATCAACTTTTTGGATCCCTTGCATAGGAAGACCATTAGAAAATGAATTGTTCAAATCCTTTTTTACCATCACTAGTTGAAGACTTGATTCTTCTTGTGCCTGATCCTCATTAGTTATGGAAGACATGAGTGTCAGTCTATTGCTTGTATTTACAATCATTTTCAAATGCCCTATATTTACAATTGATCCTTCATTCTTCGTAAGATGAGCTCTTATAATATATTCAATTCCATCCTTAAAACAAATGATACCTATTATGTTCCCTATAGAAGATAACATTCCTTTCATATAAGTATGGACTACCCAACACAATCCCATAGATTTCAAGTGGAACCACATCAAAATCAACCTCGTTTATGTATTTGGATGTTATTGCAAATCTTAACTTACATTTCTTAGTGACTTGCAATATGTTATCATTATACACCCAACCTAATAGATATGGTCTCTTATGTGGCTTGGTTTCCAATCCCAATTGTTTAACAAATTCCTCTAAAATTAAATTAACTTGGGATCCACTATCTATCAATGTGTCAATTTTAGTATTTTTAGAAATCACCCTTATATGAAAAAGTTCAGATCTTTTACTTTCTTCAAGAACATCATGACTTTTGGAAGTAGAACATGAAATATTAGTTTAAGAATTAGAAAAATATTTACCTTTTAAACCTACAATTGATATCTTTGTTTCATCATCAAAATCTAATCCAAGATCAATAGCCACAATCTTTTGCTTTCCTTTGTTATTATTCTTAAACCACTTTGGTTTCAATTCAGGATGCAGTTTCTAATACTTTGTGTTTGCATGCCCTTTCTTATGACAATGTGAACAAGTAGGCTTTTCACCTTCCTCTTTCTTCATAATGGTTTCTTTCTTGCCTTTCTTGTTACTTTCAAGAGGAACAAATTCTTTCTTTGAACTAGAACTTTTGTTTCCTCCACCTACTTCAATATGCGTTGCTTGAACACATACTTCATCAACGTTAGAAGGACTAAACATAAATATTGTATGTTTCAAATAAGAATGCATTCCACCTATATACTTTAACAAAGTATCTTGTGTGTAAAGAGAAATTCCAAGAGTTAATGCCTTCTTCCTAAACACCTGTGTATACTCTTGCATAGACTGCCTTTACCTTGCCTAAGATTTGGCCAGTCCATAATGGCTTGTTGCATATGACCCAAAGGATAAAACTATTTCTTCAAAGCAAAAGTAAATTCATACCAAGATGAAATTATTTTACCATGTGTAGCAAGATCATCCTGGATCTTAGTCTCCTACCAGACTAATGTAGTACCTCCCATTCTAAGAGTAGCTAGTTGGATTTTGGAAGAATCATCCAAAATATTTTGAACCCTACAATACACTTCAATTTTCTTAAGCTAATTATCCAGTTTTTCAACATCCAATTCACCATTATATATAGGCAAATCAAAATTTACATCCATTTTTAACAAAGGTGTCTTTAGAGATTGTTTCTTTTTAGAAGAAGTAGGCAAAGAAGAAGATGATGATGAAGAAGATGAAGAAGATGGAGATGAAAGTTTAGGAGGGTCACTACCACCTCCTACTCCTTTGCCTTTGCCATCTTTTGTTGAGTATTTAGCTTCTTCTTTATTCCTAGCCTTATCTCCCTTTCTCAACTATCGTTTATGCCTCTCTTGGAGAAGAATGTCCACCAAAGCTTTCAACTCCTCAAAAGCTCTTTGGAAGGCTTCTGCATCAAATTTAGAAATATTTTGTTTAGATGCAATGAGTTGTGGAAAAAATTTTCTTTTCCCAATCTCTAGATTGAACTCTACAAGTTCACCTTCTCCTTGTTTTAACTTCAACCTGGTTAACATTCACCACCTTCAATTTCACTACAAAATAGGCTCTGAAACCAACTTGATTTATAAACTAGTATCTAAAAGTTTTATAACTTTAATCCAAATACAGATTTAATCCCTGATCCAGGCAATAATTCCATGGTATGTATTTAAAATAATTAAAATACAAGAAAATTTGTGCTTTAAACACAATTAATTAACTATGTGTTTAATAACAATAAAAACTTAAATACTTGAGAGAATAAGAAAGAGAACAAAGAGACATAAGAAATTTGATATGGAGTCCATCCGGATAGGACGTCTCTGGGTCTACTTCTCAATCGAGGGACCACTCTATTAATTCTACCAAGCAAAATGCTTTGTTACAAAATCCAAGCTTTGAGCATTCACAATCTCTTCTATGCACTTGAAAGTACTATACAATGCCTTTGTGCTTGCAAATTCTCTTACAAGGAAAGCTATTCCTTTACAAAAACTCTCTCTACAAAAATTCACCAAGACTATTTCTTTTCTCAAGGACTAATTGTCCTCTCAAGAATTACAAAATTTCTCTAAGACTCATTGTCATTACAAGAGAGAAATAACCCCCTTTTATAAAAACTTATTTGCCTATTATGGTTAAAACTATAATATTTGACAAATCTTCCATTTTTACACAACAATCCCTCCATTACATCAAATTCTTACAAAATTATATAGATCCCAAAAATGCATGATCTATAATTTGAATATTATTTGGCACTCCTTATAAATAGCATTAGCATTTGCATCCTTAAGTATAGGGAAGATATATTTTGACAGATATTGCTATTTTATAGGGGTTTATTCATAAGCCCTTAGTAAAAAACATATGTTTTGATTTTTGTTTTTTAATAATTTTGTGGCCATTTTGTTAGAAAATATAAACCCACAAAAATAGGGGCGCTTGAAAATAGGAGCTCCTTTTTTCTGAGGTAAAAGTAATTCTGCAATATCTTGCACATTTTATCTCAAATTTTGATGAAATAAACACCATTGGAAAGCTCTTAAAAAACTCTTCACAATGATACAAATATTGACCATTTTCCATGACTTTAGTTTTTTAACTTTTTTTGAGCCCTCTAATTTGCTGATTTCACCAAACATTTGACTGAGCATAACTTCTACATATGAGATCCTTTTGACCCCATTCAACTTATGTCAGGTCTAATTTTTTGAGATCTTTGGAATGATATTGAATTTGAGAGATTCTAAAAAAAATAGTCTTTCTAGATCCACCTAGATCAAAAGTACCCCACAATTATTGTTAGAAATATTCAAGACTATGCTAAGTTATTGAGAGGGGAGGGATGAATCGGTAACTTCTAAAACTTTAACAATTTCAATTCTTAATCCAATAAATCATTTAGCACTTAATTCATCACATCTGATCTAATTACATGCATGAGAAACTGAAACCATGAAAGCATCCATAACACTTGAACACAAAGATTTGGTGACCCAGAAACCTTCCAAATAGAAAGTAAAACTAAGGTGGGGATGATACCCTCAAATTTTAGTATTGTAGCATAAATTTGGCCTATTAAGGCTTTGTTGATCACTTCTGATGATCTACCCTATTAGGAGAAAATATGAGTGCTAGGTCCACCTTGTAAGAGGATTTACAAACATACAATGAAGTATGCACTCAGTAAAGAGATTTATAAAAGACTATTAGGTCTACCTTGTTAAAGAATTTTGACTAGTTCACCTATTATGATGAAGCAATAGTTCTCTGATATGTAACTAATTTTTTTAATAGAGATTCCTTAGTGTACTAATCACTTTTCTGTGATAGATATGTCTCTATTGCTCCTTACACTACTATGACCTTTATAATTCCTTATCTATTGCATACATAACTTGAACTTTTACATCCATATTACAATACATATGCTCACACATTCACATTTTTCTCTTGCATACACACATTGGATATGATATAATACATTACATATATACCAATCCAAATTACAAAACTACAAATTCATCCATGCCACAAGTTAATACAAATATTACAAAGTCAATCCACATGAAGATACTCAGGTTTGGAAGACTGACTACATGAGGTTCTAATACTCAACATCCACTATCACTAATTGGCATCATCATGCTCTTGGTAGATGTAGAATCTTGGTCCATACTAATCACTTTCAAGTATTCCTTAACTTGGTTTGCACTAGTGACTCAGTAGACATTGTGTAACTTGGCAAACATTGAATCACTTAGTTACCATGAAGTAGCTCAGTTAACATTGGCTTCACATCACATGAACTACAAACTTAGTAGCTACTACAATTCTTAGTTAACATTGGCTTTGCATCACATGAACTATGAACTCAGTAACCATTGATAAACTTGTTATACACTAAAATGTATAGTTTGAACTACTAGACTTCACACTAACTGAATCTACTTAGTAACCACTACAATTAGTCCAAAAGTCTTGGTAGAAACTGTAGAGCTCAGTGGCTACCAAATAACATGGAAAGAATTGTATATTTTTCAATGAGCTTGGTAGCTATACAAAATCTGAATAAGTGTGTGTCACTATTAACAAACTTGACTAATATGTCAATAATCTCCCCCTTTGGTATTAGTGGCAAAAATACTTATTAGCCCAAAACTGAATACCTTTTATTCATCACCATGTGGTACTAGCTCAGTATATTTTTGAGATTTTTCAAAATTGATCTTTGTAAGGTGTATACAAAATAGTTCTTCACCATATCATATTTCTCCCCCATACTATGTGATTCTCTATTTACATGTAACTTTTCTCCCATATCTCATCTCCCCCTTTTTGATAGTAATACTAAAGATTTATTCTAACATATTTACATGGAGACATCAAAATGAGATAAGAATTTAGAGTGTACCTTGAGGGTGATTGCCAAGGTTTTATCCCAATTTTCTTGCAATACCTTGCATGTATGAATTGCAATTTGCACTTCTGCTGAGAGTTCAATCATGTGATTTGCAATAGAGAAGTTGTTATCATGGATCAAAATTTTTGAATATATAATGTGTTTCTACATAGCATCCATGACTAGATGGATTATATTTTTTTATGTTAATCAATGTTGAATGAATCCTTGTTTCTTCTCTTAACAATTTAGCTTGCAAGTCTAACACAAATATGATCTTCTTGAATTGTACAGAGCTTGAACTAGGGTCAAGTTGCAGCTGCTAAGCACTTGCTTTAAGAGCTATATCAATTTTGGACAATTTTTCCTTTACTTCCTTTGTATACTCAATGACATCACATAGTTTCCTAAAAAGTGATGACACATTTGAATATGATGTCTCAAGATTGACCAAAATTGATGAAAGCTCAACTTGATAAATGGCTATTTGCTGAGCAATGTGCTCTAACACTTAATTATCGAATTTCCTTTTAGCCTTCTTAGCTAGCTTATCTTGACCTTTAGTGTCCTCTTTGAACATTTGGATTGCCTGTCCAAGCTAAAACAAAATAGGTTGAGAAGAATAAACCTTAATTCCAATAGCCTCTATCAAGATATTCTTGGCATCATCTATTATCTTGTACTCTCTATCTCTTTCCTCTCTCAATCTTTGTTGCTTGGCCTTTTTCTAGAGGATTTCACCAAATATGTGCATTTGGTCTATAGAGATTGTAGATATCCCATTTGGGAATTACTATTTCCTCATCCAAATCTATATCTTCCCCTATCTCCTTTCATTTCAAAAATTTTGTACTCAATTGAACCTTAGGCTCAATTGTTCTTGCAATTATTACTTTTTTACCTAGAATGGAAACAATAGTGGACATACTTGGACTTGTAGTAAAAACTAATAGAGTACTAACTAATGGAATACTTACAAATATTCTCGAAGAATCCAAAAATAAAGTAGAAAGAACTAGAGAGCTTACCATGGATGTACTCAAAACTAAAGAAGTCAAAATTAGAGAGGTGAAGACTGAAGAACTCAACTTGGTAGTTGAAGAAGGAGTTTTTAGCTTGATGGATGAAGTGGAAGTCACTTTTTTCAATGATATGTTGAGCTAAGTTGGGGCAAAGAGTGATTGGACATTTGATGTAGCAGTAGTAGTCACAACCAAACTTACTAATGTTGTCTCCATACTTGATGTAGTCAATGGTTTTCTTAGGGAGTCAGGAAGTGAGGCAATGACTATAGCATCTATCTTGACTAGATCAGTCTTCTCATCATCTTGGTTATCTTCCTTAGTAGCTTCTTCACCTTGATCCTCTTCATCTTCCTAATTATCAAAATGAGTCACTTCTTCAACATCTTTTACTTCAATTGGAAATTCACTTGGTTTATGAAGATGATATATATTTTTCCAAGTGTTTAGAGTCAATTTTTCTTCATTTTTATTTCACTTTAGCATCTGATATGCTTGGTAGTAACTACCTCAAGATTTGTGCATATATGTCTTTGATTGTTTGCATGGAAAAATCCCATCTTGGCTTTATCTTCTCTAGCAATTCACTAGAGACTTAAGAAGCAATATAGTCTGGTGAGTACTTCCACTTACCCATTTTTCTTAGCACCAGTTCTTAAACTTGCTTCTACTCTGCCTCTATCCTAGTCTCATATTTCAAAGATTTAAAGTTTTTTATTCTAGCTCCTTCTTCTAATTACTTCAACTTTTCCTGGAAGGTGGGTGGAGATTTTCTGAATACAATGTCACTTTCTTTCTTTCGTGACCTCCTTGTGAAGACTACATTAGATGATTTTGTAGGCTTGATGATGATCACCTTGCCCTTTTTCTTCAAAGGTTATTCTTCTTTCTTAGATTCTTCCTTATCCTCTGCTTGTTGTTCATCCTCACCTTTTCCTTTAGTTAACACTAGAGATGCACTTAATTTTAGTTTGGCTATCCTTCTCTTCCATTTGTTAACCACCTATAGGAGCTTTATCTCTAGCTCAATTATGGCCTTAGCTTCTTCATAAGTTCCAAAATAAGGAGCCTTTGGATCAACAAGTTCATTGATAAGGGCTTCAATGATATCCTTTATCTCATCAATGTTCACTTCATAGCCAAGAGGTTTGACCCACGTAACTCTAGGCTTAACTGTCTGGATATATACCATGTCACAATCCACCATGAAGCACACATCATCCTTGTAGTCTTCAACTAACTTCTTTGGAATTATAAACCTATTATTCATTTTATCTTGGAAACATTGAAGTATTTTTCCATGATGTTGCCATAGTTCTCTCCCATTTATACAATATATTAATTTATTTGGTAAAGTACATGCACATCTTTTCTCTAGACTATAGTGCCTTTGGAAGGGAAGAACTTTTGGACATAAAAGAATAGATAGGTTAATGGTGAACTAAATTTGCATGAGTTATTCTTGGAAGTTCTAATTATTTCCATGTTCTTATTGAATTTCCTCAACAATAAGTTGGCAAGGTCATAAGATAGGCTATTCTTCACCACTTTGTATGCCAAATCCACATCTTCACATGATACACTATTAAGACAGATTGAACTATATGTCTTATGAGCAATAACATGAATTCCAAACTTCAACTCTACATCTATGACACTACTTATTTTCATACCTCTCCCATCCCACTCGGCTAGGATTTTCTTCTCCAACTCTGCTCGACCTAAGGTTTTAGTTATTTTGGCTTTGGCAAGCATGGGAAGGCCAATGATTTGATGAATCATCTTCTTCATTATCAAAATTGGCTACTCTAAACATAGTTTTCCTTTATGCACCTAGATAAGGATATACCTAATCCATTTTATTTCGAACTCTCAGAGCATATGGGGAATATGAGTTAATCCTTTTGCTTCCAAATGTTGATACTCAAGTTTCAAGGTACCATTAATACATAACTAACCTAGGGCATCATCCATCTCTAGAGTACCAATTTCTTGAATTGCACATTTAAAATGAGTACAAATTTCGTTAACAAAAAGTACCTTGGGAGGGATTTGAGATTGAGCTATGCTTGGGTCTATGGTTTTAGTAACCACAGGCTCGAGCTTGAAATTTGATGCTTTCCATTCAACTCCTTGAACCAACATGTTTAACCCTTTTTTGACCTTGCTACTACTCGATGCCATTTTCACTTGGTGGCATGAGAGAACTTCAAAAAACTTGCAAGAAATTCACTCAAGTTGCTTGATCACACTACAAATAGCTCTTTACGATATCACTCAAAAATTTATGGTAAGAAATAAATTTGATTCCATTGCTTTTGTTAAAACTTTTCCATTAATGTTAAATACAAAGCTAGATAAGTTGACATTACGCTGACATTTTGTCATCCACTACTTTCCATTGATCACTCAGTGACGTCTCTACATTTTGGTAATAAGTGCCTTTGTTGTTCTCGACCTTGCTCGGTAGAGTCTATGACCCAACCTCACTCTATAGAGAAGGTAACTTGGTAATAATTAATATCAATCTTGCTCAGTGATCCCTCTATATCTTGTATACAAATTTGGATCTTTTTCACCTTTCAATTGGAACTATTTTGGATGTTATCTTTGATAGCCTAGTTCCAATTCTTCCTTGAGAACTTAACCAAAAATGATAGATTCACCCAATTCTTGAGTGACTTGACCATCATTACTCTTACTAGTATCCTTGGTAGACTTAGGAATCCATTTCTATCTCATCTGCTTTAAGATGTTATCAGCCTTTGCTTTCTTCTCATCTTCAATTTTACCAGTATTCATATAATTCTTGGAAAGATGACCAAGTTTTGTACAAATGAAACATCTTTTAGTGGTATCCCATTTCCTCATATGATTTTTAACACAATTCATACCAATGTTTCCAAATTCTCGATAGTAATGACATCTACACTAGGTATTGTAGTCCCAACCAAATAATGCTTTCATAATTTTCTCTATAGGATTCAATGTCTTTGTTTTTCATTTTGATGCCTTGTGTCCATGTTACTTATGTGTATGATAGTTTCCTTCAAATCTCAGTTTCTCTTTGCATTCATTAGCCCTATGACCATGCTAATTGCAAATGTAGCATTTTCCTTTAAATTTGCTTTTCCATTACTCCAACATTTGTTTGATGTATGAACTATCTTACCATAGTGATTTCAAGTAGGTCTTTGATTCTTTTGAGCACATTGTTTGGAGGATTCACCTTCTTCTTTCTATCTAATTCTTGCTTTTCCTTTTTTCCTATGGAGGTTTTTCTCATTTAGTTGATCCATGTCTACTTGAGATTTCATCATTCTTTCATTTATTTTCTTCTTAGTATTTAGGTTGTTTCTTAATCTTTCATCGATTTGTCTTTCAGATCTTAGCTCATTTTTTAATCTTTCATTTTCAAATCTTAGGCTTATGATTTCCTCATTTGCATTGGAGAGATGATCAATAAGGTTTTCTTGCTGGAGGGATTGGTTCTAAATTTCATTGTTCCTTCCATCCATCTCTTCTTTTATCTTGTTTCTCTATTCCAAAACTTCACACAACCTTTCTAACTAAATTTCTTGTTCTCTTTTTAGCTTTCTTACTTCTTGAAGGGAACCATTCTTCTCTAGGATTTCTTTGATTGCATCATTTGCTTCATTTGAGTTGCCTGAATGGTGAAAATCTTCAATTCTTTCTTCAATGTAAAGATAATCATTCATTTGATTTGCAAGTTCCTTTCTTCTTTTTAGGGATTGGGAAAGTTTCTCCTTAGCTTTCTTGAGTTAGGCGATGGCCATTTCTAGATCCAACTTTTCATTATCAATAGCTTTGTCAAGTTTGAATATATCCATATCCTTGATCTTTGCTCAAGTTGTTAAACTTTCTCCTAAGAACCACAAATCTCTAATACCAATTATCAAAAATATTCAAGACTATGCTAAGTTACTAGGAGGGGAGAGGTTAATCAGTAACTTGTAAACTTTAACAATTTTAATTCTTAATCCAATAAATCATTTAGCACTTAATTCATCACATCTAATCTAATTTTATGCATGAGAAACTAAAAACATGAAAAAATCCATAGCACTTGAACACAATGATTTGGTGACCCAGAAACCTTCCAAATAGAAAGTAAAACTGGGGTGGGGATGATGACCAAAAAATTTAGTACTATAGCATAAAGTTGGCCTGTTAAGGCTTACAGTGATCACTTCTAATGATCTACCATATTAGGAGCAAATAGGACTGCTAGGTTCACCTTATGAGAGGATTTACAAACATATAATGAAGTATGCCCTCAGTAAAGAGATTTATAAAAGACTGTTAGGTCTACCTTGTTACAATATTTTGACTGGTTCACCTATTAGGTTTAAGTAGTAGATCTCTAATTTGCAATTGATTTTGCTAATAGAGATTCCTTAGTGTACTAATCACCTCTCTATGATAGATATGTCTCTACTGCTCCTTACACTAATATGCCCTTTATAATTCTTTATCTATTGCATACATAACTTGAACTTTTTGCATCCACATTACAATACATATGCTCACACATTCACAATTTTACTCTTGCATACATGCATTGGATGTGATACAATACATTACATATATATACCAATCCAAATTATAAAATTATAAAGTTGGTCCTGACACAAGTTAACAAAAATATTACAAAGTTGGCCCATATGAAGATACTTGGGTTCTAAAGACTAACTCAGTGAGGTTTTGATACTCAGCATCTACTATCACTGCTTGGCATTGTCATGCTCTTGGTAGACATAGAAGCTTGGTCCATACTGATCACTTTCAAGTAGTCTTGAATTTGGTCTGCACTTGTGAGTTGATAGATATTGTGTAACTCAACAAACAATGAATCACTTAGTTACCATGAAGTAGCCCAGTTAACACTGGCTTCGCATCACATGAACTACGAACATGGTAGATACTATGATGCTTGATTAACATTGGCTTTGCATCACATGAACTATGAACTTGGTAACCATTGATAAACTTGGTATGCATTGAAATACATGGTTTGAACTGCTAGACTTCACACTAACTGAATCTACTCGGTAACCACTAGAATTAGTCCAAAATACTTAGTAGTAACTACAGAGCTGTGTGGCTACTAAATTACATGGAAAACACTATAGACTGTTTAATGAGCTCAATAGCTATATAGAATCTAAATAATTTAGTGTCACTAACAACAAACTTGATTGATATGTCAACAATCACCGTGATATCCTTCCATCTTTTTAACAACACAAAAACTCAATCAAACCAATACTTAATTACCCATTCATGTTAAGTGATATATTTACAAGATTTCTAGGATTCCCAAACACTACAAAGAGAAATTACAATATTTGATCTTCATTATACACTTCTAAAATATTTTGAAAAAGATAATTCCCAAATTGACTATTCATGAGTTCAAGTATGTGATCAATAATCTTGCAAAAATTGTGTGCAAATTCTAGTATTAGTTTATGGTGATTGATCAGGGAAGTACTATACATACTTCATAAATTCTTTGTGGTTTGATCCAATGGAAGCCCCATGTGGTAGTGGTATCACTATAGGATTAGTCTGCAAGTGGGAGATTGTTAGTTTATGGTGACTAACTAGGGAAGTACTATACATACTTCATAAATTCTTGAGGGTTCAAGGGATCACCCCAAAAAATAATGTTGGGCTACTATTTGCCAATGGCTAATATTTTCTAATTGGCTATTATTTATTCACCAATTAATGGTTGACATATTGTAACTAATTTTAACCCTAGAGCAACAAAAATATGTATATAAAAGGGCTTAGGGTTAGGGATATTTTCATAAGGTGTGATGCAAAAATTGGTTCTTGCAATGGTTTTGAGCTATAAGGGATTAAAAATTGTAATTAGGTTGTAATCACTAGATCATAATAATATTGGACTTGTTGGTTGGAGGATGTAGCCTAGGGATTGGGTGAACCATGTTAAATCTTGGTGTCTTTTGTTCTTTTTTATCTGATCTATTGTTTTCTAATATTATTTATATTTGAATGTAATTTTTATCTCTATCTATGGTTAAATCATAACACCTAGGTGCTTCCTTCTTCAAACTTCTTTTGGAGAAAATCAAAGCTATGTTATATGCTCTTATAAAGCTTCTAAATCTACATGGGTGTGATGAAACTAGAAATGGTTGTGTAATTAGTCTTTTTTATTATTGGCATTCTTATGTTTAACATTTTTTTAAATATCTAATATGTTTTTAATCAACTAACCTTTTCCCTTAAATTTGTACATCATGTTTGATATTGTTTGATATAGCCCTAGGTTCCTTGATATACATCAATATAGTGACTAGCTTACACTTTGAAAGATACTTCTTATGATAACATTTCTTCAAGATGAGTTATCAAGAAGGGTGTGTGCCTTGGTCATGTTTTGTATTTTGTATTCTTTTTTTCTCTTTTACAAAGTTCATCCTTTGTTAAACTAGAGAGGGCATTGAGAAAGTTTTACAATATTTTTGACACATAATTTTCTACAATTGGTTCAAGGATAAACTTCTTTGAGATGTCTTCTCTTGAATCATTATGTTAAATATTCAAAGTATAGTGATTATGATTTAGAATTTATTTTGAATACTTTCTCTATATGACAGGGCTATATGCTTATCACTTATAAATGCTTCCTATAGATGTAATAGAGATGCCACACTCACCTCCTTAGGTAGAAATGTAGAGGCAATGTGAGAATGCCTAGATGTGATCAGATTGGATCCATCATATTCTGGGTTGATTGGTGATAGTGGTACTTTACAGATACAACTTGTTGCAAAAAAATTATGTGCATGTAAAAAAGAATAAATATCACTTTAGTTGTTGGGACAGAAACACATGTAGACCTAGTTGTCATACTCTCAAATAGAGCGGAGTCTAGCACAAGGACTTATTGCAACCAAATTATGAACATGTAATAAAGAATAAAGATCACTTCAGTGGTTGGGACATAAAAACATGTGGACCTAGTTGTCATACTCTCAAATAGAGTGGAGTCTAGCACAAGGACTTATTGCAACCAAATTATGAACATGTAATAAAGAATAAAGATCACTTTAGTGGTTGGGACATAAACACATGTGGACCTAGTTGTTGTACTCTGAAATAGAGTGGAGTCTAGCACTAAGTGTGAAGGAATGGTGACAATTGCATCATTAATATTTGTATGTGTTTGAAGTGGTACACTTACACAGAGAGGATATCTATTGCTATTGATACACTCTTCATACTGCATTGATGATGAAGATGGGTTGCAACATGTTCTTCCTTATGTCATTTGCAATACTTTTTGACCTAGTTGTTATTGTGTAATGTGCTACTTTATATCCATGATGTACTTTCATTAGTTAATGAGATGTAAAAAATAATGTATCTAGAAAGGGCATAGTATGTAGGTCATAAACTCAATACTAGGGTGTCAAGCATAGTATGGATAATGCAGATTATTGTGCAAAGAAATAAAATTAGAGTTGATGCTCATTTTGATTGAGTGGAATCAAAAGAAAATTCTTGTAAAAGAATTTATAGATTGTATAAGCATAGAAAAA
This sequence comes from Cupressus sempervirens, assembly GCA_028749045.1. Classification (NCBI taxonomy): domain Eukaryota; kingdom Viridiplantae; phylum Streptophyta; class Pinopsida; order Cupressales; family Cupressaceae; genus Cupressus; species Cupressus sempervirens. The sequence continues at coordinate 396,874,301 of CM053783.1, forward strand.
GTATTATACATCATCTTGTAAAGGAAGAATATATAGCAAGAGAGTAGTAGTAACAGTCAATGACAATGAATAGAGGATGATTCTAGTGAAGGTATATATAGTTTGTAGACCATTAAAGGAATAAATAGGAATCCATAAAACACCACTACAAATATTGACATGTGGCAACAAGTTGACCAAGATTGATTTAAAGGGAAATATCACCATTGTTTTAGGGTTATCAAATTTATGTGAACAATGATTTTTTCAAATAGAAATGAAAAAATAGTGAGTACCAAGTGGGATGCACATATTACTTTGAAATAATACTGTACATAGCAATGCCAGACATATTGAAATATTTTTCACTAGTTACAATTGACTTGACCAAACAAATGAAGAACCTTTGACTCTCGAGTATAGATGTGTGAAGAATAATGAAGGTATAAATGAAAAAGAAATGGGGCTTTCTTGCCACAAATGAAGACCCATCACATGCATATGAAATTATCAGAGTTATTATATATTCATCCAAAGAGCTTGAAAATTTGAGATTTTCATTTTAGAGATACCATCTTCCTTTTGAGCTATTCACTCATCAAGCTTAACTAAAACTAAAATCATGTCTACATCGATGCTAAGATGAACAATAGTGTGTTTTCATCTAAACATTCATGTTTTAAAAGAGGTCTCCACTTTATGACTACAAAAATATATAGGGGTGAATATCTACGTCAAAATCACATTGAAGCATCAACCAAACACACATAATGATGGAGAGTTAAGAAACTTATATAATTCAAGTCTCAAGATGATACATCAAAATCAGGCATTTTGAAAAAAAGATGAGAAATAGGAGATTTAATCAAATATTAGTTTTGAAGGTAGCCAATTGTTGCACCCAAAAAAAATTCATCCCAAGTTAACATGTTAACTCTAGTTTTATTTTAGCTATAAGTTGAGATTTCTACTAATGAAAAGTGATCACTTAAGAGAGAAAAAAGCTTTTAAGTTGGATCAAGAAAGATCTACATTACAAAGGTGCATAAATAGGTGGGATTATGCCCATGATTTGGAATCACTACTTGACTTTGTTGTTATATGTAAAATGGATTTGACTAAATTTGAGCAATTTTGATGTATTTATAGGTTGAAAGGTATAAAAAATACAAATATTAGACTTCTACAAGCATTAAAAGATTTAGGGGTTCACCACATCTATGAAGTTGTAGAATGGGTAAAAACCCACAACAATTCTTTTAGGAAAAGGGTGTATGGTCCAGTTCTTGTTGAGGTATTCAATTCATGAAACTTAATATTGGTTTTAGGTTTATTTCAATTGATATTATAGAGAAGGTATGCTTTGATACCTTGGAACTAATGAAGAAATTTTACAGATTAATGTTTCTAATAGAAGCCATACATCTTATTTGGAAGGTCATGTTCCCAATTATATTTGGAAGGTAAATGTCTTACTTATTCATTCATCAGTTTTGGTTGTATTTGAAAAATATGTGTGTTCAAATATGCAAGAAATGCATAAATAAATAAGGTGCTTTAAATTGACATTTCTTGATAATTTATTGATACCATTATGGAGCTCTCATAATTAATCATGGCCAATATCATTATTTAATTTTTATGCACTATTTCACACTAGAAAATTGAAATTTACTATGGAATATCATGCTTAGTAGTTTATGTTAGAAACAATAGTTCACCAAGATAACTAAGGGTTGGGGGGTGAATCAGTTATCCAATTAAAATAATTATCAACCTTAACTAATCTTAACCATTCAATCAAATCAAATAGCAACCATAACAAGATGCACATACACAATTACACCAGATTTGTTAACTAGGGAAACCCTTGATCAAAGAGAAAACCTCGGTGGGAATGATGCCCATAAAGATATACTTATATATATATATTCCTTATTAGAGGATGGATCCTATCAAGAGTCTATAAACACATTTAGTACATAAAAGTCCCTATTAGGATACTCAAAATCCATGTTAGGAGATTCCAACCCTGTTAGGAGTTGTAGAAGGTAGAAGGACCCACTGTCTAAATAGCTTCTAGGGAAAAACCATTGAACTTCACTGTCCAACTAATATCTTAACTATTCCTTGTAGAATACTTGTCCATACTATGCTTTAACCTCTTTTCTCTATCCTTTCAACCAAACCAATCACAATCAAACCTTGTATACTAGGTCACAAACTTTGGATCCAAATATCAAACTTTGGATCTCAAAACAAAACCTCAGTAATTAAGTTCTCTCCAACTTTTCTCTACTCTACTTGTCCTCGCATATCAACTTGTTTCTCTTTTTTTCTACTCTTCATGCTTCTTGAAATAATTCATACATTCATAGATAATAAATGAAAATGTCCTTCATTTATACTAAATCCATAAAACAATTCCCTGAATCAACTATTTCATCTTCTTAATTAATTATTATAGGACCTCATTAAGAATGCATTACACTTAGTGATAACATTAATCTATCACCTTGTAACTTTGATAACTTTTTGTACTTGTAATATTATGACAAGCAAGCTTAGCCATATCATCATCAACATGTCTTCTACATGCCTTTAATCTTGCTTCTCAAAATAACATCTCTGCTAAGAGATATAACAAGTTTACCATAACATTCTTTTGTAAACTCTATCTTAGAATAGTCTTCACCAAAACTTGCATAACTTCTTCCAAACTTAATATCTTATGCTTTTGAGGTTAGCTGCATATACTAGACACTTGGTAGTATCTCCCTTTAACCTCACTAATGAAAATTCTCAATGATCTATCCATACCAACTTGATCTTACTGATGTTCTTTAGTGAGATACCAAAGATAATTACTATGTTGGCATCAATGACAAACACAGTCATGAATGTAACATATCATCATGATAATGATCTAATCATGTTTCTACAATGCTCCCCCATAGAAGTATCATCAACATTCATGCTTCCAATAGTTTAATGTCCATGTCACTAGAATTATATATGGATTTCAATAGATGTTATTCAACACATTCAAATCTTAGCTATTGTAATGAGTTTGGACTTTTTTAACAATGGAATTACAAGGATAAGAAATTTGGCTGATTTGTTTTTTCCTCACAAAAATTTCCTCCCAAAAAATAGTCTCTTAGATCATAGTAGGAATTGGCATAACTCAATGTGTCTTTTGTTGAAGACACTTGTAGACACTTTATTTTCCTAGCCTACACCTGAGACATGGATTGGAGCTATGTGCAACCCTTGTTTTTTGTATATCCTTCTGATCTTGGTTGACTCTTCTATAAATATCCCTTTGAAACATCATGACTAAGTACATGTAGCTTTATCATATTTGATGTTTGTTATTATTTTATTTTTCATTGTATGTTATATTTTTTATATTTTTTATTATATTTGTAATATTAAAATATTAACTTGGATAATATTATAATCATAATTTAATATTTTATTTTAATTCTATTCATCATCTTAAAATAGATGATTCATAATATTATGTTATATTTTACTTCTTAATCTTATTTCTAATAATAAATTATATTATTTAACATTATTAACAATATTTATTTTTTATTATAATAATTTGAATAATAATATTTCATAATGTATTATTTATTTGATTAACATGATTATTATTATGTATTTATTTGTTTAACTTTGTATTTAGGCTCTATTATAATTCAAATCTATCTCTAAAATAGGGAAATTACATTATGGTCAAGGATATGAAATTTATGGTTATGATCAACCATCTCAGGATCCATCAATGTATGGTTCTGGGGCTTATCCTATGATTGGGGTTATCAATAGGTGAAGCATAGCCATTGCCTACTAGACTTTACTAGTCCATTATTTTCTTTTTAAATAGATTCTTATAAGAAATTTATCATAAACATATTATTTAGTTCATTGTTACATTTATGAATTGGCACCACTTTCCCTATTACTAGGAATAAGTTAATTATATATCATTGATAAAAACTCTTTTTTCTTGTGCCTTATTTTTATCAAATTCCTATTTTTATGTTGATTGTAAGCTATGGTTCAATAAACATCAACATTAGGTGTAATGAACACTTTTAGCACCCACTTGAGCATAAGGGAGAGGAATTATTTTATCCTTTGGCACCTCCATATGTTAAATAGTGAGTATTTCAATTGATTGTGTTTTGTAGTTTTTAATAAATGTAAATTTTTAGTGGGGTTCGATGTTTTTATATAATACAAAGTTCTATTTTCTTGACATAAATTGTATAATCATTTGTATCTTTTTCTGAGAAGTTAGCACAAGAAATAATACTTATGTGTGGGTAAAGTGCTCCAAATTATATTTTATAAGAGGCTATCACTACAAGAATTTAGAGAAGTGTTAATGATGTGAAATATAATTTTTAAATGTTTGAATAGAAGAATTTAAAATTGTTGAATTATTATTGATAAAGATTTTAATTGTTGTTTTTCATAGTAACTAAAATTTGTGTTCTTTAAGAAGAGTATATCATGTTATGATGACCATGATCATGGTAGATCTAATGTTGGGAAGACAACTTTGTCAACTTTTTTGCATTATTCTTTAAAGGGTACTAGCTCAATGGAAGAGCACCTACCTTATAAGTAGGAGGGTGGTGGTTCAATTCCATCATGCCCTAATATGACTAAATTAATGATTAAATAAACTACCAAATATATTACTTAATATACTATCATATATACTACCAAGTCAACTACCAAATATAATACCATATATAATACCCAAAAAACTACCAAATATACTACCAAAATTACCAAATAAACTACCAAGTAATAAAATAAATGATGTAATCAATGATTAAGATAGTTTAGTCATAAATTTGGTTGGGAGATAAATATCCGAAAATAAACTACCATTGATCACGTGATCAAAATTACTCAAATATCTACAAAATTTAGTATTTTATTTAGTAATATATTATTATTTTTGTTCTAGTGTCTCCACATGGACAACTCAAGTGTTAAGTGACACATAAAAAGAAACACATTACATTTATAATGACATGTCTCTAATTATACATGAATTTAAGTCTATTACAAATATATAACTCACATTTACAAAATAAAATACAATACAAAGAGGTTTGAATCTTTCCACAAATTCAACTTTGGCTATGTCATGTTCACATAGGTCTAAGCCTTGATTCCCTAGTTTAATTCCATGGTTAATTTCCTACACACTAAACATGAGAATTAGTAGTCCAATGAAAATGATATAAAAATATATGTATATATATGCATGACAATTCGATGTTGCATAATTCACATTAATTAGCCTATTGACTTGTCACATTTAACTTTCCTTTATAGTCATTTTCATAAGGAATATTCAAACTATTGTAATATCAAATTTCTATTATATCAACATTAATCTCTATTTACATAGTCAAAATTACATTTTGAATATCATCATAATCCATTTTCTATCATAGCAGTAAAACATAGAATCCCTAACCATCAAATAATTAAGCATGTGTACTAGGTCCTAATACATATCATAAGTTAAAATCCTAACATTACAATTTAACATTTCAAGCATCTCTACAAATTAGTATAAATCAAAATAGTGAACTATTGAAAAGATGTATCACCAATCATTAAAACATATAAGTTAGGTCCTACAACATAAATGAGTTTCATCGTAATGCAGTATTAAAATAACATAACCATAGAAGTTATTGTCTACCTAAAGCACAAGTGTTTCAAAACATCAAGTCATGAAGTGCCAAAATGTAGATGTATCATCTATGCTATGATGGATTGGGGTGAGGCCTTACAACAAAATACTATTAACTATACCTTGCTACAAGATCTTCCTCTAAATCTATTAGGATCTTTGCTCTACTAGGAGTAACCTTGTTAAAGGATTTTAATACTCTAATCTAAGAATGTCATTTTGTTAGAGATTTACAATATACTAATTAAGGCTACAATGATAAGAAAGTAACAAAATTATTAATGATATGTGATTTGTAGTTCCTTTCTATATCAGATCTTACGAAGTTCATCAACATAACAACATACCATTCACTTTTCTTCTTCCTTCTTCCTCTGCCTCATAATTATACTTCTTTCAGTTGTTATTTTCCTCTCTCTCTCTCTCTCTCTCTCTCTCTATATATATATATATATATATATATATATGTAGGTGTATGTATGTATGTATGTATGTATGTATGTATGTATGTATGTATGTATGTATGTATATGTATGTATGTATATGTATGTATATATATATATGCATGTATATATATGTATCTCTCTCTCTCTCTCTCTCTCTCTCTCTCTCTCTCTCTCTCTTCCTTTTATTCTTGTAAACCTTGAACCCTAAATCTTACAATCTCAACGACATATCCTTCATGCATGTAGTAACTTCTTGAATAATCTCTTAACACCTAACCTAGAAACTTCTCTTTCTATTTAAAATTCATTGATAAAAGATAACTTCACTGATAAGACATAAGTCTTTGATAACCTTCTTTTTGATAAGATGATTCATCACTTAAGACTTTTTCCACTTACCACTCTAGTTGTAACCCAATAAGGTGTTTCCCTATTTCCTCTCTATACCTTCAACTAATAAACTTCATAAAGATATAATAACAACATAAAATGACATGTCAACTATTTGACATCAATTAAAAACACTATAACTAATGAATAATACAATTCATATCTCTCTTTAAGCTATTAGCAACTTGAAAATCAACTATGCCAAAATTTTTGGGGTCCCAAGATTATCCTTGGGCTTTATGCACCTAGAAATTAGGGGTACACTACACTGTTGATGTTTCAGGGGTGCACCACACCTCTAATGGGAAAATAAAGGGTGCAATGCACTTCTTATGAGCCCCTATTTTGGCCCATTTTCTTTGGGTCTTGTGTTTTGAATATTTGGATGTTAACTTCTATGATAGTCAACACACAAGAGTTAGTTAATTCTCATCTCTATATAAATCCTCTCATTCACTCCATTTTCATATCTCATCATCAAGTATTCAAGAATCCATGCACTCAAGCTCTCAGGCCTTCAAGAATTCTTCAAGCATTCAATGCATTCAACTTATTTCTCCATTGTAGATCAAGAATTCATGATCTCCCTTCATACATTTTCTAGATCTTTTCTTTCATCTTTTGCATCCATCTATTCAAGATTTATGTTCATCTACAAGGCATATTTCAAGCACATTTATACACAAATTTTTTGGTTTCACTTCATTTCCTTTCTATGGTTTTGAAGTTGAGTCAAAGTTATTACATCTAAGTACTTGATAACATTCCAAATTCAAGATCATATTCATATATTTACAATGCTTCATGTTAGAACTATCATAGAATAAAAAATATAACAAACAATCTTTTATTTTGCATGTTTCAGATCTCAAATCAGCAAATAGGTTGTAGATTTGGATACCATTTTTATCTTTCTTTAGAATTGAGAAATTAAAGTCGGCATTGTGCACCTTTCATTAGGGTCACACTACACCCCTGATGCTCTATTTTGACCCTAATTAAGAAGGTCACTCCATATTTCTCACTAGACTTTTTGTTTACATTATCAATAGTTCACTTTTAGTCTAAATTGTGAGAATCAGCCCTTTTGGAGGTCATTTGACCACCCATTTTCAGGTTTATGTCTCATGAGGTATTTTATCTTCCTTTCTTTTATTTCTATATAATTCATAATTTTGTTACATCTTTATATATCATATCTATATTGTATATCTTCTTTTTTAAACCCTCTTAAGCTGGAAGTGAGAGAAAATTAAACCCAAGTTATTCATCCCTTTTGCATTTTTTATCACTATGCAAAAATGGGTAGAAATGTTGGCAAGTCTTCTCTTTAGGGTGGTGGTCCTATTTCACATTCTTCTATTGATTCATTAAATACCATGCATGCATGAAGGGGATACATAAAATGTTGAACATGTCTTATCTTTTATATCCCTAGGTTTTCTAACCTTTTCAATTTGTATGTCTTATATTTATGACCAAGCTTTATTAAAACCTTTTAAGCTTCTACAAGTTATATTTTATGTCATGAGCTTAAAAATCATGAAGGTTCTTGACCTTTCAGCATATCAATGATCGTCGTTATGTCACTTTGTGAAGTTGCAAGATCATTAGCCATAACAACATAATGAAAATGTGACATGTAACAAGAAATAGGACCAACCTTCATAGGGAGTTTCTATAGGTTGCTGTTAGTATGAAGTTCTAGATGTCAAGTTTTTATTCATTGCATATGTGAAGTAGAATGAAGAGATCACTCAACCATAAGTTGTCAAACTAGAAGGAGATCTACAATTGTTGTCATATCATCAATGGAATTTACAAAATCAATAGTTATACCAACAAAGCGATAGACCAACACATGGATAAGTGGAAAAACTTTTTTGAGAGTTAGAGATAGCAATCAATAGAATATGGAGGACTATAGATCTAATAGCAGATGTCTAGTCATTGTCTTGTTTCTATAAAAATATGGAGGTTTTTTTAATCTATAGAAAGGTAGTAACAATAGGACATATGTCCTACTAGGCCTAGCATAATTATGATGTAGTTATTGGTTTCCACCATCAGATTGAAGGTTGATAAAAGGTTGTCATTATGTCACTATCCAGAGAAGAAAGGACATTATCCATGATGACATAGTGATGATGTGACATATGAACATGTGGGACCTATCTCATCCATGGGTCACAAATGAAGGGGGTATAAGAATGAGTTGGCATAAGGAAATGTTTTGATTGGTTAAGGTATTGACAAGGATGGTAAACTAAGGTTTTCTATCAGCCATCAAATTGAAGAAGGATCAATGAATGTTGTTATATTGCTACTAAAAGTAGCAAGATTTTTGGTTGTAGTGACATAAAAATGATGCAATATGTGTCCTAGCAAGCCCATTGGGTTCTTAATATGTGTATTTTTATTCCACCATCAAATTGAAGATAGATCAATGGATTCCATTACATCACTTATGGAAGTTGTAGTATTTTTTTCCATAGCGACATAATGACAATATGGCATGTGTCCTAGTTGACTCAGAGAGTAGAGCCAGAGAAAAAATCAAAAGCCAACATGTGGCACATCTCCAAGAAGGATAGAGGGTCAAAAAAAGTGGTAGGGCTTCTTCTTTAGTGTATTATGAAATTGTAAAATCATATCATCGTAGGTCATCCATGGTCAAAATAAAATATAACTTCAAAAATTGAGAAGTGGTGAGTCTAGCCTATTAAATAATTACATGTAGATCCTACTTGGCAATCATCTAAGTTTTGACCATGGGGTGATGGAAATATTGATATAAATGAAAAATAGAGTAGGATGTAGGTTAGCATCAAATGGAGGAATGAGTTGGTGACTCGAGTAGCACAATTTTAATGGAGATCAGATTTTCAGTTGGAGTAAGAATATTGTGAAAATTAAAAAGAATAAATTTCATGAAATAGCTGCCAAGAAAGATTTAAATTCTTTGAAAGCAATTGCATATGTTAAGACTACATTGGTGGAGGCATTCAAAGTTTGATAATTAAAGGTAACAAAAGGAAAAATCAATAAAAGAGCTCCTAAAGCAAATACCACCTGGCATTTTTCATGATCATCTTCCTATTTTTACTTGAATACAAAGAATTTAGAATGTAAATGTAGAATGTAACTTTCTTCTCTGATTCTTCCAATAATATTTTGACATGTGCCCTCACATCTAAAGCTTTTTTTAATCCTTCTCTATATAAGGATTTCCAAGATGTGGAGAAGGGGATTGAATTTGGAAGTTTTTATACAAAATAGTGTTGTCAATATTTCTTAAGAATCCTTCATGTTTTCTATATAGATTACTTTACTTTATAATTAGTCTGGATGAATGTTATGGAATGACCTTTGAAATCTAAATAAAGGAATAGTTTAAGATCCCTTGTTATGTATTTTTTTGCTTAATTTATTGATTTGATAGGACTTCTTGTGATTTACTATGAATCCCTAGGTTTTTTCCAAGTTTTAGCTGCAAGTGAAGTTCTAGAATGTTTATATAGGTTGTGAGTCATGAAATTGCACTTTATCTCAAAATAGTTAACTTGAATTTTAGCATCCCCCTTAGCATCTTATATGAAGTGATTCCTTCTTGTGAATTACTCATGTATGAGTTTTCCTATGGTTAATATTGTGCTCATCATAATTGTTCAAAAGTGTTTCATTGTGTTAGGCCAATAATACTTTCATCTTAGTTATTGGTGTACCACCTTAGTTTACCTTTTTGGCATTTACTTTCAAGTTATCCTTCTCTCCCTTTCCCTCTCAAGTTTAATTTTCTATATGAAGAGTTAAATAGGTGAAATATCATAAGGAAGGATCCTATAACCCTAAGATTCACTTCTAACCCTCGTACTTCCCACAACCTAGGATTGCTTTCATGTCACTCGAAGTGACTAAATCCTAGAATTATAGTTTTCAGTGAAGGCACAACTTTTAGAGATAAAAATTTTGGAATTATATATGAAGTAACTGAGATGGGGGGTCAATCAATTACCATAAAAACAAATCCAAATCCCTTAGATGTCTTAAATAACTAGTTACTATTGTCACTCGGTAAACACATCACAAAAATCTTGTAACTCGGTAGATTAACTTTTTACTGATCTTTAAGAATTTATAATTATTAGCATGTATGCAAAAGTAAATAACATGAACACAAGAGACACTAGATTTAATGTGAAAACCCAATATGGAAAAATCCACCAAGTAACTAGCTACTAATTTTCACTCTTCTGAAATGAACCCTGTTAGGAGCCAACCCTATTAAAGGTTACAATACACACTATTAGGTGTGACCCTATTAGAGGATTTAATCACCATGTTAGGAGTGGCCTTGCTAGAGGTCTTTAGAACAATTCAACTGAACTTTCACCTTGTTAGAGGATTTACAAAATGGCTATTAAACCAACTCTGTTAAGAGATTTTGAAATCACTACTACAATGGTTAGAAAGTAACAATGAATTGACTTGAATATGATGCAACTAAATTTTTTGATTACAAATCTCTATTCCACACCATTAGATCCTCCTTAATCAAATATAGCTTTGCTACTCCTCAATGATCTCTTATCATCCTTCAATATTCACTTTCACAATAATTAGTCCTCCTTCTCATTCATATCACATCAAAATCCATCACACACATTAGAATTTGCAACTTGACCTCTTATATATATCATTTTAGATTATCAAGTTAGCTCATTAACATTTTACATTTACCAATAAACTATACATCAATCAGCTACAAATATTACATTAATAAAATAAACTTTATTCCACAAAGTAATGAAATCCTTCATTGGTTGACTCTTCTTGGTAAGTACTACTTCCAAAAACAATTTCTTGAGTTAACCATCTTAGCTCAGTTAATACTACAAAATTTGCAAAACCCTTTGGCTGCTGAGTGAACTCAGTAAGAACTAAATTTCCTTCATTGTCCATGAGAGCTTAGTAAGAACTATTTTCTACACTATTTTCCTTTGATGACTAAGTGAGCTTGGTAACAACTATCTATATAAGGTAAAGTTTGAGAACGCTTGGTAGACACTATAAACCTTCTTTGCTAAGCTTCTAATCTTGGTAGAGTCTATCTTTTACCTTGCTAACAAACTAAGCTCGATAAACTCTATCTGATAACTAATATGAGATTTGTGTAACATCAAAGACAACACATAATTGAATAATTGTATCCAACAATCTCCCTCTTTGGCATTGATGGAAACACAACATGTCATAGTAGAATGAAATTTCAAAATAGGTCTTTTCTAACAAAATTATTCTTCCTCTTATGTTTCATTCCACAAAACTCCTAAAATACAGTAATCTCCCTCTTTCATAGTAATCTCTCCCTCTTACATAAACTCTCTTTTTATTGCAAATTTTAGAAAGATATGATAATAAACTCTCCCTCTTTGACAACACATGCCAAAGACAACACAAACCAAATGAATAGCAATGTACCTTATGTAATGATTCATATTCCTTATCTTCATTACTTTGCTACATCAACTAACAGATCTTCAATTCTATTTATGTTGATGCATCACTAAAATTGTATTTTAGTGAGCTTATAATAGGGGAATGACCCCTAACTTACCTCTTAGATACAAGAATGCATCCTTAGGTAAAGGCTTTGTGAATATGTCAACAATTTGTTCCTTTGTATGGACATATTTCAATCTAATTTCCTTATCTTGCACCAATTCTCTGACAAAGTGATACTTTATAGCGATATGCTTAGTTTTTGAATGCATCATTGGATTCTTGGATATGTTTATTGCACTTGTATTATCACAAAACATAACAATAGGTTCTTTGATTTCTTACTTCATACCTTCAAATAACTATTTGAACCACACAATGTTTGAATATTTTACTACTACTGCAACATAATTAGCATCTGATGTGGACTGGGATGTATAGTTTTTCTTTTAACTTGTCCAAGAAACCAACCTCTTTCCAAGAAAGAAAGCTCCTCCACTTGTACTCTTTATGTCATCAACATTCCCTGCCCAATCTAAATCAATGAACACTTTTAAATCCAAATTTCCTCCAAGTTTACACCATAATCCATAATATTTAGTTCCTTTTAAATATCTCATGATCCTTTTGATTGTCATCATGTGATTTTCTTTTGCTTTTGCTAAGAATCTTGCTACAATTCCTACTACAAGGGCAATGTTTGGTCTTGTGTGCACTACATACTGCAACTTGCATATCATAGATCTATACAATGTCTGATCCACTTCTTTTGATTAATCATCCTTGGTAAGTTTCAATCCAATACATGTAGGAGTCCCAACTGGTTTGCAGTCTTCCATACCAAACTTTTCTAGTATCTCCTTGATGTATTTAGATTGAGTGATGTAGATGCCATTCTTATTCTAATGAATTTGAAGACCAACAAAGAATTTTATCTCACCAAACATTGAGATTTCAAATTCCTTGTTCATTTGTTCTAAAAATTCTTTACAAATATCATCATTTCCTGTGAGTAAAGTATCATCTACAAATATTTTTTCCAAAACAATCTTATTATCTAGCCCTTCCTTGATGTACAACCTATTATTATCATTAGTTCTTTGAAAACCAATCTGAATAAGATAGTTATGCAATCTTTAATACCATGCTCTAAGGGCTTTTTTTAGACCATACAATTCTTTATGTAATTTTTAGACCATGTCCTTCTTGTCTAGATCAAAAAAACCTTTAGGTTGTTCAATGTAAACCTCTTCATCTAGTATACAATTGAAAAATTTTGACTTGACATCCATTTGATAAACTTTGAATTCTTTGTATGCAGCATATGCAAGTAAGTTTCTAACACCTTCCAATCTTGCAATAGGAGCAAAAGTCTCTCCATAGTCTACACCTTCTTCTTGAGAGTATCCTTTGCATACGAATCTTGCTTTGTTCCTTGACACCTTACCATCTTCATTTAACTTTTTTTTGAATACCCACTTAGTTCCAATCACATTTTTGTCTTTAGTCCTAGGTACAAGAGTCCATGTTTTGTTTTTCTCTATCTATTCTATCTCTTCATTCATAGCTTCAATTCAACTTTCATTTTCTAATGCATCTTTGACATTTATAGGTTCAAAATCAGCAAGTAAACAAGTGCTATTCAACTTACTTCTTGTCATTGTTCCTTTAGATTTATCTCCAATGATTTGATCTGGCGCATGATGCTTCCTGACATACTTGGCTACCATAATCTCCTTGCCTTTTGAATGAATTGCATTGTTATCCTTTTGTGTTTCAACTTCCAATTTTGGTTTTGGTTGCTTAGACTCGATAGCTATTGATTCGGTAGCTTCTATTTGCAACTCGGGTCCTTGCAACTCAATAGACATTAGCTTAGTTTGAACTTCTTGCAACTCGGTTACAGAAGACTCTGGAGTAGATGATTTTGAATGACAGGTGTACTTGGCACTATATCAAATTCAATGAAAACAAACCTCCTATAGTCTTTAGGTTCCCTTTTTCTTTCTTCTTCAGTTCTTTTTGCAAACTCATCAACTTTTACATGTGCACTTTCTATGACTTTGGGAGTAGACAAATTCAAACATCTATATGCTTTACTTTTGCAAGAATATCCCAAAAATATTCCTTCATCACCCTTCACATCAAATTTACTTTTTCTAGATTCTTTCAAAATGTAACATTTACTTCCAAATACTTTTAGGTAACTTACATTAGATTTGTAGCCATATCATAACTCATAGGGGGTTTTGAATGAGTCCTTCTTCAGTTGTACTCGATTCAAGGTATGAACTGTAGTGCTGATATCTTCCATCCAGTATTTGATAGCAATGCTCTTTTCAATCATTAAGGTTCTTGCATAGTCCATGATAGATCTGTTCCTTCTTTCATCTATTCCATTTTGTTTAGGATTTTTAGGTGCTAAAACCTGTCTTTTGATTCCCCTTTTAATGCAAAAGTTGTTAAACTCATGTGAAATGAATTCACCACCTCTGTCTGACTTTAAACATTTTAGTCTTTTGCCTATTTCCTTTTCTACTCTAGCCAAATACCATTTGAACTTTTCAAATGCTTCTAATTTCTCTCTTAGGTACATGATAGTCATCATTCTTGAGTAATCATCAACAAAAAAAATAAAGAACTTTTCACCAGTATAACTTTCAATGCTAATAGGTCCACACAAATCAGCATGCACAATTTTTAAAATTTCTTCAAATTAATAGTTCTTGCTTTTAAAGCTAGTCTTTCCCATCTTGCCAATTTGACAATTCTTGCATATACCAACCTCAAGTTTCTTTATGTTAGGAATGCCTCTTACTTTCCTAAATTTACTTATTTTTACCAAGTTATCAAAGTTCATATGACACAATCTTCTATGCCATAATCAACTTTCTTCAACTTGAGCAATAAAATATGAACATTCACCAAGTTCAAGATAAAACAAGTTACCTTTTGTTTGAGGGCCTGATCCAATCAGCTTTCCTTTGCCATCTAGCAGTATTGCTTTTCCATGCATGAATTCCACTTTGAATCCATTATTAAGTAGTTGTGCCATACTCAACAGATTGTGTTTTTGTCCTTCTACCCAATATGCATTATCACATACAAGTTCTTTGGTTAGAGAGATTCTTCATTTTCCTTTTATGCAACAAGGTTCATTATTACCAAACCTCACACTACCACCATCATAGTCTTCAAAATGTTCAAACTTAGTTTTATCACCAGTCATGTGATGAGAACAACCACTATCTATAATCCATGTATCATTTTTTATTACATGAGAAATAAGTGCCATTTCTTCATCATTATCAAATTCATCCTTTACAGTAATGTAAACAATTTCATCTTCTTCTTCATCATCAGAATCATTAGAATCCTTAGCCATGAAACATGTTTTCTTACCTTTATCCTTGAATGATTTGAAGTCTTTCTTGCCATTGAACTTGTGACCTTTCTTCTCATCCTTGTTCTACTTATTTGGGCATCTAGTAGCAATATGTTTTATTTTTCACAAGAAAAATAAATTAGAGGAACCTTACCTTTGTATTTTCCTTTCCCTCTTGAATATTTCCTTGCTAGCAGAGCTTCAACCAGCTCAAGATCACTATCTAAAAATTTTTCTGATTCTTCATCACTATCTGACTAAGGATCCTTTATCTTCTTACCTTTCTCCTTGAGTGAAAGCTTGGCTTCAAATGTTGATTCAATGTTCTTAGTAGCTAGAACATAATTATCATAGTTGTCTAGCTCAAATTCAGTCAATATTCCAACTATGGCCTCTAAATTTATCTTATGATTTTCTTCACATCTTCTTTCTTGAATTGTAGAAAATTTGATTGCATAAATAGGAAGTAGAGTTCTAAGAAATTTCCTTATAACTATCTCTTCTTTGATATCTCCTCTAGATGCTTTGATTGCACTAACACTTTCTTTAACTCTTTTAACATATTTTGCTAAAATTTTCATCCTCTCTCATCCTCATTTGATCAAATTTTCCTCTCAAACTTTCTACCATGGCTCTTCTTACATTATAATCACCTCCATAGATCTCTTTCGGCTTGTTCCACATTTCAAACACAGTTTTGCAATCCTTGATATCATCAAATTTTCATAACTTAGAGCAGATGCAATATCTATCATCATGTTGTTGTGAGTCTTCTTTTCAGTAATATCATTGATAGATAATGTACTAGTAGGTTCCGCATATTTTTCATCAAAGTACTTTAGCCCTGAATCACCAATGGAAGCTAGATGAAGTCTCATCAATCCCTATGATGCGAAAAGTTGTCCTTGTTAAGTCTTAGAATTTCCCTCTTGTAAGACATCCTGATCTTTAGCTTAGATCCTTGAAATCTTTTTTTGCAAGCACTAAGAGCTCTAATACCAATTGTTGGAATTATAGATGAAGTAGCTAAGAGGGGGGGTGAATCAATTACCACAAAAACAAATCTAAATCCCTTAGATGTCTTAAATAACTAGTTACGGCTGTCACTCGGTAAACACATCACAAAAATGTTGTAACTCGGTAGATTAACTTGTTACTAATCTTTAAGCATTTATAATTATTAGCATGTATGAAAAAGTAAATAACATGAATACAAGAGACGCCAAATTTAACGTGGAAATCCAATATGGGAAAAACCACCAAGTAACTAGCTACCAATTTTCACTCTTCTGAAGTGAGCCCTGTTAGGAGCCAACCCTATTAAAGGTTACAGTACACACTATTAGGTGTGACCCTATTAGAGGATTTAATCACCCTATTAGGAGTGGTCTTTCTAGAGGTCTTTATAATAGTTCAAGTAAACTATCACCTTGTTAGAGGATTTACAAAATGGCTATTAAACCAACTATGTTAAGAGATTTTGAAATCACTGCTACAATGGTTAGAAAGTAACAACGAATTGACATGACTATGATGCAACTAAATTTTTTGATTACAGATCTTTATTCTACACCATTATATCATCCTCAATCAAATATAGCTTTGCTGCTCCTTAATGATCTCTGATCATCCTTCAAAATTTTCTTTCATAATAATCAGTCCTCCTTCATAGTCATATCACATCAAAATCCATCACACACATTCGAATTTTCCACTTGACCTCTTATATATACCATTCAAATTATCAAGTCGGCTTATTCACACATTACATTTACCAATAAACCATACATCAGTCAACAATAAATATTACATTAAGCAAATAAACTTTATTCCACAAAGCAATGAAATCCTTCATTGGTCGACCCTGCTCAGTAAGCACTACTTCCAAAAAAAAGTTCCTAAGTTAACCATCTTAGCTTAGTTAATACTGAAAAATCTGTAAAATCCTTTGGCTATCAAGTGAACTTGGTAAGTTCTAAATTTTCTTCACTATCCATGAGAGCTCGGTAAGATCTGTTTTCTGCACTATTTTCCTTTGATGAATGAGTGAGCTTGGTAACAATTGTCTACATAAGGTAAAGCCTGAGAATGCTTGGTAGACATTGTAAACCTTCTTTGCTAACCTTAGAGATCTCAAAAAAGAGGAAAAATGATGTTTCCATTAAAGATATTATAGAGGTTGGTCTAGGAAATTATGTCTTCCAAGAAGCTAGACTAGTAATGTCAAACCTTGTCAAAGATACAACTGATCTCATTGAGTAGAAAAATGAAGTTTGGGAGTTATACTTTGATGGCTTTAGGAGAAAGAATGGTTTAGGTGGGGGATAAATGTTGATGGATTAGCTGATGTGGGAGCACAATTTGATATAGTTGAAGATACTAGTAAAGAATATGTACAAAAGCATATAAAAGTTGTGGTCAAACCCTTTATACTTGACAATGATGTTAATTGGCAAGTTTTTGATAGTGATGAAATTTTTTTGAATTTTCTACTTAAAGAGGACATGTATTCATCTTTCAATCAACATAAGGTGAAGGGACAATATGGTGATCAGATTATACAACTGAGTTCCAATAATATGCCTAAGGGATTGGTTACTATGGAGTCTATCTTTAACATCGATGACCAAGTCAAGAAGAATAAAAGAAGCTTGGTGGTTTAGCAACATCACTATGAAGATCTTGAAATTGTAGAAGGGAAGAATTTAAAGTTTGGAAAAAAAATTCCTATTGAAGAAATGCAATCTTATATCCATCTTTTACAAGAGTTTAATGATTTTTTTACTTGGGGATATGCAAATCTTAAAGGGTTTGATCCATGCCTTTCCCAACATATTATTGAGTTAGAACCCAATTCCAAACCCATAAGGAAGAATAAAAGGCCAGTCAACCCAAATCTAGAACTCTTAATGCAAAAGGAGATTTTCAACCTCATTGAGAGCATAATAATATTTTCTATCAAACATAACAATTGGCTTCCTCTAGGCTTCTTCGCATGATCACAATTATGACCAATTATCTCTCATGCATGCACATTTTTTCTCTATCCTGTAACTCCTTATAAAAAAAATTTGTACTTGATTTCTCACTCAAATCTTAATTTACTCTTGAGAAAATGGTATTGTTTTCCCTTCAAATTTTTTCTTCTGGAAACTTCATGATGAATCCATTAGCATTCTCCTTGGATTAGTTTCCATGGATTACATAGAATTTTTTGACATCTACTCATTAGTCATAACTTCCAACTACTTCACAAAATTTGATGTAACAACCTTATCATGGTTGATCTGGCGAATCTTGTTTTAACAAATAATGCAACAACTCAGCATTATTAGTCTACTGATGCTCGGCACCTTCTATGTTACTTGGCTATTATTTACTGATGCTCAGTACCTGAAGCATTTTGGTTTTGCTCAGTACTTGAAAACTTACTTGGCATCCATTATCTTTTTTTTCCACTCAGCACCTGAAGGATTCTATGTTACTCGACATCTGATTAATCACTCGACTTATACTAAAGTTGAACTTGCTCGGCTTCAACTAAGAATTTATTTGGCTCCAACTAGCTTGCTCAGTTCTTTCTAATGAACTTAGTTAATCCTTACATTTTTGATGTATCTCAGTGTGTCCATCTTCTTAGAGTAGTTATCAATACATTATTTCATCAATGGCTTAGCTAATTCCTTGTACTTCATTACATCATCATAACTTCAACCTTTCTCTAGGTACTCTAGTTACATCTTATTGATTGCCACCTCCTTGTCAATCAACCAATTAATAGTATTTGGATCACTAAAAAAATTGTCATTCCTACAAGTAGCAAGTTTGACATCAGTGACAAAACAATGATTAAAAACATTCTTTACCAGTTCTATTATCCTTCATTCATGATCTTTTCAATCATTTTCAATAAATAGAGCATCATTGAAAGATTGTCATGCCTTTCCATATACGGAATAGATGCTCTAATATGTTTCAAGTTCTGAGATATCTTCACTCCTTGATGGATATTCTAGCTATAATCAAGTTTTAGTTAAGGAGAAAGACCAATTCAAAATTGCATTCACCACAAAGTGGGGTACCATGGCATATAAAAGGATATCTTTTGGCTTGTCTAATATAGGGGCAACTATACAAAAATCCATGGAAGTGGTTTTCAATCATTTGATATATAAATTTGTGTTGATCTGTTTGGATAATATCACATTTTTCTCCAAACATCTTGTAGATCACATTGAACATCAGAGGAAAATCTTACCAAGATGCAGAGAGTTTGGTATATTTCTAAATCCAAAGAAATGTGTGTTTTTTGTCATTAAGGAAAACTATTGGGATATGGTGTATCCAAGCATGGCATCACCATTGATCCTAAAATGGTTGTAGCCATTCTAGAGTTGCCTTTACCACATCATAAAAAAGGATTGTAGAGTTTCATTAGGAGAATCAATTTTGTCAGACATTTCATTCCATATATTGCTAATTTATTGAAGCCATTGACCTCAATGCTTAAGAAAAACATTGTTTTTAGTTGGTCAAAAGAAGCCAAACTTAGTTTTGAAGCAATAAAGGAAGCATTATCAATTGCTTCTACTTTTGTGAATCCCAACTTTTCTAAGGACTTACACATTGTATGCATATGGTAGTATGGATATAATTTCTATAGTACTAGTTCAAAGAAATGATCAATTTTTAGAACAACCTATTGCTTTCTTTAGTAAGGATTTAGAAGGATATGAGAAAAGATATAGTTTCATTAAAAAACATGTGCTTGTTGTGGTAAATGTCCTAGAAAATATCAGACACTTTGTGTCTAATAGCAAGATCCATCTTATGGTACCTCATCCTAGTTGGAAGAAATTATTGTTAAGCAAGGACCTTAATAAGAAAATGGCTAGTTTGATGAGTCAGGTTATGGAATATAATGTAGATATTTAGGTGACCAAGCTTGTCAGAGGGAAGTGTTTATGTAAGCAATTAGCTAATAAAAAGACTCAAATTATAGATGATATAGCAAAAACTATCCTAGCTAATCAAGATACTCCACAACAAGTACAATTAGAAAGTTGGCTACAAGATATGGTCCATTTTTTGCAAACTAGACAATGTCCTCCATTACTTGGCAAAGCCAACCAAAGGTATTTTAGATTGCAATCTGTACCTTACATATTATTGGATCAACTTTTGTTTAGAAAAGATGTGAATGGAGTCCTCCTTATGTGCATTGATGAAAACCATACTAGTGGGTTCTTGAAGCAATTCCATGATGAAGAAGGTCACTTTTCTCCAAAGACAATAGCCTATAAGATCATGAGGGTTGGATATTATTGGCCCAATCTATTTAAGGATGCTCATACCTAGGAAAGAAAATGCAAAGAATGTGCATTATTTTCCAAAAAAGGAAGGTTGGATGCCTTACCCCTACATCTTATTCTAATTGACCAGTCATTCATGAAGTGGGGTATTGATTTTGTGGGTCCTATAAATCCTAATTCTAGTGCTAGACACAAATGGATTCTAACTACCACAGACTATTTCACACATTGGACAAAAGAAATATCTTTGAAGGAGGCTAGTGAAACTTCTATTTTGAGTTTCAATGATGATTTGATTTATAGATTCAGAGTTCTTAACTCCATTATATTTGATAATGCCTTGGAATTTGTAGGGACAAGAATAACTAAATGGGAATTGAAGAATGGAGTATGCCTCAATACTTCATAAAAATATTATCCTCAAGGCAATGGCCTAGCTTAGATTACAAATAAGAACTTGCTAAGGATTTTGAAAATGACCCTAGTATTATCAATACTTTGGACCCATGCCCCATTGATCAAGTGTACAAGAGATCCTGATCATCAAAACAAAGCAGAATCAACAGTCATTGCTATCTCACTTTGGAAATTTGCAAGTTGTTTAAGCTATGTGACATAGTTAGTATGGGGCCCACCACTTTTCAGGAAACTTCATGCAATTTCTCCACCTTTGATTTAATCTTAGATCAACGGCCATCATTATTTTGCCATGAAGAGTTGCTAGAGGGATACGTATAGCGACGTAGTGAATGAGGGCCCACCACTATTTTTCTAAGTAGTACAGTAACATATCATCTGCAAGATCAAGATCAGATCAATGGCTATCACTGCTTTCTATGGCAAGGTGCTCATTCTTTATGTATAGGGAAGTAGTGACCTACTAACACGTATCCTCAGTCGCCAATGGGTCCAAATAGAAGTGCCATCAAGGAAAGAGCTATGTACGTGGGTAATTTTCATTGGATCGATTGACCAACTTGTCAAGTGCAATGCCTAGTTGTCTTTCTCCATATCCCATGATCATAGGATTTTTAAAAGATCGACGGCATAGATTTAAACACAGAATATGGTGCCACTTTGTGTATAAATTAGACATGAAAGCTTCGCATGTGAGGAAAAATAGAGTATAATATAGAAGATTCTGTCAGTTTCACCTTACATGAGCAAAGATTTTGAGCTATTCCTAAGTAGGAGCAATTACTGAAGAAAATCATGCTGGAGTTTGGTGGGTTTGTGAAGTAGTTTATTCGCAGGAAAAATTTGCAAGAATATAGAGGGAAATGAGGATGGAATTCAAGTAAGTAAATCTATTGTAATCTCTGTAGGTGTTTTAGTTCTATAAAGCATAATCAAAGATGCCTCCAAAGAAGGGATTTTCAGGTCAAGTAAATTATTTGGATAGAAATGTACATGATGACTTGCTTGAGTTGCTGCCTAAGTCTATTGTAGAGACAATGCAAGTTAAAAGGTTGACCTCATTAAACCCTAGGTTGAGGATAGCTGATGGATTGTATGACAATGGTAATTGGGTCCAAGATGCTCAAACTTCACAAACTGGTTTAAATTTGTTCAAGAAATGATTTGCAAAAAGGAAATTGTATGCCCCACATGCTAATATATGGAATTTCAACCTGGGAAAGCTAGTTGTTCCCCGTGTATTCATGGATTATGACCTCCTTGAGGCTATGGAAAAGAGTTATGGTCAAGCCACTAGGGTAGTGAGAAGAGTAGATGGTGAAATTCTAATTACCATCAGTCTAGAAGAGATTAGGGAAGTTTTCCATTTGGGACCTCTCACTAGGTATCATGTGCCCATTGATTTAACAAAATTAGAAAAGGAATATATGTCAAAGAAGGACATAATTAGAAAAGGTGCACTAAAGGCCTACATTGGCAGAATTGGAACCCTACTAGCAATAACATCATCCTCTAATGAACCTTTTAAGAAATCATGCTTTAATGATAGGGCAGTAGAGATATATAGGACCCTGTGCAAAGGTTTTGGAGAGGATGAAGAAGACTTTATCCCTATGAGTTTTATGTATATGATCACTCAAATCTCCTCATTTAGTGTGGAAATAATTTTTATTTTGCTTCTTATATAGCTGATGAGATTCATAGTGGATTGGTGGGGATTGCAAAAGGTAAGGTTGAAAAGGTTTGGGGCCAATATTCCCTATTAATGCACATGTTTCTATTTAAAGGGGCTACATACTTTGGTAAAGAAATGGTTCTAAACAAAGAACAAGAGAGGGAAGCATTGCCAGTTCAATTATGGAGTGCAGATATGACTAGAGAGACAGAAAATGCTAGTTTTGTTAAATTTGACAGGTACTTTGCCTCCAAACTAAGATGCCTCATATTGAGTGACAATCCCAAAATTCCTAAGGCACTAATGCACCTGGTTAGGCCTATGGACAAACCCCATAGTCTGAAAGTTTCACATAATTGGGGAGATGTCATCCCATATCTAGTTTCAACTATAATCAAAGTTTATGGATTCAGAGGGACACCCCACGTACTACCTTACCAAGTGCCCTTAAAAGTAGGAGTGGCTGAATTTTTGTGGTAATTGGGAGGAGTGAAAGAAGCCTTTTTGCACAAAAGGGAAACAGGATCAATTTTTCCCACTTGCACAGTAGCCTGCTAGTTTGTAATAACCAAGGAAGGGTGGGTCTTCCTCTACAAATTTTTGGATTAGTATAAAATGGAAGTGTCTCACTCTCATTTTTGTGATGCGAAAGATTTCTTTAATTCTACTCTTAGGCATAAAATCAAGATTTATCCTGTTCAACATGATTTTTATTTCCCTGAAGATGTAATAAGGAATGAGTACTCTCTACAGGAGCAAGAAACAAAGAAAGAAAAATGAAGAGTATATTCAAAAGTTTTGAATTTTATTAATTGTTTTGATAAAGATTACAGCCCTCTTAGTAATGCTATGACTACTTCAGATAGAATAAATAAGATTATGAGTACATTCCCCAAAATAATGGAGGTAATGAATGAGAAGAAGCAACATTTTATTGATTTTTTTCCAAATAAAGCCAAGGAAATGAGGAGAAGATTGGGTTTCACTCCCAATATAGGGGCAGGCCCATTAATTATGCAAAGGAGGTCAGGATATATTGTCATTCAGGATCAAAGGCCCATTGTGAATAAAGGAAAATATATAGTTGAATGGACTAGTGCTATTTTTGAAGAAAGGCCACTTGAGTTGTCTCCTAAGAGAAGAAAGATAATAAGGGAAGAGCAACCACATGATGAAAATTACTCACCTTCCCAAACCCCTATGAGAATTGAGGTGGAGCAGCTCACTGATGAGAAAATTGAACAAATTAGATCACAAGGGGGAGTCTTTGTTACCCAAGCAGAGATTGATGAAGGGAACCCCCAAGAGCCTCCTATACCAAGTTTTGAGTTAACTATAGTAGATTTCAGGGGAAGGGAATTAGACCCTATTTCAGAACAAGCCAGTCATCAATTTTTTTTTGATGATAGTTTTGTAAGGTCTAGGGCTTTCCATTAGTTTGCCTGGAGAGAAAACATGCACATTTTTGAGCAAAGATGTAAAAGTATGAAAGCAGAACATCCAGAAGTGGATGAAGCCTCCATTTAGGATCAAATAAAGGAAAAAATGATACAAGAGTTCTAGACTATAACCCCTGAAGAGGGGAGATAGATGGTAAAGGCTATGAATATTTTATTATTGCCCAATTGGGACATTGTTGATGCTTTGATTTTTAATACTATGTCAAATAATTTGGGATTGCAAGATCCAAATAAAAGGGAGTTCTTGGGAACTACATTCAGTAATGACCAAGCTACTCTTTTTATGTGGTCATTAAGAAGAGGATCCAGGGCTACTCCATCACAGCCTGATGATTCAAGGCTAACAGGGAGTATCATTGTGAGGAGAGTTTTTTATACCTCACATGTATAGGAAGCCCACATGAATGTGGATTATTCTCAATTTTTCTTGGCTACTATAAAAAGGGAAGAATAGGAAATGACTGAGCTGCAAAGTAAGTATGAAATAGTGATGGATGCCTACAATAAAGAGGTGAAAAAGAGAATTGAGCTTGAGAACAAGCTATTGGGAAAATCCACTAGGCCAAGAATAACATACCCTTGCCCCCCAGTTGAACCCTTCAAATCCACCCCCCTCATAGAAATACCAGATACACTCCAAAAGCCATAGTACTACACTGCTAAGAATTTTGAAGCAGAAAAAGGTAAACTGTGGGCCTTACATATAGAATTGGAATCCAAATATGAAGATAAACTAAGAAAAGCTCTCACATATTTGGGGGACAAATTTGAATGGCTACTAATTTATGATCAGCTGGATAGGGTTGTCAGTATCTAGGAGGATTTTAAAGCTAATGATGAGGCTCTAATGCCTATTGTGAATAAATGGGTAAGAAGGGAGAAAGAAATAACATTTTTTTGTTTCTCTGTTATAGATGATTCTTTTGATCAAATTGAAAAACCATTTGATATTTTTTCTAATCTTGCTGATTTTGATAATAAAAGGATTCATTTGCAAAAAATAATAGTAGGCTACTTGAACAATTACAAGAGCCAAAAATTTAGTTTGTTTCCTCTTGCCCTAGATAAAAAGAATAATTTGAAAAGAAAAGATGAATGGGCAAAGGAACTTGATTATTTATTCTATTTAAGAATAAATTAGGTTATTAATGAAATAGGGCATGCATGGTGGGATACCACAACAAAAGAAATGGTGAGGGCCGAAATATTCTTTGATTCTTTAAAACAAGAATTTGTTGCTATTAATAATGAAGCTAAATATGTGCTAGAAAGACAGAGGGATATTGTGTAATTCAATTGGCTAGATGACACATTATTTGACAAGTGGATGGCAAAAATGGCTCCTCGCGAATAGTTTGATGAAGGTGAAAATGACAGTGATGAAGTGCAAGGTGAGGAAATCCAAATTATTGACAGCATCACTACTCAAGCCCAACTAGAAGAAGAAGACAAGAATAATCTATCACTTTCAGCTGTAGACTTGGGACCACTGGATGCTGATACAACTAAAGAAAGGGAAAAGGTAGATGTTGTTCCTACCATATAGGATAAAGGTGGTGAAGACCCATAGGTGGAGATTAATATTCCATTGTTAGAACAAACTTCATCATTGGCTAATTTGGCAGTTGCATACAAAGAAGGATCAGATCAATAGCCAACTTAGCAACACTAGAACATGTGATAGAAGCTAACCCACCTAAAAGAATTTTTTGATTTGGATATCTTTTATTACCCACATTTTTTTCATTTTGTGATAGGTGTATGTAAATATTCCTTGTAAAGGACACCTGTCATTTTCTCTTAGCCTAAAGCTTGTTGTATCTCACACTATATAAGTGAGATCCCAGGGCTAGAGAAAGGGTCTAAATTCTATTTTTCTAAGTGATACTTAGTCTATTTTTGGTCTATTATTTTGAGCAAATTGGTGGTGTATTTTCTCTATCAAATCTTGAGAATACATGAATATAGAATGAGCTATGTTTCTTTCTGAAGGTCATTCTGAGTTTACTGTAAATTGTATACAATTTTCAAGGAAAATGAATACAAATTATGAGCTATCCCCATATCAGTTATTACTTAACTTTGTCTCCTTTTCATTACTTAGTTATCTTGATGTTGTATAAGTAAAGGCTTTTGAAATTGAATGCAACCTAGTTAGGTTGTATATTTGTTCATTACTACTATTACTTTAATGGATTAAGTAAAAGCTTTGATGAATTTGATAAGGTTGTTGTAGTAGTGGAAAGGATTTTGAATGATGAATTCTAACAAGAATTGCTAATGAAATTTTTTGTAAGGCAAAAAATTAGATCTAGAAATTTGTAGTAGACTCTGAACCCCAATGGATTAGGCACTGATCAAATTTGAGCCAGTTGAAAGAGAAATATGTCACAAATGGTTGTCAAAAATGCAGAAATAAATCAATTTTACTTTTATTTCTTGTAGATCTTAAAAGTTGGCTTGTATTTGTTTGCATGGAATGTTTTAGCTTTTTTTAGCCACTATTGCTAAGAACACCTACAGATCTATAGCAGAATTTCTGGCCATATCTATTAAATGGGATGTGTTTATCAAATTCTCAAGAATTGTATATGTATTTGAGGATTTGAGATGAGAATCAAAATGAAACTAAAATAATCCTCATAAAGTGTTTCCCAGTCTTGAATCATCCCTGGGTATACCCACCCTAGTTTTGTAGAGCCTGAAGAGTAGAAAACCACCTATGGTTTTGTTGAAGTTGGGCCCAAATGGTTTTGCACATACAATTGCTAATAAGAATTGGCTAGTCTTTAGATTGTGTGAGTATTATCATCTTGGTATTAAGCATTTTGTTGCTTAGTAGTTTTAAAACACCAATAGGGTCATCATTACATTACTTTGTGAAGTTGTGAGATCATTATTCATAGTGACATAATGACAATGTGACATGTAGCCAGCGATAGGACTAGCCTTTATAGGGAGTTGTCAGTATAAAGTTCCAGATGTCAAGTTTTTATTCAACACATACGTGAAGCAAAATGAAGAGATCACTCAACCATAAGCCATCAAATCAGAAGGAGATCTATGATTGTTTCTATATCATCAATGGAAGTTGCACAATGAATAGTTATAGTGACAAAGCAATAGAAGGACATGTGGACAAGTGGACTAGATTGTTTGAGAGATAGGTATAGTAATCAACAGAACATAGAGGAATGTAGATCTCAAAGAAGATGTGTGGTCATTGTCTTGTTTCTATTAAGAGATGAAGGTTTTTTATCTATAGCAAGGTAGTGATAATATTATATGTTTCCTACTGGGCCCATCATAGTTATGATGTAGTTATTGGTTTCTACCATCAGATTGAAGGTTGATTGAGGGTTGTCATTATGTCACTAACCAAAGAAGAAAGGATGTTAACCATAGAAATAAAGAAATGATGTGACATGTTGACATGTGGGACCTATCTTAGCTATGGGTTGCAAATGAAGGGGGTTTCAAAATGAGTTGGTGTAAGGCAAGGTTTTGATTGGTCAAGGTATTGACAAGGATAAAAAACTAAGGTTTTCCTTCATCCATTAGATCAAAGAAGGATCAACAAATGTTGTTATGTAACTATTGAAAGCTGCAAGATTTTTAGTTATAGTGATATAATGATGATGCAACATGTGTCCTAATAGGCCTATCAGGTCCATAATATGGCTATTTTTGTTCTACAGTCAAATTGAAGATAAATCAATAGATGGCATTATGATGCTTACGAAAGTTGCAAGATTTTTTGCCATAGTGACATAATGACAATACAAAATGTGTCCTAGTTGACTCAAAGAGTGAAGCTAGAGTAGAGGGAAACAAATCAAAAGCTAACATGTGACACATCTCCTGGAAGGATGGAGTGTCAGCAAAAGTGGTAGGGATTCTTCTCTAATGTATCATGAAATCATAACATCATATCATTGCAATTCAGTCATGGTCAACATGAAATATAACTTTGAAGACATAAAAGGTTGTGAATCCATCCTATTAAATAATGACACATAGATCCCACTTGGTAGTTAGCTAAGTTTTGATCCTAGGGTGACAAAAATATTAATATAAAGAAAAAATAGAGAAATACACAAGTTGGCACTGAATGGAGGAATGATTTGGTGACTCGAGTAGCACATTTTTAATGGAGATTAGATTTTTGGTTGGATTAAGGATATGGTGGAAATTAGACAAAATAAATTTCATGAAATAGCCACCAAGAAAGATATAAATTCTTCAAAGGTAGTTGCAGATGTTAAGACTACGCTAGTGGAGGCATTTAAAGTTTAATAATTAAAGGAAATAGAAAGAAAAATTAATAAAAGAGCTCCTACAGCAAGTACTACATGGCATTTTACATGATCATCATCCTAGTTTTACTTGAATACAAAGAATATAGAATGTAACATTCTGAAATATCTTTAATTCTTCCAATAATCTTTTGACATGTGCCCTCACATCTGAGGCTTGTTGCAATCCTTCTCTATATAATGATTTCAAATGTGGAGATGGGGATTGAATTTGGAAGTTTTTTATGCAAAATAGTGTTGTCGAGATTTCTTAAGAATCCTTCATGCTTTCTCTGTAGATTACTTTACATTTAGTCTAGATGAATGTTATGGAATGACCTTTGAAATCTAAATAAAGGAATAGTTCAAGAACCCTTCTTATGTCTTTTGTTGCTTAATTTACTAATTTGATAGGAATTCTTGTGATTTTCTCTAAATCCCTAGGTTTTTGACTCACTTTCAGCTACAAGTGAAGTTTTGGAATGTTTATACAGGTTGTGAATCATAAAATTGCACTTTATCTCAAAATAGTTAACTATGAATGTTAGCATTCCCCTTAGCATCTTGTCTAAAGTGCTTCCTCGTTGTGAATTATTCATGTATGAGTTTTCCTAAGGTCAATATTGTACTCATCTTAATTATTCAAAAGTGTTTCATTGTGTTAGGCTAGCAATACTTTCATCTTAATTTTTGGCGTATCACCTTAGTTTACCTTTTCAGCATTTACTTTAAAGTTATCCTTCTATCCCTTTCCCTCTCAAGTTTATTTTTCTATCTAAAGAAGTAGATATGTAAAATATCATAAGGAACTAGCCTATAACCTAGAGATTCACTCCTAACCCTAATACTTCCCACTAGCTAGGAGTTTTTCCATGTTAATTGAAGTGACTAAATCCTAGAGTTGTAGTTTTTAGTCGAGGCACAACTTTTAGAGATAATAGTGTTAGGTGTTTGCATTAGGACTTCCTATTGTATCAATTTAACCTAATCCAAGGGGAAGATCTTGGTCTCCCCCCTTCTAAATGTATTAAAGGGTTGATTCCATTTTACCCCTACATTGAATCTAAAAGAATAACTCAAAAGTTTACCTTTGTTGAGGAAGGTCCTAAGATAATTTCATAGTTTTCTACCACTAGCTTTGTGGACATTTAAGCTCTTGAAGATAATAGTACTTGTCCCTTGTCACTTGTTACATTTCCCCTTAGCTTCTAATGCACACAAATATTCTAGAGTAGGAGAAAGGAAATAATCTATAGCTCCTGAATCAAATAGAATGGAAATTGTTTTATTTGCTACCAAACCTAAAATTTCAAAAATTATTCCCTAAAAGTCTTCTTGATGCTAATCTACACCTACAAATATATGTTAGGAGTAGCCTACATTTCCTAAGGTGGGTTTAGAGACATCTTGATCTTGTGTCTATGGTTGATTTGTTCTTTGTAGGAAACTTGTTGCATCATGTCCTTGTTGTCTATAGGAAGAAAATCATGTATTTCTACCATGATTCTTAGGAGGA
This sequence comes from Cupressus sempervirens, assembly GCA_028749045.1. Taxonomy (NCBI): domain Eukaryota; kingdom Viridiplantae; phylum Streptophyta; class Pinopsida; order Cupressales; family Cupressaceae; genus Cupressus; species Cupressus sempervirens. The sequence goes on from CM053783.1 coordinate 396,904,415, forward strand.
ACGCTATATTTTTGAATTCTCTATTGGAATATTCAATCAAGAAGAATGCTTTTGAGAGGGGGGGAGAGGGGAGGGGGGGTGAATTTGAAGTATTGTGCTTTAACCATTAAAAATTTTAATTGAAAGTAAATTGTATGCATGTAAACATATCAAACATCCATGAAAAACAAACATGCATCACCACACAACACTTGAGATTTTGGTGACCCAGAAAGCCTCCAAGAATAAGAAGGTAAAATTGGGGTGGGGATGATACCCACAAAATGACTACAACAATAATTGTTTTGACCACTTCTGATGGCCCGCCCTGTTAAAGGCTTTACACTATGTCAATAGTGACCTGGTTAAAGGATTTACAAACACTTTACATGAAGTGTTACCCTACTAAAGGATTTAATCACCTCTTCAAAGGATCTACAACCTAGCTGTTAAGCTAACCTATCAACATAGGATTTCCTTTCTAATACAATTGCTAGAGAGTATTAGGTATAATAAACCTGATAGATTACTATCTGTGATTGCTGAATTTAGGCACTTGATCTACTTTCTCTAATCTTGATTCTTCTAAAATTTGATAATTGTTCATATTCCTTGCTTTGTTCTGATCAACTAAATATCTAATTGCTACTCTTTTTCTCTAAGTCTTTTTACTCTTCACTCTGAACTCCACTATATTTTTCTCATACACTCCATCCATCTCATATACAATGAGATTTTGTCTTCCTTATAAAGACATTTGATGACTTAAGGTTAGATGTGGATCTATGATCCATATTGAATCTTTGTTTCCCGCTCATTCCTAGCACTTTTATTAGTGGTTGCATGCTTTCTCCATTTTTCTTATTGGCTATATGTAGATTGTATAGGAAATACAAAATATTTGATCTTGTCACTTAGTTCCTTCGAGATTCATCATATGTTAGCCATAAACATGGTTTATATTTGAGTTTGTACCTTCTCAAACTCATATATGCATTATGTGTTACTCAGCACTTACTAATTCCTAATGCTTGGCACATATAAGAAACAAGCTCACTCAGTTGGTGTAGTGATTCTATCTTGCTCGGCATCATCTTTGACTCGGCACCTAAATATTACTTGGCACTTGGATCTTGCTCAGCACTTGTACTCACTTGGCACTTGATCTTCACTCGGCACTTAAAGATTGTTCGGCACCTAAAGATCATTTGGCACCTATGGAATTTTGACTCGGCATACATAGTGTACTCAGCTTCAATGTAGAAAGTGGTTAACTGTGTTGGCACTCAAATGTCAAAACTATTATGAGACTAACAATCTCCCCCTTTGACATGAGTGTCAAAAACACTTATCTAAGCATTATTTATCTAACCTTATGAGTATATTCACTAATCTGCTCGGTATATATATACAGAGGTTTTAAAAGAAAACTCAATCAAAATTTTGTAATTTGCAATATATACCTCAAAATTATTGTAACTCCCCATAATTTGATTTTTCCATTATCTGTGCTATCTTGGTAACCAAAATTTTGTGTTGTATATGTCTCATGCTCCCCCTTGTATCTTGTCTCCCCCATTCTCTTTTCTCTTCATAATATCTCCCCATTTTTTATTCTTAGGTCAAAGAGTTCTAAGGGTTAAGACCATATTTCTCAAAAAATGTGCTATTTACTTCCATAATCATCTTGAGAGCTACATCCCAATTATGCAAAGCAATTTGCAGTGACTTGTGTTGGATGCCAATCTTTGCAGCAAGGTGAACAAGTCCATCTAAAGTAGAAAGATTAGGATCTTTCTTGAGAATAGTTTCAATGTAGACCTATTCTTTATGGAGTACTTCCAAATGTGGGGTAATGGAGGATTGGAGCTATATTAGTTTGGCCTTGATAGTGGCCTCTTCTTCTATCACACAGCTACTTCTTTCTGGGTGTGAAGCATTTGATTAAAGTGCTTCTCACTTTGAGCTAGATCTTTGAGTAGTTGGATGCTTGAAATTTTCAGATTCCTCTCCAGGCTCATTATTTTTTGGCTTGTCTTCTATGTGAAGTATGAAAAGTCACACAACTTTTTGTACAATGAGAATATATTCTCAAGTAGCTTTTTCACTTTGTCAAGCATCTTTGCCAATTCAACCTAGGAAAGTGCAATTTCATTAGATAGTTTCTCATTTACTTTGCCTTGGAATTTCCTTTTAGACCATTCCATAAGTTTTACATTGGTTTCTTGGTCTTCATTTTTCACTTGGTCAACAATATCTAATAATTGTTCCATTATATGCTTTGACTCATCTAGTGACTACAAACTGAAGGCATCCATAAAGATATCCTTAATCTCATGTAATTTTTTCTTTTGTTTATACTCCTTCCTAAGTATCTCTTACCTCTTTCTTCTATTCAATGCTTCTTGCACCTCAGTGATTTGATCAATGCTTATTGTTTTTTATTCATAACTAGGTATGACTATCTCCTCATCTAATTTAAGGTCTCCATAGTGAATCACCCTTGCAACTTTTGTAGTACTTGATCCTAGTTCTGACATTTGTAGTGGCATTGCATCATTGCTTGGTTGTTTCAAAGGAGTTCCCGAGGTAGGCAAGTTTATTAATGTTTGTATTGCCTCGTGCTCTTTAGGGGTCTCTTCTGCTTCCTTCTCCTTCTATCTACTACCTTGATCAATTATAGAAATGTGAGGAAGTGCACCTTGTGTTTGTGTTGTAGGATCAGACATAATATTCTATCCTATTTGTTCTATTTCTTTGTCTTCTGCTACACTCTACTTCTGTACTATGGTGTCAACTATTTATGATGAATCAACTATTTGCATTTGAAGTTGACCACTAGTAGCTATAGAGATGATGGAAAGTGGTTCTTGTGGTTTCACCTTATCTCTAACTATGTCTTCTACTAACTTTTGTAATTCATCCACACTAACCAATACTAGATTTGTACATAATTTTTCCTTTTGTGTGGATTAGTCAAGGATTCTTTTAAGATCCTCTACGGTTAAAGGATTGATGTTCTGAGAAAAAGTGTCAGGAACATCCTGTATCATTACAGTGTCTATAGGTGTGATGGGTGCATGAGGAGGGCTAGAAGGTGGCAAATGTGTGTCTTGCACACTCTAGTCTTGTTGCTTCTCCTACTCAGTTGTTTCCATTTCATCTTGTTCTTGTGTCTCCTCCTCCTCACCTTTTTCTTTCTCCTCTTCATCTTTCTTTTCTTCTTCCTTCTTCTCTTCTTCTTCTTTTTCTGTATCCTTTACTTCTTCCTCCTCTTTCTCACTAGGCTCTTCATGTTATGTGTTTTGTCACTCAAGGGGATCTTCTTATCCATCCTTGACAGTAGTCAAACCATATATCAAATTTCATATTTTTTTTGACTTACTGACAACATCTTCAATCTTGTTTTGTAAGATATCAAAGGCTCTATACTTTCATGTGAAATTACCACTATATTTCTTATTAGCCTTTGTTATTTGACCTCTTGTTAGGTTAGGCATCACCTGTGCTAAGGTAGATTCTCTTATCTCCTTTTCAATTTTTAGACAATAATGCCATTTGTTTTCAATTATCTCATATAATTCTCTAGGCATGGTATTGTCTAGCTCTAGAGGTGTATACTTGAATTCAGCCATCATGGCATATACTGATTCCTCTATTTTGTTTTGCTCTTCTTTACTTAGTTTGTTGAAATCAATGCTTTTCAAATCACTAAAATTTGCATTCTTAATATTTTCACAAATTTTATCTAAGGCTGATTTGGGAGGATGACTTACCACTCTGAATTGGCATATCTTTTGACTGTGTTCTTTCCTCCTCATCAAAATCTAGTTGTGCTACATATTTTCTTCTTTTTCTCAGCACTTCACCAGTCTATTCAATAGCCTTTTTCTTCACTTTTATTTGCTCCTTGGCTTTTTGTGAAGATGCCCTTGTGGTAGCCCTTGTGATTGGTATCTGTGGCTTGGCTTGAGATGGCTTAGCACCCTTCTTTGTTTTGGGTTGGGTTGGAGGCTATACTGTTGCCTTTCTTTTCTTTGGCTTGATTTAGGTTTGTGCTTCCTCAACTTCTTCTTCCTTAGTACCTTCCTCCTTTTCTTCACCTAGGCATTGAGTCAATTCCATTTGGCCTTGCCCTTGTTCATCATCATCATCATAATCTTCTTCTTCTTCTTCTAATTCAGCCTCAATTCCTTTACCAAATTTCTTCTTAATTTTCTTGACCAATTTATCTTTCTCTTTATTAAGGAGGTAGTCTTTAATTCTATTACAACTTTAGATCTAACAACATCATATGTGCCAAAAGGCTTGGCAAAATTGTCCATTTCTTTTGCAAGCAATGTAGTGATTGTTGTTGATGCTTCATCCACATCTAGTTCATAACCAAATGGCCTTAGCCATCTTACCCTTGCAACTATTGCTTGGATATAGGTGAAATCAATATCAACAAAGAAGTATATATCATTAATATGTTTTTCCACTAAGGAAACTGGTATTCGTACCCTTTGCTTCATGGATTTCTTGAAATCCTCAAAATAGCTTTTCATACGGGCTTCAAAGTTGTCACCCATCTGATCAATAAACTCATTAATTTGTGTAATTATAGTTTTGTTAGGATTCCAATTTACCTTTCCTATTGAAGGAAACTCTTCCATTATATAGAAAAATATACACATAAGAACTGAACCAAATTTTCATTGAGCACCTTTTGTTCTCCTTATTGCTCCTAGGTTTTCATTTATCTATTGTAGCAAAAGTTCTAACAGATCATATGTGTGATCTCTCTTTACCAGTTTGTAGGCCACATCAACTGCTATGCATGGCATGTTGTTCAATCTATTGGATTGATAGAATTTGTGGGATATTATCCTCATAGAAAAATCTAGAAGAGGATCAGTGATAGTATCAATAGTCATACCCCTCTTATTCCATTTTTCTCTTGTATTCTTTTCAATGATCTCTTTGGAATCACTGCATAGGGTCTTAGTCTGATCTAGGGTTGGAAAACTAGTAACCCTATATACTATCTTTTTTGTAATCTTTACTGGACCTTTTTCCAGCCAAAAGCATCCATCATGAATTCTGCTTAAAATAATTCATATCCATTCAATTTTGAATCCTATAGGGTAAACTAGGGCATTGGTCAAACCCTTTCTCTTGACTATCTAGAATTCATCCTTCACAATCTTATTCTCGCATAGTCTATCATAGGTTTGGAATATTTCAAGATCACCTATGGTGCCAATTTTGCATTTGTAACACTTCTGTACATCATGCACCATGACTACTTTGGATGGAACAATAATAATGTGCCAGCAGGGTCATTTTTATAGGCAACTTCTAGAATTGGCCTAAATTCAGGTTGTTTAACCTTATTACTGACCAGCTAAACCTCATGACCTTCTTTTCTTTTGGGGTTCTTAGAACTAGAAGCCATTATTCTGATCTCAGGTTTTAAAGATTAAGAAACTTTTAACACTGCTTAGTTTGGCACTCAATAAATACCTTTGATTGACAAATTTTTAATGGCTTTGATGTAGTTCTTTGATCTCTCTTGCGCTCTTCTCATCTTTGCTCTGCATTTGAATGGCGAGAAATGATCAAAAATTGAACTTATACCCTTCAAAACATAGCATTAAATGCTTAGTGCTTGTACAGCTATAATCTCAGCACTTGAAAGTTTCAACATGACTCGGCATCAATTAACATTTCTCAACTTCGCATCAACCATCAACTCAGTCACTATTAGGAACTCAGCATATATTGGGGCTTTACTTGGCATCTAAGGACAACTCAATAGTTTTGTAAGAACATTTATATTATGACTTGGCATCTCTACTTATGCTGATTTCTTTCTTTGCAATACTTCTTTGTCTTAGGAATGATGTATGATATAACTTTGTATAGTAGTCTCATACACCTCTCTCGTGCTTAGTTTGATGAAGTGTGATCACTTGACCCATTGGATGAAGTGATCCCTTTACTTGATGTGTTGCACTCATCTTTATTCTTCCAAGTCTTATTCATGTTCCCTCTTATTTTTTTGACATCAATTTTTTCTTTTCCTTTGTTGGCCTCAATTTTTGGTGTTTTGGCCTTTGTTGGACAATTCATGTTGACATGTCCACATTTCAAGCAACTGAAGCAAGTAGTTTGGTTCAACCATCTTTTTATAGTTCCCCTTGAAATGTGTTCTTATGTAGTTCTGGGGTATATGTCCATATTCTTGGCAATAGTGACAGCTATACCTGGTGTTGTAATCCCAACAGTAGAGATTTCCATTGCCTTTTGTATTTATTGATTGATTTGATGTCCACATAGGCTTTGATCTGCATTCAAAGGCTTTATGTCCATACTTCTTGCAATTATGGCAATGTCCATGAAATCTTTGTGTCCTTGTGACTTTAGTCCTGCAATCTTGTGTCATATGTCCTTGCATGTTGCACTTGTGATAGTAACCCTTTCTTTTGGGTGTATTTGGGTAATTGATTCTTCTAGTCATGAACACATTAGAAGTATGCCCCTTTTTATTACAGTAATGACAAGTGGGTTTAGAATCCTTACCTCTGTCACTTCTTTGCTCAACACTCTTTGATGATTCCCCAACTTCAGTGTTGTTGTATCCAAGTCCTGATGTATCATGGGTTGATCTTGAGAATTTCAGCAACTGTTCAAAGTACTTGATGGCTTCACTTGACTTGTTGAGATTCTCTATTGTTTCTTTTTCTCTATTCAATTCATTCTATAGTTGTTCACTCTGCATCCTCAAAGTAGAGATCTCAATATCTTTTATATTGAGTTCATGATGAAGGTTCATCATTTGGGTAAGTGTATCCATCTGCATGTTTGAGATCCTTGTTAATTCAATACATTTTTCCTCAAGTCTATTTGCAAGATTCCTTTTGTCATCTTCCATCATGACTCTATCCTCAACCACTCTTTTCTATTGTTCAGTGATTTCACATAACATTATGGCCTATGATTCATGTTCCATCTTGAGAGATATTATCTCTTCTTCTTGAACTTTTTTTTTCTCCATCAGTTCTGCTATTGCTGCATCAAACTCTTTAGTGTCCCCATTGGAAAACACTTGTTTGGTATCAATCTCCTTATAGTTTATATCATTTTCAGCTATGGCTATCTCCTTTCTTTTTTTCAAGGATTTTCTTAATTCCTCTCTCGCTTCCTCTACCTCGTGTAGAGCGAGATGCACATCTATCACTTGGTTCTCAATGATCTTTCCAAGTTTGAAAACTTCCATCTTTAGATCTTTTCCTCCAAGCTGTTAGGCTTCCTTTTGAGAGAACTTGGCTTTGATACCAATTGTTGGAATATTCAATCAAGAAGAATGCTTCTAAGAGGGGGGGGGGGTGGGGGGTGAACCAGAAGTATTGTGCTTTAACCATTAAAAATTTTAATTGAAAGTAAATTATATGCATGTAAACATATCAAACATCCATGAAAAACAAACATGCATCACCACAAGACACTTGAGATTTTGGTGACCCAGAAACCCTCCAGGAATAAGAAGGTAAAACTAGGGTGGGGATGATACCCACAAAATTACTGTAGCAATAATTATTTTGACCACTTTTGATGGTCTGCCCTATTAAAGGCTTTACACTATGTTAATAGTGACCTAGTTAAAGGATTTACAAACACTTTACATGAAGTGTTACCTTGTTAAAGGATTTAATCACCTCTTCAAAGGATCTACAACCTAGCTGTTAAGTTAACCTATCAACATAGGATTTCCTTTCTAATATAATTGCTAGAGAGTATTAGGTATAATAAACCTGATAGCTTACAATTCATGATTGCTGAATTTAGGCACTTGATCTACTTTCTCTGATCTTGATTCTTCTAAAATCTAATAACTATTCATATTCCTTGCTTTGTTTGGATCAATTGAATATCTAATTGCTGCTCTTTTTCTCTAAGTCTTTTTACTCTTCACTTTGAACTCCACTATATTTTTCTCATACACTCCTTCATCCATCTCATATACAATAAGATTTCATCTTCCTTATAAAGACATTCGAAGACTTAGGGTTAGATGTGGATCTATGATCCATATTGAATCTTTGTTTCTCGCTCATTCCTTGCACTTTTATTATTGGTTGCATGCCTTCTCCATTTTTCTTATTGGCTACATGTAGATTGCATAGGAAATACAAAAGATTCGATCATATCACTTAGTTCCTTCGAGATTCATCATATGTCAGCCATAAACATGGTTTACATCTGAGTTTGTGCATTCTCAAACTCATATATGCATTCTGTGTTACTCAACACTTACTAATTCCTGATGCTCAGCACATATAAGAAACTAGCTCACTCCACTGTTGTAGTGATTCTATCTTGCTTAGCATCATCTTTGACTCAGCACCTAAATATTACTCAAAACTTGGATCGTTCTCAACACTTGTAGTCGCTCGACACTTGATCTTCACTTGGAACTTAAAGATTGCTCGGTACCTAAAGATCATTTGACACCTATTGGAATTCTGAATCGGCATACACAATGTACTCAACTTCAATGTAGAAAGTGGTTAAGTGTGTTGGCACTCAAATGTCAAAACCATTCTAAGACTAACATGCTCCCCTTGTTCTCATTCTAAGAGTTCTATCAAGAATTGTATTTATTATGTCACCTACCATTAGAGTGTCTTTCTTTGTACTTTTTGAACTTTTTCTTTTTCTGGAAATGTTTATCCCTGAAGGGTAAGTTAGCTTGGGAATTGGTAGCCCCTTGATTTTTCCTTTTTTCTAAGCTATTTGGCTACCTACATGGCCTCTCATCCTAGTTATTACATTCCTTTCAACCAAAAAAGATTTAGCAACTACATCTTTTAGAGTTTTAGGCTCAAAAACCACTACCTCTTCTAATATTCAATCACTAAGGCCCCTAATTAAGTATTGTACTAACATAGGACCATCTTCCTTATATCTAAAGAAAGGTTTGAGATCATCATATTCCTCTATAGTCATGTTCTTTTTTAGTTGATGGAACTCTTCTACTCAGCCTTATCTCTGTTGATTGGAGAGATATCTATCCTTGAAGGATCCTAAGAATAGCTCCCAAGTTATTTTATATGTTCCTATCTACAACCTATTTTGTTCTTTACACCACCAATTTGATGTCTTCTTTCTTAAGTGCACTATGTAACATCTGGCTTATTAGCCTATTTTGGAATAGGGTAGTTAAAAGTTCAAGGCATGTATTTACTTTAAGGGACAAATTTTAGATGCCCTATTTTGTCCTTATTTTCTTTTCTCCTATATTATTTCTTTTTCCATAGTTTTAATCCTAGGTTAATCCTTTATGTTTGCAATGTTGTAGTCAAAATGGGTTGGTGTTACTTTTAAGTTGTGATGTCATGATTTCTTTCTAGGCATCATATCTCTAGTTTAATGGCTTTTAATAGTCTTGTGATTGTGATGATGCAATGTGGTTTACTAAAAGGATATATGTAATATCTCCAATGTTAGTAATGATGGGTCAAATAGGCCAGCGATGTTGCAAGAGATCATCTTAACATGAGATCATTAGGGCTATGAAGGTTCAAGGTTCACAAGTGTTCAATGTGGGATGATCTAGGAAAATCCAAGTAAAAAACTCTATGGTCAAGACGATGCTCATTGAATCATGTGGGCCCCTCATTTGTAAACCCTATGTATTTGTAGCATTATGATATGATTAAATTGAAGGTGGGGAAATAATGATCAATAGAAAAGATGAATTATGGTGCTCTTTCATACTTTTAAGTTCTTAGTGTTGAGATTAAGTGGCAACATAGAGATTAACCATAGTCACTACATTGCATGGTTATCAATGCAATCTGAGCTGACAGTATCAAGGTAGAAAAAAGGTTATATATTACCAAAAAAAAAAAAAAAATCACACTCAATCTTTTGATTTAGAGGCATGAGGTTAACAAAGTGTCATGAAGTAGTGGAAGGGACAATTCAACAGTTTTTTGCTACTTTTTTAGGTATTCTAAATGCAATAGAGAAGAAAGGTGTGATATTATGGTCAACTATGAGAAGTAGTTAGTGCTAGCCTTTTGATTTAGTGACTTCCATTTTTATAATTATTACAACCTTGTGACAAAAGGATGATATTATTTTTGCAGTCTTGCAAAGCTAGAAGTTAAATAGAGAACATGATTCATGAGGTGGAGATAAAGTCTACATGCAACATAATGGCAAGAAAGGCATGTTGCTATAAAGGGATCACAATGTTGCAAAAGATCTGGATTTTTGAGTTTCACACTATCGCGACTTGATCGTTTAAGCTACTAATAACTATTGAGAAGTGGAGATAGGTAAGAAAAGTGGTTTCCACTACATTATTTATCTTAAAGTGAAGGTACATTATGAAAAGGATAATGATTGGCAATATGAACATCCTAAAGTGAAAATACAAGTTCTTTTCTAGAAATTTGTAAGATTTCATTAATGTCTCCTTAAATGCCATTTATGCCACTTTTAACTCACAAAAGCCATTAAAGGGTTGATGTAATGAAGTTTTTTTATTAGTAGTCTCACATAAGTTGATATTGTAGAAAAGAGAGCTTGATAAATTATTTGAATTATAGAGAATGGCACAAGAGGAAGGAAAACTAATATCTCAACTAGAAGTCAAGGAGGTCCCTACAAGTTTTGTGCAAATGAAGGCTAAAATATCTAGACAATTTGCAGACAAATGGGTGTATTTCTCATTGGGCTCCTCAAATGCACATGCTGCAAATTCCTATATTTTTGCAGGATCCATACAATTTTTGCAAAGATGTAGTTATGCCTAGGACAAATAGGAATGAGCTACTCTAGTTCTTGTATAGTAATAGGTTAAGTAAACCTCCAATTTCAAATTATTGTGATAGGAATTTGGGTAATCTAATTGTATCAGAGGATTTTGTTGATGTAGAGCTACTAAAAGATATAATTAAAGCATTTAATAAAGTTAGTTGTGCATTTCACAAAAAGGATAGAAGTGTACTATGTACATTGGATAGGGAAACATTCGTAGTGGTTTTTGGCTTAGGAGGACCCATGACTGTTACTATTGATTTGGAAAAAATTGAAGGGAATTTCAAGACACAAAATAATTGTTAGAAATGATTGAATTGATAATACGAGTTGTTGGAATGATAAAGAATGTTCTCAATCATTGTTTTGTCATTGATGTCAAACTTGCTACTTGCAGGAATGACAATTGCTTTAGTGATCCAAATACTATCAATTAGTTGGTTGACAAGGTGGTGGCAATGAATAAGATGTAACTAGAATACCTAGAGAAAGGTTGAAGTTATGATGTTGTAATGAAGTACTAGGATCAGCTAAGCCATTGATGAAAAAGTGTATTTGATAACATACTATAAGATACAGAAAAAAGGGCACACTGAAACATATTAAAGAGGTTAGGTGTTAGCTAAGTCTTTTACAAAGCTCAACTAAGAGAAGGTGTCGAGTATATCATATAAGCCGAGTGATCTTCAGGTGCCGAGTATATCATTTAAGCCGAGTGATCTTCAGGTGCCAAGTAAAGAGTAGGTGCCGAGTAACATAGTTTTCTGTAGGTGCCGAGTAACATAGTTTTCTGTAAGTGCTGAGTAACACAGTTTTGTGTAGATGCCGAGTAACACTGAGATGCCGAGCATCAGTAAAACAAATAATGCCAAGTTGCTGCATTATTTTGAAGATCAAAGATTCGCCAGAACTAAGCCGACAAGGTTATTACTTAGAAGTTTGTAAATTAAATAGAAGATAAGAATGATGAGCTGGTGGCACAGAACACCATGTAAAAATTTTTTGAGGATACAGCTGGCGAAGTTTCTAGAAGAGAACAAGATATTGGGTAGATACATTGTATTTTACCTAATCCATATTGAAACCGTAAAAGTGAAGAGGGAGAATTGAGCGGCAAAGGCATATCAGATCTCTATATAAGGAGTCATTAGTTAATAAAAAAAATTAATGAGAGAGGGGTGGTCAAGCATGAAAGTGTAAAGTGCTGAAGAAGGTGGAAAAGAGGAAAGAGAGCATAGTTACTCTGTTTCAGTAAGAAGATCCCTGATATGGATGCATTAGTACAGTGAGTTAGAAGACTCAAGGAGACAAAGCTTGAATAGATGACAAGCAGTCAAAGCTAAAGAGATAAAAGCCAAGCATAAGGACTAAATTGAAAGTGTGATCTAAAATCTGCAAAGTATGTTGTAAGTTATATCAGATCAAAAGTTCATTGTTGTTACTTTCTAGCAATTGTAACAATTAGTTTAAATCCTATGGACTTAGGTTGGTTTGATAGCCATGAGATAAATCCTTTAACAGGGTGACATTCCTAGTGAATGTTCTAAAGTCCTTTAACCAGGCCCATTCCTAACAATTTGGTGAAATCCTCTAACAAGGTCACATTTAACAGTGTGTTGAAAGCCTTTAACAGGGCAGGCCTTTAATAGGGCATCACTTCAGAAGAGTGAGAATCAAGTAGCATGTTACTGGTGGTTTTTCCCAAATTGGGTTTCCACATAAATCATTGTGTCATGTGTTGATCTTGCATGTTTTACCTTTGCATGTTGATTTACTGTAACTTGCTAATATGATTGATTTAAGCTTGGATGGTTAAAAGGTTTATGAGTTCACTACATTTGGTGAAAAAAAAAGTTTTATTAGGGCATTTGGGACCTTGAATAACTGATTTACCACACCCCCCCCCCCCCCCTCTCAGTTATTCTAAAAGATTCTAACAAAAATTTCCTGACTGGGAAGGTTATGAGAAAATATATCCCTATGGTTTTGAAGGAGAAGGGTGAAATTCCAAAGAAGGTAGGGGACTCCATGCCCCTTGAATATTTAAGAATATATTTCCAAAATACCATCATCAATATGAACAAAATACCACAACTTGATGGGATCGTGGACGTTATTGGTGATTTGAAAATGATGTCATTAGATATATAGGCTCAACATATAAATATTTTATATGATTATGTCACTCGCATAATAAATTTTATCCATAATGAAACTGTTGCCACACACTAGGGAATATTGAAGGATTTAAAGTTTTATCAATAATCATTCTTAATACATCTGATCATGTACAAGAATGTGGGGTATATCAACCAAAGTTTCATTAAATAAATGGAGGAAATGGTGGAAAATTACCTATGCAACGTTGGACAAGGCTATGGAAAAAATTTACCCTTATGAAAATTCTCTTGCATTTTAAAATGATTTTTTATCCTATTTTGAATATGTTAGGTGATGTAACTAAGAGGGTCCGAAGGGCTGTTAGATTGCTCAAACCATTTAGGTGTTATGATGAGGATAGAAACTTATGACATTATTGGGGAATTTTTTTTATTTCATAATTAAACTATAATGAGGGTTTATGGATTCCCAAAATCAACCTTTCTTCTACCTAAGTATATCCCTAAGATATTAGGAATTCTAGAAATTTTATGGCAATTGATTTTAATGAATAGGGAGTTCTTAGGACCCACTATCCAAAAGGGTACTTTTCTTTGTAGAAATTTCAAAATTGGATATTTTAATATAGGTATGGATGCGATTAAAGATATTGATGCATTCATTAGAGAGTTTAAGTTTTCAACTGCACCTACAAGGACATATGATCCTAATGATGTTATCAATGGAGCCTTGAGACAGATGAGGGGATAATATTTTGCCCCAGAAAAAACAAATATGGGAGGAGGGTGTCATTAGTGATCTTTTAGAAGAAGAGGTATACACAAATAGAGTTTTTAAATAGAGACAAATAATGGAAAATGAAGAAGAACTGAAAAGGATTGACCCTTCATTCAATGTTTTTTATCATGAAGAAAAATGTATGGGTGTCTTTGATAAATGCCTTTGAAATTTTCAAGGGATATTGTCAAAAATCCCTGCAAAAGTAAAAGATAGATTAGAACCTAAGTCTCCTAAGACAAACATTATGCTAGATGTTGATGAGGAAGAAGAGAAACCTGAAATCTCAGCCTAGGCCCAAGGAGGCAAGAATAAATGAAATTTGATTGAAATACCAAATAAGGTTAACGAAAAGGCCCTCCAAATCATGCCAAGAAAAAGAAAATATTTCAATGGTTTAAGGAAAATATTTCTGATGAGGTAGGCCACTAAAAGTGAGAATATTCCTAACAAGATGGAGCTTGAGGCTAAATGATAGATGATAGAATCATAAAATTTCAAGAATTCTTGTGTGGTGATGATTTTGAAAAGACTAAGGAACTCAAAAGTTTTCTTTTTAAATTATTCAAATAAAAATGAATTATCTTGGAAATTATAGCCAATAGATGTAGATGAAAAGGTGGTTGAATTAGTGGGAAAATTACAAGAGTATGATCCTAATAGTGAAATCATTACTGTGGAAGAAGCAAGAGACTTAGTATACAAAATTGGAATGCTATTGTTTCCTAGCTAGGAAATGAGTTCCTCTTTCATGCTTCATTAGATTAGGAGATAGGAGAAATCTATATCTTTTGAAGATGTCAATATAACTAGAGAATTAAAAGGATCTGGTTATAATGTTGATGCCCAGAAAATGGCAATATGGAATATCACTCAAGAATCTAACAAACCAACATTAATGGAAATTAGAGATTTCCCACAAGGGATTTTTTTTTTGAATGTCCAATCCACTTCTAGAGATCAGATATATAATATGATGAGTTTAGTGTTACTTATGGGAAAGAGTAAAATGGATTTACTTAAAGAACAACTATATCAAGGTGTTAGAGATAATGTGTTGTTAGATAATCCAAAGATTAACCCAGGTCCCACCAAGTGGAACCCATTGTTTGGTGTTAAACCTTTAGGTAAATTAACTTTTCCTAAGGTTAACAATATCTCTAACTCTTATAAAAGAATTTATACTATTAACATTCTTGATTCATTGAGATAGTGGCTATGACCAAGGGTTTCTTCTCCTTTGAGTTTATAAATGAGGAATATTTATCAAATGTTTTGTGTGGAGGACCTTGGATGATGGGAAAAGTATCTCTTGTTTTAGTTAAATGGTATGCTAAAATGATATTCATGAATCCATCTTTTCTTATGTCCTTGTATGGGTTAGACTCATAGCCTTCCATTAGAATACTAGAATGAGGACATCTTTATAGGGATGGCTAGCACATTTGGGGAACTTTTATCTATTGACTCGATGACAGCCTCTAGATCTAGAAGAGTTTATACTAGAATGTGTGTCAACATTGAAGAAGAGTCAAAAGCACCTTAAGTTTTTTTCATTCACTTGAAACATGAAAAATGGGCACAAGAAGCTGATTATGAAACCATCTCATTTCCCTATTTTTTATCACAAAAAAATAGATCATTGGTAAAAATAGTGTCCTCAAATATTGGCTAAGGAAAAACTCAAAAAAAAGGGAAAGGAATAGGACAAAATATGGCACAAAAAAAATCTAAGGAAGATTTCAAAGTGATGGACAAAATGACAGAAGAAGAATTGACCCAAGGGAGAAATTAAACATTAGAACAAGTGCATCAAGAGAATAATCTAACATCAAAATAGATGAATCAAGAGAATGAAGAACATCATGAGG
Source organism: Cupressus sempervirens (assembly GCA_028749045.1). Lineage (NCBI taxonomy): Eukaryota > Viridiplantae > Streptophyta > Pinopsida > Cupressales > Cupressaceae > Cupressus > Cupressus sempervirens. The sequence continues at coordinate 396,919,975 of CM053783.1, forward strand.
AAGGGAAATCAAGGAAAATATCCCCACAAAAATAGTAATTGAGGAAAGTGGGGTCAATATTAATTTAAAAGTTATAGATGATTTTAATGGACCTAAGAGTAATGTTTTTTAGGAGAAGAGTAAACCTCAAAGCCATGAAATCCATAACTCACCTAGTGAGAATGGGAGGAAATCCCAAGCTATGGTAGAAATGAATTAATCATAGATTATGGTCTAGTCAGAGGAGATTCTAAATCTTGATGAAAAGACACTAAACAAATGGACTCACTCATTCTCTAAGAAGAATAGAGGGAGAAATAAGGGGACCAACAATGAAGAAATATTTGGAGCATCCAAAGGAGGTGCCAACATGAGACAAAAGGTTAAAGAAGATGTTGGAAAAGTTGATGTTGGCCTAAATAAACTAGGTCATGGAAGACCATCAAGAAAAAGATAATGAGATCAGGAATACCAATAATAAATAGCAGATAGAAGACAAAAAGCCATCCAGGAGGTCTGCCAATCTTTGAAGTCATTAAATCATCTCTTAGAATATTAGAGGATTAAATGGTCATCATAAACAAGAAATATTAAGAAACATGGTTTGAGACCACAAACCTAACATTGTCATGATTCAAGAAACAAAAATGTCAAAGGAAAGGGTAGAGAGAATTAAGATTTTTAATAATCATGGAGTGGAAGGAAATGACTCTAAGGAGCTTCTAATGGTATTGCTATCTTCTAGAATCAAAATAATGTGCTAGGAAACCCTTTCTTTAATAGTAATAACATCATTTCTATTAGGTTCATTTTCATCAGAGATAGATTTGAATGGATAGAGACTAATATTTATGCCCCCAATTCTAGATTGAGTAAGAAATATTTTTGGAATAAAATTGAAAACTTTATAGAGAAACATTTAATGGATAGATGGATGATTATGGGGAAATTATAACACCCCTACCAAAGATAATGAAAAGTTAGGAGGGATAAGTTTGGATCTGGATAGTAGGCTTGGCTTGATAGAATTTTTTTGATAATAATTCTCTGATGGGTGTGGATCTTATTGGTTCTCATTTTACCTAGTCTAACATAAAGGTTTGAAAGGATCAAATACAAGTTATACTTGATAGAGCTTTAATTTCTTTGGATTGGTTGTCGAGCTACACTTATAAGTTTTCATTACTTTCCCATGTGGGATTGGGTCACTCACCTCTTTGCTTCTATGCTGAGGTTGTCTTGGGTAAAGTCAAGTGTCCTTTTAGGTTTGAAAGAATGTGGCTCCTTAATAAAAGCTGTTAAAAAACTTAGTAATGTTAAAACCAAAGTCAAATATTGGAATAAAAAGTTTTTGGAGACATTTTTAAAGAAAAGGAGGAAATTTTCTCTAAGTTGTCTTTAATTCAAGAAGCTGTCCAAAAAAATGGATTTATAGAGAAACTAAATATGGAGGAAGGTGATTATCTTACAAAAGCTCATAATGGTATTTCCAAAGAGGAAACCTATTGGAGACAAAGGTCAAGGTTTTTATAGCTTCAAGTGACCAAATTTTTCCATATGATAGCTTCCAATCACAAAGGGGCCTTAAGAATCAACACAATAAAAATAAGGATGGTATATGGAATAAGGATGATCAAATCAAAAAAATTATGATTGATTACTTTTCTAAACTTCTTCATTAGGAAAATTTGGATGTTCAATTATAGGAGAGTCTTCTTGAAGTAATTCCCATAGGTATAAATTATTATTAGAATAAGAATCTTATGATCATTCCCTTGACTATGAAAATAAAAGTGGCAATTTTTTCTTTTGAAAGGGAAAAGTCTTCAGGCTCAAATGGCTTTTTGATGTTCTTTGTGGAAGGTGATGTGACTAATGTTGTCAAAGAGTTTTTTGGTTCCCAAAACTCTACTTACTAAACTCAATGTAACTTTCATTTATTTGATTCCTAAAAGTCCTAGAGTTGACAAAGTGGATAGTTTTAGACCAAAAAGTCTATGCAAATCTTTATACAAAATAATTTCAAAGGTGCTCACTTCAAGATTGTTAGCTATTTTTCCTTCTATTATCTTGAAGAAACAAAATGGGGTTGTCCCAAGAAGGAAAATACTAGATTCTATTATTACAGTGCATGAAAATATTCATTCCCTCCAAATGTCACACAAAGAAGAATTCCTTATAAAATTAGATCTATCCAAGGATAATGATTGGGTTTATTAGAATTTCCTTTTTAGCTTCTTATCTTAATGGGTTTTAGTAATAGAGTGTTCAATATAATTAGACAACTAATTACTACTACTTTGGCATCTATTTTGGTGAATGGTTCATCTTCCAAAAAAATTAAACCTTTTAGAGGTATTAGACAAGGTGACTGAATGTCACCTATCTTTTCTTTTGTTATGGTTGAATCTTTGTAGAAACTTATAAGTTATTTTGTTGAAACTAATAGGATAAAGAGTCTTAATCCCTCCTCTGGGCCTAAAGCTTGCTCTTATGAGAAATTTGTTGATGACACTATCCTGATGGGTAGATCAATAATAAGGAAGTAAAAATGTTTGAGGAAGTGCTCACAACTTATAATAAAGCCTCTAGTAAAATGATTAACTAGTCTAAGAGCTCTATTTTTTTAATGAATACTCCTATTTATAGGAAATTCAGGATTTCTACAATTCTTGATTGCAAGATAGGAGCTTTCTTGGACATGTACCTTGGTCTTTCCTTGGGTTTTAAGGTGGTGTTGATATGAGATTCATTTGAAGTGAAGAACTTGTACTGTAATAATCATTATTTTTTCAATGATGTTATTGTTAAATCATTATTTTATTAATGATGTCAAACCTACTACCTGCTAGTGATACAATTTATTTTTTGGTTTCAAAGCTATCATTTAGTTGATTGATGAAGAGGATTTGAAATGAGGACATAACAAAAAAACCTAGAGAAAGGTTGAGTTATTTGGTATGTAAAAGAAGCACTAAAACCAAGTAAGACATTGATACTATAGTCTATTGTTTATCTACTTAAAGTTTGAAATGAAATATTTCTGAAGTTAAGAATGGATGAATATCAAGTAGGAAAAGTGTATGTCGAGTCTTGTCAAGTAGTTAGTACAAGCTGAATAGAAATTAGTGGAAGCCGAGTGAAAAATAAGAGGTGTCAAGAAATGATGAAAATTAGTGCAAGCCAAGTGATTGCCAGTATATATGGAGTAAAGTTTAGTTTATGTTGAGCATTTGTAAACTTTAGTGTTGGTTGAGTGAAAGAATAGTATAGAAGTTGAGTAACAACATATTGATGCCAAGTGCTAGTAAATAAGTTACATCAAAGATTTGACAAATTTGAGATGACTATTTTGTTTTCTTGAATTGGGTGAAGTGTGTGGAAGATAACTATGATGAGCTAGTGGCATAGAATTCAAGGGAAACCATTTTGAGGCAAACTCAAGGAGGATTGAAGAAGAAGTTTCTAGAGGAACTAAATAGAGAAGTGGGTAGATTCATTGTATCCTACCTAAGCCTAAAATGGATTATTGTGGTTATGTGGAAAAATATCTTAATTTTCTATTTATAGATATTGTTGGTCAAAAGAAAAGGTTATCATGTGCAAGAACCTAAGGAAGAAAAGGATTCTAGGGTATTACTTCATTCAATGGTTGAACAGAAGTGATTGTAATTAGCATGCAAAGCACGAAGGCTTAAAAGTATGAATGCTTGCAGGATGAACAAGCTATCAAAGTTGAAGTGTATGAATTCCAAGTAGAATGGAGGACTGAAATAGAGATTTGTAATTTGTAAGTGAGTTTTAATTTGTTATCATATCAAGCCTTATTGTTACTTTCTAATCATTGTATTAGTCTAAGGTAAATCCTTTAGATTAAGGTTGACCTAACAATCATTTGTAAATCCTTTAACCAATTGACATTATAATGAAATGGTCTAAAGTCCTCTAACAAGGCTCAATCCTAACAGGGTGATTAAAATCCTTTAACTAGGTCATATTTAATAGTGTGTATTGTAATCTTTAATAGGGTTGGCTTTTTATAGGGAATCACTTTAGAAGAGTGAGAATTAGTAGCATGTTGCTAGTGGTTTTTCCAAAATTAGGTTTCTAGGTAAAATTCTTGTGTTAAATGTTTTATTGAATCTTTTATGTTTCATATCTACATTTCTACAAAGTTGTTTTGACCTAGGACAGTAACCTACAAAGTCTGAGTATTGTATGATCTAATGGATGCATGCATGACAAGGTTTTATGGGTATGGGTTTGCTAATTATTGAAAATTTGTATTTGTACATATGAACCTTGGCTAATAGATTCACCCCCCCCCCCCCCCCCCCACCCTATCCTCCCAATTATTCTAAGGGATTCCACTAGTTGGTATTAGAGCCATAGTGCTTAAGAGGACTAGTTTGAAGGTACTAGAAACAAAAGATCAAGATTTCTAAAAGAGAGGTACCCAAGCTTAATAAGGAGAAATTTCCTACATGGAAAAGTATGATGAAGCTATACTTAGGAGGTTTTGGAGACACTACACAATCTACCATCACCACTAAGAATGTTGACCCTATTGGAGCCCTAACCATTAAGGATCTAAAGAAGAAGAAAGAACATAATTAGAGAATGTTAGAGATTGTCTTTGCCCTAAGTTATATTGAGTTTGATGACATCAAGGGTTGTGACAATGCAAAGAAGGTGTGGGATGCTCTTCACACTATTTATGGAGGAGATACAAATGTTTTGAGAGCCAAATATGAAAGTCTTAGAGGTAAGTTTGATGACATGAGGATGCAAAAAGGTGAGAAGATTGCTCAATATTGCACTAGAATAAAAGATGTTTTTACTACTATAAGATGAGCTAATGGTAAGATTGATGATGATATTACATTAAGAAAAGTATTGAGAACAATGTTTCCCATCTATGCTATTAGATTTTCTTCCACACAAGAATTAAGATTTATACTAGGTTTTAATCTATCTCTTAAAGGTTTGGTATGTAGGCCCACTACCATTGAACTCTCTAATTTTGATAATTTCAAATTTGAGAATGTTGAATCTTCTTTGAAAGCTAAATTGTCATTAAAAGAACCTAAACAGAAGAAAAAAAGTGTTAAATATGTTTCTAGTGACAGTGATATAGATGAGGAGGATGTAGAACAACTTAAAGCATTGCTAGCAAGGAGATTCTATAGAGGCAAAGGAAAATTCAAAGATAAGTTACCTATCATGTATTTTAATTGTAATAAGGTTAGTAATATTACTACTAGATGTCCAGAGAAGAGGAAAAATAGAAGTGGATATAAATACAAAAGTAAAAGAGATGAGATAGCAAAGATTACAAAGACAGAGGCAAGAAGTCTTGCTACATTGTAGAACAGGAAACAAAGAGGATCTGACGGCCATGATGATGAAATGGTCTATTTGAAAATGAATGATGGTTCTGATGAGGCAACTACACTAGTTTCTTATGTGAACAAGATTGATAGATGGATCATTGATAGTGGGTGTTGACATCATATACTAGAGATAAAAGTAAGTTCATTACCTTAAATTTTTATGATGGAAATAGTGTAAGGTTTGGTAATGATGCACCATGTCTAATAAAAGATAAAGGATCTATGAAACTCACAGAAAAGATCATTTGTGACAATGCTTATTATGTTGAAGGACTTAACTATAACTTGTTGAGTGTGTCACAATTGAATAGTTCAATTTACAAACTTGACTTTGAAAACAAGATAGAAAATATCTATGAAACTGATGGGAAACTAATTGGGAAAGGTGATCATAGTAGAGGTAATCTATTTTATCTTGATATGAATGATGCTACTTTTATTGTTGTAGAATTTGATAATATGCGGTTATGGAACAAGAGTTTATATCATGTTAACTTTGATAATTTAGTTAGAATCAATAACATGAAAAGAGTCAAAGGTTTTCCTAAATTGAAGAAAATTGTCAATATAATTTGCAAACAATGTTAGTTGGGCAGGATGACAAAATATAGTTTAGAAATAAGACTCGCACCTCTAAAGAAATTCTTGAGATTTTTCATGCTAATTTGTGTGGACCAATTTATGTGCAAAGCTATAAATGCGACAAGTATATTATCCTATTTATTGATAATTATTTTAGGATGATGACAATTATGTTTCTAAAATAGAATTCTGACTCTTTTCAAATGTTTAAGTGGTACTTAGCTAGAGTTGAAAAGGAAATAGGAAAAAGCTTGAAATTTCTAAGATCTGACAAAGGTGAATAATTTACATAAAATGAGTTTAGATGTTTTGTAATGATAGAGGAATCAAAAGATAGACATATGCACCTAGGACCCCTCCATAAAATGGGATTGCTAAAAGGAGGAAAAAATCTATAATGGATAGTGCTAGGACACTCATGATGAAGAAGAATATTGCTTTGAAATATTAGAAAGAGGTTATAAGTATGGTTGTATATACCTTGAACCATGTGCAAGTTAAGAAAGGTACTCATTCTAGACCTTTTGAATTATGGTATGGATACTGACCTAATGTAAAATATTTTAAGGTATTTGGAAGCAAGTGCTACATTCTTAAAGATTTTAGGAATGGTAAATTATATGCTAAAAGTGAAGAAGGTATATTCCTTGTTTATTCCACAAGAAGCAAAGGTTGTAAGTGTTTAAATACTAACACTATCAAAGTTGTGGAAAGTGAAAATGTGAAGTTTGATGAATACACAAAGATAGATGAAGTTGAACCTATGAAGGAACCTAAAGTGTACAAATCATTTGTATACTTTTATGAAGATATGACTACTGATGAATATTTTGTAAACCAAGTTGTAAATCAACAAGTTCTAGTGACTATCAAGTCACATATAATGAATGTCGAGTTGCATTTAGGAACCAAGCTACATTCACCAAGCGAGTTGCAGATAGAAGCTAAGGTACATTTTGATTCTAAGATAAGTGTACATGAAAGAGATGTTGAATTACCAGATAGAAAAGTACATAGTGATTCTAGAGTTGATAGACCCAATGAGGAAAGAAGAGAAGAACCCAGATTGTCGAAGTATGTCAAGAGACATCACCCTACTAAAAAATTATTAGAGATAAAGATGTTAGACTAATGAGAAGAAACAAGCTAAGAAGTGATACATGTTTGTTAACCTTGCATGAGCCTAAGATAGTGAAAGATGCCTTAGAAAATGAGGACTGGAGTAAAGCCATGAAAGAAGAGATTGGTCGGATTGAAAAGAACAAGACATGGACTCTAGTTCCTAGACTAGAGGACAAGAATGTGATTAGAACCAAGTGGGTGTATAGAAACAAGTTAGATGAAAATGGTGAAGTCACAAGGAATAAGGAAAGATTAGTTTGCAAGGGTATGCACAAGAAGAATGAATAGACTATGGAGAAACATTTTCCCCTACTGCAAGATTGGAAGGAGTAAGAACTTTTCTTTCTTACTCTACATACAAAGGTTCAAAGTTTATCAAATGAATGTAACGTCAGCATTTTTGAATGGTATATTAGAAGAGGTTTACATAGAATAGCCAGAAGGATTTTTTTATGCTAACAATAAGAGCATGGTATGTAGACTACATAAAGCTTTATATGGTTTAAACCAAGCCCCAAGAGCATGGTATGAAACGTTTCACAATTATCTTGTGAAGATTAGTTTTGAGAAGACTGATGACAATAGCAATTTATACTTGAAGACAGACAAAGGTAAAGGTATTTTACTAGCTGAAATTTTTGTTAATGATATCATATTTGGAGGTCAAGATGCTTTATGTAAGGCATTTGCAAATGAAATGAAGAAATAATTTGAGATGTCTATGTTTAGAGAAATCAAGTTCTTTGTTGGTTTGCAAGTATATCAGATGAAGTATGGTATATACATCACTCAATCTAAGTATGTGAAGGAAATATTGAAAATATTTGGATTGGAAGATTCAAAACCAATTAGTACACCTATGGTGATAGAAAAAAAAAATTCAAAGAATGATGATTCATTTGATGTGAATCAAACATTGTACATGTCTATGATTGGAAAACTATAATGTGTAGTATATAGAAAACCTAACATTGCACTATCTATTGGGATTGTTACAAGATTCTTTCTAAATCCTAAGGAGAATCATTTAACAGTTGTTAAGAGAATTATGAGATATCTAAAAGGAATATAAGACTATGGTCTATACTACAAAAAAAATGGAAAAATTTGAATTGAGAGCCTACACAAATGTTGATTGGGCTGGAAAAATTGGTGAAAGAAAGAGCACAAGTAGTGGAGCATTTTTCTTAGTAAAAAGGTTGGTCACCTAGATTAGTAAGAAAAGAAATTGCATATCTCAATCTATTGTTGAAGCTAAATATGTGGTTGTTGTAGTAAATTGTACAAATATTGTATGGATCAAACAACTACTCAAAGGTATGAAGGAGGAAATCATTGAACCTATGATCCTTTATTGTGATAATACAAGTGTTATAAATATATTAAAGAACCCTATGATGCACACAAAGACTAAGAACATTGCAATCAATTTTAAATACTTGAGAGAATTAGTTTAAGACAAAGAGTGAGGATGGATTATTTGAATACAAAAGAATAGATAGCCGATATCTTCACAAAAGCTTTACCTAAGGATGTTCATGAGTATCTAAGAGGTTAGCTAGGGTTGATACCCCTATCCAAACCTACTTAAGAAGTTTAAGTAGTTACTTGCATCAACTAAGTTAAATTTTGTATCTTACAACTTGATGCAGTGGATATTACTTTAGGAGCTACCTAAAGTAATGAAGGAGCTGAATTATAAGACTTATAGTCACATGAAAGCTGATAGGGGGAGAAACTAGAATTGATTATATCTACATATAGAGATGACAGGTCTTTGGCATTGTTGTCAAAGAGGGAGATATAAGACTATTGAGTGATATAAGCCTACAAAAAAGAAATATACATCTACCTAGTAAGAGCAAGAAAGTAGTGAGGGAGATATAAGATAGTTGACGTAGTAAAGCTCACATTTCCCTACATAGAGGAAGGACATATACTACACTAATAGAGGGATAAATTTCAAATATTTATTTTCTTTCTGGTATTGTTGTTGGTATTGGTTATCCATCAATGCCAAAGAGGGAGATTGTTGATATGAGATTGTTTTGAAGTGAAGAATATGTAATAGAACAATCATTATTTTTTCAATGATGTCAAACCTACTACCTACTAGTGAGAAAATTTCTTTTTTGGTCTAAAAGCTATCATTTAGTTGATTGATGAAGAGGATTTGAAAAGAGGAGATATCAATAACACCTAGAGAAAGGTTGAGTTATTTGGTATGTAAAAGAAGCACTAAGATCAAGTAACACATTGATACTATATTGTATTATTTATCTACTTAAAATTTGAAATAAAAGATTACTTAAGTTAAGACTGGAAGAAGATCAAGTAAGAAAAGTGTTTGTCGAGCCTTGCCAAGAACTCAATGCAAGCCAAGAAAAAAATTAGTGGAAGCCAAGTGAAAAATAAGAGGTGCTGAGAAAAGATGAAAAATAGTCCAATTTGAGTGATTGTTAGTATATGCCAAGTAAATTTTAGTTTATGTTGAGCATCAGTAAACTTTAGTCTTGGCCAAGTGAAAGAATAGTATAGAAGAAGAGTGACAACATACTAATGTCAAGTGCTAGTAAATATATTAAATCGAAGATTTGATGAATCTAAGCTGACTATTTTGTTTTCTTGAATTGTTTCAAGCATGTGGAAGATAAATATGATGATATGGTGGCACATAATTCAAGCTAAATAATTTTGAGGCAAATTCAAGAAAGATTGAAGAAGAAATTTCTAGAGGAACCAACTGGAAAAGTGGGTAGATTCATTATATCTTATCTAACCCTAAAATGGATGATTATGGTTAAGTGGAAAAAGATCTTAATTCTCTATTTATAGAGATGGTTGGTCAAAAGAAAAGGTTATCATGTGTGAGAACCTAAGGAAGAAAAGGAGTATATGGTATTGCTTCATTCAGTGGTCAAATAGAAGGCTTAAGATGTGAATGATTGAAGGGTGAAAAAGCTATCAGAGTTAAAGTGTGTGAATTCCAAGTAGAATGGAGCACTAAAATAGAGATATGTAATTTGTAAGTGAGTTTTAATTTATTATTAGGTCAAGCCTTATTGTTACTTTCTAATCATTGTATCAGTCAAGGGTAAATCCTTTGGATTAAGGTTGATCTAAAAATCATTTAAAAATCCTTTAACTGATGACATTATAATGAAATGGTCTAAATTCCTCTAATAAGGATCACTCCTAATAGGGTGATTGAAATCCTTTAACTAGGTCACATTTAATAGTGTGTATTATAACCTTTAATATGGCTGGCCTTTCATAGGGCATCACTTTAGAAGAGTGAGAATTAGTAGCATGTTACTGGTGGTTTTCCAAAATTGGATTTCCATGTAAAATCCTTGTGTCAAATGTGTTATTGAATCTATTGTGTTTCATGTTTACATTTCTACAAAGTTGTTTTGACCTAGGACAGTGACCTACAAAGTTTAAGTATTATATGATCAAATGGATGCATGCATGACAAGGTTTTATGGATATGGGTCTACTAAGCATTGAAAATTTATATTTGTATATCTAGAACTTGGATAAATAATTCACCTCCCCTCTTAGTTATATTAAAGAATTTCAACATGTGAATGACTCCTACAGTAAAATAATTGATAGATTCAATGCTAAACTTGTAGGATGGAAAGGGGCTCTTCTAAGTCAAGCTGGTAAGACCCAAGTCCTTAAAGCTACTCTGCTAAATCTTCTTATCTATGCCCTGAGTCTTTCCTCTATACCAAAAAAAATTATTGCCACTATAGAAAAGATTTAGAGAAACTTTCTTTGGACAAGGGCTAAGAAGAAGAATGTATTTTATTTGTTCAAATGGGAAGATGTATGTAAACTGAAGCATTTTGGTAGGCTTGGGATAAGAACTATAAGGTTGACTAATAAAGCTCTTCTTGATAAAAAATTATGGAGAGTGTTTGACTCAAAAAAGAATGGAGTAGTATTCTTAAAGACAAATATCTTTCAAATTTTAATAATTTGTATTCTTTCTTAGATTCTAAAGAGAAAATTAATGGTTTGATCATTTGGAATGGTATTCAAAAGAGTATAAATCAAGCAAGAATTGGTAGTTTTTGTGTTCTAGGTAATGGTCTAAAGATAAAATTTTGGGATGATCAATAGCTGATGGAGAAACCAATGAAGGACTAACCTAACCTTGATATTCATTGAAATACTTATATTTTCATTTTCTAGAGGAAAGAGGCCAACTAATGGAGGAATGATTCTTGGATGAACCTGACTATCATCAGTCAAGAATCTAAATTTGATATCAAATAATCTTAATCAATCATTTATACGAGAAAATGTGGAGGATGGGTTTTTCTAGAAACTTAACCCAGATGAAACTATAGTGTGAATTTTGCTTGTAAGGAAAATTTTAAAACTAAGAAAAAACCCTTCTGGGATAAATTTTGGGTCAAAGACCTTACTCCAAAATAAACACATTTTACTAGTTATTTCTTCAAACTAAAATCTTAACTACTGATAATCTAGTTAGAAAGGGAATCATTATTCCTAATAGATGTTACATGTCAACACGAGGTAGAAAGTGTTGATCATCTTTTCTTGAATTGTCAATACATAGAGGAAATTTGGAACTCAATCTTTGCTAAAATGGACGTGTCTTGGATCTTTCCTAACTTCATTCAAGATTTTTTTGAGCAATGTAGAAGCCCTGTGAACAACTTTACTTTTCAAAAGATTTGGAATTTCATAGTCCCCCATATCATTTGGCATACCTGGAAAGAGAGAAATAACCATATGTTAAGGGATAAACATAGGAAAGCTAAAGATAATGTGAAAATAATTAATCATTTTGCATACTTGGAAAGAGAGAAATAACCATATTTTAAGGGATAAACATAGGAAAGCTAAAGATAATGTGGAAAGAATTTCTTTTTTCATTAATGAAAAGTTTCATATTTCTAATGATGAAATCAACAATTGTAAGGTGAGCGATAAGGAAAGCCTTAAGAGCTGGGAGATTTCTAAGTTCAAGAAAGATTCAAAAAACTAGGTAAGATGTGGTCCAAACTTCTCACCCCCATGGTTGGGTCAAAGATAACTTTGACAGTGCTGCCAAAGGGAACCCAAATATTGTTGGCTATGGTGGTATTTTGAGAAATGAGTTTGGGAGTTGTCTTGGTTTGATTACTACACCTTTGGGTACTCAAAATAGTCATTACACAAAAGCAATGGCAGCTCTCACTATTATCACTATGGCTAGGGAAACTAGCAATAAATAGGTTTGTCTTGTTTGATATTCAAAAAATATAGTTAACTATATAAAAGGGTAGTGGAATCCTAGTATTACGATTAGACATATTATAGACAAAACCAAAACTAAAATCCAAACTTTTGAAGAAATCTATTTTTCTCATGAATTTAGAGAAGCAAATAAGGTTGCTAATGGGATGGCTAATTTGGCCATGAGAAGTAATGACATTATAAAGTGGAAATGCATGGAAAAGATTAAGGATGAGCTTACTAATATTATTAATCATGACAAATTAAACTCTTGAGAAAGGGTCATTAGTAATCAAAATGAAGGAAATTTTTAATTATTTTTTTAACATTAGTACTTTTCTCACCAAGGAACAACACTGGCTTTTGGGATTGCATGGGGTTCAAGAATCATTCATACTATAAAGAGGGTTGTGTAAGTAAAGTGGGTAGTATAAAAAGTCTGGCATTACAAGGGTTGAATATCCACATAAAGCAGGCCATGGGGACTAATCTTAATTTCCTTGAGTCGAAAGATTGTCAATGGAAGGAGCATAAAAAAACATGGAGAATTTTAAATAAAGGTGGCATTGTTGTGAAGTTTTTGGAGAAATTCCATGGCATGGAAAAGGAGATTACTCAACAATTTGTGAACATGTGGGAGAATGGTAAGGTAATTCTACACAATCGAAGCATTATTATCAACATTGACCTGATTTCTAAAGTTACTGGGTTGTCTAATTCAAGTAAAAAAAATTTAAAGATATTAAGTATGCAAAGGAATCCCTTAATAGATTCCCAGCTAAGAAAAAGGAAAAGGGTCTTCTAATTAAGAAGTGTGCTAGTTTCTTAGATATTTTTCATATTAAGAAGAAATGGAAAAATGTTGTTAGTGTGATTATGGAGTATATCACTCTTGATGGTAGGTTCACGAGAGTCTGTAACTACCACTCTTTTTTTAATTAATCACTTTGAACATGAGGTTAAAGTTTCTTTTCCTTTCTATCTTTACAATTTTCTAGTTAAGGTCCTTGAAAAGAATTACAAGAACCCATCTAGCCCTATTCTTTATGATGGTTTAATGTGAAATCAGGGTATTGTGAGAAGCACAAAGTTGAGAACTTGTTGGAGACTAGAAAATAGGAGAAGTCCAAATAGGAGACTAGCAGGAAAAGGAAGACGAACGTGAAAAAAGACAAGAAAAGAAGGGTTGTCATTTCAAACTTGCAGGACTCCTTGTGTTGGTGTTTAAAACTATGACCAACAAAATGCTCGATACCAAAAAAATAATACCCGCATAATCTAAGGGTTAGCTACTTTCTATCAACAATTATGTGTGTAAACCATTTCAAACCAACTTCAAAAAAACCAAGACTAGTTTTCTACTCTTTAGGCTCTACAGGACCAAGGTGGGTGTACCTAAGGGATGAATCAAAATGAATGTTATAGTATGAGAATTTAGTCTCATTCTAATTCTCATCTTCATTCCATAACACAAACTTAGCTTATCCAGTTTTTGATATTTTAGATGATATACATCCCTCTTAAACAAATTTGGTCACAATTCTCCTAAAGTTTACAAAAATTTCCAAATATAGCAGCAAGCTAAGACTCAAAAATTAGATATAAACATATTGACCACCTTTGAAAATATTTAAGAAAAGTAAACATAAAATTTGTTTTGATTATAAACTTGATGCTTATTCATGATCTACCTATCTACAAACTGAATTAATTTTATTAGTGCCTATTCCATTGGGATTGAAAGTCTACTCCAATTTATAGATCTAATTTGTTGCATTACAACAAACATTATCAATAATTCTTATTGGAATTCATTCTTACAAACATCCTTTCTATTACCATAGAAAACCATCAAATTCATCAAAGCCTTTACTTAATTCATTGAATTAATAGTAGTAATGAATTGACATACAACCTAAGTGAATTTCATTCAATTGGACAAGCTTTACTCATAATATCAGAATAACTAGGTAACAACAAAGGAGACAAATTTCAATAAGAACAGATATGGGGACAGCTCAATTTTGTATTAATTTTCCTTGAAAATTGTATACAATTGTAGTAAAACTCAAAATGACTCTAGAATGAAATATAAGGACCCCATAACATTAATTTATTCTTAGAAAATTTGCAGAGAGGATATATCATAAAGTTTGCTCAATAACTAGACCGAAAACATACTAAGTGTAAAACTAAAAATGCATTAGAAATTAGACCCTCCTCTAGCCCTAGAATCTTAGTTATATAATGTGAGATGCAACAAGATTCAAGCATAGAGAACTGATAGGTGTCCTTTTACAAAAGATATTTATATTTTTCTATAAAAAAAAGACAAAATTGTGTGTAACAAAAAAACTTATATATCACTACATTCTTTTGGTAGGTCCTTTTTCTGTTACATCTATTGGAACAATAAAAACTCTATAATTTGATTCTCTTATTATTCTGAATCGTCAGAATAAATGGCTATCAGGCTTGAAAGTGATGTGTCCTCTTCAGTTACCTACAAGCTTACTTTAACTTGGCAGTTCTCCTTGTCTTCATCACTAACTGTTAAGGTAATAGTTACATTTGCATCTTCTTCTGCCTCATCACTTTCTGCCATCTATTCTATATAAAAAAATTGTTCCTTCCACTCATTGTAAATAGTATCATCAGTTTAGTCAAAATATAGGATCTCCCTTTGTATAGTTATTAAGGAATTTCTAACTACTTCTGTTTCAACAAAATCTTTTCTGATGGCACTATAGAATAACTGCACTTTAACCAACTTCATATTGGTCATTGCCCATAATAAATGCCCAATTTCATTTATAGTATTATTCATTCTTTGACAAAATATTTCATCCAATTCCTTTTTCCACTCTTCGTTTTCCTTTATTTTATCAACATTTTTTAGAGCACTAGGAAATAAATTAAACTTTTCAGCTATGTATTTGGAGAAACAAATTATCACTCTTTTATGAAATGAATCTTGTTTGTCATCAAAATTCTCTAGCTTATCTAACAAATCAAAAATCCCCTCTATCTAATGACATGGCAACTAGATGATAGATATGTACATGATAGTATTATCATTATTTCTTTTAGTCCACTTATGTACAAGGGGTTTTAATCTAACTTCATTTCCTCTTAATTCATCTCTGATTACTACAATCCTTGCCAGCTAATCAAAAAATGTTGGCCACTCAATTCTATCTATTAAATACATTATACTCTACCTTATTTTTTCTTCATATTGATTGTTTAACTCTACATGCATTGCATATAATTTATTCTTTTCTTCTTCAAATTAATCTACAGTGTAGAATTCAGGCCTCTCTGGGGTGTTTGGTATCTCAATAATAGGAATTGACTTAAATGGTTCAATGGGTGGCTAGGGGTATACAATTTTGGGCCTACTAGATTCTCCTACCTTTCTTTTCCCAAATTTCTTTTCCATTTGAGATACTTGGTTTTTTGGTAATTGTATATACTTACCCCTTTCCTCATATGCCTTCAAAACTTCTTCAAATCTAGCATTAAGCTCCAAGAACTTATCCTCTTCTTGTCCAGACACCACATTTCCAAATTTTAGTATCTCTGATGCCATTAGAAAAATTCTCTTGCTACTAACCTCACCAGCCCTGTATCTTGTAAGTGCACTAGTATGCTCTGCACTAGACATTTCTTGCATTCTAGTTTTGTCTCTCTTCTCAATTGACCAAATTACTAGGGCTTGGTGGTCATCGCTAAATTTAACTCCCCTGTAGGCCTATAGTATTTCCTCCTCTATTTTATATTGTACATATTTCTCTTTTCTAATTGAATCAAAAATCATAGCATTAGCTATGTCCCATTCAGGAAAAATTAGGACCCCTAACTCTATGAATAATTTCCTCCTGGCCTCAGGTGTGAACTAGGAAAAGTTACTCAAAAAATTGGCTTTACCTCTTCCTGAATAATAGAGTCTAGTTTACCAAGTTTCTCTACTTTTATTTTCTCACACATTTTCTCAAAATTTTCTATATTTTTCCTCCACAAGAATTGTGCAAAAGCCTTAGATTTAACAAAATTTTCATCATTGATAAACTTCTCAAAAGCTTGAGAAATAATTGGGTCTATCTCCTTACCTTGATAATCAGCAATTGTAAGGTCCAAGGAGGGTACATAAGGCTCTTGAGGTACTCCACTTTCTAGGTCTGTAGTGGTAACAATGACATCCCCTTCTCCACCAATCTATCTCAATTGCTCCCTTAAGGATGCTTCATCATCTATTTAGATTGGGGTTTGGCATGGGGAGTACTCTTCTACATGAGAAGAGGATCCTTGTCCCAACTTTTGCCTCTTCAGGGCACTAGCTACAAATGGGCTCTCTGGCCTTGGTCTTCCATGAGGGGGAACCTATTGTATGTGTTGCACCATAACATATCATGCCCTCTTTTGCAATATGTACTAACTAGGAGAAACTACATGCCTACTATTTATTCTTCTTTATACTTTTGTAGCTTTGTTTGGATAGGTTTTGGCATATGTAGCCTTTTTCTGATTCATTGTTTGCATTATTGTAGCAAAATTGTTCATGAACACATGCATTTTGGCTCCTCGATAATTTTTATGCTTCAAAGGATAATAGGCAGAGTCAAAAGCATTAATGAATTCTAACACTTTGCTAAATACTATCCATTTTTTCTTTCCTAACTTCCTGCTCTTGTAAAGAGAAAATATTCCTAATAAAATTTTTAGGAAAATAAGCATGTTGTATCATGCAGGAAGCTTTTTTCCTTTCTCTTAAAAGATCATAAAATCCCTTTAGATCAATAAATCTTGCATGGGACTCTACCATGTTGTACCTATCTAGAAATAAAGTGAGATGTTTCCATTCCTTTCATACAAAAAAAAATCATGTGTGATAGTAACAATTGGGAAGAAAGTACATTTCTTGGGAAAATCTCTTTCATTAATATTCCTAATTTTCCATAACAATTTTGCAATCCCTAACTTCAAAGGTAGATGGAAAGATAGCACATGAGACTTCCCCAGAAAGCCATATACTTTGATCATTGTAGAAACATTGTATGGGGTTATATCCCCCCAGTTATGACTAACCAAAAGCCCCTTTGCATGGTCCTTAGGTCTAACTAATTCTAATAGTGATTATGGAATCCTAGGGCTATCTCCTCTTAAAAGCAGTCTAAGCTTGGATGCAAAATATCTGTCAAATCTCACAAAACTGGCATCTCTGGCCTCTGAAGTCGTATCAACACTCCACAACTGGATTGGATTCTTTTCTCCATCCCTTGTTACTTCCAACTCCATACCCTTAGAGAAAAGTTAACTCCCTTAAATAGACATATATGCATGAGCAATGAATACCAACAAAAGGGCCTGTTTACCTTTCCTTGTGATATCACCACCAAACCATTGTGAATTTCTTGTGCAAGAAACATGGAAAAATCAAGAATACTACTCAATCCAAATTGTAATGTATGAGCCATGATAAGAACAATGGATCCTTTAATATGTTCCTCCTCGTCCATCTTAAAATTTTTTCATAGGGTGAAGTATAATCTCTGAGCCCTAGGATTGAAATGTTTCCTCATTAATGGTTCTGGTGTATGGGTTGTAACCAAAGGTAAAGTACCAATCCTAGCAAAATGTTGTTGTAGATGCACTATCCTTAGGTATGTTCTCTATGCATTTTTCCTTTCCTAAATTTCATCCATGTCAATGGTCTCATGCACAACACGGTTAGGGTTAAGATTAAACACTTCTCTAATTAGTTCAAGAGAAACCTTAAAAGGATTGTCTCCAGCATAATTCCTCATAAATCTAGTAATATGATCATACTTTTTAGCCAAATCAGAAAGTAGATCATTGTCAAAGAAAACCCCAAGTACTACTAACTTTCCAATATCAAATTCCCAAACATTACTCAAAGGGGTGTCAAGGTTCCTCCCAAAAGACCTTTTTTTAAACAATTCTAGACCTCCCATACAAACCTTGGCATCTCTTACCTAGTTAGCTTTGTCGTAAAAACCTTTTGCTACAACTAAACTAGGGTTCTTGGGAATCAGCTCTCTCCCCTTAGTTATCTCATTTATAGATAGCAGGAATTGTTCAAAGAAATCATCATGTACCTACCTCTTAAGATAATTAGCTTGTCCAGAAAATTCCTTTTGTGGAGGCATCTTGAAAATCCTAAGCTCTACACAACACCAAATACTTAAAATTTACGAGTTGAAGATCACTTATTCACTAAATTTAGCCTCTTTTCTATGAAATTTTCATTGCAATTTGCTAAATTACCTAGTAGAATTATGTGCCCTAGCTCCAGAAGTTTTTTATGCTCTGATAGATTTTTACACTTTGGTGGTTCAATAATGGTGAGATCGTGAACTATATCAAGGCATTGAAATCACACAAATGAGCTCTAAGTAGTATTAACTTCCATTAGCCATTATTTCCATATTGTACTCAAATTTGAATCTTATATGTTGATTTCATCAGATCAGACAGTCTTAATTCAAAAAAGTAGAATTGCTTTATAGTTTTAAAGATCTTACCATGTGTTGAATAGGTGCTTCCCCAAATTGTTTAAATCTCTAGTATTTTGAAATTGCAAGCAAGTGCTAAATGTTGATCTTCCTCTAGATGAATGGTCAAGAAAAATAAAACATTTTTTACAGCAACACGTGAAAAGTGCAATACAAGTGGCTTAATAAATATTCCAACCTAGCACACATCAGCCCACTTTGGTCGCAACTAGTCCCAATTTTCCACATCTCATGTTAGCACTTCCTTACATTGTTTAAATTTCTTACATTTTGAAATTGTAGGCAAGTACTAACCCTTGATCATGGTTGAATCGACAATCATGGATTATTGTACTTTGATGGTACCCAGTCAGCTACATTGACCAATAGAAAACCTCCATGTGAATCAGTGCCTTTTGAAAAACTTCCATGCAAGTGAGTCCCATTTTATCTTTTGAGAATGTGGGTCCCTAACATCACCTATATCATGCATCAGGATGGTGCTTCCTCACTTTATTTAACTAGTGAGCATTTTCCTGATGCAGGCAAGCACCAACAATCGATCTCTATAAGATCAATGAAGGCATAGCTCAAACCTTTTTGATAATCTAAGATAGAGGTGTTGACATCATCATGGATATGTGTCCACATGGTGCTTTCCCACTTTTCTTAAACTTCTTACAGGTTCTAAATTTAGGGATACGCCATCCATCGATCTAACCAAGATTGATGGTTGATAAAAAAGGTGCTACAATTAACATTTTCAACAAAATATTTGAAATAACTATGATAAAAAACAAGGATATAAAATGAAGTCATCCTTGCATAAGTAAAACCTTAGGGTAAAAATGTCCCACCTAAAAATAGATTGAAATAGTACTTTCAAAAGTTTTCAATAGCTAGGGTTAAACAAAATAAGGCATAGGGTTTTTGATGGATTTTACCTAGGGTCTTGACCTAATTTCAAATTTTCAAGGCACATAGTCAGGGTTTTTCACTACTAAATGAACAAAATAGGAATGGTGAAAAACCAAGGCAATAGTGGCTCTATTTGGGGACATTGAAATCTCTAGATTTAAATGAGGGCTCATAATTTTTAGGAAAAGTAGAACACAAAACAAAGATTCCTTACAAACTGACAACTTTGAGAGAGTGACAAACACAAGGAAAAACTATGCACAGGAAACTACACAAAGATCAAAGGATCTACAAATGTACAGAAAAACCCTAGACTACTATTCATGGAAAAATAAGTATTTTTTCAACAAAAAAATCTCTTCAAGAACTATCCATGAACTAGCAATTCAAGAATGTTGTTTGATAAATCTTTGAGGATATAAGAGTTTTCTACCCATGTATTTTCAATCAAATAGGAACCTAACTAGATAGGATCAAACTTACCATATTTTCCTTTATCCTTAATTCTAGCATTCCACATGAGGACTAAATCTCCATCTTCAAACTTTTTTCTTACTATCCTCTTGTCATATAATGTCTTGACTTGTAGTTGCAATTTTTGGTTCCTAAGGGATGCTTCTCTCTTAGTTTCTACTAATCCTACTAGCTCATCCATCCTTTCTTGCATGTCATCAATGATATCCTCATCATACATTTAAATATAATTATACAAGCGCATTAGGTTATTCTGAGGCATCCTTGCCTAAATTCCATATATCATATCAAATGGGGCTACTCCAATAGCTTTCTTCACAGTCACCCTATCAGCCCATATTGCTAGTTGCAACTTGGAATCCTATGCCTTCTTGTTATCATCTAAGGTCCTCTTAATGAGTTTTAACAAGCTTTTATTTGTGGATTTAGCTTATCCATTTTCTTGTCGATGATATGGGGAGGATGTTGATACGGTAATTCCATATTTATCACAAAATTTTATGAATTCCTCAGACCTAAAGCACATTGCATTATTTGTTAAAATTACATGAGGACAACCAAATCTAGAAATAATATTATTTAACAAGAAATTGTCACAAACTTTACTAGTTGCATTTCTTGTAGGGACTACTTCTACCCACTTTTTGAAATAATCAGTAGCAACTAAAATCCAATAATAGTTAGTGCTAGATTTAGGAGAGATCTCACCTATGAAATCCATACCCCATTGCTGAAATGATGCTTGAACCTCAACTAGCTTTAATGGAGTATTACCTGAGAACTTCAATTTTCTAGCAAACCTTTGACAGGCATCACATTTCATAACCATGATTTAAGCATCTTTAAAAGGGATGACCATAAAAATCTAGCTCTCATTACCTTGTGTGCAGTGTTCTTGTCCATATAATGTCCTCCACAGACTCCAGCATGCATTTCATTCAAGATTTCTTTTTCCTTTTCTTGATCAACACATTTTAGTAATACTCCCTCAAAATTTCTCCACCATAAATTGTCCTTGATAATGATATACCTAATGGCTTGTAACTTAGTACTCCTCTTCTCATTTTTAGTCAAATGGGAAGGAGCTTCTGTGTTTTGTAGATGATGGATAACATTAGCATACCACTCACAATGATCCATGTCACATAAATCAAATTTGAAGTCATCAACTACCATATTTATTTGATTAGCATCCAGATTAGATTGAGCCATGAGTTTAGCCAAACCTTGACCTCTTACCAGTTTAGTTATTTGTATTTCAATGTTAAATTCTTGGATCCTGTTGATCCACCTACATCTTCTCTCTAACACTTCTTGTTGAGAAAATATGTCTTTTACAGTAGCACTCGGCACAAATGCAATGATAATAGCACCTATCAAGTAGCATCTAAAAGCCTTAACAACCTTTACTAAAGCATATGCTTGTTTCTCATTTATCTCATATTTTAATTTAGTAGGCTGTAGTGACTTATTGAAGAAAGCAATGGGTTGTTCATATCCTTCTTCATTCTTTTGCAACAAGATTGCAGCTATAGTATGGAAATGCAAAAGAGAAGATGTGCATTGGTTTGTGTAATATGGAGTCCTAAGGACTGGAGAATTCTTTATAGCAATTTTAATATCTTGAAATTCCTATGAAGGTTCACCATCCCACTTAATAGTAGCTCCTTTCTTTAGCATTTTGGAAATGGGTCTACTAATCTTAGCAAAGTTTGTAAGAAATCTCTTTAGAAAGTTAACTTTCCCAAAGAAAGATTGTATTCCTTTCACACTCTTTGGCTTAGGGACTTTATCAATAGCTACAACTCTTTTAGGATATATCTTTACTCCATCCTTTGATACTATATATCCCAATAATTTTCCTTTAGTTACCCCAAATGTACATTTCTTAGGGTTTAATGATACTCCATATTCCAAGGCTTCGATAAATATCTTCTCCAAGTGCCTACAATGGTCTTTAGCCTTTTTAGAATAAGCTGTGAGGTCATCTTGGTATACAACCATAAAATTATTGATGTACTCATGGAAAGTCACATCCATAGCTCTTTGAAAAGTGGTACCAACATTAATCAATCCAAAAGGAATTTCAACATATACATAAGTTCCCCAGCGATTTGTAAATGTAATCTTAAACTGCTCTTCTTCTTTCATCAAGACAAGGTTTTATCCTAAGAACCCATCCATCATAGACATAAGTTCAGACCTAGTTACTTGCTGCAACATAGCTTCCATGTTTGGTAACCCATAATTATCTTTTATGGAAGCAATGTTCAAATTTTTGAAATCTACACACAATCTAATATCTCCATTCCTTTTCCTAATAGGTACTAGATTTGAGACCCAAGTGGAATGTTTAATAGGTTTAATTATCCCTCCATCCCTTAACTTCATTAATTCCTCTTGCATTTTAGGGGCTAGGGTGGGATTACCTAGTCTCTATTTCTACCTAAAAGGTTTTACATTCTCCTTCAATGGTATGACATGTTGAAAAAGATCTTCTCTATAGGCCTTTAGGTCATCATATGACCATGCAAAAAAAAAGTCTATATTTTCTTAGTATGTCAATCAAAGGATTTATAATTTTAGCTAAAAAATTCTAACCAATATAAACTTTCTTAGGGGCTTCATTAGTACCCAAATTTATTGCTTCTAGCTATAAAGGCAAGTTTTGTTTTCATTTTTTCAGGTGGACTCCTTTCTGAGTTCTCTGCTACTGCTTGCAGATTTGTAGTGTAAAATTCCCTTTGTCTCTGAGCTGTACAACATTTTGTATCATCTCCTTTAGCCATTAATGCACATGTGCATGAATCTTGCCTCTCATTGGTGTATTATTAAGATCTATAGCTTGTATGTTGTATCTATTTTTTCCCTATTGGATAACATATAAGTGAAATCCCTCTTTCCTTGTGTTATTCAGTTTGGTTCCCTGATCTGTATGTGGTTATTAATTGACATAATTTTGGATGTGTATGTCTTTTGAATGTTACCTTGGTTTTGTAGTACATATATGGGTAGAAGTGAGTCTGAACACTCTATTTGGTGCATCACCTCTATAGTTTAGGTAGGGTAGAGTTGTTTTTTGCATCTCCTTCTTCCCCTTTTCCTTCTGAGAGTAGTTATGTGTGCCCTGATAGTAAGAGGACGTCGGCCTTCTCCGGAGACTCAACCTCACAGTTCAAGTCCCATAGCTTGGAGGTTTTTTCCATGTTTCACTAGGTTGTCCTCATGCATAGGCCTTGGACAAGGGTGCAAACCTAAGTGACAACAGTTTTTGGCATGCCCAGTGGGACTCATCCATTAAAGATTTAAAGTCTACTGGTGTCAAGAAGAAAGAGTTTCAGAGATTAATACTAAAGAGGTAGTGTTGGCTTCAATATTTGAGCCTTCAAGAGGATGATTCTTCAAAGTACTTGGTGACTCTGAGCTTCAAATATATATCTGGTTCCAGGCCAAAGTTGCAGCGATTCATGCCCAAAGCTGAAACAAGGGCATCTTCTAGAGGTAAATTTCAATATCAAGAGCTTTCTCTTTCAAATCCTAGAAGAAGGAGGACTAGAACTTCATTATCACCAGTTAGGGGTGTAATAACAGTTAATATACCTGTAAGATCTATCTCTACTCCTCCTACTATTCAAACTCAGCCTAAATTGCCATAAACACTCATCAATAGAACACTTGTTTACATAGCACAGCCAAGAGTCCATGCTTTTGCTGCCTTTAATGGTGGAAGTCCTCTATTGTTAGCCCAAAGACATGATATACCAGTATCTGCACTAAAAAGTATACCTAATTTTACTGGTGAAACTTCCAGCTCCCCTTTAGAGCATATCCAAGAAGTAGCAAATGTCTATAATATTCATGGTATTATAGAGGATGATGTCGCTATCAAATTTCTAACCTCATCTTTAAAAGGAAAAGCATTACAGTGGTATAGAGGCTTAGCTCATGGTTCTATAACTAATTGGGATGGACTAGGAGCAGGATTATGCAAACATTTTGAGGATAGAAGTGACCATTTGTCACTTTTAGAGTAGATGACTACTATAAAAAGAGCCCCCCATGGATGTATGACTGATTTTAACTATAGATTTCAAAAGACATGGGATAGAATACCTACTTCAGTGAAACCTACCCCTGGTAATGCCTTCTTTCATTACCTTAGAGCTTTCAACAGTGATATTGCCACTACAATCCAAACTATGGGAGGAGATACCTTGCCTAATGCCTATGAGATAGCCATAAAAGCTGAGAACATCCTAATACAAGGAGGAAAGTTGGCTCCAAGGCCCCCTATCCCCTTCTTTCCTGATATCCCAAATCATCAACCGGCAATGGCCCCTCTTCCTACAACTTCTACATCACAAGCCCTTACTCCAGTTCCCCAAGTTTGCACACCCTCAAATGGAATAGATGAACTCAAAGAGATGCTCCAAGTTCTAGTGCTGAATATAGATAAGAGAGAGAGGACCCTGGATAAAAGATTGCAAGAGCAGGGGAGGGAGTTGAAGGACCAAGGAAAGAGATTAGAGGATAGTTTCTCTATGATACAAAAAATGAGTAACAAGGTGGTGGCCTTAGAAAGACAACAAGCTCAAGGTGGCAAGCCTCCCCAATTGCAATATCAGGCTCCAAATGGTGGTAGGCCTCCTAATCAGTGGAATAGCTCTTTTGATCAGGGTAGGCAAAATAGTCATGCTTCTGCTTCAAGCTCAAAGCAGAATAGAGCTATAGTCCCTCAAAATAACTTGGCCCAAGATCAAGATTTTTGTCCTTCTTGCAACTATTCTTATGCCTATTGCATGTGCTAGAAGGCAAAATCTTATTTGGCCCTGACTGAACAAGAACCTACAGCAAAGCAATCATACAAAGAGGATCATCCCAAGGAGGCCTCATATATTCAAGGACAGGATGATTGCTCTTTCATGAATCATTAGATGGAGGAGCACTGTAATGTAAACCAGGATTCCATTGCTCATAACACAAGAAATAAGAAGAGAGCTATGGAACATACTGTCCCTCCTTCTCCTAAGCAGGCCTCAACTTCAAGTGCTACACCTCATATACAAGTAGCAAATGAACAAACAAGTGCTTCGCAGCAGCAAGGGCAAGATTCTAGAAAGAAAGATGCAAGTGATCCTTATGTTGTCCCATCTCAACCTCTTATAAGTGTAGCTCTCATAGTTTCTACCAAAGTTCCTAATGCACCATTTAGTGTGGTAGAGAAAATGAAGAAGACAAATGTGAACATTTCTATGTGGGATGTCGTTGCTACCATACTAATGCAGAAGAAGATGTTGCAGCGATAATTGGAGAAGATTGAACCCAAGGATCAACCATCTATCATGGAAAGTGCCACAAGTCAAGTACAACCAGCAAGGGATGTGGAGACAAATAAAAAGGTTAGACCTCCTCCATTCTATGTTTCTCTAATTATAGGGGGAAAGTTAGTCCACAATTGCATGATAGATTCAGGGGCTAGTAGTTCAGTAATGCCTAGTTGTGTTGCTGATGCTTTAGGAATGAAATATGAGCCCATTGTTAGGGATGTGTTACAATTAGATGGTAGTACTATCAAAACTGTAGGTATCCTTAGGAATGTGGAGATGGCCCTACATGCATTCCCTGGTTGCACTGTGATTCAAGACATATCTGTTGCTTAAGTCAAGCCCCATTTTGCTATCTATCTTTCAAGAGACTTCACTACTCAAATTGGTGGATTCATATCTGCTAATTGGTCATATATGTCATTTAAGACTAGATATGGAACCAATGCTTCAATTAGAGCAGAACCTCAAGCCCTTCATCACACTGAATCTTACACCCCCAATCCCATCAACATGAATTGCCCTATTATAGAGATGGATGAAAATGACATAGTAAATGAGCCTGCCACTTTCATAGCAGAGATTCCTGATTTCTTCTTGGATGAATGAGCTAGTACATATCAATTTGAACCTATGTCAAAAACTCTTGAGACATGCCTTAGTACATATTGCATAATAGAGAAAGATGCTCAAGTTCCTGATCTAATCGAGACTAATGATGATATAAGTGGAACATGGAGTATGTACTTTGATGGCTCAAGGAATAGAAATGGATCAAGTGCTGGTGTTATGTTGATCTCTCCTACACAAATAAGATACTACTTCTCCTTTAGGCTCCAATTTAGTTGCACCAATAATGTGGCTGAGTATGAATCTTTGATACAAGGTCTCTTACTTGCCCAAAAGAGAGGAATTCAAGCCTTAAGAGTACATGGGGATAGTGTGTTGGTAGTTAACCAAGTGAGAAACCAAAATATCACCAAAAATGGCCTGCTCAAGTCTTACAAACATAGAGTCTGGGATTTTCTTGAGGGCTTCAATGCATTTAATATTCAGAGCATTCCTAAGAAAGAAAATAGACATGCTGATAGACTTGCAGCAGTGTGTGCATCTTATGATGTACTAGGGAATCTTGAGGAAGAAAAGAAGCAACAAATAAGGGTGGTAGTGAGGCCTACCATCCCTAAAAATAACACTCATTGGTAGGTGTTTGATTCTGATGAGAAAATTGTGAGTTTTTTCAGAATGAGGCAGAATTCTCGAAAAGAAACCAGTCAAGACTGCGAGATCAGTATGGTGATCAGATCATTCATCTTAGTTCTAACAAGCTGCCCAAGGGTCTCATTACCTTGGAGAGTGTCTTTAATCCTAATGATAAAACAAGAGGCAAAGGAATGAATCTAGATGCAGAAAAGGATGATTATGCCCCAGTTACAATTGCTGATGGAAAATTTCTGAATATGGGGAAGGTATGTTCCAAAATTGAGCAAGAAAACTTCATTCATATATGTCAAGAATTTAATGATGTATTTGCTTGGACATATGATGACTTAAAAGGGTTTGATCCTAGTTTGTTTCAGCATACCATAGATTTAGTTGATAAGGCCAAACCAGTAATGCAAAAACAGAGGCCAGTGAATCCTAAGATTGAGCCTCTAATGAAAAAGAACTATCCAAGTTGATAGAGGCTAATATAATATTTCTTATCAAACACTCATCATGGGTAGCTAACCTTGTCCCTGTAAGGAAGAAGAATGGAGAAATCAGACTGTGTGTGGACTTTAGGGATCTTAATCAGGCTTGTCTTAAAGATCACCACCCTCTCCCTTCCATGGAGCAAATCCTGTCCAGAGTCAGTGGGTCAAGGAGATTCTCTTTTCTTGATGAATTCTCTAGTTATAACCAAGTGTTGGTTAAAGAATCTGATAGACATAAAACAAAATTTACTACTAAATGGGGCACCTATGCTTATTTCAAGATGCCATTTGGACTAACAAATGCAGGTGCCACATTTCAGAAGGCAATGGAGATGGCCTTCAAAAAATTAATTGACAAGTTTGTCTTAGTATACCTTGATGATATAACTGTATATTCAAAAAATATAGAAGATCATTTTGATCATCTAAGACAGGTATTTCTAAGATGTAGAAAGTTTGGGGTTTCCCTTAACCTAGCCAAGTGTGTCTTTGCTACAAGCCAAGGAAAATTATTGGGACACATTGTATCTAAGGATGGGTTGACCATTGATCTAGAAAGAACAAAGGCAATACTTGCCCTTCCTCTTCCTAAACACAAGAAGGGGCTGCAAAGTTTCCTTGGTAGAATAAATTTTGTAAGAAGGTTTATTCCTAATCTTGCTACCATGGTGAAACCTCTTATAGCTATGCTTAAGAAAGGTATGGTCTTCTCATGGACCAAGGAAGGGAAGGAGAGTTTTGAAGAGATCAAGACAGCCATAGCCTTAGCCCCTACTCTCATGAACCCAAATTTTGAAAAAGATTTCATCTTCTACACTCTAGGTGGTGAGTCAAGTATCTCTGTTGTCTTGACTCAAACAAATGACAAGGATGGGGAGCAGCCCATAGCCTTCTTTAGTGAAGGGCTCAAGGAATATGAAGATAAGTACAACTTTGTTGAGAAGCAGGCCCTTGCAGTCATCAAATCCTTGAAGAAATTCAAGCACCTCTTGTCCCACAATAAGATCCATTTGTTGGTGCCCCATGCCAATGTAAAGGACTTCCTGTTAAGCAAGGATGTCAGTGAAAAGAGAGCTGGATGGATCACTAAGGTAATGGAGTATGATGTTGATATTCAAATTACCAAGCTGGTAAGAGGGAGAGGATTGTGCAAAAAAATGTTATCAGGCCAAGATTCAGATGAAGAGGCTACTATGGTAATAATAGAGTAGAAAGAGTTAAGAAACATTAATGGCCCAAGGAGCTAGATAAATGACATGAAGAACTTCTTATCAGGGAATGGATACCCTTAGGGATTGGACATAACTAAAAGGAGACAATATAGATTGCAGTCCATTCCCTATGTTGTAATTGATGGTATCCTATTCAGGAGCAATTTTAATGGGACCCTGTTGAGATGCATTGAAGAGGATTAGGCTGAGAGGATGATTAAGGAACTTCATGATGGCCCTGATGGTGGCCATTTCTCTGCAAGAACAACTACCATGAAGATCATGAGGGCTAGTTATTATTGGCCATCTCTGTTCCATGATTGTTATGGATATGTGAGAAAATGTGAGAAGTGTGCTTTCTTCTCAGGCAAATAGAGGCTTGCAGCTCTCCCCCTTTGTCCTATTTAGGTGGATAAGCCCTTTACCCAATGGGGTTGGATTTTATAGGCCCCATTAGTCCTCCATCTAGTGCAGGTCATAAATGGATTTTGGCTGCTACTGATTATTTCACTAGATGGACAGAGGTAGTTGCCTTGAAGGATGCCACAAAACCATTAGTTGTTGAATTCCTTGATGGAATTGTATCTAGGTTTGGTGCTCCTTCTACTATCATCTCAGACAATGCTAAGTCTTTTGTTGGAACCCAGATTTGTGCATGGGCAATGAATCACAATATCTACTTAAGCACATCATCAAATTACTATCCCCACGGTAATGGTTTGGATGAGTCTTCCAACAAGAATTTGATCAGAATCATGAAGAGGACAATAGAAGACAATCAGAGGGTCTGGCATAAGAAATTAAGAACTACTCTGTGGGTTGATAGGATAACACCCAAGAGATCTGTTGGGAATTCACCTTTTGTGCTGGTATATGGTAGGGAAGCCAGACTCCCAATCTCATTGGAATTCCCATCCTTGAAGTTGGCTCATCAGCTTGAATTAATTGAAGATAGTGCCATGTCAGTAAGAATGGCAGAGCTAATTGAGTTAGAAGAGAAAAGAAATAAAGCTATGCAGACCCTAGAGATGCATCAGCAGCAAATGAAAAGGAGTTTTGATAAGAAAACTAGGGTCAGAACCTTCAGAGAAGGAGATTTAGTTCTGAAGTTGGATGCAGATAGGGAAAAACCAGGAAGACATTCCAAATTTGATGCACTATGGAGTGGCCCCTATCTGATTGCCAATTGCAAACAGGCTAATGCATTCCAACTAAGCCGGCCCAATGGAGATATTTTGCCCATTCCAATCAATGGGATCTATCTGAAGCCCTGTTTCTAAAATTTGGGAATCCATGTACATAAGTAGTTTAGTTTCTTTTCTATTGTTTCCTTCTTTTCAATAAGTGCGCATGCACATGGTTCTCTCTTTGAGTTGCCAGCTTCCGAAGTTTTGACAGTTTTGAGGTTACAGAAGTAGAGCTAGGGTTTTCAATGTTTTGATCTCCTCACAGAAGGGTTAGGGTTTTGTAGTTCTCAAATTCATACTTTTTTGACTCCATGACCCAATGGATTGTTTACAGGCACTGGTCATGCATCGAGCAGGCTCATGCCCCCTGTGAGTCACCAGAAATGTTGTATTTTAATCTTCCCACCAAATTCATAATTCATATTGCCCTTCCCGCCTTTGAAATATCCATAGTCAAATACTCGTGGAAATATTTAAATACCAAAGTTTTAAACCTTATGATATATTTTGCGGCCCACAAGTTCTCCATAGTTAGATCTGCAGAGATCAAGGGCAGGTGCCATCGCGCTATGGAGAAGTTGTATGAGTTTTTTGTTAGCGACATAGTGCCCAAATAGAAGATCAGACCACGGCAAGAGCAATCAGGCACGGTGGGTCCCAACAAGTACTTCGCATGCACAGTAGGAAAGTCCAATGCTATAGCAGCCAATTAGATGGAGACATGTCTACAAAGGAAGGGAGTATTATCATTGGGCGCTATGGTGCTATGGGGATTTGGCCTCGATTTCCCAATAGCGACATAGCACCTGGTTGACATGTGGTGTGGTCAGGATCAAACAATACCAGAATTTGCCAGGTTGGTGCTTCGAAGGCCAATAGGGAGGTGCCAAGTGTATGAGTTAGAGCATATGTGGTTCACGAGCCCAGCAATTTTTAGGGGGAAGGATGTGCAGAGTATGAGTTGGTTCTGATTGTCAAATTGAGATTGATCTACGATGGGTGCCATCGTGCTATGAGGAACTGCTTGAGAGATATCAATAGCGACATAGCACTTGGGCACCACATGTCCTGGTGGGACCATATTTTCATGTAGCTAGTGCAGTAAAGGGTTTGGGTCGCTCGTAATTATCAGATCTACAGAGATCAATGCTGGGTGCTAACTCGCTATTAAGAAGTGCTCGATGTTTTGCCATAGCGAGTTAGCACCCTGAGGACACGTTTTCTCATGGGCCTAGGAAGGAGGCATAGTAACATAAGTAGTTTGATGCTGGCAGTCAAGTTAGGGCATCGCAGTAATAGTTTGGTGATGTAGTAGTCAGGTTGGTGACCACCGCGGTTAGAGATAACATTGGGGTGCTATGTCGCTATAATGACCCTCAGGGCATGGTGCCCATAGCAATATAGCACCCAAGCACTTTAATGGAACATGGTCAGCGCATGGAACCTTGAGGAGGTGGCAAAATAAAGAGAGACAATTGGCCCACGTGGCCTAGTTGGCACATAAGGAGCTATTTGACTTGCTTTGACCTCATAGATTCATGAGCCAAAAATAATGAATCTTGTTTTTTGCCGCGAGATTTTGATCCTGTGATCAATGCCACCAACTCAGAAGTGAATGCAAAGTGCAAGGACATTCTACCACCATTACAGATCTATCTACTATGTCAGGGGATGTTTTTTTGGCATCATTTCTGTCTTCTCCAGGCTCTTTCTTAGAGGAATATCAAATTTTTGGTACTCAAAACCCTGTTCAAATCAGATCTTTGATCAGATTCTCAAGGTGAGAAGTTAATGCCAGTAGCTAAGAAGTAAATGTAATGCAAAAATCCTCAGTTATGCCTGAACTATAAAGGCAAGTTTTGTTTTCATTTTTTAAGGTGGACTCCTTTTTTATTTCTCTACTATTGCTTGCAAATTTGTAGTGTAAAATTTCCTTTGTCTCTAAGCTATACAACATTTTGTATCATCTCCTTCAGCCATTAATGCGCATGTGCATGAATCTTGCTTCTCATTGGTGTATTATTGAGATCTATAGCTTGCATGTTATATCTATTTTTTCCCTATTGGATAACATATAAGTGAAATCCCTCTTTCCTTGTGTTATTCAGTTTGGTTCCCTGATCTGTATGTGGTTATTAATTGACATAAGTCTAGATGTGTATGTCTTTTGAATGTTACTTTGGTTTTGTAGTGCATATATGGGAAGAAGTGAGTCTGAACACTCTATTTGGTGCATCACCTTTGTAGTTTAGGTAGGGTAGAGTTGTTTTTTGCATCTCCTTCTTCCCCTTTTCCTTCTGAGAGTAGTTAGGTGTGCCCTGATAGTAAGAGGAAGCCGACCTTCTCCGAAGACTCAACCTCACAGTTCAAGTCCCACAGCTTGGAGGTTATTTCCATGTTTCACTAGGTTGTCCTCGTGGATAGGCCTTGGACAAGGGTGCAAACCTAAGTGACAACAAGTACTTTTACAGTAATTTATGATAACATGGATATCATGTCAATAGGATCAAATATAGTGGGTTTGACAATCATGCTTGGAGTAGGAACCTTTTGAGTAGCAGGGACTATTATTTTCTTAGTACTATTAGATCCTAATCCCTTTTCTTGCACAATTTCATTTTCTATCTCATTTTCTTAGAATTAAACTTTTTTCTTGGGTTCCCACTTCTTGGTTTTGATGTATTTGATCTTGACTATCTCTACATTAGCCTTCTTGTCTTCATCTTTCATCTTATGTTTAATATCTCTTATGAATATACTAGAAGGCTTCCCAACATCATTGTTAACTTTTTAGTTTCTCAAATTTTAATTATTATGTACTTGGGAGATCATCTCTATAGTGATCCTATCAATTTCCTCTTTAGAAGGCATCCTCAAGTTGTAGCACATACCTAATCTTCATCATACCCTTCATTGTCTAAGAATACTTCTTGATGATGTAATTGATAAGAAATTTTCTTATTCTCAAGATCACTTTCTATCCTTCCAAATCAGAATCCACACAATCACTGCACATACTCACCATGTTACAACTTACATCATCATGGCTTTTTTCTTCTTCTTCCTCCTCAGTCTGTGCATTATGATCTAAAGCAAATGACTAAGTAACTATAGAATACTCTAAACAGTGGGGTGATTAACAAATGATGCACCATGGCACATTTTCATTCATATTAATAGAACTTCTTTGCTGAGGATCTAGTGCACCCTTCTCTTTTACATTCTAGGTCTAGTTAGGAATTGGCTTGCCATCCTTCCATTGGGTGGTATAAGGGTAATTCTACATTCTAGGTTGTCTATTGAAATTGCTATTGTTCACAGGGCTTTCTCAGCAACATTTGGCTTCTAAGTATTGAAATTAGTGGGATTCATCTTTTTTAGCAATTCCAACACTTGACCTATTGTGGGTTCTTCTAACTTCTTTACTACAGGAGTTTTATCAACCTCCCTTTTGTTGTTATTCTTGGGATTGAACAACTTTGGATCATCTCTCCTACCAAGCTTCTCATATTCCTTCCTATTATTCTCAATATTTACTACAACCTTATAAGCATCCCTCAAAGTTTTAGGATCTTTATCCCTCAACTGATAAGCCATTTTTCTATCAAAATCATTAAAATATGTTGTGAGACAAACATCCTCATTCAATCTCATAACCTAAAATAGTTTTTACATACCTTTTTGGAATCTCACATTAAAATCAAATGTAGATTAATTAGGGTTCTTTCTGATGTTATTGAATTCATTTAACATGAATCTAGCATTAGTATTGTCTCCATATTGTTCTTTGAACAATTTCTCCAAATCACTCCATGAACTAATGCTATCATCAGGTAGCCTTCTAAACCAATCCCTTGCATCCTCACCGAGTGAATGAACAAATAACATCATCACCACAGGGTAAAAGCATAGATCTGTGTCACCGTTTACGATATCAAAAACCTATTTTGGTCAAATCTCATTTCACTATCAAAACTCAATTTCCTTTTGTAGATCTCATGTTCAATATCATCATTATATAGATTTTTGAGTGTTTTGATTAGTTATAATATGTTATAATTTTAAAATATTATAAGTCGATATTTCAACATTTTAGAAGATTCTCCTTCAAAAAAAGGGAAAAATAGTAAATCCTATCAAAAAAATTAAAAAATTGTATTTATCTCTAGAGGAGAGAGTCCTCTTCATGAATATGTAATTATTTTTCAAGAAGGTGTAGATTTAATAAGGAAGTTTTGACAAGAGGGAAAAATTGTTGGATTCTGATAAGGTCGAGCTTGATTACTTACAACAAAGAAAATATACTTAAAAAATAATTATTTCTTTTTTTTTGTACTAGATATATAGGTCATCTATAAGCTATTTTCAAATCAAAACAAAAAAAGATGATTTTCATATACTTTTTTGGCGGGAACTACACCCTATGTTTTATATAGTTAAAAAAGGGACCTCAAAATAAAATAAAATGAATAAATTATTACTCAAAAAAATAATAAAAATTATAGCCATAAAATTCATCCAATTCTACAAATTTCATCAGTTTACATCATCTTCAAATTCTAAATAGAAATCCCATTTTTTTTGTCATTAATGTTGAATTGTCGCATTCTGATATCACGTTTCTTTATAAAAGGTGACATAGGTTTGTGCTTTTACCCCACATCCTCATGTTCAACTTCATAGGCATTTAGCATATCTATGAAAATTCTCAAATGCTCTTCACTAGTAACAACATTATTTCTAGAGAACTTAACAACTTTATCTCTTAAATCAAAAAATATGGAATGTGGAGCACTAGGGATACCTGCAAATGACATCTGTCTATATTTTTCCATGTATACAAGTTTCTTCTTAAAACTAACTTAACATTTGAGGTGCTTTCTACATTGGCTTGGTTAAGAACAACATTTTGAGGTTGTTGAAGTTAGACAAAGGGAACTTGAGTGCTAATGGTGGATGATAAAGTAGGGGTGGATTGAGATATTCCCAGAACTGATACTACTAGTCCACAAGTAAGTAAAAAAGTTGAAACTAGGGTAGGAAAATTTGGCCATGAAGCCAATGTAGAATTAGATTTTATGAACTGGATTTTCCTCCTAGTTTCTGTGGCTTGAGCTTCATTCTCATCCTTCTCGAGCTCTTTTGAAAGATCTTCCTTTTCTTTTCTAACCTTCTCTAGATCTAGATCTAATTTTGACATGAAAGGTTTTATGGATTTTCTTGGTAGAGCTTGAGGTTCATTTATTTGGATTCCTATGGCTATGCCCTTTCCTTTATCTATAGCTTTCATAGTACGTTCTACAGGATCTACTTGGACAGGCTTATAACTTTGGACTTGAGTAATGATAGGTTCTTGCTTTTGACTCAGGAGTTTTTCTTGTTCCTAAATTTTAGTTCTCAGATTGTCTACATCTCTGAAGACATTAGCATGAAGGATTGACATTCTTTCTTCCAACTTCTTGTTTTGTTCTTTTAAGGTAGCCATCCTTCTAAGTAGATTATCTCTTTCCACTATAGCATCTAGAGTGGCTTGCTCTCTTTCCTTTTCTAGGTGAATACACTTGGCTTCTTCCTTAGCAATCCATTTCTTCAAAACTCCTATCTTTGACCATACTTTTTTAGGATCTATAGAAGAGGCTTCTAAATCAGCGAGATCATCTAGGTCTATAAGATTAGGTTCCATGTATGGGATTGCCTTGGGATTAAAAGGATCTCCAAATGAAATTCTGAGTCCTAACCTATGATTAATCTTAGAACTTATCAAATTTGGTCTATGGGATACATTCCCTACTAGTGACATATCCTTATCTTGATATGTTTTTCGTCTAGTACTAGGGTACTAAATATCCCTCCTAAAAGTCTTGTGGTTTATGATTCAGATATGAGTGAAGAAGACTCTCTCCCTACCACTAGTTAATATTAAGAACTAACTAATATACTACCTCTTAGTTTCCATGTGGGATTTGGGTCTGCATTTTTCTTATTCAAGTTCTTCCTACCACCTTTAGGTAAGTTAGTATACATTGGTACATCAAGATTAGCTCTTGTATAAGCTCTTGTGTTTTTTCTGTTGTCAACCATTTTACTATTTATCAAATAAGCACTAGCTTCAAAATCTTGACTAAGTCGCCACCCTATTCTAGGGAAATAAAACAATTAAAATTAATGCTGACTTCAAAGAAAAGACAAAAGATAATATGTAAATATCTAAAATATAGATGTACCAATCACTAAGATTATAATACTGCAACTCTTGCTTGACAAATAAGACAATTGGAAGGGTTGAATACATCATTGCAACTTTATGGTGTTTGGTTTTCCTTTTCTCCCTTTTTTATTCTCAAGGTTTGTCACTAAAACACACCCATTACAAATACAACAAATATTAAAAGATCTAATATGCATGTATAGAGCAAGACCAAAGAAACTACAGTAATTCTCACACATGTGTCAGCCAATTGCCCAATAGAGTGGCCATTTTGTTGGTGTTTAAAACTACTAAACAATAAAATTCTCAATACCAAAACAATAATACTCACATAATCTAAGGGTTAGCTACTTCCTATAAAAAATTATGTGTATAAACCATTTGGAACAAACTTCAACAAAACCAAGATTGGTTTTCTACTCTTTAGGCACTACAAGACCAAGGTGGGTGTGCCTAAGGGATGACTCAAAATGAATGTTGTAGTATGAGAATTATATTAGTTTCATTATGATTCTCATCTTCATTCCATAACACAAACTTAGCTTATCCATTTTTTGATATTTTAGATGATATACATCCCTCTTAAATAGATTTGGTCACAATTCTCCTAAAGTTTACAAATATTTCCGGATATATCAACTACCTAAGACTTAGAAATTAGATATAAATGAGTGCCGACCACCTTTAAAAATCTTCAATAAAAGTAAACATAAAATTGATTTTTATTATAAACTTGATGCTTATTCATGATCTACTTATCTACAGATTGAATTAATTTTATCAGTGCCTATTCCATTGGGATTCAAAGTCTACTCCAATTTATAGATCTAATTTGTTGCATTACAACAAAAATTATCAAAAATTCTTATTGGAATTCATTCTTACAAACATCCTTTCTATTACCATAGAAACCCATCAAAATCATCAAAGCCTTTACTTAATTCATTGAATTAATAGTAGTAATGAATTGAAATACAACCTAAGTGAATTGCATTCAATTGGACAAGCTTTACTCACACAATATCAAAATATATGGGTAACAACAAAGGAGACAAATTTCAATAAGAACAGATATGGGGACAGCTCAATTTTGTATTAATTTTCTTTTAAAATTGTATACAATTGTAGTAAAACTCAAAATGACTCTAGAATGAAACACAAGGACCCCATAACATTAATGTATTCTTAGAAAATTTGCAGAGAGGATATATCATAAAGTTTTCTTAATAACTAGACTGAAAACATACTAAGTGTAAAACTAAAAATGCATTAGAAATTAGACCCTCCTCTAGCCCTAGAATCTCACTTATATAATTTGAGATGCAACAAGCTTCAGGCATAGAGAATTGACAACTATCCTTTTACAAAAGATATTTACATTTTTCTATCACAAAAAGATAAAATTGTGTGTAACAGAAAATCTTATACATCATTACATTCTTTTGGTAGGCCATTTTTCTATTACATCTATTGGAACAATAAAAACTCTATGATTTGATTCTCTTATTATTCTTCATCTTTGAAATAAGTGGCTATTAGGCTTGAAAGTGATGTGTCCTCTTTAGTTACCTACAAGCTCACTTTAACTTGGGGGTTCTCCTTGTCTTCATCATTAACTATTAAGGTAATAGTTAAATTTGCATCTTCTTCTGCCTCATCACCTTCTGCCATCTATTCTATAGACAAAAATTATTTCTTCCACTCATTGTAAATAGTTTCATTAGGCCAATCAAAATTTAGGATCTCCCTTTGTACAATTATTAAGGAATTTCCAACTACTTCTATTTCAATAAAATCTTTTCTGATGGCACTATAGAATAATTGCACTTTAACCAACTCCTCATTGGTCATTGCCCATAATAAATGCCCAGTTTCATTTATAACATTATTCATTCTTTGAAAAAATATTTCATCCAATTCCTTTTTCCACTCTTCCTTTTCCTTTATTTTATTAACAATTTTTAGAACACTGGGAAATAAATTAAACTTTTCAGCTCTGTATTTGGAGAAACAAATTGTCACTCTTTTCTGAAATGAATCTTGTTTGTCATCAAAATTCTCCAACTTATCTAATAAATCAAAAATCCTCTCTATCTAATGACATGGTAGTTGGATGATAGATATGTACATGATAGTAATATAATTATTACTTTCAGTCCATTTCTATACAAGGGGTTTTAATCTATATTCATTTCCTCTTAATTCATCTCTGATTGCTGCAATCCTTGCCAACTAATCAAAAAATGTTGGTCACTCAATTCTATCTATTAAATACATTATACCCTGCCTTATTTTTTCTTCATGTTGATTTTTCAACTCTTCATGCATTCCATATAATTTATTCTTTTCTTCTTCAAATTCCTCTGCAGTGTAGAATTTAGACCTCTGTAGGGTGTTCGGTATCTCAATAATAGGAGTTGACTTAAATGGTTCAATGAGTGGTCAGGGGTATACAATTCTTGACCTACTAGATTATCCTACCTTTCTTTTCCCAAATTTCTTTTCCATTTGTGATACTTGGTTTTCCAATAATTGTATCTAATTACCCCTTTCCTCATATGCCTTTAAAAATTCTTCAAATCTAGAATTAAGCTCCAAGAACTTATCCTCTTCTTTTCCAGACACTACATTTCCAAATTTTACTATCTTTGATGCCATTCCAAAAAAATTCTTGCTACTAACCTCACCAGCCCTATATACTATAAGTGCACTAGTATGCTCTGCACTAGAAATTCCCTGCATTCTAGTTTTATCTCTCTTCACAATTGACTAGATTACTAGGGCTTGGTGGTCATCACTAAATTTAACTCCCATGTGGGCTTGTAGTATTTCCTCCTCTATTTTATATTGTTCATTTTTTTGTTTGCAATGTGTACTGACCAGGAGCAACTAAATTTCTGGTGTTTATTCTTCTTTGTACTTCTGCAACTTTTTCTAGATAGGTTTTGGCATATGTAGCTTTTTTCTCATTCATTGTTTGCATTATTGTAGAAAATTTGTTATCAACACATGCATTTTGGGTTATCAATATTTTTTATCCTTCAAAGGATCATAGGCAAA
This sequence comes from Cupressus sempervirens, assembly GCA_028749045.1. NCBI lineage: Eukaryota > Viridiplantae > Streptophyta > Pinopsida > Cupressales > Cupressaceae > Cupressus > Cupressus sempervirens. Next base: position 396,958,901 of record CM053783.1, read on the forward strand.
GTAAAAAGCATTAATGAATTCTAACACTTTGCTAAATGCTATCCATTTTTCTCTCCTAACTTCCTACTCTTGTAAAGAGAAAATATTCCTAATAACATCTTCAGGAAAATACACTTGTTGTATCATGTTGGAAGCTTTTTTCCTTTCTCTTAAAAGGTCATAAAATCCCTCTGGATCAATAAATCTTGCATGGGTCTCTACCATGTCATACCTATCCAGAAATAAACTAAGATGTTTCGATCCCTTTCTTACAAAAACAAAATCATGTGCCACAATAACTGTAATGCCCCACCCAGAGATCCTTGGAAACAAGGATGAAAACAAGCTAGAATTTAAAAAAAAATTAACTTTTACAAGTGTAAGTGCACATGACAACTACACAGATCATACAGATCACAATGGAAGACTTAACGACCATCCTAGCACCCAACGGATCTCCAAATGTCACCACTAACCAAAATGCAAACAAGAAAACATAAGAGATTGACCAACCTAAAAGATCAAAATAGACTCCTAAAAATTGGCTAAGTCTGAATTCTAAAGCCCTGAAATTTTCTAGAATCTTTATCTTAGACCGTAGAGGTCTGAAACCCATCTCAAATGAATCGTCACATATATTAAAATATATCTTAAGTACAAGTTGACATATATAAATATACATCAACTTATACTTAAACGATATATTTTAAACTCTGAAGAACAACAATGGAAGATGCAAAGTTGGATAGAAACATAAACAACCTGGATCCAAAATGCGACACCATATGATTGAAGAACAATGAAAAGGGTATCCTAATCAACTCTCAAAAAGTTTGGATCAACTTTAAAAGTGTTCACTATTGGCCCGCATAGGTTTTTACAAAAATTGTGCGATACTTTAGTGCAGCATAGAAAAGTGTTGTGTGACATTTCTCAAGAAGGCGTGCGACACTTTCAGGGATTGGGCGATACTTTTCATTAAGGTGTGTGACACTTTAACAGTCTCGTACGACATTTCTCTAAGAGGCATGCAATATTGGAAAGTGTCGTGTGACACTTCTCTAAAAGGTGTGCGATATGTCGTACGACATTTCTTAAGAAGGCATGTGATACTTTACAGTATCATACAATACAATTTGTATGGTCGTGCGATACTTTATAAATGTCGTATATTGCTGAACAAATGTCTCCCATAGAAGACAAAAACACTTCCAAAACTCAGAAAGGGGGAAAATAGACCAAAGAACCTCCACATTGGGGAGTACCAGATCCACACTTTGAGGCTAGAACACTCAAACCAGAACTGAATAACTAAAATACAAAAAATGGGAATCTAACCATCTAACAAATAGTAAAGGAACAGTATAGAAAGCAAACATCACAACAACTAAAATAACATCGCAATGAACAAAATAACCAAGTAAGTATGTGGTTCCTCCCAACCATCAATGGCATCATAAGACCATCGTGGACCCTAGCCATCCCTCGCGCATAACATCCCAAGCCATCGATCAGATCATCGGTGCTATCATGATAGGGACATCGCTACTAAACATGCTACAATATAAGTAAATGAAATCTCACATGCTAGTAGAGAGCATAAGATAACTCTGTATTTAGATGACATCATCTACCACATGCTAAACATCAAAACAAGGAATGCATTAAAATTAACATCATCTAAACATGATAAACATCCCAAGGAAAGCATAAATCACAAGAAATCATACTTCGTGAACCAAAGTACCAAGTGACCACATCCAACAACGGTTGCACTAGGATATAAGATCGTCTCTGTACACTAGTCCCTAGCAGTGGTGAAGGTAGCTATGCCTCCCAACCACGTGGCATCCATAGGTCCACACCCACCATGTTGATGGAGATAATGATCCAACCACAAACACACACAAAATAACATCCATGGCTAACACACACACCAAGTAGTATGATGACTAAATCTAAGACATAGACAATGCATAACTACAGGTCCTGGTCAGACATCTCAATGGGCTACTATGTAGGGGCTGACATCATGGAGAGTCGCTCAGCATCAAAAAGCCCAAGCTAGGATCGTGTGTTCTCGAACTGATACGGGTGCTCACACATTTTATTATCTTATGTTTTATTACCACCCGATATTTTATTTAGTTATCACTTATATAAAACTTCCTCTACCATTCCATGATGCCATGATCATCGGGTTGTAGGATAGAAGCCCCCTCCATATGCTACCCTACCCTGCCCATGCTCATCCAACGGTGAGTGCCTATAGGCATGCAAATTCCCAACCCAACCCCAATGATCATAACTTCTGAAAGTACCATGGAAGCTCGAGACTCGCAAGTCATCTAAAAATGTATGTGCACGTACTCGTATGTGGTGCACCACCATCACGAAGATCACAACAAAAAGGACTGGAAGAGAACACAAGGGAACAAGTCCCTCAACTGAAAACAAAATTGAGAGGATGGATGCAACATGCATCCCAATGCAAAAAAAGATGCAAAAGTGGTCTAACTGGTATCCAAACAGATCACCCAGACCCATAAACCACAATGTGCCAAGAAAACTCGAGAAAATAGGGCAGCACGCAAAATGAGGTAAAAACTCTAAATTTTGGAAAAAATCCAAAATTAAAACCCATTTGGCCTTTGGGTTCAAAAACTCTAAAAATCCAAAAATAAATGAAATCGGACATCGTATGCAAAAATGGCCAACATAACGGCTCAAAATCTCAAAACCCCATCCCAAAAATAGGAAAAATGTTCATACCCGACCAACTAGGCAAAACTAGCAAATAGAAATGGAGGGGAACACTAGTTCTCAGCCTCCTAACATTATGCTACAAGAAACGAAAGCTGAAATGGAGAAAAAACAATAAAATGAGAAGGCCCTACCTGAAGGAAAAAGAGGCAGAAACTGAAACCCGCACAATAAAATAAATCGCTCGCCAAAATAGTTGAAAATGACAACAAAGCATAAACTCCTCGAGTCGAATCCAATGAGACCAACCTTGTGCAGATCCCACACTCACAGCTCCTAGAACAAACAAAACAAGAATCCTTCAGAAGAGGATTTCCAAATTTTCTCTAAAATTATATTTTCAAATTGTGAGAAGTGAATAATGAATTCACTTTTCTAATACTTAATCACTTTTTGAGTGAATAGTCAATTTTGGAAAATAGCTAGCTAGAGTAGCTAAACTCCAAATCGACCCAAATGAAAATAGGTTATTATCCGTAATGGAAATTGACCTAAGGAAAAGATGCCAAAAATTAAATTTGAAAAGATTTAAAATCTAAAAACCCAAAATCACAGAAAATCACTAAACACTCTTGCGACAAAATCAGACTTCTAAATGCATAGACACACTTAGTGGTCTAATCACATAATGCAAATGAGTTCAGATTTACTAATCACTGAAAAGTTTTAATTAAAAATAATTAAAATAAGGATACGTCAACCACATAAGGATGACATTGGTAAATATGAATAGCTGAATCACTAACTCCATCTGCCACTGCCAGGGATATAATTCCTGCACACTAAAACACATGATCAAGTGCAATTGCATTTAATATCATAGTCAAAGCAACATGTATTAAAATACCTATTTAATCTATTTACATCACTCACATTTGTAGAAGCGTAAAGAACATAAATGAAGTAAATAACTATAGCATAAAATTCATCTCATAATATAATCAACAAACATGTCCAATACATCATATAACTAGATATCATCATAGATCTACTATCATCTCAAAGTAGCATCAACATGCAAATATGATCAACGAAAAAACATAGAAAAATAGCATCTATGGTACTAAATCAAACTATAACATCCGACCCTCGGGTCATCATAAGGTACAAAATAAGAGTATCAAGTATCTCTCAAATCAAAATAGACAAGGTATAGATTGAAAACACAAGAGGCACTACATCCTCCCCCACTAGCCTAGGCTTACTCCTGGAAGCCAGCAAAAAGATAGGGGTACAATCCCCTCAGTCGTGTAGCCTCCTCCCAAGTCGCAGAGGTCTCATCACTCGGGTCCTATTGGACCCTTACCTGCTCTATGTCTCGACCTTGCAAGGTCAACCTCCAGTGCTGTAGGATATGAATGGGTTCCAAAGTAAGTTGCCCATCCACTACTTGCAAAGCATCCCAATCAAGAACATGGGTCATATATGGAATATACTATCGCAAAACATAAACATGAAAAACATCATGGATGCGTGATAGGCTAGGTAGAAATGCTAGTTGATAAGCTATAGGACCAATCCTCTTGAGGATCTCAAAAGGTTTGACAAAACATGGCACCAACTTAGAGCCTTTCCCATAATGGATGGGGCTCTTCCTCGGCCACAGTCTCAAAAACACCCTATCACCAACAGAAAAGTGATGATCCAACCTATGGGCATCTGCATACTTCTTCTGCCTATCCTAAGTAGTAACCAAATGCTCCCTAATGTGAACAACTTGCTACTCCATATCCTAAAGCATCTCTGGACCCAAAAGAACACAGTCCTCCAAATGATCCCAACTCAAAGGGGTACGGCATGGTCTACCGTACAAGGCCTGAAAAGGTGACATGCCAAGAGAACTATGATAACCGTTGTTGTACGCAAACTCAAAAATGTACAAATAGTCCTCCCACTTCACTTGCCTATCCATAACATACATGCAAAGCATATCCTCCAAAACCTTATTTACTCTATTAGTCTAACCATCGATCTCTGGGTGATAAGCTGAACTAAAATTTAGCTGCACGCCCAAAACATGCTGGAGAGATGTCCACAGCGCAGAAGTAAACACTGAATCTCTATCCAAAATGATCCGACAAGGAATCCTATGCAAATGAACAATATCTACTTTGAAAAGATGCGCTATCGAAGAAGCAGTGTAGGATGCTCTCATGGGTGAAAAATGTGCTACCTTAGACAACTTGTCCACCGTCACCATGATACAATCATGTCTCCACAATGACATAGGTAGCCCTGTGATAAAATCAATGGATATCGTATCCCACTTCCACTCTAGAATGGTATGTGGCTGCAAAAGACCCGTCAGATGCTGATGCTCTGCCTTCACTCTTTAGCACTCAAGACATCTAGCAACAAAATCAGCAACATCACGCCTCATCCTTGCCCAAAAGTACAATTGTTTGAGATCAGCGTACATCTTCTTAACACCAAGATGTGCAGAATATGGTGCATGATGTGCTTCTGATAAAACCAAGGTATGAAGATCACCCAAACTGGGTACATAGATATGCCCCAAGTGATGTAGTAGTCCATCTGACTCAAGTACATAACCTGAAAATCTCCCCTCAAAGGTACGTCCAGACTTGATCTCTGCCCTTACCCCCTGATTTCAAGTGTCACTAGGCAAAGCCTCCAAGATAAGGCCTCGCAAATCCCCTCCCAATGACAACACTGATACCTAATGTCGCCTTCTACTCAAAGCATCTACGACGACATTCTCCTTCCCTTTAATGTAATGAACATCAAATTCATACTCACACAATAACTCTATCCAATGACACTGTCGTGCATTCAAGTTTGGTTGAGTAAAGATATACTGCAAGCTCCTATGATTGCTATGCAACTCAAACCTGTGTCCCAAAAGAAAATGCCTCCAATGGACAAGGGCATGCACTACAGCCATGAGTTCCAAATCATGAGTGGGGTAGTTAAGCTCATGGTCTTTGAGTTTTCTAGACTCATATGCAATCACTCGACCATCCTGCATCAACACCGCACCCACACCTTCCAATGAAGCATCTATGCAAACTATGAAATCACCTACAGGATTAGGCACTACAAGGATTGGTGCACAAGTCAAAAACTCCTTAAGAGCATTAAATGCTACCTCATACTGGTCTGACCAAATGAACTTCTTCCCTTTCCTTTGAAGAGAAGTGATGGGATGGGCTACTCATGAAAAATCCTTCACAAAGTGATGGTAGTAACCTGCTAATCCCATGAAACTACGAACTTATAAGATATTAGTGGGTGCCGACCAATCCATGATAGCACGAATCTTCTTTGGATCCACTACAATTCCATCACCAGTGATGATATGTCCCAAATACTTCACCTCTGACTAAAAGAACCCACATTTACTCAAGTTTCCATACAATTGATGGTCTCTCAAGCATTTCAATACCTGATGTAAATGGACCTCATGCTCCTCCTTAGTCTTTGAATAGATCAATGTGTCATCCAAGAATATAATGACACACTGATCGAGGTAAGTACAAAATACACCATTCATCAAACTCATAAATACTGATGGTGCATTGGTTAACCCAAAGGGTACAATCGTTGACTCATAATGCCCATACCATGTACAAAAAGTTGTTCGATGAATATTAGCCTCTTCAATACGAAGCTAATGGTATCTTGACTTAAGATCAATCTTTGAGAACACTCATGCTCCCTTCATCTGATCAAACAAATCATCTATCCTCGACAAAGGATAACGGTTCTTCACCGTCACCTTATTCAATGTAATGAACCATCCTTCTTCTTCACAAAGATGACTGGTGCACCCCATGGGGATACACTAGGACAAATATGGCCCTTGGCCAAAAATTCCTCCAACTACAATCTAAGTTCACTCAACTCTTGATTGGTCATGCGATAAGGAGCTCATGAAATTAGCTCTACTCCTGGTACAAGATCAATCCAAAAATCAATGTCACACTATGGTGGCATACTTGGAATCTCAGCAAGAAACACATCTGCATACCCACGAAGGAGTGGGTGATCATCAAGTGTTATCACATGGCTCTTGACTTCCTCAAGATCATTGAGAGACACAAGAAGCAACCAGCAACCCTTTTGTACACTCCGCTTCAGCTGATTAGCTGAGATCATACAAAGAGATACTTGTCTCTGAATTCCCAAAAGTTCCACCTACCCACCTGTGTCATCCACACACTGTACCACCTTACAATGGAAATTGATATTTTCCTAATGGGTGGCTAACCAATCCATGCCCAACACAATGTCATATGATCCCAGAGGTAGAATGCGTAAGTCCACTGTGTTGGTGAAGGTTCCCAAGTTCAAATAACAACTCCTAACCAATGAGTCAATAGCCACCTTAGAACCTGTGGCTAACTCAACTTGCCACCTATCAACCTAACACATTGCCACTAGCTCACATTTCTCTCAATGATCCTTGCCTTCTCTACTGCAAGAGCAAGTGTCCTTGGTTGGTGAGCATGAACATCTCCAATGATGGAGTCTCTAAGAACCCTAAAAAAATGTTAGGTGATGAGTGCATCATCATGCCTATAGCTCGAATACTATTTCAAACCAAGGAACTTCTTCTCATACTGATCAACTATCATTGAGAACTACTTAAGCTCATGGAATTCATGAATGCAAGCTTCACAATACTGTGGTGACAGAAACTTCTCTCTAAACCTTTCCTCGAAGATCTCCCAGGTGAGATTTGCAACATTGATACCAAGTCTTTCACTCTCTTCACCCCACCAAATGGAACCATGCTCCCTCAGATGTGTGATGGCATAATGGGACTTTATGTTGCTCCCATAAGGTAGCAATGAGAAACAACACCCCATATCGAGCAACCAAGTTTTAGCCTTAAGTCCTGTTCCTTGGCCATCAAATTTTGGTGGTTTGGACCTCTAAAGTTCCTGCATCATCTTAATCTGAGTGAGATCAACATCATCTCAGCCATGGCCCCTCCAATGGTGCCTTCTACCACTAGGTGGTGTACGAGAATGATCATGCTCATGCTCTTCCTCTCTATGCTCCAAACGATGGGACTCTCCATGATGAGATCCCTCTTCCTGATTCTGATCCTGTTGGTGCTCCTCAACACGAGGGCCCATCCAAGTAAGAATTTCCTAGAGCACTGGCATCAATTCCCCCAAGAGAGCCTGATTAACATTGTTATTACCCTATTCTTCCTCTCCTCCCTATCATTCCTCTTCTTGGTGCTCATTTCCATGATTACCACTATGAGTACCACCACGGCCACCAGGTCTACGTGCAAGAGGCATCACTGTAGGAACAACAAGATAAGGTCAAAACAAATGAATTAGAAGCATAAGAGGTAAAACATGAACCAACAAGATATCAAATAACAAAACATAATATAACAATATGCAATGGAAAACATAACCATAGTGGAAGCATAACACAGAGACCCCAATGTTGCAACATGGGCTTTGATACTAGATGTAATGTCCCACCTTGAGATCCTTGGAAACAAGGATGAAAACAAGCCAGAATAATTTTTTTTTAAAACTTTTACAAGTGTAAGTGCACATGACAACAACATACATGGATCATACAGATCGCAACGGAAGACTTAATGACCATCCTGGCACCCAACAGATCTCCAAACGTCACCACTAACCAAAAAGTAAACAAGAAAACATAAGAGATCGACCAAGCTAAAAGATCAAAATAGACTCTTGAAAATTGGCTAAGTCTGAATTCTGAAGCCCTGAAATTTCTTAGAACCTTTATCTTAGCCCGTAGAGGTCTAAAACCCATCTCAAATGAATCGTCACATATATTAAAATATATCTTAAGTATAAGTTGATGTATATAAATATACGCAACTTAAACAATATATTTTAAACTTCGAAGAACAACAATAGAAGATGCAAAGCTAGATAGAAACATAAACAACTTGGATCCAAATTGCGACACCATACGATTGAAGAACAATGAAAAGGGTATCCTAATCAACTCTCAAAAAGTTTGGATCAACTTGAAAAGTGCCTGTGGTCGGCCCATGCAAGTTTTTACAAAAATTGTGTGATACTTTAATGCAGCATAGAAAAGTGTCGCGCAACATTTCTCAAGAAGGCGTGTGACACTTTCAGGGACTGGGCAATGCTTTTCATTAAGGCATGTGACACTTTAACAGTTTCGTACGACGTTTCTCTAAGAGGAGTGCGATACTGGAAAGTGTCAGTGAAACTTCTCTAAAAGGTGTGCAATATGTCGCATGACATTTCTTAAGAAGGCGTGCGATACTTTACATTATCGTACGATACAATTTGTATGGGCATGTGATACTTTATAAATGTCACACATTGCTAAACAAATGTCACCCATAGAAGACAAAAACACTTCTAGAACTCAGAAAGGGGAAAAATAGACCAAAGAACCTCCACACCAGGGAGTATCGGATCCACACTTCAAGGCTAGAACACTCGAACTAGAACTAAGTAACTTAAATACAGAAAATGGGAATCTAACCATCTAACAAATAGTAAAGGAACAATACAGAAAGGAAACATCACAACAACTAAAATAACATCGCAATGAATAGAATAACCAAGTAAGTACGTGGTTCCTCCCAACCATCAATGGCATCATAAGACCATAATGGACCCTAGCCATCCCCCGTGCATAACATCCCAAGCCACCGATCAGATCATTGGTGCTGTCGTGATAGGGACATCACTACTAAACATGCTACAATATAAGTAAATGAAATCTAACATGCTAGTAGAAAGCATAAGATAACTCTATAATCAGATAACATCATCTACCACATGCTAAACATCAAAACAAGGAATGCGCTAAATTTAACATCATCTAAACATGATAAACAACATCCCAAGTAAAGCATAAATAATAAGAAATCATACTCCATGAATCGAAGTACCAAGTGACCACATCCAGCAATAGTCGCACTAGGATACAAGATCGTCTCTGTACACCGATCCCTAGCAGTGGTGAAGTTAGCTATGCCTCCCAACCATGTGGTACTCGTAGGTCCACACCCACCATGCTGATGGAGATAATGATCCAACCACAAACACACACAAAACAACATCCATGGCTAACACACACGCCAAGCAGTATGATGACTGAATCCAAGACATAAACAATGCATAACTATAGGTCCTGGTTAGACATCTCAATGGGCTACTATATAGGGGCTGACATCATGGAGAGTCTCTTGGCATCAAAAAGCCCAAGCTTGGATCATGTGTCCTCGAACTGATATGGGTGCTCACACATTGTGTCCTCGAACTTAATTGGGTGCTCACACATTTTATTATCTTAAGTTTTATTACCACCCAATATTTTATTTAGTTATCACTTATATAAAACTTCCTCTACCAACCCATGATGTCATGATCATCGGGCTGCAGGATAGAAGCCCCCTCCATATGCCACCCTACCCTACCCATGTTCATCCAACGATGAGTGCCCGTAGGCATGCAAATTCCCAACCCAACCCCAATGATCATAACTTTTCAAAGTACCACAAAAGCTCGAGACCCACAAGTCATCCGACAATGTAAGGGCATATACTCGTGTGTGGCACACCACCATCATGAAGATCACAACAAAAAGGACTAGAAGAGAACACAAGGCAACAAGTCCCTCAACTGAAAACAAAACTGAGAGGATGGATGCAACACGCATCCGAATGCAAAAAAAGATGCAAAAGTGGTCTGACTGGTATCCAAATAGATCACCCAGGCCCACAAACCACAATGTGCCAAGAAAACTCGAGAAAATAGGGTGGCACACAAAATGAGGTAAAAACTTCAAATTTTGGAAAAATTCCAAAATTAAAACACATTTGGCCTTTGGGTTCAAAAACTCAAAAAATTCAAAAATAAATAAAATTAGACATCGTATGCAAAAATGGCTAGCATAACAGCTCAAAATCTCAAACCCCCATCCCAAAAATAGGGAAAATGTTCATACCCGACCAATCAGGTAGAACTAGCAAATAGAAATGGAGGGGAACACTAGTTCTTAGCCTCCTAACATAATACTACAGGAAACGAAAGCTGAAACAAAGCTAAAACAATAAAACGAGAAGGCCCTACCTAAAGGAAAAAGAGGCAGAAACTAAAACCCGCAAGTAAAATAAATCGCCCACCAAAATAGTTGAAAACAATGACAAAGCATAAACTCCTCAAGCCGAATCCAACGAGACCAACTTCATACAAATCCCATGCTCACAGCTCCTAAAATAAACAAATCAAGAATCCTTCAGAAGAGGATTTCCAAATTTTCTCTACAATTCTATATTCAAATTGTGAGAAGTGAATAATGAATTCACATTTCTAATACTTATTCACTTTTTGAGTGAATAGTCAATTCTGGAAAATAGCTAGCTAGAGTAGCTAAACTCTGAATCGACCCAAAAAAAATAGGTTATTATCCATAATGGAAATTCACCTAAGGCAAAGTTGCCAGAAATTAAATCCAAAAAGATTTAAAACCTGAAAACTCAAAGTCACAAGAAATCACTAAACACTCTCGCGACAAAAGCAAACTTCTAAATGCACAAACACACTTACTGGTCTAATCACATAATGCAGTTGAGTTCAGATTTACTAATCACTGAAAGGTTTTAATTAAAAACAATTAAAATAAAGATATGTCAACCACACAGGGACGACATTGGTAAATATGAATAGCTGAATCACTAACTCCATCTGCCACTGCCAGGGATATAATTCCTGCACACTAAAACACACGATCAAGTGCAATTGCATATAATATCATAGCCGAAGCAACATGTATTAAAATACCTATTTAATCCATTTACATCACTCATGTTTGTAGAAACGTAAAGAACATAAATGAAGTAAATAACCATAGCATAGAATTCATCTCATAATATAATCAACAAACATGTCCAATACATCATATAACCAGATATCATCATAGATCTACTGTCATCTCAAGGCAGCATCAACATGCAAATATGATAAATGGAACAACATAGAAAAATAGCATCTATGGTACTGAATCAAAGTATAACATCTGATCCTCAGTTCATCATAAGGTACAAAATAAGAGTATCAAGTATCTCTTGAATCAAAATAGACAAGGTACAGACTGCAAACACGAGAGGCACTACAGTAACAACTGGGAAGAAAGTGCCTTTCTTAGGCAAATCTCTTTCATCAATAGTCCTAATTTTCTATAATAATTCTATTATCCCTATCTTTCAAGTCACATGGAAAGGTAACACATGAGGCTTCCCTAGAAAGCCATATACTCTAATCACTATAGAAACATTATATGGGATTATATCCCCCCAGTTATGACTAACCAAAAGCCCCTTTGCATGGTCCTTAGATCTAACCAATTCTAACAGTGATTGTGGAATCCCAGGGCTATCTCCTCTTAAAAGCAGTCTAAGCTTGGATGCAAAATATTTTTCAAATCTCACAAATCTAGCATCTCTAGCCTTTGAAGTCATATCAACACTCCACAACTGGACTAGATTCTTTTCTCCATCCCCTGTTACTTCAAACTCCATACCTTTAGAGAAAAAGGTAACTCCCTTAAATAGACATATATGCATGAGCAATGAATACCAACAAAAGGGCATGTTTACCTTTCCTTGTGATATCCCCACCAAACCATTATGAATTTCTTGTGCAAGAAACGTGGCAAAATAAAGAATACTACTCATTCCAAATTGCAATGTTTGAGCCATGATAATAAAAATGGAGCCTTTAATTTGTTCTTCCTCATCCATCCAAAAAATTCTTCATAGGGTGAAGTATAATGCCCGATCCCTAGGATTGAAATGTTTCCTCATTAATGGTTATGGTGTATGGGCTATAACCAAAGGTAATGTACCAATCCTAGAAAAAAATTTGTAGAGGCACTATCCTTTGGTATGTTCTTTGTGCATCATACCTTGCCTTAAGGTCATCCATGTCAATGATCTCATGCATAACATCGTTAGGGTTAAGATTAAACACTTCTCTAATCATTTCAAGAGAAACCTTTAAAAGATTGTCTCTAGAATAATTCTTAAGTATAATTCTTAACAAATCCAGTAATATGATCATACTTTTTAGCCAAATCAGCAAGTATATCACTGTCAAAGAAAACCCCAGGTACTACTAACTTTCCAATATCAAATTCCCAAACATGCTCAAAGGGGTTTCAAGGTTCCTCCTAGCAAACCATTTTTTAAACAATTCCAGATATCCCATAGAAACCTTGGCATCTCTTACCCAATTAGCTCTGTCATAAAAACCTTCTACTACAACTAACCTAGGGTTCATAGGAATCAGCTCTCTCCCCTTAGATATTTCATTTATAGACAGTAGGAGTTGTTCAAGGAAATCATCATGTACTACTCTTAAGGAAATCAACTTGTCTAGAAAATTCCTTTCGTGGAGGCATCTTTAAAACCCTAAGCTCTACACAACACCAAATACTTAAATTTTACGAGTTGTAGATCACTTACCCACTGAATTTGGCCTCTTTTCTATGAAATTTTTGCTATAAATCATTGAATTACCTAGTACAATTTCTATGCCCTAGCTCTGGAAGCTTTTTATGCTCTAATAACATTTTATGCTTTGGTGGTTCAGTAATGGTGAGATCATGAACTATATTAGGGCATTGAAATCACATGTATGAACTATGAGCAATATTAACTTCCATTAGCCATTATTTCCATATTGCACTCAAATTTGAATCTTATCCATTGATTTCATTAGATTAGATGGTCTTAATTCAAAAAACTTGAATTGCTCTATAGTTTTAAAGATCTTGCCATGTGTTGAATAGGTGCTTCCCCACATTGTTTAAATCTCTAGTACTTTGAAATTGCAAGCAAGCATTGTCTGTTGATCTTCTTCCAAATCAACAATCAAGAAAAATAAAACACATCTTACAGCAACAGGTGAAAAGTGCAATACAAATGGCTTAATAAATATTTCAACCTAGCACACATCAGCCCACTTTCGTTGCAATTAGTCCCACTTTTCCACATGTCACATTAGCACTTCCTCGCATTGTTTAAATTTCTTACATTTTGAAATTGTAGGCAAGTGCTAACCCTTGATCATGGTTGAATCAATTATCATGGATTATTGTACTTTGAAGGTACCTAGTCAATTGCATTGACCAATAGAAAACCTCCATGTGAATCAATGCCTTCTGAAAAAATTCCACACAAGCAGGTCCCATTTTATCTTCTGAGAAAGTGGGTGCTTGACATCACCTATGCCACATGTCAAGCTAGTGCTTCCTCACTTTATTTAACCAGTGAGAATTTTCTTGATGCAGGCAAGTGCCAGCCATCAATCTCTATAAGATCAACAATGATATAGCTTAAACCTTGTTGATAATCTCAGATAAAGGCACTTACATCATCGTGCACATGTGTCCACATGGAAATTTCCTTCTTTGCTTAAACTTCTTAGAGATTCTTAATGTGGGGATACACCATCCATCGATCTGACCAGGATCAATGGTTGATAAAAAGGTGCTACAGTTAATATTTTCAACAAAATATTTGAAATAACTGTAATAAAAAAAAGGATATAAAAGGTTTAACAAAAATTAATGAAGTCATCCTTGCATTGGTAAAACCTTAGGGTAAAAATGTCTTGCCTAAGAATAGTTTGAAATAGTACTTTCAAAATTTTTCAAAAGCTAGGGCAAAACAAGATAAGGGATTAGGGTTTTTTGATGAATTTTACCCATGGCCTTGACCTAATTTCAAATTTTCAAGGCACCTGGTCAAGGTTTTTCACCACTAAATGCACAAAATAGGAATGATGAAAAACCAGGGCAACACCTTCGATGGTTCTTCTAATTTGGATAAGGAACATAAGAAGAAGAAAATTAAAGTGTCTAAATCAAAAGGAACTACTTTGTCCACCTATTCTAATAGTTCAAAGGATATTTCAGCCTCACTAAAAATAGACAGCTAGGATACTAATAAAAATGGTAGCTCTAAAGTGGACAAGCTTAGTGCTCCTGGTGATGAAGATTAGGCCAACTCCAAGGAAGAGGAAAAGATTACCACGAAAGATGAATGCGGGGAAGATAATGAAGATAATAATAATGAGGGAAATTTTTCTCTTGACAAAGGGTATGTTGTGGAAGACAAGGAGATTTTGGAGGGTGAAAATTTACCTATGATAAGATTGAGGAGGACTATACTGAGGAAGCTAAGGGGTTGTCTCCTGGGTCTCAGGAGAATGCAAATTGTAGTCAGCACACCAATTTAGAAGCCATGGTAGTGAATACCCTAAATGACATGAGTGACAACAAGGTGGATTGTAATATTCAAATTGAATAGGACATTTTCAAAGCCTAGGATACTATATCATTGGACTAGCCCTTGACTAAAAACAAGGACAAGGAAACGATTAACTTGAAGATTCCTTACATTACTCAAAACAAGTATTCTAATTCCCTTTATTTTGAAAACTAGCTTTTCAATGAAATTTAGTTGATTAAAATGGAAATGAAAGATTCTAGAAAGGATATTGGTGATGAGAAGAATGCTAAATTGAGCAAATTGGTTAAGGACATGGAGAACAAGTATTAAGATTTTGATTGAAAGGACATAAAATAATGAAACTATGTTGGTTACCATTTTTCTCTATAATCATGATAACTAAAGATATCCAAGGTGAACCATAAAAATCTCTATGAAATTCTAAAATTATGTAAAGTCATTAATTTGGACAAGGACAAGGTAGATACTAATGAAATAATGGGTCTTAGCAAGAGAATGAGAGCCAATATGAGAAAGAAGATGGAGGACACCAAAGTGGAAGAGCCTAAAGATGACTCCATCCTTTAGACATAGTAGAAGCTTGAAGATCTTGAAAATCAAATAGAGGGCCTTCTCCTAGACTTGGTCTAGTTTCCTAGTTTTTCTGTATTGGTCTTTTTGGCTTTTTGTGTCTTTGTTTGATTATTTAACTCTCACTGCTTTTGTTGTTGATGTTGCATAGTTTCTTTTTGTTATTTATCTTTTTGTTTTTTTCTGGTAATTTCATTATGATTGTATTTCTCATTTGTATCTTCCTATAAGAAGCTTTTGTTGTAAAGGGTTTTAGGTACCTTCAAAACTTATTTTTACCTTTAATCCAAAACTATATCAGGCCTATGGAAAATATGTAAATACCATAAAATAGTATGAGGAGGAGGTGAAGAGGAAATATGTATTGGAAAAAAGAAATTTTGAATTGGAAAATGAAGTAAAAACATTGAAGGTTGCTACTAGGCCCATTACAGAAGTCAATGATAAAGAATCACAACCAGAAGAAGATGTATCAGACATTGGTGGTGTAGAATATTAGCCAATGTATATGGATATGGATGAATAGGATACAAATAAGAAATTCAAAATAAGGAAAATGAAGAATATGCTTTCCCATAAGATAGGTGTCCTAAAACAAATCTCATAGAACATTCATAGTAGTTAGATCTCATTGCAAGTTGTGGAATACCAATCATTTGAGGCAACTTTTCTTTCCCCTTTATTTACTAAATGGGGTCCATACATGAAATTTTTTGATAAACCTATTCCAATGTTAACTCAAAATAAATAGTTTCCAAAGGAAATTATTATTCAAACTAGAAAAATAATTAACAAGGTTAAGGAGTTTGATGGTTTTTTCTTGGGGAAGATGCAAGTAATCCAAAATAAGATGAAAATTATTGTTGAAGGTACACTTGGCTTTTTGCCAAAAATTATTGATCTTGAAGGTAATTTGAAAGAATGGAAGGTGTTGTCTATTATTTTGAGGGTATCTTGAAGCACGAGAGGTTTTTTGCCTATTGTAATGATGAAACTAATATGGAAACAATATATGATATTATTGATGTCCTATACAAAGTTGAGATGGACAAGAGTAGAACTATTGTAGGGGTAAAAGTGTTGTTGTAAATAAGTATTTACTTATTACACTTTACTTAAGTTTACTTAGGTCAATGCATTATTTTATTATTTCTTAGGTTAGGCACCTAGGAGTTTGCATACTCATATGAGTTGTGTTGTTGAAGTATAGGAGTAAGCAACTCCAATTTAGCACATGGTGTCTACATTAATAGAGTTTACATAAACAACTAAATCATAATGTTGACAATACAATTGTTCACACTCTCAATTTAACATGTGGTGTCTACAACATAATTTTACATGACACAACTTTGTAGGCTTATCCTCTCATCATCACACTAACTCATGTGCTTAATGCAGGATAACCCAATCCTGGTGGATATGTGCTTAGTTGTGGAGCTTATCATATTGCTAACTCCTAAATATTCTAGATACATCATAGAGGCCTTTATATATAGGCACCTCTAGTGTACTATCACATCAATCAATCAATTATATTGAATTGAATGAATACCATATCATTATTCTGATCATACTCTTTTGGTCTACTATTGTGCTTGTGCTTGAGTTCCTTGATCTTGGGTCATTTTTCTCTAAGGAAAATTCTTACATGGTATTAGAGTTGAGGGAGATTCTCTTCACATAGCAATTTGAGACCGATTTTGCTTCATCTCTTTGAGGACACCTTAACCTAGATCCAGAGTATTGTAGTCATTAGGAGTGTCTAGATCCAAAGCAGACCTTTCCATTGCATCAAGAATGTTGATTTGGTGAATATTAACTATAAATTCACCTATATTAGGCCATAATCAAATTTGAGGAAAAAAAAATTTGTAAATTGATACCTAGAGGCCCTATTTGCAAAATTGGTATGATCATTTTAGATCTCTGAAGTTAAATTTGAGATCTACATATTTTATCATTTGAATCTTTAATTTTTTTTTCAAATCTACATTATTTTCTAGAAAAAAATTTGGCCATCAGACCAGGAGGAGAATATTTTGGAGGCAAAGGTTGGAGCTTGCTAGTGCTAATCAGATATTGGCATCATATTCAGAAGATCGAGAAAACCCCAAATTAACTTTTGTTTCATCAAAATTGGTCATCTGAGGTGAAATCTAGAGTCAATTGATTTTTGGAGGCATGATGACACTGATTCAGGAAAAATAATAATAGAGGTGATTTTCAAACAATGATGTCTCCCTCATACAAACTCCTTTTTGTAAGCATTTTTTTCGTTTTGGGGTAGAATTTCATGATCTACACATTGGTGCATTAGGTTTGAGATCTTTCCTAAATTATCCTACAACTCACAAATCTCAATTTTTTCCACTTCAAATGCTTAGTATGGGCTCATCTGGACACATAATTAGGTTCCTTTTTTTTTGAAAGTGCATAATTTTTTGTCTACTTTCCAAATCTGCAATTAAATTATAGGCTTGTGTGGATAGAAATCCATTAGGAGGGGTGGTTTTTTTTATTCTCTTTTGAATTTTGGGGGGTGCATAATACATTGATCTCATGGATTCTTGTCACATATGCCAGTCTAGTTTAAGACCAAAGTTGACACCAAGGAACTATTAGAAATGGAGTTCCTTAATCATTGATCATCTAAGAGAACATCATGAAATGTTTCCTTATCTCTACTCAAAGATAGCACCACCTAATCCTAATTGGGAAGATCACCTTCATTTTCTTATTCACTTTATGTATAATAGCATAAGTAAGGAATATTTTTCTCCTCTTTGTATGGCAAGTTTTTCTCATGATGTTTGGAGGGCTTTTTGGGAAGCATATGGAGATCCACGAGTTCCTCCATTTCCAGAGGACATTCTATCATTAGTCACTTCATCTTTAGTTCCTTAAAATATAGTTGATCCCACCTCTTCATTCTCCTATTGCTACTACTAATCCAGTTCAAGCCATAGTTGCTTCTGATTCAGTGCAGCAAGAAATATTATGTCTTCCTACTTCAGCTTCATTGGATGACTTCCTTCTAGATATTGTAGATTTTTTCATTGAGTCTCACATTGAAGATGTGGGAGACATCATTGATGATATTTTTATTCTCTTTGTTGAGGTGAATACTTCATCCATTGTCACAGTGATAGGTCTAGCACAGTAGGGTACACCTTGTCTTCCAGTTCTAGCATTAGTGGATGACTTCTTGACAGATATTTCAAGTTTGTTTATGTAGTCACATGTAGCGAATTTGGGAGACATCATTGATGATATACATCTTCTCTTTGATGAAGAAGATCCTTCTTCAGTTGTTGTGAGGGCTCACTTTGACCCTTATGTCCATTCTCTACATGATCAATCTTCATAGGTTGATATGATTGTGGATCCTTATGTACAACAGTTGCAAGAGGTATCTTTATCATTTAAGGAGATAGTTTTTCCTTTGGGATAGGTTCTACATCCATCCTTGCTAGATCTGCACTCATTCTTTTTCCTAGTATTGGAAGGGGTGACAATAAACATTGACATAGGGACAGTTGATCAGGTTTCAAAGACACCATTCATCATCAAGATTCTTTCTATACATAGGGGAAGCATCTCACTTGTACATATGCCATTGTTTCTTTCAAAGGGGAGGAACATTATTCAACAATCATGGATTAGCTTCTACATTGGAGTAGCTATAACTGATCGACACTCTACATTGGGGGGGACTACCTTGTCTCTCTTCTTCTTCTCTTTTATGAGGGGAACTTTTTCCTCTTATGGGGTTTTCTCCTTCTCATACTTCTCTTTTGTATATACTTGATGTATGTTGTCATGTGGGGTCTTGATTACTCCATCCATCCATGCATCTTGATTTTTCATCTGTCTTTTTGGGGGAGGTTTTTTCCCATGAGGTTTTCCCTCTTTCTCCACTTTATGAGAGATTACATTTCATTATGTACATGGGCACCTAACATGGCCTAGTAGCTGGGACCCATCTTGCATTTCATCCTAGTTTTCATAAGCCTAAGTGCATTCCCCTAAGTTGCACTTAAGGGGGGTATTGGTATAAATAAGTATGTACTTATCACACTTTACATAAGTTTACTTAGGTCAATGCATTATTTTATTATTTCTTAGGTTACACACCTAGGAGTTTATGTACTCATATGAGTTGTCTTGTTGACAACATAGGAATAAGAAACTCCAATTTAGCACATGGTGTCTACATCACTGGAGTTTGCATAAACAATTGATTATTCATGTTGACAACATAGTTGTTCACACTCTCAATTTAGCACATGGTGTCTACAACATAATTTAATGTGACACACCTTTGTAGGCTTATCCTCTCATCATCACAATGACTCTTGTGCTTAATGGAGGATAACCCACTCCTAGTGGACATGCACTTAGTTGTGTAGCTTATCATATTACTAACTCCTAGACATTCTAGATGCATCTTAGAGGCCTTTATATATAGGAACCTCTAGTGTACTATCATATCAATCAATCAATTATATTGAATTGAATGAATATCATATTGTTATTTTGATCATACTCTTTTGGTCTATCGTTGTGCTTGTGCTTGAGTTCCTTGATCTTGGGTGATTTTTCCCTAAAGAAAATTCTTACAAAAAGCTAAAATAGATTAAAAATGGAATAAATATTTGGATGATTTGAACATTGTTGGAAGTACCACCTTGCTTATCATTGAAACTAATATTACCATATGGGAGGTTATTGTTGAAATCAAAGCATTGCCATCTGAAGATGGCAATTGAATGGGTTAAAGGAAGTTGCACAAGAAAACAAAGGAAGGAAACCCAATTGAATGAAATACTTTACTTTTATGGTTCACCTGCTATGGGTATTCTCACATTGCAAAAAGGGATTTGATCTTGAACATCTATAATGACATCTTTCCAAGTTTTTCGCTCTCTCCGCATTTTCTCTTTCTTTTGGTTTATATTTTATGGAAAAACATCATGAAAACTAAAAATATGACATGTGCAAGCCCTTTCTAGCTTGAATCTGTTAGTAATCCTTCTTTTATAAAAGGATTCCCAATGCTTGGAAAGAGGGTCTAAAAATTGATTGAAAATTAAAGTAAATTTTCTCATTTTTTGAGTTGTTCCTATACTATATAGTTTCTTCTCCAAGATTGTTAATAGAAAATGCACAAAGAAATCAAGGGTTATGAGTCTGTTTTGAGTTACTTCTTATAAAATTTCAAGCTAAATTGTATATTTTTAGAGAAGATAATACAAAGTATAGAAATGTTGATCTCTCAATTTAAATTGTCTCTACTTGTATTAGTTTTCATTTTCAGAGCTTCATTGAGAAGTTCTTTTGAATTATCAATTGTGATTCATTTAGAATAGATTGTGTAAATTCTAGATGTGAGAAAAGAGAATTAAAGGTTATCACAAGAAGATTTTGATAAGAATGAGGTCTAAAATTAAGTGGTGATTTACTTTTTTTTATGAAGTGATAAGTTAGATCCGATATTATGTGTCAGGTTTCATGAGTATTAGCCCAAATGGATAAAGTATTGATCATATCTCAAATTACTTATATCAAGAGGAACTATATAGTGCAAAATCAACCAATTAAATTCTAAAAGTTTTTTAAAATCATAGATACAAAATATGGCATACACTTGATTTAAGGAGGATTTAGGGTTTGAAAGAACAACTATCTTGCATCCATTTTTAGTCCTAAAATTATAAGAATAATAGGCATCCATTTATTATATTTGAATTTATATTAGGAATTGATAGAAATGAAGAGGATTTATAAATTTCAAGATACACTTGCCTAAATCTTACAGAGTTCAAAGTGAAGAAGACTATGGTCTTAATAGTTGGCCCTTTTGATTTGTTTCTAGAATGCTTATTATGGTTTTTGGCTAACTCCCAGTCATTCTGTGTAATTTCAAAAGGTAGTTAAAATCTTGTCAAATCAAGAGCCAACAAAATGGCAACTATGTTGGAGAACACATGATGTGATTTTTGTTTCAAATGGTGATAGGTTGTCTGTCAAAGTAGTGTCCTTGTCCTTGTGATAGAGTATATTCTTTGGTGTGGAAAAGGTTACCAAGTTACATCTCTTTTAAGTCTAGATTTTTCTTTTTCCAAAAAAATTATCATGACAATGAATTTATTTTCTATTGGGCCCTTGTGTTAGTTTTGTATTAAAAATTCTATTCTCTTGGCAGCTTATCATTTTTAGTAATATTTAAGTATTTTCTCATAGCAATAGTGACTCGATCAAAGGTTTTAGTATCTAGTATTGTTTTAAATAATTAATTCATATGGCTAATAAGGGGAGAAACACAATATCCTATAAAAAATAAAATCTCGATAACCCCTTATACATAGAGCTACCTCAAGATGGTAGAAAGAACCTACCTAGGAAGAAAGGAGATTCTAAATATACATGGAAACCCCAAGATAATGTACTAGGCCATTCTCAATATTATAATCTAGTAGAAAGAGAATTTTCATCCTTGAATTCTAAATGTCTTTGCTACTCCTTTGCCTAAGGAAAGATTATACTAGGGTAAAATTGTCTCTTCTATTGGGAATATTGCCTTCAAGCTAAATGTGTCTAAAGAAATAGATCAACACTAGAAATACAAGAATACCCCATATAATAGGAAAAATTTTGGGAACATTCCATTAGTTGAGAGGAACCTTGTATATTTAAGTGATCCTATAGATTCAGAAACTACCTCTGCAGATCCTAAAGAGTTGTTGTCTAAAGTTGAAGTACTTAGAAAGAAGGTTACAGAGAAGGATGTCAAACACATACGTTTAGAAAAGGAAAAATAAATGATTGCCATGAATTCCCTCATAGAAAGGAAGATTCTAATTAGAAGAATGAAAATCCTTAAAGATAAAAATAGGAAGTTGGAGGAGAAGACTTAAACTCTACATTCAGGTCTATTTAGAGATATTAGAGAGATGAGATATATGATTCAAGACTAGGAACATACCTTGTGTGAAAAAGGACATGTTATCATAAGTCTAGCCCTAAAAATCTCTTCAGAAGAATATAATAGACCTCACTACTAAAAACATTGATAAAGGAAAGGAAAAGGTTATTGGTATCTAGATCAATGAACTTGTTGTTACATCTAATAGTTTTGGTATCTCCAAAATTTATTTAGAACTAGAAAGAGCTAAGATGGAAAGAGAAGATCTATCAAAGGAGTTGGAGAAGGTTGAAAATCAATCCCAAGTAGTCAAAATGTGTTGCCATAATTTCATTCTATCCCTTTTAAGATTCTATCTTAATGAGTTTTCAATACAATTATATTTAATTTCTTGTCTAGATAGCCCCTAGGTGACTCTCTTCTCATTAAACATTCAAAGGATTTCCTTTTTTTTCCTCTATGGGTTTTCCCTACACCACTTCCCCCTTATTCCTCCATGCGAGATTCTTGTCATTTCATTTCATTAAGGTCTTAGGTGATTTATGTTTGGGTGGGCTATTACCTAAGTGTGTTCCTAATGAGAATAAAGTCCTATTCATTTTTGCAATTTTGTTCCTACCTCAAGTAAGAAGTTTTCTCCAAATATCAACCCATTCTGCTAGCTATCCATCTTTGGAAAACTTCATCAAGGAAGATTCTAAAGAAATAAGAAACAGTAGCATCTAGAGGTATTTTTCCAGTTGATTCATGGTGAAAAGACCAAGAAAAGAAAATTTGTAGGCAAGGAAACTCTTAGATTGAAATATCTGAAGTCAGAGTTCATTTCTTTACAAAGAAACATAACTCCATCCTTTCAGTTGCTCATACTCTAGAAGTGAGCATCTTCTAATGTATTTCTAAAGAAAAAGATTTTCTTAAGATTAAGATCATATCCTAAACATTGATGTTATTTCAGATCAAAAGTTGTGATTTAAAAGTGAATAGCTACAAGGATAAATCAAGAGAATTCATGATACATTCATAAATTTCCACGTGTCCATTGGACCCAATCATGTTGTTATAGACAAGTTAATCTAGCCAATTAATATGCATTACTAAATGATAAATCTACGGTCAACAATTCATCTCAAGAACATATATAGAAAAGTGACCAAAGTAAAGGAAAATGTCTCTAACTATTTCCCTCTTTAGAAAGTGAAGGTCTCAATGGTGTTTTTCCATCTAATGGAAACACTCAAAGCTTCTTTTCTAGAGGACAAGGAAAGTAAACAATTCTAAAACTATATGCAAGGATATTCTTTGGAGATACTGGAAAGATGTTTTTGATGGATTTTATTTAAAATAAGAACTCAATAACATAGAAATTAATAATTCAAGTGATTGAGGTAGAGAATTCATTTTGCAGCTTCCCCAAATCAAGTTGTGAAATTAAGAGAGAAAGCCTTGTGCAGAAAGGAAGGAAATAAAGTACCTAAGATGTGAAAGGAGTATTGCTTGTATTAAGATCTTGAATTAAAGGAAAAGGAAAGCTTGTAGAAAGATAAGTCTATGTTTCCTCCCCCACACATAATGATCTATGGTGCAAGCTCTTGTTTTGGATTCCTAGGAAAAGAGGGGTGTTTCATTCAACCAAATTCAACTAAATCAGTAAGTGGCTAGTCTTGCTACTATATGAGATTTAAGTAAATGATGTGATCATCAAATTTATGAATCATCAAATGAGTGGAAATGAAAAGTTTTAAATAGTCATTAATGATCTAATTTATTACAAATACAACCTTTACAATTGTTAGTTATGATTTATTTCATTCGTATGGTGCCAACATTCAGATTCCTACATCTATATGATCAAATTTTCCCCAAATAGACTTCTTGATTGTTTTAATGGTTATTTTATCAAATAATTTATCTATGTGTGAAGCTATAAGATAATGGAAGTTAGGGTTGTTGGTCTAATCATTTAATTGGATTAGAGAGTGAGCTAAAGAACTTTTCAAATACTTCCTTCAAATTTTATGATCTGGGAGACCTACATAGAAGGTTTGATTTTTAACCCATTCACCTAATAACCCAAAAATTCAAAGAGAGTGGCTTAGTTGAGGATGTCATATTTCCAATGGAAATGCAGGCTTTGAATTTGGTAAAAGAATGTATCAAAAGATATAACTCGAAAACCAAGCAAATTTTGTTTCCAAACCAATCTTTTTTCTTTCCATGAATAGAAAATTGATGCAATCTATATTTTAAATTCCAATGAAGGAGTAGTACTATTATATTGAATTTTCTTCTTCTATGTTAGTGTTCAATGAAAAGAAGACTCTAAGAAGAAAGGACATGTAGAGAACTTGGTTCTAGACTACTTGTTCCAAGAAAAGTAAAATGCCAAGAACCCTTTTTGGAACCAACTTAATAAGGGAAATTCTAGACATCTTGGCATTTTTTCTAATATTGAAAGGTAGGGAAGAGATCTTATATTTTGTTGAGCATCACTTCTATTTAGTTCAATTCATTTATGTAGAGAATCTACAAGTTGATTGTGCCCAAATCATATGTGAAGAGCTAGCCTCCTAGCTAAATTTGGTGAAAGCATTCAAGAAATTTTACATGTCATCATACCTAATATATACTTTAGCCATCCATCATCTATGGCCTGGTCTTCCCATCATTAAATAATATGATGAGAACACTAAGGTATATGAGTTATATCCTTATCTATAGTTGGAAAAGATCTATGAAGAATACATAAAGGTGAATGATGCCTTCACAATGAGGTTATGCCAAGAGTTGCAAGGGTGCCCTAAGTAGAGATTCTTTCCTAAAGCTATATCAGTAGTGAGCTAGGTCAAATATTATTTTATTCAATTTTCATAATTCTCATACCTAAGGATTGATGCATTCAATGGATTCCTGAAAAGACTCCCTAAGTATCTAGAAGATAAAGTAGTTCTTGTTGAATTATACAAGAAAATTCTAGATGTGCATACCTTATGTTCAAATGTAAAGAAGATAGTTGACATTCCCTTCCTAATTATGGTAGGACCTTATTCTTGTACATCTAGGTCTAATACCCAAAATTTGTGAAATCCTTTGAGAATATGGCTAAATTGATCAATTATGAAGTCATATGGCTCTAGTATGTTCATGTTAGCTTTTTCAAAGATTATTTAAAGATAGGATATGCTTATAGGCATGTTCCAAATATTGAAGACTTTTGGGTTAGATATTATTATGAGTATCAAACCAAAGAGAGTTACTAGTCTATGCTAACTCTTGATGAAATCAAGTTATATAATGATAAAATTGATGTTAGTGATATTATAGATGATGTTTCTTCTAAGAGGCCCTCTACTTATGAACAAATCAAGGACACTCCTATAGTGTCAATTCCACTGATGATCATGTCATTGATACAATGGAAATTCTTATGGATGGCATCATCAAAAGGATAGACAAGTGGGTAGAATGGACTCGAGCAAGGAAGAAGAGAACTGGAGCCACTAGTTCTTCTAGTGGAGTATCATCTAAAACTACTCAAACATCACTAGCCACTACTTCCACCACTATTTTCACATCAACATTAACTGGACCAACATAATATGTTGGTGGAAGATGATATCAACCTCCTAAAAGGAATATACTAATCCCTCCAAACTATGAAGGGGGATCTCTACTAGATACCAAAAAAGTGGGAGATAAGGAGGTAGAGAAGGATAAAGATAAAGAGAAGGATAAATTAGTAGTCAAGGACTCCTTCTCTGTACCAATCATCAACCTAGATGGTGACAACAATCCTTTGGATTGATAAGAGCAAGATACTTCCCAAAAAGTTAAAACTCTACAACTTTTAGTTACTAAAACAACTACCTTTCCATTTTCTAGCAAGAGCAAGGTGACACCCCTAGTGGCAAGGAAGCTCTTTGATCCTATAGCCATACGGTTAGTACTCAATGTCATTTCAACTTAATCTTGGTCAAAAGAGACCATTGGTAGAAAGAAAAGGAGATGTGAGGAAAGAGTTCCATGTAAAGACCTCATTGTGCAAGAAACTCAGCCTCAGCATGTGTAAATGAAAGAAAATAAGTAGAAGACCATTGTAGTGTTCGCAAAAACTCAACTTCTAGACACTTTCTTCTAGAGATTTTATAACCCCAAAAGGAGGGAAAGTTTCATGAATTAACTCCTAATGATTTTTAAATCAATACTATTGACATGGGAATTTTAGTGCATGAATCCATGGTCAACATCTAGAAATCAACTAATACAAAGTTCAAAGATAATCTAGAGGAGTTAAGATCTAAGAAAGAGGCACTAAAGGCCTCAAATTGATAATTTATGGATTACATTATAGCTACACTTGGAAGTACACCTTCAAGTACATTTGATCTGAGTGCAAAGGAGAACAAGAACTTATTGCTTAAGCTACAACAAGAGAGGTAATTTGGTCAAATTGGTCATGCCTAGATAAATGAACTCAAGGCCCAAGGTCCTCCCCTCATTGAGAACCTTAGAACTCTTTTGTTAGTTAAATATATATTGAGAAGCAATGTCAAACCACCAAGACTCAATGAAAAAGGAATCAAAAATCTTAATAGAGCAATTGGATTTGTTAAAAGAAGTGATTGACATGAAGACCAATGTGATTGTAAGTCATGTGATACTTAAATCTAGCCAAGAGCCATTGCTTTATTTGAAAAAATCTTTGGAGTTAAAATATGAGATTTCAGTGAAGTCTAAGAATGTATTGAAATATGTCTATGATATAGTGAAAAAGGAAATGGATAAGAGATATGAATATTTAAAGGTTTTACATATTGAATCTTATGTAACCAATAACCAATAGTTGGTGGATGTTGAGTTAATGAAGACTAAGTTTCTATCATTCATTGAAGAACTTCTAACCTAGAAAACTTCCAAGTGGAAAAGCTTCTAGAACTTATAGCAATGGACTACATTCTAAAGCATGCATGAGAGAAGCCCTAGTCAAAGATCTCTAGAGTTGAAGAGTTGATAGAAATGCATGATTACTAGATATAGATTAGAGATGATAGAATTCTCATTCCAAGTGTCAACAAATTGAAAAGTGTAACTGATGCAATGAAAGCATACAGAGCTAAGGCTATGACCCCAAAGAAAATATGATCCTCTAAAACTCTCTTTGGAAAGTGTCATCTCTCTCTCTCTCTCTCTTTTCTAATATTGTAGCCATATTTTTCATTCTCTTCATAGGCTTAGACTTTTGTAATGGATGATAACTTAGTCAATCCTATTTTTAGAATTCATCTATTTAGAGATGCTCTATAATGTATTCATCAAATATAACTGGCCATTTCTTAGAAGGCCTATAAATGTAACTTTTTGAAGAGTAAATAAGATTGGAAAAATCATTATATGGGAAAACCCCTATATGTAGGACTACTGTGTGAGAATCTATGTTTGCATCTTGATTTTTCTATTCATTTAGATTTTTTATGGTACTTGGAATGAAATGTGTTGTTATTGAAAGCTATGAGATTGCAAATAAACTGGGTTTTGTTTCTTTCTTTTCAGTGGTTGTAAGCATTACTTCCTTTGTTACAATATTATCTTAGTTACCCTATTGTACACAAGTTAGTTCATATGAATTTCATTGTTGTCTAAGAAGTCCATGTTTTGGTTAATGAAAGGGACTGGGTAGTAAGTGTAATCACCTAAAAATGGTCATCTAGACTATTAGCCCCCTTCTCAGCATTTTGGCTAAATTAATTTAATCATTTACCTAGACCAAATTGCTAATAATCAATTTATTTGATTATAACCTATAGTTTGACTATGCTATCCTAAGTTCATTATTTGATTAAAAGAACATGTCCCCTTTTAATTAAATAAAAGACCCCATTCTTCTAACCCACTTAAAGTGCACACATAAAGTCTTTTTTCTATTTTGCAATTAAAAGAAAAGGCTTTGTGACTTTTGTCTTATATGACAAGTCAACTTATATTCTATTGGTTGATTTGTGTGTGCACATGGATCACTCCTATTTTCGAATTCCACCGTTGATCATCCACCATCTTCATCTTGATCTCTACCGTCCATACATCTTTAAAAGGGAGAGAGCTTTCCCCCTCAAATCATCTTTTGAACATTGTTATGCTGCAGGTTTTCTAACAGGTTTTCTTTGGAGCTTTGTGGAGAACTTCTCTTCCTTGTCTACATTCTCCCATCCATGGCATTCTAGCTTAGCTTAGCTTTCATTTTTACATGTAGCTTAATCTCACATAGCTTAATAATGGTTTTGTAACACTCTCATCCATGCTTAGAATAGCTGCATTTGACATTCTCATTCTAGCTTAATCTTCATTTGCATTGCCTCCTTGAGGAACTCCTTGGGACATTTGCATTCTTGCATCTTGTCTTTGGAACCTCCCATTGCATGGTTTACTAGCAAGAAGAGTATCTCTAAGGCTCATCTGAGAGCTCTTGAACTTGAAATACACTCTCTTGCACTCCGTGGATAGGGAGCTCTAAGCCGGCATTCAAGCATTCCAAACTCATGGAATCGTTTGGATAGAAGGGTTTAGAGTGGGACACTTTCGAGTGTACATTTTTGGCGCCCACCGTGGGGCTTGAATCAAATTTTCAGCTCAATTTGCTTTCATTTCTTATCTCTGGTTTTTTACAGCAGCATATTGGGTCTAATCAAATGCTTTTGTAGAATTATCACTTTGGTTTTAAGGCCAAGCCATAAGTAAATTGGTTTGAAGGCCAAAAACTTAGTTGGTTTAAAGATTTGATCATATCTTTTAAATCGCTTGGAGTTTGGTTCTGAAATTTTTTTTTTAGGTTGGATATATGCTCAAAATGTCTCAGTCCAATTTTCAGAGTATTCTGACATGATTTTCGGGAGTTATGAGTTTTTCTTTGTTTTTCATAAAAAGTCGTTTCTGATCGCAAATCAGTGAGTTTTTTTTAAAAACTTACATTTTCAGAAAGGTTTTTCAATTCTAATGGGGGTTCTTTCTTTATATTTTTAATTTTGAGATCGTATTAAGGATCAAAAACTCTATTTGATAAATTTGGCCTGTTTTGACAAAATCAATCTCTAGGGAGCAAATGAAGAGATTTTTTAAAATTTCTTTCATTTTTGGAAATCTCTCTAATTTTTAACAGGGGTCTCTTTTTTTCATTTTCATTTTTGGATACGAAATCATAGCAAAAAAGTTCAATCTTGTTGACTAGGTCAAAACCAAAGAGTAAAAATGAAAGCATTTGTGATTAACTTGCACTTTCTTTGCATGTACTTGGTTGGAGGATAAATTAGATTTTTGAAGCAACTCACCACTTTTTATTGCAAATTTTTATGTTATTTCACACTAACTTTTGTTGCTAACAAGTTGTGATTTTAGGTTGCCATCCTTGTGAAAAAAATTGAAACATTGCATAAAAAGAACGCATGTCAAAGCTTCAAATGCACAAGGGCTACTAACGATTGTTTGCAGGGCTGCCCAAAGCATAAAAACCCAAATTTCTTGCTTTTTTGTTTTCATGTGTGGCATTGAATAATTGTTCATTTTTCATAGGCACATAAAACTTGTGATTGGAGTCTTTTGGTAATAGGAGAGTATGCTCTTCACCCTTGTGGTGAATCAGAAATCTTGACTTGCCATTTGGTTTCAAAAGCAAGGGGTAACTGAATCTTCTTGGCGTGTTTGGGAGAAAATGATTGGAATAGGAGAGTATGCTCTTCACCCTTGTGGTGAATCAGAAATCTTGACTTCCAAAAGTTGATCCACTCTTTGTGTAGTTTAGAATCCTTTAGAGGGCCTGCTCTCGGACAACCTGAGAGGAACGACCCAAGTGGGGACAAGCAGATTACCCGGCTCTTCCAACCCACTATAAACTCAAGGCTACCAAGGACACAAAAATTTGGTAGACATAGTGTTTGTCTTCGCCTAGTGTGATTGCTTATGGGATTTCGACCATAGGGAGATCACTAGGCAAGAATGCTTAAGGTACTCTTGTGATCGCGAGATCGGTTACTCATCGCAAGGTGAGGTGTCCCGTAATTGGGAGCAAGAGGAACACTATGAACGGAAGCCCTATCTAAATATCCTTAGTTAGTAACTACCTTTTTTAGCCGCTCAACTTCTTGGTGCAAGGATTGATCCTAGTGGACTACCCGGATCACCCCAAGATTTACACTCACCATATGTGTTCCCTTGGTTGTGCTTATGGCACTTCCATGACAAAGCCAATATCTCTTGTGGGCAACCACTTGGTGTGAGGCGAAGGAGCATCAAGCGTGGGCCAAGTTGTTGAGTAATGAACCATGACTTCTAGGTAGATATTGCTTGATATGTTATCGAATGTGGTATACTTGTGAAAATCTTTTGAACATACACATGACGATAATTCTAGGGAATTCTTTTGAGATGTCACATATGCTTGTATCATGCAAGGTTGCTTTGTCCCTTGCTTGATTGTTTGAAGACTACTCCATGTGTCACTATATTGCTTGGAAAGAAATTGCTTTTGAATATCAAACTTTCTATGCTATCAACTATTGTCAAACTTTGTCAACCAAGTCAAAACATAAAATGCAAAAAATTTCTTGTGTTGCTTGTTAAGGGGAGTCGCATCATTTGATTTTGATTTTCTATGTCTCTAGTTCTTGAACATGCTTAAAGTGACTCTTTGGTCTTGGTTCTCTTGGTCTTTCTATCTTCATGGTCTATGAATGCTTGCTAGTTATCCTTTTGCTAAAATGGTTACCTTGATTTCTTGACTACACTCTTGGGTTGGAGAGTTGTTCACTTGTCACCCTACTTGCTCTATCTATTTGGCTATTTGGGCATCTTGCCTAGCTATTGACTTGAGTCATTCATGTCGTAAGTTTCTTGGACATATTGTTTGACAAGTCACTTTAATCTCTCTCTACTATCTTGGCAAGTGAACACTCTACCTCCTATAGTTTCAACATCAAGTTATCTTTTAGACTATTTTATGCTTGGCTTTGCATCTAAAACTATGGGATCTAAACCTTGTGCTACCAAACTTCAACCAAATCTAGATGATCATGATATCCTCCACGTCACTAAAGAGTTTCAAGATCTATATGCACAATACAAAGAACTAGAAGAGACAAATGATCTTTCTTACCTTCGTCTCTCTAAGTGCATGATGGAAATGAAGTCTAAACTGGAGAAAAGGTTAGAGGAGAAGATTGCATCATTACATGAATCTTCCTTAAGATCTTTACATGCATGTGAGTCACCTTCTTTGAGGTCATCCTCTTCTTCTAGGTCTACATGCTCTACTTCAAGACATCAAATGTCTTCATCTTCTAGATCTAAAGACCTTTGTAGAGAACAAGCACTTGAGCCTATGCCAAAATTTCATGATGGACCTATCTTTGACCAAGCTAATGATGAAGACATGGATGCATTCTATTCACTTGAGAAACAACCAAAGGACTCTAGACATACTTTTGAGAGAAATATTACTCCCTTGGGGAATTCTTATGATGACATTTTGAGAACACTTCTTGGCACCAAGCTCATCATGTTGCCTAAGTCTAGCTCCTATGGAAATCCTTTCTTAGATATCTATTGTGCTTATCATCAACATAATGAACATAGTACTTCAGATTGCATTGAGCTAAAACATAAAATCCAAGATCTTATTGATAATGGAATTATTGGAACCTCTAGTGACTCATGTGGTGAAGATACTTCTCTTGAGCAAGATTACATTAATGAACCTATGTCTAGTAGCGGCTCTATTACATCTTCCACTTCTTCCAACACTCTTGCATGTCCCAACACTTCAAATCTTTCCAATATGCCTCCATCAAATAAAGAACCTAATGCTTTCCACATTGACTACGTGTATCCTCAAGGGCTACCTCTAAAAGAAACTCAAGCTAACCTTCACTTGGTTGAAAACCTTTTCCATGCTACTAATCCTAAACATCCTCAACCTTCATGCACTACTATGCCTAATCCAAGCACTACTCCATTCACTCTTCATTCTCCCTTGTCCTTAGAATTGGCTCCATGTCAAGAGGACTATCAAAAAGGAAAAGCTATAAATGTCAAGAAAGATCAAGATCAAGCACCCTTTCATCTCTTTCAAGATTTTTCCCCTCCATATCCTATATCTTTTCCACCTCCTAAGTATGATGAAGATACCACTTCCATTATCTCCCTTGAGCTTACTGAAAATTATGAGAAAAGTTCTCTTCATATGCTATCCAAAGCTACTTGTCAAGATCAAAGCATCCCCTCATGTTCTACTTCTCTGTATCCACTTCAAAATTGTGCTCAAGCTTCAAGTGCTTCTATTAAAAATGTTGTTCCTATCAAAGGTACTTATGAGTCTATTGATGGCTTTGACCATGTTGCTCATTCTAAAGATCTTGATATCCCTTCCCACTATCCCTTTGCATCTTCTAAATCTATCCTTGGTCCTTATCCATCTAAGCTAAAGCATTCAAACCTTCCATCCATATTGGGGCCTTATGTTCCATCATCTCCTACATTTTCGACTCCTAGCTCTGTCATCATACCTCAAGATCAACAAAGACACTCATCCTTGATGACTTTTCACCCATCTATACATCTAAACCAGTCATATCATCCTTATTCATCCACAAATCCCAAGTCATTTGGAAGTGAGAATAAACATAAGAATCCATTGAAAAATGAAGATCACTATGTCCCATCTAATCGACATGTGAATGCTAAGAAGGAAAATGCACAAAAGAGACTACAAAGGTCGACTATTAAGAGAGCTAAATCAAAGAAAATGTGGGTTCCTAAATTCATCATTGAAGAAATGCACTCTCAAGCACCCAAAGAACAAGAAAAACCTAAAGCTATGTGGATTCCCAAGTCTCTTTTAAAAGACTTGAATATTGAAAATACTTCAAAGTTGACATTCAAGCTTCCAAAGGCTTCCATTCCATCTTCTTTCAAAAATCTTTCTAAAAATATTCCAAAGCCTTCCACTCCACTTTTTTCCAAATCTCTTCTACCACCTCATACATCTAATCCTCAATCTATTTCATCCATGATTCCTCCATCATTCCAATACCCTTCAAGGTGTGTGTCAATGTTGATCTTGTCCAGTATTTCAGCTACCCTCATGAAATCTTCTAAAGCTTACACCTCCTTTCTATACATGAACTCTTATCCTCCATATATTCTTCCTACTACCATTTCTCTTTCATCACCCTATCAACATCTTTGAGCATACCTTTCTATGGTCTTGTCTTATCATGACTTATCTTTCCTATAGGAGCACTATCTACATTCAAAAAGCTTGAGCTCTTTCTAAAAATTCAAAAAAATTCAAAAAAAAGAAAAAAAGAAAAAGAAAATGTGCCTTGGTGAAAACCACTTTTTGTGGCACCTTGGTAGCAAAAGTAAAGAGAAATAAATCCATCCCATGGTGAAAACTACTTCTTGTGGCACCTTGGATAAGTACCATGATGAAAACCTGGCAAACAGGCATCATGCGTAATTCTTCCATCATCCATCTATCCCTTCTTCTCTCTTTGATCTTGACAATGTTGAGCTATCTTTGCATATTGGCTATCTTATCCACCAGATTTTCTATTTGTGCTTTCTCATTCACTCATAGCCTCTATCTTGAGCTTTATTTTTATTGCTCTATCCCATTGCTATCCTATCTAGTTGACCCCTTGGTCTTGATCATAATAAATGAAACATGGTTCTCATAGGTCTCTTGACATGTCTACTCTTTTGGACTACATGCTTCATGCTATCTCTCTCATTGGCTTCCACTGCTTATCCTACATGCTATCTTACTCATTGGCTTCCATCGCTTATCTTATATGCTATCACACTTGCTGGCTTCACCGCTTATCCTACATGCTATCTTTCTCATTACTTCCATTGCTTATCCAAAATATGCTTCATATGACTATTTCACCTCTTTCCCTAGCTTGGGTACTCTTGAGGAGTCAGTCCTTGAGGATCACTTTTACTTGCTTCATGCTCCTTTTTCATCCATCTTTGCTTATCCACTGGCTTGTTTCTCCATCATGTCCTATACCTTGCTAGACATTACAAGAAAATGATGTGATCTTGCTCAAGAACTAGTAATCTCTAAAACCTTCTAAAAAATCCAAAAAATCATATATGATGCTGAAAAAATCCTAAAAATCAGAAAATGTCCTGAAAAAATGATCATCTTAGTGAAAACCTCACTTTGGTGTATCACCAAAAAAATTGAAAAAAGTCCTAAAAAAATCTATCAAGTGGTGAAAATCTAGAAACAGGCGCTACTTGAAACCCTCGCACCTATGTCTATCAGTCTCAATCATCCACTTCGCTACACATTTCTTGGCTTGGAATTGTTTCTTGTCCTCATCTTGGGGGCATAGCTACTTAGCCTATTGAGGTATTCTTGTGCATTAGGGTTTCTTTGACAACTCACAAAATAGTGTTTCTCAACACTTCCCCCACTTTGACATCAAGTGTTTTTTAACACTTTTCAGATAGTTTACCTACAGTCTCCGATGTCGTGATATTTCTCACTATCAGAATCAAGTCTGGAAGAAATGGCCAAGTGACTTACACACACGCACTTTAACACCTAAACGACTGAGCTATGCTGATCTTTATCTACTTTGTGTGCTGTCTATGATGATTTCTTTGCCAGGTGTTCCCTCCCTAATAGTCTTTCAAGGATGTCATTGACTAGAAGACTGGGGGCATGGGACATATTTTCTTGATTTCTGCTTGTGGGTATACTTTGTTTGTCTATAGTGTTGTAAGCATTTATGTTGGTCCTATTCAACACGTTGAGTTAAAAATGTATCATCCTTGACTGTTTCGCAAGACCGCACTCAGGGTTTATCCTGGCACTTATGCCTTGATACAGGTGTAATCTTGCTAAATTAAACTTAGGGAATCTAATTGCGTAGTTATCTTGACTTACATGTCTTTGATGCTTAGATTGGATTTCCACATACCTATCTGATCTCAATCATATTCATATCCTCATAGTTTTACTAGTGATGGTTGTATGATCTCATGATGTCCCTAATAAATGCTCAATGATGAAATTAAGAGTCTAAATGTTATGCACTTCTTGCTGGTAAACCACTTTGCATATTAGCTTGCATTTTAGGTTCATTTTCTAGCTTAGTCTTGCATTCTTGCATATGGGGAGAGCTCTCTCTTCATCTTTCTATGGACATATCGGCTAACTCCTTTCATATATTTCTTTACTTTCTTCTTGTTCATGTCTTTTCACCTTCTTAATCTTTCGCTTCATCTCTTTTCTATCTTATCATCACATTATATAAAGTTTTGACCTCTTAAATAATTTCAACATCCTAGATTCATTTTTGGGATTGAAATCCAAATTCGAGTTAATCTTGATGGTCAAAATTGTCTTTTAAAATTCTACTTTCTTCTGAGCAGTTAGCTGACCTTTTGAGGTCTAATCTCTGAATCATCACTCGGGCATCTTCATTTCTTCATGTCTTCATCATTTCTATACTTCATATCTACTTAAATTCACTATTTCATGTCTAAAATCACCTTTCTACTCATTTTGACTTTATTTTTATGCTATATCCTTCAAGGTCAACTCTAGTCAAACTGGGGCATTTTATCAATTTTTTTATATAGTCATTGTTGGGTTCTAATCATCTATCTCTCATCTTGGACATTGCTATATTCTAATTTTCTCATTTCTAGCCAGTTTTTGCATCCCCTTACCTCATTTCAATTTCGATCCCGAGGGGGCAGAAATACTCTATCACTTCTTAGGAGCATTTGTTTGATCTTCTTACTTGCTCTCACTCTATCTGCTTTTCTAAGTGTTAGTATTCTTCTTGAATTCTAACATCATCTCTTCCTAGTGTTCAGTACTACTGCTATCAGGCTGTGCATTCAGGACTTGCTATCTATTTCTACATTTCACTCTTCGGAATTAGACATCTATATCTATCATCGCCTACTTGGCTTCGATTTTCTTTGACATAATGTGTTCCCAGATCGATCACGCATTAGTCAAAGAGGGGAAAATGTAATCACCTAAAAATGGTCATCTAGACTATTAGCCCCCTTCTCAGCATTTTGGCTAAATTAATTTAATCATTTACCTAGACCAAATTGCTAATAATCAATTTATTTGATTATAACCTATAGTTTGACTATGCTATCCTAAGTTCATTATTTGATTAAAAGAACATGTCCCCTTTTAATTAAATAAAAGACCCCATTCTTCTAACCCACTTAAAGTGCACACATAAAGTCTTTTTTCTATTTTGCAATTAAAAGAAAAGGCTTTGTGACTTTTGTCTTATATGACAAGTCAACTTATATTCTATTGGTTGATTTGTGTGTGCACATGGATCACTCCTATTTTCGAATTCCACCGTTGATCATCCACCATCTTCATCTTGATCTCTACCATCCATACATCTTTAAAAGGGAGAGAGCTTTCCCCCTCAAATCATCTTTTGAACATTGTTATGCTGCAGGTTTTCTAACAGGTTTTCTTTGGAGCTTTGTGGAGAACTTCTCTTCCTTGTCTACATTCTCTCATCCATGGCATTCTAGCTTAGCTTAGCTTTCATTTTTACATGTAGCTTAATCTCACATAGCTTAATAATGGTTTTGTAACACTCTCATCCATGCTTAGAATAGCTGCATTTGACATTCTCATTCTAGCTTAATCTTCATTTGCATTGCCTCCTTGAGGAACTCCTTGGGACATTTGCATTCTTGCATCTTGTCTTTGGAACCTCCCATTGCATGGTTTACTAGCAAGAAGAGTATCTCTAAGGCTCATCTGAGAGCTCTTGAACTTGAAATACACTCTCTTGCACTCCGTGGATAGGGAGCTCTAAGCCGGCATTCAAGCATTCCAAACTCATGGAATCGTTTGGATAGAAGGGTTTAGAGTGGGACACTTTCGAGTGTACAGTAAGCAATCTAGGTATTGTCAAATCTCAATCACTTGGGCAATTTGAGTTCTGTCAAGTTGATTGTACTTTCTTTTCTTATGTAGTGTGCAATATTGGTAGTTAGTTTTCATTGTTATATCTTACAGTCAAAAGATAGAATAGATTGCATTGTACACACTAGATAATATTAAAAGTGACTTGTGCACATTCATATATATGGAGGTTGTGAGTAATCATCTAGAATTGGCCTAAATTTATTAAAGTGTAAAGAAATTTGGATATACCTCTCCTATTCTTTGGTTAAGAGCATACCCCTCGTAAATCAAGAGATCTACTAAAACAAATTCATTACAAATCTTTGCACCACAAGGGAATTATACCCTTCAATTTAGAGGTCTCTAATAGATTACTACATTGACCCATTTTATCATTAACTATCTTGTTTTCCACCACACTAGGCATATTAGAAGTCAATGTATAAACCAAAATCCAAGGAAGATAATTTGTTAAAAAAAAATTGAAAAGAAGAATCTAATTCTTGAAATCCACCTCTAGTCTAATAGTGGGGAAAAACCAAGCCTCACAATGTATATCTTCTATCCCAATATGTGGTCATGTGATAAGTGGTAGGGGAATTTTTGAGTCAATACCAACATCTTCTTCCACCATAACTAGTCAACTGGCCACAACAC
Organism: Cupressus sempervirens; assembly: GCA_028749045.1. NCBI lineage: Eukaryota > Viridiplantae > Streptophyta > Pinopsida > Cupressales > Cupressaceae > Cupressus > Cupressus sempervirens. The sequence continues at coordinate 396,997,025 of CM053783.1, forward strand.
AACAAGGAAAAACCTCTCTACAAACCCAAGTTGTTGGACCTAGCTCTTCCAATCTCTTGGGATCTTAAAAAAGGCCCATATACATGGAAATACATAAGAAAATTCCTTTTGTAGGTATCCCCAGTTCCCCCCATCCCATCCCAAATGAATTAAGGGATAAAGTCACAAATTTTTATGGAAATACTATCATTAGTGGTGAGCAACACCTTAGAAAATTCACTGACATGATGAATGACTATGAGGTTGAACATGAAGATGTTGTTATGAAACTATTCATGCATTCACTTACAGAGCATGGTAGGGATTGGTTTAGAAGACTCCCTAATGATAGTATTGGTTCATGGGATGATTTGGAAGAGTGTTTCAAGCAAAAATATGGAGACAACACTAATGTTAGCTTTTTCTTGAATAAATTTAACAATATTTAAAAAAAAAATGAATCCACTTTTGATTTCAATGATAGGTTCCAAAAAGTGATGTACAAGCTATTCGAAGTCATGAGATTGGGTGAGAACGTGTGTTTTACTACCTAATTTAATTCATTTTATAGTTAAATGGAATACATACTTAGGGAAAAGGATTCTAAGACATTGAGAGATGTTTTTCATATAGTTTTAAATATTGAAAACAATAGGAGAGCATCAAGGAAGTTGGCAAGAATGGATGATCCAAAGTTATTTAATCCTTGGAGTAACAAGAAGCAAGCAGAAAAGCCTGGTATAAATAAGAAACCTAGGGAAGATAATATGGATCAAGTATTGAATTTACTAAAGAACTTGAAGCATCCAATCAATAATGTAAATAAGCCTAATACTGGTGAAAAGCCATAGTTTAACAACAATTTCAACATGTAGACTAGATTGAAAAATTATGCCTATAACACATAGTGGAAAGATGGAAAACCTATTAATAAACCTATACAAAATGAAAATGAGAAGAATACACCATATCCATTACAAAGGAACTCTGTAAACATGGTTAAAGAAGTTCCTTGGTGTGTGGTTTGTCAATCCCCCCATTCTTCTAAATAGTGTGTTGTAGCTCAATCATTCTCTACATCCCAATAAACACAATCTAAAAAATGGGAGGAAGAGAAAAATCATGATGATGTGGAATGTAATATGACTAGTTCCTATTGTGACTATGAAGAATTATATCTAGAATAATCTAAATAGATGCAAGCAATCAATGAGATGTATATCAAGTCTATCATTGGCTATTTTTTTTAGATGGTGAAAGTGAAATTGATGATAGAGCATGCATCATGACCTTAGAGGTGGGACATATGAATTTGAGAAAACTATATAAGGAAGAAATTGACAAGATAACTATAGAAATGGTTTCTCAAGTTCACAACACCTACAACTTAAGAAATAGAACAATGAACAATGTCACTAATAAAGCTTCAGGAATTTTCATCAAGGATGTAACCCATAAAATGAATGATGACAAGAAAGGAAAAGATAAAATGGTTGTCAAGGTGAAGGATGTTAAGGCTAAGAAATGGAAACCTAAGAAGAGAATAAAAGCCCAAAATGAAGGCCCAAGCAAGGAAGGTGCAAAAGAAAAGAAAATAAAGCCTAATGTTATCACACAATTTGAGGATTCTAATATTCAAGGACAAGAGAATAAAGGTATGTTAAATAAACCTCTTATTTATCATCATGTTGATATAATCTCTATGTTTTTACAAGTTATGGTAAAGTTCCCTTTATTTGAGATGTTCAGAATAAAAGAGAATAAGAATAGAGCCTTATCTTGGTTGGGAGGAATACAGAATGGTAGTATCACTAAGAGTGTACCATTATTAGGAATAGGAGTACAAGTAACACCAAAAGAAAAAGAAGATACATGAGTGATATCTCAAAGACCCCTTCTTTCCCAATCTAATTATATATGAAAAGATTGTGAAGAATTATATGATTGACTTGGGAGCTTCAAACACTAACATGCCTTTCAAAATCATGGAGTCCCTAGGTTTGAAAGTAGACATTGAATATGGTAGATTTTTTCCATGGATTCAAGGGAAGTCCATGTCATAGGTACTATCAGTGCACTACCATATAAACTAGTTACATACTCTAACAATGATCATTTAACTATGAGCATTATGGTAGTTGGTATTCCTCCCTAATATGGTATATAACTATCAAGGAAGTGGAGTGTTGCAATGGGACGAAGTCTTCAATGTGACCTGTCCTTTTCTACTTTCCACATAGGAAACAAAGCCATCAAAGTCAATAAAGAGCCTAGGATTACTCATATCATTAAGGATAATATAGATAATTATTTGAAATGTTTCCTTGATACTAATGTAAATTCTTTTAGAGCTGAAATCATTATTCTAGAAACTAAGAAGATAGTCTTATTAATTACATAGGAAGAAACTAGGTGTCTTAATTCACAAAGGCTTTGGGTTATATATTTTGATGAGGCTAGTTCTAAGGAAGGATCTAGGGTTGGAGTGGTTTTTGTTTCACCAGAAAAGAGTAGATTTAGATACTCCTTCACTTTAAATTTTACATGTACAAAAAATATAGCATAGTATGAAGCACTTCTACTTGGATTGGTAGCAGTTGCTATCATGGGATTAAGAAGTTGCATGTTATTGGTGACTCTAAGTTGATGGTGTCTCAAGTTAGACAAGCTTATGCATCCAAGAACAAGATGTTGAAGTAGTATAAGAATATTTTTTGGGATAAAATTGAAGCATTTGATGCATTTGGAATAACTTGGATGGATAGGACAAAAACTAGAATAGTTGATATGCTTGCCAATGTGGCTAATAAACCTGATGATGTGCCTTTCACTAGAGTCTCAAAGATTGAAGTGCAAAATAGGCCCTCTATTCTTGATAACATAGAAAAATGGAAAGTATTTAGAGGATGACAAATATATAATAAATTTCTTCCTAAGTTAAGACAAGTACCATGTGTTGGTGTTTTCTTGTAGTGCCTTTATTGAGACTATGGATGGGAAAGAAACTATTTTTGGTCAAGAAATATTGTAATTTAAAATAAAGAAGGTTCCAAAATAATTGGTAGTATTAGAAAGTATTTTTAACAACTGAGATAGAATAATTAGAGGAGATCAATTTGGCAAAAAATGAATCTCCAAAGAAGGTGTATATAGGTAGAAATCTATCTCCTTCCAAAAGAAAGTCATTGGTTGATTTATTAAGAAACTTTAGACATGTGTTCTCTTGGTATTATGATGATCTAAAGATCTATTGAAGCATGTTATTCACCTCAAAGATAATGTCAAGCCATTTAGGAAAAAACATAGACCTATAAACCCCACTTTATCCCCAAAAATGCAAGAATAATTAATGAAACTCAAAGATGGAGGTATCATCAAGCTCATTAGACATTCTACTTGGGTTTCAATATTGGTACCAATTAGAAAGAAAAATGGAGATATTAGACTATGTGTGGACTTTAGGAATATCAATATTGCTTCTTTAAAGAACAATTATGGTTTACCCAACATGCAAACTATGTTGCAATAGGTCACTGGCCCTAAATTGATGTCCATGATGGATGGGTTTTCAGGCTATAATCAAGTATTTTTTGATGAAGTTGAACAATATAAGACTACTTTTACAACACCATGGAGAACTTATGTATATGTTAGAATTATTTTTGGCTTGATTCATATATGGGAAACTTTCCAAAGAGCCATGGATGTTTCTTTTGCTGATTATATAGACAAGTTCATGGTGGTGTACCTGGATGACCTAACTAGCTATTCTAAGAAGGTAGAATATCATTGTAAGAATTTGGAGAAAATCATTATAAAATCCCTAGAATATGGAGTTTCTTTGAATCTGAGGAAATGTACATTTGGAGTTACAGAGGGAAAACTTCTTGGCCACATAGTATCCAAGGATGGGGTAAAAATAGATCCAAAAAGGGTTGCCACTATTGATAAAGTCCATAAGCCTAAGAATGTTAAAGGAATCCAATCGTTCTTTGGTAAACTTAATTTTTTGAGAAGATTTATAAAAAAAATTGTAGAGATTTAATCTCCAAGATGCTAAAAAAGGGAGCAATGGTCAAGTGGGATGGAGAACATTTAGTTTCTTTCCAAGAGATAAAATATTCAATCAAAAATGTTCATGTACTTAGAATTCTAGATTAAACTAAGCCTATACATATCTTTTCATTTGTTTCTTTTCATGTAGTTGCAATAGTATTGCTTTAGAAAAATGAAGAGGATTTTGAACAACCTATTGCATTATTTGGTAAATTCCTTCAAGTTGTAGAGCTTAAGTATGATATAAGTGAGAAAAGGGCTTATGCCTTAGTGAAAGTAGTTAAGGATTTTAGATGTTACTTGGTTGGTGCCATAGTCATAGTTTTTGTCCCAAAAGTCATTGTAAAAGATATATTCTCTTAACAAGAGGTATGAGGAAAAAAATGTAAGTGGATAAACAAAATCCAAGAGTTCAACATAGATGTTTAAATCCTAGGGTTGGTAAGAGGCCAAGGTTTAGCAAAGTTAATGGCACAATCTAACCTAGATGCTAACCAAATTAATCTTGTAGATGAAGATTGCTTCCCTTCTACTTGCGATTTGGGCCAATGTGATTGGTACAAGGATGTCATTCATCACTTGCAACACATCGATGCTCCACCTAGCATGATTGATAATGAAAAGAGATCATTGAAATGGCAAGAAATAAGGTACATTATTGTAGATGGTAAAAACTTTGGTGGAGAAATATTGAAGGATTATTACTCAAATGTGTGGATTGGGAGGAATCAACCAAGATCCTAAATAAAATGCATAGTGGAGTCTATGTAGGACATTACATGGCCAAGCCAACAGCCCACAAAGTGATGAAGGCTAATTTTTGATGGCCAAGTTTATTTAAAGATTCTTGTCATTTTGTTAGGAAGTGTGACCCCTATTAGAGGTTTTTTGATAAATTAAATTTTTTTGGGAACACCCCATTAAAGCTAGTGGAGGTTTAGGCACCTTTTCAACAATGGGGAATTGATTTTATAGGAGATATATCAAATAAATCATGTAGTGGTTATTCATGGATCATTTTAGCTATTGATTATTTCACAAAATGGATAGAGGTTATCTCAACAAGATGAGAAACTAGTAAAGTTTTGAATTATTTTTTGTTGACTAACATAATTTATACAATGTTTAGGTGCCTAGAGATAATTATGATAGACAATGCAATGTATTTTAGATTTGATGAATTTATACAATTCTATGAATAGTATGTTATTACGAGGTCTACTTCTTCCCCTTATCATCTTCAGGGAAATGAGTAGGAAGAATCCACAAATAAGAGTTTGTTGAATATAATCAAAAAGATTCTAGATGAGAATAAGAAGGAATGGGACTCTAAATTACCTCTAGTAGTTTGGGTAGATAGGGTGATAGTCAAGAAATCCATTAAATAGAACCTTTTGACCTATTATATGGGATTCAAGCCAGATTAACTCAAAACAATTTGATGAGCTTTTACAAATTTATCCAGGAGTATGATGAAGATCTAGTGGATGATATGCAAGAAAGGATATATGAACTTTTTGGGTTAAATAAACATAGAAGAGAAACATCTGCAAGAAATTTTAAATTATAGTTGCAAATAAAACACTTGTTTGAAAATAAGATTAGTAGAGAGAAAATTTGAAGTAGATGACATGGTACTACTATAGAATGCAAGACTTGATGACAAGGTAAAACTAGGGAAGTTTGATCCAATTTGGTTAGGCCATTATCTCGTCCATGAAAAGTGGGGTGAAGATTCAGATTATCTAAAAGAACTTTTTGGTGACCTTCTTAAAGTACCAATTCATGGATAGTTCTTGAAGAGATACTTCAGTTAAGAGGTATTATTTTTTGATGAATAGTAGTGTAAGCTTTTAAATATTGTATATATTGTGTATAGTACATTGGTTTGTTGGTTTGTGTTGTTTTGGTTTAGTGCTCTCTAGTCTTGTCAAGTGTGTGGTCTGCTATAACGAGAGATTCTAAATCCTTACATGGATGCAAGCTATCCGTCATCCCTAGATAAAGCCATTTTTATCATATTTTGGAATAGGATAGTTAAAATTTTAAGGCATGTATGTTGAGCTTCAAAATTACTTTTTTTGGGGGGGGGGGGGGGGGGGGGTGTGGGGGTGATAGGGGGGTTAGAAGCCCTATTTTGTCCTTGTTTTCCTTTCTACTATGTTGTTTCTTTTTTTGCAATTTTAATCCTTGGGTTAATCCTTTATGTTTGCAATGTTGTAGTCAAAATGGGTTGGTATTACTTTTAAGTTCTAATTTTTTAATTCCTTTGTAAGTGTCATATCTCTAATTTAATGGTTTTTAACTATCTTGTGGTCATGATGGTGCAGTGTGATTTGTTGGGATCTATGCAATATCTCCACAGTTAGTAATGATGGGTCAAATAGGCCAGCGATGTCACAAGGGATCATCTTAATATAAGATCACTAGGACTATGAAGGTTCACAAGTCTATTGTGTAGAATGATCTGGGAAAAGACACATTAAAAAAATTATGGCGAAGATGGTGCTCATCGAATCATGTGGGCCCCTTTTTTGGTAATTCTATGTGTTTGTAACATTATGATATGACTAAATTGAAGGTTGAGAAACAATGATCAATGGAAAAGATGAACTATGATGCTCCTTTACAATTTTAGGTTCCTAGTATTGATATTAAGTGGCAACATAGAGATTAACCATGCTCACAGCATTGCATGGTTATGAATGCAATCTAACACTAGAAAATATCAAAAAGGTTATCTATTACAAAATTTTGTTCATGTTGGGTCTCGTGACTTAATGGCATGAATTTAACAAAGGGTCATGAATTAGTGGATGGTAAAATTTAACAATTGTTTTCTACTTCATCAGGTATTCTAAAAGCAATAGAGAAGAAAAGTGCAATGTTGTGATCAACTATGGTTAGCACTACACCTGTTCTTTAATGACTTCCATTTTCATAACTATTGTGACCTACTGACTAAAGGATAATATAATTATTTTTGTTTAGTGAAGCTAGAAGTTAAATAGGGAACATGAACCAAGAGGTGGAGATAAATTCTATACACAACATCATGGAAAGTTGGACATGTTTTTATTAAGGACTCATGATATTATGAAAGGTCAAGGTTGCTAAGTCTTCACATTGTCACGACTTGATCATTTAGGCAAGTGACAAATTTTGAGAAGTGGAGATGGGTAAGAAAAGTGGTTACCAATACATCACTACTCTTAAAGTGAAGCTACATTATAAAAATGGTAATTTCCCATACACAAGTTGAATGATGATGGGTAGTACGAAAGTCATAAAGTGAAAATGCAAGTGCTTTTTTGGAAATTTTAAAGATTTCATGCATGTTTCCATAAATGCCATTAATGAAAATTTTAAATCACAGAAGCCATTAAAGGGTTTATATAACAAAGTTTCTTATCAGTAGTCTCAGATAAATTGATAGTGCAAAAAAGAGATCTTGATAAATTATTTGAATTGCAAAGAATGGTACAAGAGGAAGGGAAAATATTTTCTCAAGTATAAGTCAAGGAGATCCCTACTAGTGTTATGCAAACAAAGACAAAAATCCTTAATCCATTCATAAATGAATAGGTGTATTTCTTGTCGAGCTCCTCAAATGTGTAGTCCATAACTTCCTATGTTTTGAAGCATCCATACAATTTTTGTCAAGATACAATTGTACCTGAGAGAAATGGGAATGACTTATTATAGTTCTTCTACAATGATAGGTTAATTAAGCCTCCAATTTCAAATCCTTGGAATAGGAATTTGGGTAAGCTAATTATACTAGACGTTTTTGTTAATGTAGACCTACTAAAAGCTTTAAATAAAGAATATGATCCAATTAGTCATGCATTTCACAAAAAGGATAAAAGTGTCTTGTGTACATTGGATAGGGAAACATTCATAGAGTTTTTTGATTTAGGAGGACCCATGACTGTTACAATTTATTTGGAAAACTTTGAAGGGACTTTCAAGACATAAAAAAGTTTCCTCACTGGGAAGGTTATGAAAAAATATAATCCTATGTCTTTGAAGGAGAATGGTGAAATTACAAGGAAAGTAGGAGACTCCATGTCCCTTGAATATTTCAAAATACATTTCCAAAATACTATCTTTGGTCTTAACAAAGCACTAGGACTTGATGGGACCATGAATGCTATTGGTGCTTTGTATATAATTGCATTGGATATATAGGATCAGCATACAAATATTATATATAATTATTTCACTCACATAATAAATGTTATCCACAATTAAATTGTTGTTGCACAGTACAAATAACTTAAGGATTCAAGTTTCACCAATATTCATTGTTAATGCATCTAATCATGTACAAGAATGTGGGGTATATCAACCCAAGTTTCATTGAAGAAATAAATAAAATGGGATAAAATTTACCTATGTAGCATTGGAAAATGGTATGGAAAATATTTTACCCTTATGCAAATTATCTTTCTTTTTAGAATGATTTTTTTAATCCTATTAAATATGCTAGGTGGTGTAATAGAGAGGGTCCCAAGGGGTGTTAGAAAATTACTGAAACCATCTAGGTGTTATGATGAGGATAGAAAAGTAAGACATGGTTGGGGATGCATTTTTCTATTTGATAATTTAACTATAATGAGGGTTTATGGATTCCTACAACCACCCCATCTTTTGCCTAAGTATATCCCTAAAAAATTAGGAATTATAGAACTTTTTGGCAATTGATTCTAATGAATAAGGAGTACTTAAGTCCCACTATCTAAATGGGTACTTTTCTTTATAGAGAATTCAAAATTGGATACTTTAATATAGTCAAGGACATAGTTGAAGAAATTAATGCATTCATTAGAGTGTTTAAGTTACCAATTGCACCTGCAAGGACATATGATCCTAATGATGTTGTTAAGGGAACCTTGAGATAGGTGAGGAGATACAATTTTCCTCAAAGGAAAAAAATATGGGAGAAGGATGTCATTACTTATCTTTTGGAGGAAGAGGTATGCAAAGATAGAGTTTTGAAATGGAGAGAAATAATAGAAATTGAAGAAGAAATGAAAAGGATTTACCCTTCATTCAAGGGTTTTTATCATGAAGAAAAATATTTGGATAGGTTTGATAAATGCCTTCAAAATTTTCAAGAGATATTATCCCAAATGTCTGCAGAAGTGAAAGATAGGTTAGAACCTGAGTCTCCTAAGTTAGACATTATGCTAGAGGTTGATGAGGAAGAAGAGCAACCTGGAAGCTCATCTTGGGCCCAAGGACACAAGAAGATATATAAATTGATTGAAATGCCACATCAGGATAGGAAAAGACCCTCCAAATCATGCCAAGAAAGAGTAGATACTTCAATGATTTAAGGCACAAATGTTTGATGAGGCAGGCCACTGAAAGTGAGAAGATTCCCAAAAAGATAGAGCTTGAGGCCAAAATGATAGATGATAGAATCATACAAGCTTAGGAATTCTTGGATGATGATGATTTTATAAAGAATGAGAAACTCAAAAGTTTTATTTTTAAATTGAAACAAAATGAAATATCTTTGCAATTATAGCAAGGAGATTCAGATGAAAAGGTGGTTGAGTTAGTGGAAAAATTTACAAGAGTATAATCCTAATAGTGAAACCCTTACTATGGAAGAAGCCAAATACTTATTATGCAGAAGTGGAATGCTATAATTTCTAGGCTAGCAAATGAGTTCCTCTTTCATGCTTGACTAGATCAAGAGATAGGAGAAATCTATATCTTTTGAAGATGTCAATATAACTAGAGAATTAAAAGGATCTATTTATAACATTGATTCCCACACTATGGAAATATGGAGTATTTCTGTAAACTATGACAAACCAACATTAATGAAAATCAAATATTTCCCACAAGGGAATGTAATTTTTTGGAGTGTTCAATCCACTCATGGAGATCATATTTATAATATTATGAGTTTAGTGTCACTTATGGGAAAGAGTAAAATGGATTTACTTGAAGAGTAACTATATTAGGCCAATGGAAAATATGTAAATACTGGAAAATAGTATGAGGGGAATATGAAGAAGACATATGTATTGGAAAAAAGAAATGATGAATTGGAAAATGAATTAAAAACATTGAAGGTTGCTACCAATCCCATTACAAAGGTCATTGATAATGAAACACAAATAAAAGGAGATGTATTCGACATGGATGGAGTAGAAAATTAGCCAATGTATATGGATGTAGATGAATAAGAGAGAGATAAGAAAGTGGAAGCAAGGACAATGGAGAATATTCTTGCCCACAAGATAAAACAAATCTCATAGAACATTCATAGTAGTTATATCTCACTACAAGGTGTAGAATAACAATGTTTTGAGGCATTATCTTTGTTTTACCCTTTGTTCACTAAGTGGGGCCCATACATGAAATTTTTTGATAAGCTTGTTCTAATGTTAAATCAAAAGAAAGAGTTGTCAAAAGAAATTATTATTCTAACTAGAAAACTAATTAACAAGGTTGAGGAGTTGGATGGTTTTTCTTGGGGAAGATGCAAGTAATCCAAAATAAGATGAAAACTATTATTGAAGGTCACCTAGATTTGTGCCAAAAATCATTAATGATGAAGGTAATTTGAAAGAATGGCAGGAGTGGTCTATAATGATGAAACTAATGTGGAAATAATACATGATATGATTGATGTCCTGTACAAAGTTGATATGGGCATGAATAGATTTGTTGCAGAAGTAAAAGCTATATTAGATTCAAAATGTAATAAATGTTTGGATGATATAAATACTATTGGAGGTTCCACCTAGCTAGAAATTGAAACTAATATTACCATATTGGAGGTATAGCTGGAATCAAAGCATTTCCATTTATAGATAGTGATTGAATAGGCTAAAGGAAGTTTCACTAGCAAAAAAAGGAAGGAAAGCCAATTCAATGAGATACTTTACTTCCATGGCTGACCTACTATGGGTATTCTCACATTACAAATAGAAAGTTGATCCTAAACATCTATAATGACAATTGTCCAAGTTTTGGTTATCTCCATATTTTCTCTTTCTTTCGTTTTGTCTTTTTGGAAAAGCATCATGACAAGTAAAAATGTGACATGTGTAAGTCATTTCCATTGTGAAGCTTCTTGTAATCCTTCTTCAATAAAAGTATTCCCAAGGCTTGGAAAGATGGTCCAAAAAATGATTGAAAATTAAAGTATTTTTTTCTCATTTTTTGAGTCATTCCTGTAGTGTATGGTTTCTTCTCCAAGATTGTTAATGGAAAATGCACAAAGAAATCAAAGTTTTTGAGTCTTTTTTGAGTTAATTCTTATAAAAATTTATGTTGAATTGTATATTTTCAGAGAAGATAATACAAATGGAAAAAATATTGATCTCTAAATTTGGTTCTTGTCTCTGCTTGTATTACTTTTGATTTTCTGAGTTTCACTGACAAATTCTTTTGAATTCTCAATTGTGATTCATTTAGAATTACATCTTACTTCTTTCTAATGATCCAATTTATTTTTTAAATGCTTGATGTGAAATAAGATAATTAAAGTTTATCACAAGAAGATTTTGATAAGAATGAGATCTAAAATTTAGTGTTGATTTACTTGTTTTTCACAAAGTGATAAGTTAGATCTAATATTATGTGTCAAGTTTCATGAGTATCATCTAAAATGGAAAAAGCACTGATCATGTCTCAAATTACTTAAATATGGAGAAACTATATAGTGCAAAATCAACCAATTAAATTCTAAAAGTATTTTAAAATCATAGATACACAATATGGCCTACACTTGATTTGAGGAGGATTTAGGGTTTGAAAGAATAGCTATCTTGCATCCATTTTCGATATCTTGCATCCATTTTCAGTCCTTAATTTAGAAGAATAATAGGCATCCATCTATTATATTGGAATTTATGTTAGGAATCAATAGAAATGGAGAGGATTTATAAATTCCAAGGTAAACCCAACTGAAGCTTGCAGAGTTCAAAGGCAAGAAGACTAATGGTCTTAATAGTTGGCCCTTTTGATTTTCTTCTAGAATTCTTATTATGATTTGTGGCTAAATCCTATGTGTTCTATGTAATTTCAAAAGGTAGTTAAAATCTTGTCAAATTAGGAGCCAACATGGTCATTAAATTTCTATTGAATGGGTGCATAGTAAAACATCTTTCTAAGTCAAAAATCTTTTTTTTGGTGGCTAATCCTCCTTCATTGCAATTAAATTTGGGTATATTAAATCTTTATAAATATTTCATTTGGCTTACAATGTGATTTTGGTGATCCTCCATAATCCTTCTTGTTCCCTAAGACCACAAGTACATGAATGGTTGGCTTCTTACTAATTTATCTTATTCTCCATTTGTTCTAGTCTTTGCATAATTTATTTCATTAGTCTCCTAAGTTAGACTGCTCCATTTTCATCTTCCTAACTTCCACTACCTTTATTCCTATTTATTTCTCCTCTCTCCTTGAGACTTTACATGTTTCATTGTTGGGGGTGAGTTGTTCACTCTACCCCTTCTGGCCCTTTGTGTTTTGGTAGGTATCCTAAAGTTAAAGAGTTCATAGGTAAGGTGAGAGTTGTTTTACATTCCCTATTCAAAAGTTTTTCTAAAATATTAAGCCCTATAGATCCCAATGTACCAACCTAGGGCTATGATACAAAAATGCAATACCCTTCCAGTGAACCTAACAAGATAAATCTAATTCTAGTAAGCTAGATAAGTTTTTTTTTAATGTCCAAAATGTTCCCTAAAAATTTATTCCTTGGATCACTTTCTTTTTTAACATCTTATTCTATTAATCCAAATCATAACCCATCTTTAAGTTATACTCTTAACAATGCATTAACCAATCATGATTCAAATAATAAGCAAAGATCATTAGAAAATCTTATTTTATTTTGAATAATTGGACATAACATTATCTCATATTTTATAGAATCTTTACAATGTATATACCAACATTGAATTGACAAAAGAGAGATAACCACATATCCTTTCACATTTATAGATCTCAAGTGCATTTCCATTCCTATCTACCATCCCTTTTACATAGCTTTTCTTTTAATACATCAACAATTTTCCCTTTTCAATATACATCATTTTAGATAACATCAAATACAAGAATTCAAGAACACCTTCAAATATCCTCAAGAGTTCAATCCAAAAATCTTCATGAAGGAATTCATTTTCAAGCCACGGATATGGTGGAATACAAACACCACTGAGAGGGGGGGTGAATCAGTGGTTTAAAATATTTTTCAAAATTTGAAACAATTACAAGTTCTAAAAATTTAACATGTGAGCAAGATAGTTAATGAATAAAAAAGTGACATAATATTTTAATGTGGAAAACCCCTTAGGGTAAAAAACCACTTTGAATCTGAAACTTTATTGGCCTCTTGGGAAAATATTTTAGAGATACAACTCTAGGAAGCACCAACACCCTATTTTAGAAACACCAATTTCAAGGAACGCCAATCCCTTACATCTAAAGCATCAACTTTCAAAATAAACTAATGAGATATAAAATTTAGAGGATCATCTCTATTACAACACAAATCATGAATTGCTAATTTCAAATTCTTTTTGAAAACATAATGTAGGATATACTTCTATTCTCCTCAAAACAACCAATATCCAAATATATAGTCTTTTTCCATTAAAAGATCTAATCAAGCACTAATATGATTGAATTAAGAAGAAATATATAACCATCCTTCTACCTCTAATAAAATTCTACAATGAAAATAAAATCACAAATATGAGAATAGAAGCATAAAGCATTACCCTCTTCTTTGTTGTTAAAAATATACCTACAAACTATTTGGTCTACAAGGAATTCCACACCAATCCTGCAACTTCTGTCAAAACCACCTATTGGATGTTTTAGAGGAATGTATCCTCTACTTATAAACTAATAAATTTGAAATTTTTGAGGTAGGTACATACCCCAAACTTCCATTAGACCAAAACTATTTTTTATAACCATATTCTAAACCAATATGAACATTAAGTGTTAATTGTATAACACTTAAATATTTGTCTTGAAAAAGTTTTGAACAATATTGAAGGACATAAAATAAGATAATTGCATGATGTTAACAATACCATATGCTCATTATAATTTTATTATTGACATCAATGACAACAATCAAAGACCAAATACCAAGGGTTCAACATACTCCCCCTTAGCATTGATGTCAATGCCAACTTCCACCTGTATAACCATGTGTACCTATATATCTTATATTTGTACTAGTATATCCATGTGTACATGTACATCCTATATTTGTATCTATATATCCATGTGTACCTATACTTGTATATCCATCATGTAGACATCTTCATCTTCATTTTTCTCCCCCTTTGACATCAATGACAAAGGAGATATACCAATGTTTCAGTGTAATAAAAAGATAAGAAAAATATCCTCCCCCTGAAACCTATCACTCTTTTATGAACTTATGCAAGGGAAGAGAGAGATAAAACCCCCTTACAAACCAATCTAGCCTTGTTCCTTGATATCTTTCCATTTTCATCAAGTTTATTTCTAAAGATCCATTTAGCGCCTATTACATTTTTATCGTCAAGTCTAGGCACTAATTGCAAAGTTTTATTCTTTTCAATTTGAATTAATTCCTCTTTCATAGAATTAACTCATAAATCATCCATACTATATTCTTTATATGATTTAGGTTCAATTTGAGATAACAAAGAAATATTATCGCATTCACTAAATGTAGTTCTTGCTCTTGTTTGAATACCTACATGTTTATCCCCTATAATTTTTTCTTGAGGATGATACTTCTTCAATCTTGTACCTGTGGGTTTCGGTGTTTCTATTTGATTTTTTATGTCTTCTTCACCTTTATCAACTTTATTATCTGCTTCTTTACTTCATCAACTTTATTATCTACTTCTTTCAAGTCTTTATCACTATCTTGTAGGAAAGTATTATCCATTCTTGTTCCTTTTTATCCTACACAACTTCATCCACTTTCACATGTACACTTTCAATAAGTTTATTCAACCTTTTATTAAAACATTTTTAAGCTTTATTTGAGAAGAATATCCTAAAAATATTCCTTTATCATATCTTGAATCATAGCTCCTATTTTATCATCAGAATTCTTAATGAAGCATCTACTTCCAAAAATTCTAAAATGCTCAACAAAAGCAAGATGTCCATACCATAACTCATAAGGAGTGTACTTAGTTTTTGCCCTTAGTTGTGCCCTATTTGAAATATATATTGATGTGTGAACTTCTTCTTTCTAATACCTATGTGGTACTTTAGATTCATCTAACGTAGTTCTTTCCATTTCTTTCACTATTCGGTTCTTTCTCTCAACAACTCCATTTTGTTGAGGTGTCCTAGATGCTACATATTATCTTTTGATACTATATTTTTTTATAATAATAGACAAATTAAGCTTAAGTAAACTCACCACCTTTATCTAATCATAAATATTTAATCATCATGTTTGACTCATTTTCAACCATTTTCCTAAAAATCTTAAACTTGTTAAATGCCTTTGATTTATGCTTTAAGAAGGTTACCCATGTCATTCTTGTATAACCATCTATAAAAATCATAAAATGCTTTTCACCATTTAATGACATTGTCCTTGTAGGACCACATAAATTAGTATGTACTAATTATAGTAGCTTAGAAGAAAAATATTCTTTTGAAGGAAAAGACGCCTTTATTTGTTTACCATGTTGACACCCTTCACAAATAACATTCTCTGGCTTACTTATACATGGCATACCTCTTACTTTTTTATGCTTACTAACTTCTACCAAGATGTCAAAATTCAAGTTCCTAAGCGTTTTGTGCCATAACCAACTTTCATTCACCTATCCCATAAGACAAAAATCTTCATGATTGTTAGTATTTGTGATATATTCTAAATTGTATACATTCCCTTTAGATATTTTACCTAATGCAACCAACTCTCTAGATTTTAATTTGATTTGACAACCATGGTCAACAAAAACAACTTCATATCCATGATCACAAATTTGACTAATACTTAGAAGATTGTACTTTAATCCATCAACATAATACACATCATGAATCAACATTTTGTCACTAAGCATCAAAAAGCCCAAACCTTTAATTTTTCTTGAAGAATCATCACCAAAACTAACATTGCCACTTTTGTAGTTAATCAATTTGTCAAACTTCATTTTATCTCCTATCATGTGTCTAGAATAACCATATCAATTATCCATAAGTCCTTTTCTTCAGAATGTAGATCCATTTGAACAAACATAGACTTATTAATCTTAGGCCTCCATATCTTAGTCACTTTAGTATCAAATTCTTTATCAATTTGTAGGCTAGCATAAGATTGATCATTCTGAATTGACTTAGTTTTGCAATTACTCATAGCATGACCAAAGAGATTGCATTTTTAACATCTTAGAAAATTCATTTTAGGAAAGGAACAACCAAAATGAAACTTTGAATATCTCCTTGACATGTATCTACAATTACTTATTCTATGTCCATATTGGTGACACATGAAGCAATACCCATCAAAGAAAGGAGTGAACTTGTTTGAGTATCTCCTACCCATGAATTAAGTGTTTGATATAACCTGATTTTTATCATTACAAATCCGATTAAAATCTGCATTTTTACCTACATTTGAAGTGGTAGTATTCTGATTTGTATCCTTACTTTCAGATTTAAATATCTCAAATAAAGATTTATCTTTCTTGTCACTATAATAGTGTCCAAGTTCAAAACCAACTCCTGTTAGATCATCAATTCTTCTTTGTTTCCTTAACATATCATCCAAAGTAGTGCTCTCATGTTTTTCTAACTTTCTTATATATGATACTACTTCATTCATTAACCTTGTTCATTCCTAATCTTTAGAACTTAACTCTTCCTTAGTGACAAAGACAATTCTCTTTTGTTCCTCAACTTGTAATTCCAATTCTATAGCTTGTTGATTTAATTCCTTAGTTTCTTTTTCAAAGTTCTCTTTTTCCTTAATGAATTTATTTTCTTGAACACTTAAATTCCTTTTTAATTCCTTGATCTTTTTAAGTGCATAAAGAAATTCACATTCTAAATCAGCCTCAACAAGTTCAACATCATCATCACTATCTGATTCTTCGCAAGTGGTTTCTATAGCCATGAATGAAACTTCATTTTCATCACATTCAAAACTAATAGATTCACTATCTGATACACTAGCAATAAAACTCCTTTTCTTCTTAAAGAACTTCTTTTTGTTATAGAATGTTGTTTTACTTGATTTCTCTTTCTCATCATCTACTTCATCATGACTATTATAAGGACATTTAGATGAAAAGTTTCCTATTTTACCACAATTAAATCATTTGAAAGGGAGTTTACCTTTGTATTTACTTGTTCCTTTATTAAAATTCTTTGATAAATGTACTTCAAGCACATCAAGATCTCCTGATTCTGAAGAGACTTGTTTCACTTTCTTTTCCACCTTGAATGTTGTTTCTTTTCTTATAGATCCTTGCTTGCCAAACTTTCTCATTTCATAAGATACAAGTGCTCTATGAATATCTTCCATTGTATACTTGTTAATTTCTCTAGTTTATTCTATAGAACATATTTTAGAATCAAATTTATCAAGAAGAGATATCAAAAATTTCTTTACAACATCAATATCATCAATTTTTCATGAAGTCCTCTTATGCCATTTATAGTTTCATCTATCTTAAGGAGATAGTCTTCTACCTTTTTTAATCATTACCCATCTTAAGGTCTTCAAACCTTGATTTTAAATTTTGTATCTTGGCTTCTTTAACTCTACATTACCATGATATGTGTTTTTCAATTTTTCCCATACTTCTTTAGAAGAACTGCAATGCATTACCTTAACAATAACATCTTTAGATAAACTGTTAAGTATAGAAAAGCTAGCTTTTTATGCTTCCTCTTTTCATTAGGATTTGTAGGAAAAGTATTATGAACTTTATAACCATTAAAAAATTAATCCCAAACATCAAAATTAATAGATAAAAAATATGTTTGCATCATTACTTCCCAAAAAACATAAAATGATCCATCAAAAATAGGAACCTTTGAAGAACTATCTTGAGTCATAAAAAATAAGTATTCCACTCAACCAAAATCTACCCAAAGTTGTTAAACTTGATATAGGGAACCTTTCTTTGATACCACTTGATGGAATACAAACACCACTAAGAGGGGGGGTGAATCAGTGGTTTAAAATACATTTCAAAACTTGAAACAATTACAAGTTATAAAAATTTAACACATAAGCAAGATTGTTAATGAATAACAAAGTGACACAATATTTTAATGTGGAAAACCCCTTATGGTAAAAAACGAAAATATTTTAGAGCTACAACTCTGGGAAGCACCAATACACCAATTTCAAGGAACACCAATCACCTACATCTAAAGCACCAACTTCAAAAATGAACAAAGGAGATATAAAATCACAGGATCATCTTTGTTACAACACAAATCATGGATCACTAGTTTCAACTTCTTGTTGAAAACATAATGCAGGATATACTTCTATTCTCCTCAAAACATCCAATACCCAAATATATTATCTTTTTCCATTAAAAGATCTAATAAAATACTAATATGAATGAATGAGGAAGTAATATATAACCCTTATTCTACCTCTAATAAACTTATGCAATGAAAATCAAATCACAAATATGAAAATAGAAACATAAAGCATTAATATATAACCCTTATTCTACCTCTAATAAACTTATGCAATGAAAATCAAATCACAAATATAAAAATAGAAGCATAAAGCATTACCCTCTTCTTTGTTGTTAAAATCTACCTCCAAACTATTCAGTCTACAAGGAATTCCACACCAATCCTACAACTTCTATCAAAACAACCTATTGGATGTTTTAGATGAATGTATCCTCTACTTATAAACCAAGAAAGTCAAAATTTTGGAGGTAGGTACATACCCCAAACTTTTATTAGACCAAAACTGCTCAAAACTGGTAAAATTGTCATAACAATTTGGTGATTATTTTTGATAAACAGACTTTTCCTCTTTTCAAACAAGTGTTATGCAAAAAATAACAAAGACTCATTTTAGCTAACTCAAAGGCCTTTACAAAAAGGTATGATAGTTTAGAATTATCTAATAAAAAACCTTGTCGAATTGACCAAAACTATTTTTTATAACCATTTTCTAAACCAATGTGAACATTAAGTGTTAATTGTATAACACTTAAGTATTTTTCTTGAATATGTTGTGAACAATATTGAAGGACATCAAATAAGATAATTGCATGATGTTAACCATATCATATGCTCATTATAATTTCATTGTTGACATCAATGGAAACAATCAAAGACCAAATACCAAGGGTTTAATAGTAGAAGCCTCATGTTTTTCCACCCAATCATGTGGACCCTAAGGAACCACCCCTTGAGCTAGGAGTAAAACAATGATATAATAAGACCAAGGATAAATCTAGGGCTTAATTCCAAAATAAGGCCATTAAATAATTCATAAAGAAAGATCATAAAACTACAAAGGTAACCAAGGAAATAGGACAAGAGTGAGGATTGTGACCACATCTAGGTGAGTGTCATCATACATTCCCAAGGTATTGGGATAAACCACCTTGGATTAAGGCCATCGTGTCATACAGAACACCTTTTCCCTAAGTATTTCAACAAGGATAGGTATAGCCAAGTAATGTTGGGATCAACCTTTTGGTGTTTTTCAACTACTTCCTATAAACAATTGAATGTGTTCCTTATTTAGACCCAACTATAATGAAATCAAGATGGATTGCCTACTCTTTAGGCTCTACAAAACCAAGGTCGGTATACCTAAGGGATGGTTCAAATGAATACTACTGAGTAAGAATCTTTTAGTTTCATTATGATTCTCATCTCCTATCTCTGACATATACATAGTTTGTTCATTCCATGACATTTTAAAATGATATACATCCCTTATAAGTAGATTTGGTCACAATTCTCCTCAAGTTTACAAATATTTATGCCAAAAGTAGCTAACTAAGACTCAGAGATCAGATGCAAATGAGTGTTGACTAGTATTGATAAACTTCAACAGTAAAATAAAATGGATTTTGAAATTAAGTTTGATGGTTCTTCATGATCTTTCCTTCTATAGACTAAATATTTAGATCAGTGCCTAATCTATTGGGATCCAGAGTCTACTCAATTCCTAGATCTTACT
This sequence comes from Cupressus sempervirens, assembly GCA_028749045.1. Lineage (NCBI taxonomy): Eukaryota > Viridiplantae > Streptophyta > Pinopsida > Cupressales > Cupressaceae > Cupressus > Cupressus sempervirens. The sequence continues at coordinate 397,017,246 of CM053783.1, forward strand.
AATTGCATTATAATCAATATCATTGGCAATTCTGACTGAAACTCATTCTTATAGACATCCCTTCTATTATCATAGTAATCTTATCAATTTCATTGAAGCATTTACCTAGTTCTTTGAATTAAAAGAAATAGAAAATTGACATATGATCTGACTTAATTGTATTCAATTGAATAAGATTTGCTCAGAGGCAACCACATAACATGAATGGAGACAAGATTCAGCCAGAAAAATGTGGTGACAATTCATCTTTTCATTGATTTCTTTTGAAAAGTTTTCATACAATTGAATAAAACTCAAAATAACTCAAGACCAAGCATTTAGATCATGTCACACTAATAAAATTCTCATAAATTTGTAGGGAAAAATATCATAAAGTATATCTTTAAAAATGATGGAATAGACCTAGTTAAGACTTAAAAAGATAATAATTTGGACCCTTTCTCTAGCCCTAGGATCTTAGTTATATATTGTGAGATGCAACAAGCTTCAAGCTAAGAGAAAATAATAGCTATCCCTTAAGACAAAAGATATTTATATTCTATTTTCAAAAAGAAAAAAAATTGTGTAATAGAAAACTTATACATCATAGTATTCCTTTGGTAGGTCCCATTTTTGTTACACCTCCAAATGCTACTAATTCCATGATTGGCTCCTATGTTATTCTGGCTCTTTAGAATATGTAGCTATTAGACTAGCCAATGTTGTGTCTTGTTTTGGTACTTGAAAAACAACCTCAAATCAAGGGTTTTTATTGTTTTTATCATGAACCAATAAAACCACCTTCATTTCTACCTCTTCCTCTACCATGTCATCATTTTGGGCTTCTGTGCCTGCAACTACAATTGGTTGCTTTTCTTTGTCCTCCTCTTTCTTCTGATCTCGTAAAGGTGCATCAATGATTTGTACTTCATCTTGATCCATCTCATCACCATCACTTTCACCTTCTTCCAACTACTCTTTAGAAGCAATATCTACCATCCACTTGTCAAAAAGTTTGTCATCTAGCTAGTTAAATTGTACGATGTCATTTTGCTTCTTAATCACATATTCAGCCTCTTTATCAATGTTAACAAAATCTTGTTTTAAAGAATCAAAGAATAAATAGACCTTCACCATTTCTTCTGTTGTGGTTTCCCACCATGCATGTCCTATTTCATTTATTTCTTTATTTATTCTTAAACAAAATAAGTCATCTAATTCCTTGGCTCACTTATCTTTACTTTTCAATTTATTCTTTCTATCCAAAGCATGTGGGAATAAGTCAAATTTTACACTTTTGTACTTATCCAAGTAACTAAAAATTATTCTTTGTAACCCAACTCTTTTGTCATCAAAAACTGGGAGGTCACTAGTAATATAAAAAAAAAAAATCAATTTAGTCATGAGAAAATTCTATAATAGAGTAGCATAACAAAGTAACCTTTTTCCTCCTCTTATTCCACTTATTAACAATGGGTTTCAAAGTCTCTTCACTTGCTTTTATTTCCTCCCATATGTTTATTACCCTTTCTAACTGATCATAGAATAATGACCATTCAATTTTATCAACCAAATACATAAGATCCTTCCTTAATTTATCTTCATATTGCACATTTAACTCTACATGTAGTGCTCGTAGTTTTCTCTTCTCTTCAAAATCTTCAATTGTATAGTATTGTGGCCTTTTTGGAGTATCTAGCATTTCAATAAGAGGAGTGGATTTAAAAGGCTCCACCAGTGGGTGAGGGTATGTAAGGCTTGGCCTGGAAGACCGTCCCATCACTTTGTTTTCAAGTTCAACCCTTTTCTGAACTTCTTTATTGTAAGCCTCCAAAACTCTCTCATATTTAGCCTGTAATTCTAACCTTTCCCTCTCATCTCTCTCTACAATGGCCAAAGCTAGGTTGGATGTGTCAACATTGAAATGTGCAGCCTCCATATTAGTTCTATCTACTACCCTTTTGACAATTATATTGCCCATCAATCCAATATCATTTGACTGTGAGGAAACAGTCCTGGATCCCTTTCTTATGGGCCAAATAACTAAGGTAGGATGGTCTACATTGAATGTAGTACCTTTGATTTATTTCTTGTGTTGATCTTGCAAGTCTAATTTATTAGAAATAGAATTGAAAACTAAAGCATTTTCTATATCCCAATTGGGTAGCAGCAAAACACCTGATGCTTTCACTAGTTGTCTCCCTTCCTCAGGGGTCAGGTTTTGGAGTTCTTGCATCATTTCATCTTTTATTTGGTTTTGTATGGTTGCCTCCTCCATTTATGGATGGTCAGTCCTCAACTTATTGCACCTTTCCTCATATCTACTTATATTTGATCTCCATGCAAATCGGTAAAAAGCTCTTGACTTAACAAAATTGTCATCTAACAAAAATTCATGGTTGGCTTGTTTGATTATAGGGTCCAATTCCCTTCCTTTATAATCTTCCACTGTCAAATCAAGGCTTGAAATTAGAGGCTCTTGAGGGTTTCCCTTATCCAGCTCTACTTGGGTAATAAATACTCCCCCTTGAGACCCTAGTTGTTCAACTTGCTCCCTAGTGAGCTACTCCTCTCTAATCTGCAAAGGGTATTGGGTAGGTGAATACTCCTCAATGTGAGGACATTTCTATTTTATTATTTTTTGCCTCTTAGGGGAGGGCTCATCGGGCCTCTCTTCCAAGACAATGCTAGTGGATCTTATTATTTGTTTGCCTTTATCCATAGTGATCTTCTTATTTTGGATCACATTATAACCTAACCTTTTTTGGACAATCAATTGTCCTATTCCCATATTGGGAGTGAATGCAAATCTCCTCATAACCTCTTTGGCCTTATCTAGATATGCATTAATAAAGAATTTTTTTTCTTATTCATGGTTTCCATTATTTTAGGAAAGGTAATCATGAGTTTATTGATTCTATCTACCTCTGTTACTACATTACCAAGAGTCACATAATCTTTGTCAAAACAATGAATAAATTCCAAAACCCTTGAGAAAACCCTCCATTTTTCCTTCATGGTCTCTTGCTCCTGCAAGGAGAACTCATTTCTAATTACATCCTTAGGGTAATATGGTTCATGCTTTATAGAACCAAGCTTAGCCCAATGTCTAAAAACCAAATCATAGAATCCCTCAATATCACAAAAATGGGGATGGGATATTGCCATCTTATACTGGTCTAGTAATTTGTATAAAAACAACCAACCACCCTTTGTGATCACAAATTGGTGAACTACAATACAAATTGGGAAAATTGAACCTCTTTATCATTTTACCAAATAATTTTACTCCAATGCTCCCAGCTACCATAGTATCTCAGCTATCCCCACCTTTAGAGGCACCTAGTAGGGCAATACATGAGGATTCCCCTTGAAACCATAAACTTTAAACATAGTAGAAACAGAGTATGGTATAATGTCTCCCTAGTTATCTAATACTTTCAATCCAGAGGGGTTATCCATGGGTCTAATAAAATTTACTAGTGCTTTAGAAACTCTTGGATTGTCACTTAATAAAAGGCACCTTAACCTTGAGGTGAAATACCTATCAAACCTGACAAAACTAACATTTTATGCATCCCAAGTCAAATATGCACTCCACAACTAAACTAGCAAAGTTTCTCCCTCCTGTTCTCTACTGAAATCCATTTCTTTGCCAAAATATGTTACACCTTTAAATAAGAATGTATGCATCAATAGTGAATAATGACCAAAAGTTTTTTCCACCTTGCCCTTAGCAATCCCAACTAGGCCTATATGGATTTCTTTAACTAAGTATGAGACAAAATCAAAAAGAATGTCAATACCAAAAGAATAAATCTGAGCCATCATATACATAAAAACTTATAGGCATAAAAGTATGCTCATCCTCACTAAAAACCCTACACAGAGTCCTATATATCTCCATAGCCAGAGAAGTGAAATATTCCTTCTTGAAAGGTTCCCTAGTAGATTTTGTGATCATTGGTAAGTTCCCAATTGTTCCTATGTTTTCCCTTAATGAACCTTGTCTAATCTTATCCCTCTTAGATGTATATTCTTTTTCTAATTCTTGTAGGTCAATAGGGATATGATATTCTAACAATGGCTCAAGACCAAAAAATTCTTGAATCTCCTCAAGGCTTATGGTGATGAGACATTCACCATCCAACCTCCTCACTACTCTGATTGTTGGATCATAATTTTTAGCAATGACCTCTAATAGGTCATAATCCATGAAAGCACTAGGGACCACTAGTTTTCCTAGGTTAAAGTTCTAGATGTTCCCATGAGGGGCAAACAACTTCCTTTCTAAGAACCATTTTTTGAAAAGAAAAAACACTATTTGAGAAGTCTTAGTGTCCCAAACCCAGTTTCCCTTATCATACAATCCATCAATGATTTTGAGTCCAGGGTTCAAAGTTGTTAATTTTTTCACTTGGGTAAATTTATTGGTGGATTCAGGCAACAATTCAAGGAGCCCATCATGTATGTTTCTAGACAAATAATCAACCTACGCTGAGAAAACCTTCTTTGGAGGCATGGTGAATGACTTTGCAAAAAAATAGAAAACATTTTTGTATATGGTGAGAAAAAAACTTACTTTGACTCTTTGCTACCTCTGGAAATTCTACAATATTTTGTGGACAAGTTGCAAATCTTTCACGTTGTGTTCACCTAGTGCAAATTCTCAGTAGCTTTGAATTCTTTGAAAGCCTAGATATTTTGTATGAAAGAAATGATAAGATTTTCTTCAATATACTCTATTCTTGGTTCACATGAGGAGTTTTAAACCTTCATAAATGAACTATAAAGAGAACAGAGTGGCACCACCTTCTAATTTTGAAAATACATCATCGATCTGAGAAAAAACTGATGATCCAAAAATAAAAACAAGAATAACTCATTTTCCACTCACCAAGCTAGAAGTCAACCCAATTAGCTTTCTCCATATAAGCTTTTCTTTCATTACTAGCAATTTAGATTGGTCCCACTGGCACTTTGTGGACACATGTCACCTCCTTGTCATGACGCCATGCTTAAATAGTGAGCAAATTCTTTATGCAACATAATGACCATCGCCGATTCCACTTCAATCTAACAATGTGTATTTGATCAGTGATTTAATGTGACTATGGTGGGTCCATCCTTTTCTTTCCTAGGTCGCTATCACTACCCTTAAAAAATGAGCAAGTCCTCATAATGACTTAGGAACAATCATTGATTAACTTTGATCTAATGGTCTTGAATCTTCATCTGCCCTTTTTTTTAGTGTGTTACAATGTCATATGTGACTTGGCAATATTCTGACAAGATGGAAAACCATATAATATTTTAATCCTTTCCATAACACCATAAAATTGAGCCCCTTCATGTTTCATCTTTTTCATTAAGGTGCTATGTTGCTACCGACACTCATTATGGATTTTTTAGTTGCAACATAGCGATCTCTAGCATGCATGCTTTAACCGATGCCAACATGTCACACTAGATACCTGACTCATCTCTAAATAGGAGACTCTTGGGACTCGCCCTTTAAATGTTACCACATTTCTTTTTTTTGTCAAGGTGCTATGTAGCTACTGGCAGGATTCCTTCATTTTCTGGTTGAGACATAGTGACTTCCTTTAGACTTTTGAAATTTTGGTACCGAGAAAGTTCACCATGTTTCTGCCATTATTACTACATTTAGTGCTTCTAAGAACACATCATAAGTATATATCCTCATTAAAAATAGAATGACTTTATGGCACCTGTTCATTTACAAACCTCATGCCTTTTGATTTTTTTGTCAAGGTGCTATGTCGCTACCAACAAGGCTCTTGTATTTTTGGGTCATGACATAGTGACCTCCCAAAATTTTCCCAAACTAGTGACAAAAAACAATGTGCCTTTCACCTAGTTTGTTTCTCTGATGTTGATGCTTATGACATCAACCTGACCACCAAGAACTTTTAAAATAATGAAAAATTGGTACCCCATTTTCTATTTTTGTCACCATCTTTTTATTTTGTGATGGCCACCATGTTGCATAGGATAAAACACTCACAACTTCACTATGCAGCATGACAACCACTACAGATTTAGGAAAGATCTGATGGTAGGAAAAACTCGAGAAGAAAAGACTAAAAAGTTTGAAGTTTAAAATGATCTCCTAAAAAGATATTTTATTTTAAAAATAAATTTCCTGCCCAAAAAACATTTGAAAAATACAAGTAGCAAACCTAACATATTTATTTGGAACATGAGTATTGTAGTAGGGTTTCACCTAGGGTTAAAGCTACACAAAAAACCAAACCCTTATCTAATTTTTTATATCTAAATTTAGAAGAAAAAAATTTCCTTGAAAAAAATTAGACCACCACAACCACCTAGGTTAGGGACCTTTAATTTATGTAGGTTTTCCCTTCCCTGGGTACTCCAACAATAATTCCACAATTATCTAGTTAGTATGTGTAAATCCATAAACTCAAACCCAAATCATTTCAAATATTATGTTTCTACTTATTAACAACTTACATTTGGAGTCATCCTATGCAAGGACCTAACCTCCAATGCATAGGATCCCTGGAAGCCACTTTGTTACTCTAGCACCTATGGTGAGCCACTCACCTAGGGATTATACCCTACTCAAGAAACAAAGATCATAACATACCTTATAGACAAAATAAAGGTTGAATTCACAAATAGTAGTTTGCATCTACAAAAATAAAAAATAGTTTAGGATAAACTCAACAATACAATTAGTCAAAAACTTCAGAAGACATTAAGAAAACTAATCAAAATAACAAAATTGTGCAAATGGTCCTTTCTTCTGCACATATATTCACTAAAACTACACTTTTTTAGAAATTGAGCATGTATCAAATAGAGGAGAACATTTTTTAAATATAGTTGAGCGAGTTCCATATCAATGCATTTATCTTGCAAGGAATCACATTAGTATAGAAGAGACTCACTTTTGTTTTGGTAGCACTTAGGTTAAGTATAATTGTGCATATGTTTAAAAGATGGTGCATTTTTTCATTTAGTGCATACATTTAACAAAATTTTGCATTTTTTTAATAGAATGGTGTATTTGATATTATGTTTCCTGCATTCAATAATAATTTGCATTTATTTAACATAATAGCACTTTTGTTAAGAACATGATAGTAGAAGGAAAATAGCATGGAGTATGTAGCATTGTGCATTAGTTAAGTATAACTACACATTTATTCCAGAACACATACAAAAATATAAAAAGGAATTATATGGATTTAATTCTAGAATTTTTGAGTGCATGAGGGATCCCTGACATCACTTAGGTTGAACCTCTAGGACAAGACCCTAGGATACTTCCATTTAGAGGATTCAATCCCTAGCAAACTACTCCAGACCCAATACCCAAATTTTTAAAGAAACATATGAAATGCATACAATACCCAAATTCTTCCACCACAATAAATATTTAAATGTGAAGATTAAAAGTATATTCACACACATACACTTTTAAGTTTCATTCTTAATTACAAAATTTCTTATGCATCAAATTAAACATGGGATAGATCAAAGCCTACTTGCTTCTAGAGGTGAGTTGTAAATGGAGTTATTGATATGATCCTCAAGCCCCCTAATCCTTCAAGTTCTCCAATAGGTCAAATATTTCCTTCTTTCCTCTTGACCTCCCATGCTTCCCAGTTGTAGATGTAGAAATGTAAATATTTATATATCAAAGTTTTGACTATAGTTTTAGCATCCTTTTTTCTTTTCATTTAATTTGTAGGAAACTCCTTATTCTTAGGGTGCCAAAATGGTTGCATTATTGGTTTTTTTCAGTTGCAATTGATGCTACTTACTAAGGCTTCAACTTTTAATTAAATAAACTTATTAATTTATGTTGAAAAATGTTTAATATCCTCATTGGGTGCAAGTTATCAAAATGATCAAATATTTACTTCAAAAGATGCCTAATAGTATATTGGTTAAGTTCTTGTCATCTCATCTCAAGGGTCCAAGGTTCAAGCCCTTATGACTTTTTTTCATGCTTAGTCAAATTTAGATCCTTGTTAAGTTCTAATCTCAAGGTTTAATGCTTTAATGGGACTCTTTAAAAAGTTGTGCAGGTGAGTTGGTTGAGGTGATTTCATGATAGTGGTAGTTCAATATTTGAATCTTTTCATGTATTGCTACCTCTTTATTTGTTTTACTTTATTAAACAATTTTCAATTTTATTAATGCAAAAAATACATTCAACACTAACACACACACAACACAAATACATACATACATACATACATATATAAATTTATTTATTTATTTATATTTACTCAAGCATATATGTGTACACACATATATACTCAAGTAAATATATATTAGAGGCATATCTAGAATTCAATAAAGATAAGCATTTGTAAACCAAAAAAATATGAAAATCCCCAAGATCCCAGTTTGAAAAACTGACTTCCCTAAAACGAATTCTAGGCTTGAAGCTCCTATGTGGGTCATGGTTGTGTCTCCAAAACAATAAATACTAAAGAGGGTTTTATACATGTTCAACAACACACCTACATCACCAACAAGTACATATGCATATCTATACATAATATCATGATATATCATAGTAATATAAACACTAGATGGGTTAGCAGTGTTATTGATCCATAAAATCAAAATCCATAGATGGAAGCACAGAAAGTATATCATAAGAAGTGAATCTATAAACATGTAAAGTATCATATCTCCTATCACTAACATAAAAAAAAAAATCTAGTATCTCATAATAAATCTCCAATCATGTCACTAGGGTGGCACTACATTATCCAACATTCTCAAGTGTAGGCCAATCAAGTATATCTTTTACCTTTTTAGGGCTTATCTTAAGTCCATAAGCAGAGATCACAAAACCAAGGTACACAATCTTTTTTTTCATGAAGAACATTTCTTTAGGTTTATCAACATTTTTTCTTCTTTTAGCCTCTACAACACTTTTTTTATATGCACTAGGTGTTCTTCTTTAGTCTTGTTGAATATTAGTATGTCATCAAGATACAAAATCATAAATTTTCCCAAGAATTTCTTTTGTTCCTCATTCATCAACATCATGAAAGTTATAGGTGCATTATTTAAACCAAAGGTGTAACAAACCATTCATAAAAGCCCTTGTTAGTCTTAAAAGTAATCTTCCATTCATCCCCTTCTCTAATTTTAATATGTTGATACCCACTTTTCAAATAAAGCTTGGTAAAATATTTTACCCCACCCAAACAATCCATAATATTAGCCACCTTAGGAAAATGAAACCTTTACTTCATTGTTATTATGTGTATAGATTTGGAATTAGTGCACATTCTCCACCATTCTTGTTAGGTGCCAATAATATAGGTACTAAACAAGGAATCAAGCTTTCTATGATCAAACCTTTCTCAATAAATTCTTACACTTGTCTATTCAATTATTCATTTTCTATAGGTGTTAACCTATGTGATACTTTATTAGGAAAACTTGCTTTAGGTATTAATTTCATACAGTGACTAATACTATTGGATACAATTGTTCAATTGTGTGTTGTCTTTGATGTCACACAAATGTCATATCAGTCATCAAATAGAGTCTACCGAGCTCGGAAGCTCAACAAAGCAAAGGACAGTGTCTACCAAGCTTAGAAGGTCAGCAAGGCAAAGGATAGTGTCTATCGAGATCAAAAGGTCGGCAAGGCAAAAGGACAGAATATATCGAGCCCAAGAGGTTAGTAAAGAAAATTTTCAGTATCTATTGAGTAAATAGTTCTTACCGAGTTCACTCGATCATCAAAAGAAATGTGGCAGAAACAATTCTTACCGAGCTCACTTGATCATCAAAGGAAATATGGTAGAAATAGTTCTTACTGAGCTCACTCAGTCATCAAAGGAAATGTGGTAGAAGCAATTCTTACTGAGCTCTCATGAAGGAATTCAATTCTTACCGAGTAAACTTGGTAGCCAAAGGATTTTATAGATATTGCAATGTTAACCAAGTCAAGAAGGTTAACTTAGGAATTTTTTGGAAGCAGTATTTATCAAGCAGGGTCGACTAGTAAAGGATTTCATTGTTTTATGAAATAACATTTATTTTTTTAGAGTAATATTTGTAGCTGACTAATGTATGATTTATTGGTAAATGTAACATGTGAATTATCCAAATTGACAATCTGAATGGTATAATTAAGAGGTCAAGTTGCAAATTCAAAGTTTGTGAGATGGAAGTGTGGAATTAATGTGATATGAGGACTAATTATTGTGGAAGCAAATTTGAAGGATGATCAGAGATCATTGAGGAGTAGCAGAGCCATATTTGATCAAGGAGGATCTAATGATGTTGAAAAGAGACCTATATTCAGCGAATTCAGTTGCATCTTGTTCAGGTCAATTCATTGTTGCTTTCTAACTATTGTAGCAATGATTTCAAATCTCTTAACAGAGTTGGTTTAATAGCCATTTTGTAAATCCTTTAACAAGGTGACAGTTTAGTTGAATTGTTCTAAAGACCTCTAGAAAGGCCACTCCTAATAGGGTGATTAAATCCTCTAACAGGGTAACACCTAACAATGTGTATTGTAACTTTTAACAGGGTTGGCTCCTAATAGGGCTCACTTCAGAAGAGTGAAAAATTGGTGACTAGTTACTTGGTGGTTTTTCCCATATTGGGCTTCCACGTTAAATCTGGTGTCTCTTGTGTTCATTTTGTTTTTCAATTGCATGCATCTTTGCTTGAAGATAAGTAACAGTTTAATTTACGTAGTTATAGAATTTTTTTACCTAGTATCAGTAGTAACTAGAACTTTAACACATCTAAGGGATCTATGGATTAATTTTTGTTAGTAATTGATTCACCCCCCCTCTCAGTTACTCTATCTTTAATTCCAACAATTGGTATCAGAGCTTTTGGTGCTTATAGAAAAATATTTGAAGGATCTAAGCTAAAGATCAGGATGTCTTATAAAAGAGAAATTCCAAGACTTAACAGGGACAACTTCTCAGCATGGCAAGGATTGATGAGGCTTTATATGGCTTCTATTGGTGATACAGGGCTAAAGTACCTTGATGAAAAATATAAAGAACCTTTTGGTACATTATCTATCAATGATATTGCTAAAAAGAAGACTCACAACAACATGATGATAGATATAGCATCTTCTTTGAGTTATGAAGAATTTGATGACATCAAGGATTGCAAAACTACCTTTGAAATGTGGAACAATCTGAAAGAGATCTATGGAGGAGATGATAATGTGAGAAGAGCTAAAGTAGAAAGTTTGAGAGGACAATTTGACCAAATGAGGATGAGAGAGGATGAAAACATTGCAAAGTATGTTTAAAGAGTTAAAGCATGTGTTAGTGCAATCAAAGCATCTGGAGGAGATATCAATGATGAGATAGTTATAAGTAAAGTTCTTAGAACTCTACTTCCCATTTATGCAATTAGAGTCTTTGCAATTCAAGAAAGAAGATGTGAGGCAAATCATATAATAAATTTGAAAGATTGACTGCATTTGAGCTAGACAACTATGACAATTATGTTCCAGCTTCCAAGAACATTGAATCAACATTTGAAGCCAAGCTTTCACTCAAAGAAAAAGTGAAAAAGATGAAGGATCCACAATCAGAGAGTGATGAAGAATCAGAAAAAAGTTCAAACAGTGATCTTGAGGTGGTTGAAGCTCTACTAGCAAGAAAATATACAAGAGGCAAAGTAAAATACAAAGCTAAGGTTCCTCTAATCTTCTTTTCTTGTGAAGAAATTGGACATATTGTAGCTAGGTGCCCAAATAAGTAGAAAAAAGATGATAAGAAAGGTCATAAGTACAATGGCAAGAAAGACTTCAAATCATTAAAGGACAAAGGTAAGAAAATATGTTTCATGGCTAAATATTCTAATGATTTTGATGATGAAGAAGAAAATGAAATTGTCTACATTACTATGAAAGATGAGTCTGATAATGATGAAGAAATGGCACTCATTTCTCATATGAGAAGAAATGATACATGGATCATAGATAGTGGTTGTTCTCATCACATGACTGGTGATAAAACTAAGTTTGAATACTTTGAAGACTATGATGGTGGCAGTGTAAGATTTGGTAACAATGAACCTTGTTGTATAAGAGGAAAAGGAAGAATCTCACTAAGCAAGGAACTTGTATGTGATAATGCATATTGGGTAGAAGGACTAAAGCATAATTTGTTGAGTGTGGCATAGCTACTCAACAATGGATTCAAAGTAGAATTTTTGCATATAAAAGCAAGATTGTTGGATGGAAAAGGAAAGCTGATTGGATCAGGCACTCAAACAAAAGGTAACTTATTTTATTTTGAACTTGTTGAATGTTCATGTTTCATTGCTTAAATTGAAGAAATTTGGTTATGGCATAAGAGGTTATGTCATGTAAACTTTAACAACTTGATAAAGATCAATAAATTCAGGAAAGTAAGAGGTATTCCTAACATAAAGAAACCTAAGGTTGGTCTATGCAAGAATTGTCAAATTGGTAAAATGGGAAAGACTGGTTTTAAAAGCAAGAACTATCAGACTAAAGAAGTTCTAGAAATTGTGCACACTGATTTGTGTGGACCTATTGGCATTGAAAGTTATATTAGTAAAAAACTCTTCATTCTATTTATTGATGATTATTCAAGAATGATGACTATCATGTACCTAAGAGAGAAATCAGAAGCATTTGAAAAGTTCAAATGGTATTTGGCCAAAGTAGAAAAGGAAATGGGCAAAAGATTGAAATTCTTAAGTTCTGACAGAGGAGGTGAATTCATTTCACATGAGTTCAATAACTTTTACATTGAAAGGGGAATCAAAAGATAGGTTTCAACACTTGGAACTCCTAAACAAAATGGAATAGTAGAAAAAAGGAACAAATCTATCATGGATTGTGCAAGAACCTTAATGATTGAGAAAGGTATAGCTATCAAATACTAAAAGGAAGCTATCAGCGCTGTAGTTCATACCTTGAACCAAGTACAGCTGAAAAAGGACTCATTCAAAACACCCTATGAGTTGTGGTATGGCTACAAACCCAATGTAAGTTATCTAAAAGTATTTGGAAGCAAATGTTACATTTTGAAAGAATCTATAAAAGGTAAATTTGATGTAAAAAGTGATGAAGGAATATTTTTGGGATACTCTTGCAAAAGCAAAGAATATAGATGTTTGAACTTATCTACTCACAAAGTCATAGAAAGTGCACATGTGAAAGTTGATGAGTTTGCAGAAAGAACAGAAGAAGAAAGCAAAAAGGAACCTAAAGACTACAGAAGATTTGTTTCCATGGAACTTGATATAATGCCAAGTATACCTATTAATCAGGAATTCTCAACTCTAGAGTCTTCATTAACCAAGTCACAAGAAGTTCAAACCGAGTCAATACCTACCAAGCTACAAGAACCCGAGTTGCAAATAGAAGCTACTAAGTTAGTGTCTACCGAGCTTGACCAACCAAAATTAGAACCAGAAGTTGAGACACAAAAGGATAACAATGCAAGTCATTCAAAAGGCAAGGAGCTCATGTTAGCCAAGTATGTCAGAAAGCATCATGCACTAGATCAAATCATTGGAGATAAATTAGAAGGAACAATGACAAGAAGTAAGTTGAAAGGAACTTGTTTACTTGCTGATTTTGAACCTAGAAATGTTAGAGATGCACTAGACAATGAGAGTTGGATAGAAGCTATGAATGAAGAGATAGAACAAATAGAGAAAAACAAAACATGGACTCTTGTACCTAGACCCAAAGACAAAAATGTGATTGGAACAAAGTGGGTATTTAGAAAAAAACTAAATAAAGATGGTAAGGTATCAAGGAACAAAGCTAGACTTGTATGCAAAGGATACTGTCAAGAAGAAGGTGTAGACTATGGAGAGACTTTTTCTCATGTTGATAGATTGGAAGGTGTCAGAACCTTACTTGCATATGCTACATTCAAAGAATTCAAAGTTTATCAGATGGATGTCAAGTCAACATTTCTCAATGGGATATTGGATGAAGAGGTTTACATTGAATAGCCTAAAGGTTTTGTTGATCCAGATAAGAAGGACATGGTCTACAAATTGCATAAAGCATCATATGGTCTGAAACAAGCCCCTAGAGCATGGTATAAAAGATTGCATAACTATATTATTCCGTTTGGTTTTCAAAGAAATAATGACAATAGTAGTGTGTACATAAAGGAAGGACCAAAAAATAAAATTATTTTGGAAGAAATATTTGTTGATGATACTTTGTTCACAAGAAATGATGATCTTTGCAAAGAATTTCCAGAACAAATGAACAAGGAATTTGAAATGTTAATGTTTGGTGAAATCAAATTCTTTGTTGGTCTTCAAATTCAATAGAGTAAGAAAGGAATCTACATCACTCAATCTAAATACATCAAGGAGATATTGAAAAAGTTTGGTATGGAAGATTGCAAACCAGTTGGGACTCCTATGTTATTACTGGTAGGGTTCCAATTCTACCAATGTGGGCCTTCAGTGCACCTTTTCTAATTACGTCCTTCTTTGACATTTATTCCTTTTCTAATTCTATCAAATCAATGGGTACATGATACCTAGTGAGAGGTCCCAAATGGAAAACTTCCCTAATCTCTTTTGGACAAATGGTAATTAGAATTTCACCATCTACTCTTGTCACTACCCTAGTGGATTGATCATAACTCTTTGCCATGGCCTCAAGGAGGTCATAATCCATGAATACACTGGGAACAACTAGCTCTCCCAGGTTGAAATTCCATATATTAGCATATGGGGCATACAATTTCCTTTCTGCAAACCATTTCTTGAACAAATTTAAACTGGTTTGCAAAGTTTGAGCATCTTGGACCCAATTACCCTTGTCATAGAATCCATCAGCTATCCTCAACCTAGGGTTTAATGAGGTCAACCTTTTAACTTGCACTGTCTCTATAGTAGACTTAGCCAGCAACTCAAGCAAGTCATCATGTACATTTCTATCCAAATAATTTACTTGACCTAAAAATCCCTTCTTTGGAGGCATCTTTGATTATGCTTTATAGAACTAAAACACCTATAGAGATTATAGAAGATTTACTTACTTGAATTCTTTCCTCATTTCCCTCTGTATTCTTGCAAATTTTTCCTGTGAACAAACTACTTCACAAACCCGCCAAACTCCAACATGATTTTCTTCAGTAATTGCTCCTACTCAGGAATAGCTCAAAATATTTGCTTGCGTAAGGTGAAACTAATGAAATCTTTAATATTATACTCTATTTTTCCTCACATGCAAAGCTTTCATGTCTAATTAATACACAAAGTGGCACCATATTCTGTGTTTAAATCTATGTCGTCAATCTTTTAAAAATCCTACAATCATGGGATATCGAGAAAGACAACTAGGCCTTGCACTTAACAAGTTGGTCAATCGATCTAATGAAAATTACCTAGGTACATAGCTCTTTCCTTGATGGCGCTTCTATCTAGACCCATTGGTGACTGAGGATATGTGTTAGTAGGTCACTACTTCACTATACATAAAGAATGAGCACCTTTCCATAGCGAAGTAGTGATAGCCATCGATCTGATCTTGATCTTGCAGATGATATGTTATTTTACTACTTAGAAAAATAGTGGTGGGCCCTCATTCGCTACCTCGCTATACGTATCCCTCTAGCAACTCTTCATGGAAAAACAATGACGGCTATTGATCTGAGATTAAATCAAAGGTGGAGAAATTATACAAAGTTTCCTGAAAGGTGGTGGGCCCCATACTTGCTATGTCGCATAGCTTAAACAACTTGCAACTTTCCAAAGTGAGATAGCAAGGACTATTGATTATGCTTTGTTTTGACGATCAAGATCTCTTGTACACTTAATCAATGGGGCATGGGTCTAGAGTATTGATAATACTAAAGTCCTTTTCAAAATCCTTAGCAAGTTCTTATTTGTACTCTAAGCTAGGCCATTACCTTGAGCATAATAGTTTTATGAAGTATTGAGGCATACTCCATTCTTCAATTCCCATTTAGTTATTCTTGTCCCTATGAATGCCAAGGCATTATCAAATATAATGGAGTTAAGAACTCTGAATCTATAAATCAAATCATCATTGAAACTCAAAATAGAAGTTTCACTGGCCTCCTTCAAAGATATTGCTTTTGTCCAACGTGTGAAAAATTTTGTGGTAGTTAGAATCCATTTGTGTCTAGCACTAGAATTAGGATTTATAGGACCCACAAAATCAATACCCCACTTCATGAATGACTGGTCAATTAGAATAGGATGTAGGGGTAAGGCATCCAACCTTCCTTTTTTGGAAAATAATGCACATTCCTTGCATTTTCTTTCCTAGGTATGAGCATCCTTAAATAGATTGGGCCAATAATATCCAACCCTCATGATCTTATAGGCTATTTTCATTGGAGAAAAGTGACCTTCTTCATCATGGAATTGCTTCAAGAACCCACTGGTATGGTTTTCATCAATGCACCTGAGGAGGACTCCATTCACATCTTTTCTAAACAAAAGTTGATCCAATAAAATGTAAGGTACAGATTGCAATCTAAAATACCTTTGGTTGGCTTTGCCAAGTAATGGAGGACATTATCTAGTTTGCAAATAATGGACCATCTCTTATAGCCAACTTTTTGATTGTTCTTGTTGTGGAGTATCTTGATTAGCTAGGATAGTTTTTGTTATATCATCTATAATTTGAGTCTTCTTATTAGCTAATTGCTTACATAAACTCTTCCCTCTGACAAGCTTGTTCACCTAAATATCTACATTATATTCCATAACCCGACTCATCAAACTAGCCCTTTTCTTATTGAGGTCCTTGCTTAACAATAATGTATTCCAACTAGGATGAGCTACCATAAGATGGATCTTGCTATTAGACACAAAGTGTCTGATATTTTCTAGGACTTTTACCACAACAAGCACATGTTTTTTAATGAAACTATATCTTTTCTCATATCCTTCTAAATCCTTACTGAAGAAAGCAATAGGTTGTTCTAAAAATTGATCATTTTTTTGAACCAGTACTATAGAAATTATATCCGTACTACCATATGCATATAATGTGTAAGTCCTTAGAAAAGTTGGGATTCAAAAAAGTAGAAGCAATTGATAATACTTCCTTTATTGCTTCAAAACTATGTTTGGCTTCTTTTGACCTACTAAAAACAATGTTTTTCTTAAGCATTGAGGTCAATGGCTTCAATAAATTAGCAATATATGGAATGAAATGTCTGACAAAATTGATTCTCCTAATGAAACTCTACAATCCTTTTTTATGATGTAATAAAGGCAACTCTAGAATGGTTGCAACCATTTTAGGATCAATGATGATGCCTTGCTTGGATACACCATATCCCAATAGTTTTCCTTCATGGACAAAAAACACACATTTCTTCGGATTTAGAAATATGCCAAACTCTCTACATCTTGGTAAGATTTTCCTGAGATGTTCAATGTGATCTACAAGATGTTTGGAGAAAAATGTGATATTATCCAGACAGATCAACACAAATTTATATATCAAATTATTAAAAACCACTTCCATGGATTTTTGTATAGTTTCCCCTATATTAGACAAGCCAAAAGACATCCTTTTATATGCCATGGTACCCGACTTTGTGGTGAATGCAATTTTGAATTGGTCTTTCTCCTTAACTAAAATTGTTTATAGCTAGAATATCCATCAAGGAGTGAAAACCTCTCAAAACTTGAAACATATTGGAGCATCTATTCCATATATGGAAAGGCATGGCAGGCTTTCAATGATGCTCTATTTGTTGAAAATGACTGAAAAGATCACGAATGAAGGATAATGGAACTGGTAAAGAATGTTTTCAATCATTGTTTTGTCATTGATTTAAAACTTGCTACTTGTAGGAATGACAATTGTTTTAGTGATCCAAATACTATTAATTGGTTGATTGACAAGGAGGTGGCAATCAATAAGATGTAACTAGAGTACCTAGAGAAAGGTTGAAGTTATGATGATGTAATGAAGTACAAGGATCAGCTAAGCCATTGATAAAATAATGTATTGATAACTACTCTAAGAAGATGGACACACTAAGATATATCAAAGATGTAAGGATTAACTAAGTTCATTAGAAAGAACCAAGCAAGCTAGTTAGAGCTGAATAGATTCTCAGTTGAAGCTGAGCAAGTTCAACTTCAGTATAAACCTCAATGATTACTCAAATTTCAAGTATCATAGAATCCTTCAGGTGTTGAGTAGCAAAAAAAGATAATGGATGCCAAGTAATTTTTCAAGTG
Source organism: Cupressus sempervirens (assembly GCA_028749045.1). Taxonomy (NCBI): domain Eukaryota; kingdom Viridiplantae; phylum Streptophyta; class Pinopsida; order Cupressales; family Cupressaceae; genus Cupressus; species Cupressus sempervirens. The sequence continues at coordinate 397,035,477 of CM053783.1, forward strand.
CCAAGAAAAACCAAAATGCTTCAGGTACCGAGCGTCAGTAAATAATAGCCGAGTAACACAGAAGGTTCCAAGCATCAGTAAACCAATAATGTCGAGTTTCTATATTATTTTTTAAAACAAGATTCGCCAGATCAGCAGAGATAAGGTTGTTACATCAAATTTTGTGAAGTAGTTAGAATTTATGAATGATGAGTAGATGTCACAGAATTCTATGTAATCCATGAAAACTAATCCAAGGCAAGTGCTAATGGATTCATCATGAAGTTTCTAGAAGAAACAATTTGGAGGCAAAACAATATCATTTTCTCAAGAGTAAATTAAGATTTGAGTAGGAAATCAAGTATAGAACTTCTTTATAAGGAGTTATAGGATAGAGAACAAATGTGCATGTAAGAGAGAGAATTGGTCATAAGTGTGATCATGCGAAGAAGCCTAGAGGAGTAAGAATAAAGCATCAAGACTCTGAGTTGATCAAGTGACTAGAGATTACATTGGAATAATGAGTGGAAGAACTCAAGGAGACAGATCTTGAAGGGTGAACAAGTTGTCAACACTACAAGGTAGAGAAGCCAAGCAAAGAAAGGAACTGAAGAGTGATATGAAATCTGCATAGTGAGGGTTGCAAATTTGTATCAGGTCAAAACATTTTTAATACTTTCTTACCATTTTATTACATACTAAAATCCTACATTGCTAGGTTAGCTTAACAGCTAGGTGGATTAGCCTCAGGAAAAGAATAGAAGATCCCCAAGAGAAGGATAAAGAGATCCTCAAGAGAAGGATAAAGAAATCCTCAAGAGGAGGATAGGAGATCCTTAGGAGGAGAATAGGAGATCCTTAGAGAGGGATGAAAGATTCTTTTGAGAAGGTGACTAAAAATCCCATGGACTTGGGTGAGCCTAACAGCTCTATGTAAATCCTCTAACAGGTTGACATTCCAAGTTGAATGTTCTTAAATCCTTTAACAATGTGTTGTAGCCTTTAATAGGGCAAGCCTTTAACATGGCAGACCATCAGAAGTGGTTGAAATCAATTGCGCAGTTATTTTGTGGGTATCATCCCCACTCCAGTTTTACCTTCTTATTCTTGGAGGGTTTCTGGGTTATCAAATTCTTAGTGTTATGGTGTGATGCATGTTTACTTTTTATAGTTGTTTAATATTTAATTGCATACATGATAATATCAGTTATATACTATTAAGAATTTGTAGAAAAAGTTGTATAGGACATTATTGGACCTTGAATAACTAATTCACCCCCCCTCTCAGTTATTCTAAAGAATTCTAACACTGTTGAGCTCTCTAAAGTCAACACATAATCTCAACTCCCCATTCTTTTTCCTGACAAGAACTAGATTTGACACCCAATTGTTATGTTTGATAGAAAATATTATTATGCTCTCAATGAGCTTGAAAAACTCCTTTTGCTTTAAGGGTTCCAGATTTGGGTTGACTGGCCTTTTATTCTTCCTTGTGGGTTTGGAATTGGGTTCTAACTGAATAATATGTTGGGAAAGGCATGGATCAAACCCTTTAAGATCTGCATATCCCCAAGTAAAAAAATCATTGAACTCTTGTAAAAGATGGATATAAGATTGCATTTCTTCAATAGGAATTATTTTTTCAAACTTTAAATTCTTCCCCTCTACAATTTCAAGATCTTCATAGTGATGTTGCTAAACCACCAAGCTTCTTTTATTCTTCTTGACTTGGTCACCGATGTTAAAGATAGACTCCACAGTAACCAATCCCTTAGGCATATTATTGGAACTCAGTTGTATGATCTGATCACCATATTGTCCCTTCACCTTATGTTGATTGAAAGATGAATGCATGTCCTCTTTAAGTAGAAAATTCAAAAAAAATTCATCACTATCAAAAACTTTCCAATTAACATCATTGTCAAGTATAAACGGTTTGACCGCAACTTTGATATGCTTTTGTACATATTCTTTGCTAATATCTTCAACTATATCAAATTGTGCTCCCACATCAGCTAATCCATCAACATTTATCCCCCACCTAAACCATTCTTTCTCGTAGAGCCATCAAAATATAACTCCCAAACTTCATTTTGCTACTCAATGAGATCAGTTGTATCTTTGACAAGGTTTGGCATTACTAGTCTAGCTTCTTGGAAGACATAATTTCCTAGACCAACCTCTATAATATCTTTAATGGAAACATCATTTGTCCCCTTTTTTGAGATATCTTCTACTACCCACTCATCTAGTAGGACATTAGGGATACTATCAACTTGGTTGTTGGTCTCTTATGCAACAAGGTCTTCCTCACGATTAAGTGCAATATGATTGACATTGATCATATTGGGTGTAAAAGGTTAAATATGATCTTTTGCAAGTAACTCAAACCTGATTGTTATGTTGGTTCTATATCTGGTCCTAAATAACATGTGTGACCAATCTATAGATAAATAGCCTCTTATCTTGGTTGTAAATTTTCTTGACAAGCAAAGGGTAAAATATGAAGGCAAGTCCATCACAAAGATATCTTGAGGAATAGAGAAAGTAGGACATGTGTGGAGTGTTAAAACTTGCATTCTTTATGAGCCCTAGTGTGTTAACACATGAACCATCTAGCTAGAGTACACCTTTCTCTAAGGGCTCATACTTTAAACCTAGCAGGTTTGCTATCTTCTTGGGCATAACAGAGCTTGTGGCTCCACTATCAACCATGAAATTATGAACCAAATTATTTCCAATAATCAATAAAACATAAAATGGTGGAGGTTTTACATCCTTACCTTGGATTTGATTTATTTTCTTGCTACTATCCTAAGTAACTACTCCTTGATTTGTGAATATATCCCTATGAGGTTCATTAGTAGCTTTTTGGTTTGGAATATCTACTACAAAGGCCTCCTTCAATAAGTTAGCTTGTCTTGAAATAGTTAGAGAATCCCAAATAGACATGGTAATGCTCATTCTTTTCATGTTGTCCACAATATTAAATGGCATAGTAGCATGCACCTTTGGTTGGACTTTAGGAACAATAGGATGTACTTGTTGTAGTGACTACTCTTGGGTGGCAACATGAGGATTTATTTGTTTCTCTTTCTATCAATAAAGTGAGGATAAATTCTCAGTTGACACATCCTTACGTGTTCTTAAATCACTATCTAGGGCTCTTTTATTTGATTTAGTTTAGGTACCACTTGTGGTATTATCTCTATTCATACCACAATGTTCTTCTTCTTTCTAATTCATGAATGTAGCATCTACAAGAGAGACCTCTAGTTGTCTCTCAACATCAACATCAAATGTAGGTTGTGAACTAGAAGCACCTTAAACCATTAAGGCTTCATTAATCACTCCATTGTAGCATGTAGCCTAGTTATTTTGTTGATTACAAGAGTAACACCATTCATATTCTACTGATAAGGTATTTTGATTAGGGACCATATCTCTAGCAATAGTTGGAGGATGAGTAGTATTCAAAGGAGCAAGGTTATAAGGCCTAAAAGGTCTTTGGTTATAATTCTACCTATTAGGTGGATATTGACTTTGAATCGCTATTGGGAAGGTTGATTTGAGAATTGATTCTGAGATTGGGATGTCTGCCTAGCTTGAAAACCTCCTTTCTTAATATTTACTAACTCATTGGTGAGGTTTTACATGAGGCTTTCCATACCTTTTTAGCCATCTCCTATCTCTTACAATTTTGATCAAGGGCCTACATCTACCACTTCTTGGCTTGGAATAGTCAGTAATGGATTAAAAGGTGGTACAACTAGGGGTGTATTAAGTTGGATATCTAGATATATGGGTGTTAGAGTCCTAGAGGCAATCTTACCCACTTGAATAAAACTATTCTCAGCTCTTATAACAATATCATAATCTTGTGGTAATGAGTAACCCCCCATAGATTGTATCATGACAAAGATATCACTATTTAAGCTTCTCAAGTAATATAGAAAATCATGTTCTTTTGAAGGCCTTACCTGATTTGGTGTTTTGCTCCATGTTTTTTGAAATCTATAGTTGAAATCCATCATCTTCTCATGAGAAGCACACTTGATGGTTGTAGGTTGTTCAACAAGAGAGAGAAAATCAGACTTTTCTTCAAAATGCATTGTCAAGACATCTCCCAATGCATCCAAGGAATTGATTAAACCCACAACAAGGCTTCAAAATAATTGTAGAGAATTTCATTTGAATGAGGCTACAAGAAACTTCACAAAGATGTCTTCCTCAGTGACATGATGTACATTACATAATGTTGCAACATCACTAACATGCTAATGGAGGGTGCTCCCCTTAATACCATAAACTCATAATAGAAACAAAGAAACAACAACAAATGTGATAAAAAAATATGGACTTTTGATTTGTGCCAAAAATGTGGAATTAAAAAGTTCACAAGTACAATATGCTAACCCACATGGGTTCCTACATTATAGTAATCTGCAAGACTAACTTGCAAACTACAACCCAGAGTTGTCCTAGACAATGTTCAAGCCTTTTTTAAATAGGAAATTTATGTTTCTCAAGAAGATTCTAGACATTGAAACTTAATAATTGAGACTGATAGAGCCTAACAATACATATAGAGTCAGCCAAATACATCTTTGACAATTATTTTAGATATTTTGGGTAGCCCAACTTTGAAAGGCCATAACTCATGTATTGTTGCTCCAATTGGCTATTATAAGCACTTTCTAGAAATGCTAGCTCCTGATCTATAGGCTCAAAATGGCACAAGTGCCCTTCCATCAAGTTTTTGGATCTCATTTGGGAAATCTAAGGCCTCCAACAGTGAACCTAAATATTTTTCTACAAATATTTCCATTGAAAATCTACAATAACTTCTCTAATACTTAAGCTAGAGCAATGAGATTTGTATGCTAGGCTTATAAGTCTATAATGAACCTTCATGTAGAAAATTAGAACATTCTGAGTGCATATGAAAAAATTAATAAAAATAGAAAAATTCCACAAATAGTAACCACCTTGTCTATTAGTCCTTATTAAAATAGAAAAGATTGCAAAGAAAGTATTTTATGTGATGCAAGATTGCTCTTAGACATAGAACACTCTTGTGTCATATGCTCAAATTCTATTGTTTGGCCTTCTCTAGTGAATTATGGTAAACTCTTCAAAGCAACCAAAGTAATATCATGATATTGAGAAAAAAAGTAGTGGACTTCCTTAATTGAAAGGGATGAAAGAAAATTACCTTGCCATTGGTGCTTGTAAAATTATTCTCCTTGGAACAATGATTTTCTTTGAAACAATGACAAAAATTGCTAGCAGAGGAGTATATCTAGAACTTCTCATATGAATGAGGGTGTCCTAGATTCTCTTAGCTATTCTACTTCTCCTTCTAAGTGGGGGACAACTCTTTATATTTAAAACTTGTAGAACTACTTCTTGTTTGCACTTTTCCTCTCATAAATCATTTGCACTAATCCTTTTATTTTTATAGTTAGAGTCACTAGATGTGTATATTCTTTACCTCTGAATATGTTGATTTACTATTTTACACATGAACAATAGCAAGAAGATATCGAGAAAAGTATGGAAACACTTTTCTCAGTCCCACGAGGCATGCCAAAGTTGTTTGTTGGATACAATTGTTCAATTATGTGTTGTCTTTGATGTTACACAAATGTCATATAAGTTATCAGATAGAGTCTACCGAGCTCAGAAGGTTAGCAAAGAAGGTTTACAGTGTCTACCAAGCATTCTTAGGCTTTACCTTGTGTAGATAGTTGTTACCGAGCTCACTTGGTCATCAAAGGAAAATAGTGCAGAAAACAATTCTTATCGAGCTCTCATGGATAATGAAGGAAATTTAGTTCTTACCAAGTTCACTCAGTAGCCAAAGGATTTTATAGATTTTTTAGTATTAACCAAGCTAAGATGGTTAACTCAGGAACTTGTTTCTGGAAGTAGTGCTTACCGAGCAGGGTCGACCAATGAAGGATTTCATTGCTTTGTGGAATAAAGTTTATTTGCTTAATGTAATATCTATAGTTGACTGATGTATGGTTTATTGGTAAATGTAATGTGTGAATGAGTTGACTTGATAATTTGAATGGTATATATAAGAGGTCAAGTGGTGAGTTCTAATGTGTGTGACAGATTTTTACGTGATATGAATCTGAAGGAGGATTGATTATTATGAAAGTGAATTTTGAAGGATGATCAAAGATCATTAAGGAGCAGCAAAGCTATATTTGATTGAGGATGGTCTAATGGTAGAATAGAGATCTATAATCAAAAAAATTAGTTGCATCATATTCATGTCAATTCATTGTTACTTTCTAACCATTGTAGTAGTGATTTCAAAATCTCTTAACAGAGTTGGTTTAATAGCCATTTTGTAAATCCTCTAACAAGGTGACAGTTTATTTGAATTGTTCTAAAGACCTCTAGCAAGGCCACTCCTAACAAGGTGATTAAATCCTCTAATAGGGTCACACCTAATAGTGTGTATTGTAACTTTTAACAAGGTTGGCTCCTAATAGGGCTCACTTTAGAAGAGTGAAAATTGGTAGCTAGTTACTTGGTGGTTTTTCCCATATTGGATTTCCACATTAAATCTGGTGTCTCTTGTATTCATGTTATTTACTTTTGCATACATGCTAATAATTATAAATTCTTGAAGAGTCTAGTAATAAGTTAATCTACCAAGTTACAACATTTTTCTAATGTGTTTACCAAATGACAACTGTAACTAGTTATTTAAGACATCTAAGGGATCTGGATTTGTTTTTGTGGTAATTGATTCAACCCCCCTCTTAGTTACTTCATCTATATTTCCAACAATTGTTATTAGAGCTCTTGGTGCTTGCAAGAAAAGATTTCAAGGATCTAAGCTAAAGATCAAGATGTCTTGCAAAAGGGAAATTCCAGGACTTAACAGGGACAACTTTTCAACATGGTACGGATTGATGAGACTTCATCTAGCTTCCATTGGTGATTCAGGGCTAAAGTACTTTGATGGAAAATATGCAGAACCTGCTAGTACATTATCTGTCAATGATATTGCTGAAAAGAAGACTCACAACAACATGATGATAGATATTGCATCTACTCTAAGTTATGAAGAATTTGATGATATCAAGGATTGCAAAACTATGTCTAAAATGTGGAACAAGCTAAAAGAGATCTATGGAGGTGATGATAATGTAAGAAGAGCCATGACAGAAAGTTTGAGAGGACAATTTGATCAAATGAGGATGAGAGAGGATGAAAATATAGCAAAATATATTGCAAGAGTTAAAGCAAGTGTTAGTGCAATCAAAGCATTTGGAGGAGATATCAAGGAAGAGATAGTTATAAGTAGAGTTCTTAGAACTCTACTTCCTATTTATGCAATCAAAGTTTCTACAATTCAAGAAAGAAGATGTGAAGCAAATCATAAGATAAATTTAGAGGCCATAGTTGGAATATTGACTGCATTCAAGCTAGACAACTATGATAATTATGTTCTAGCTACCAAGAACATTGAATCAACATTTGACGCCAAGCTTTCATCAAGGAGAAAGGCAAGAAGATAAAGGATCCTTAGTCAGATAGTGATGAAGAATCAAAACAAAGTTTAGATAGTGATCTTGAGGTGGTTGAAGCTCTGCTAGCAAGGAAATATTCAAGAGGCAAAGGGAAATACAAAGGTAAGGTTCCTCTAATTTATTTTTCTTGTGAAGAAATAAGACATTTTGTTGCTAGATTCCCAAATAAGCAGAACAAGGATGAGAAGAAAGGTGACAAGTGCAATGGCAAGAAAGACTTCAAATCATTCAAGGATAAAGGTAAGAAAACATGTTTCATGGCTAAGGATTCTAATGATTCTGATGATGAAGAAGAAGATGAAATTGTTTACATTACTGTAAATGATGAATCTGATAATGATGAAGAAATGGCACTTATTTCTTATGTAAGCAAAAATGATACATGGATTGTAGATAGTGGTTTTTCTCATCACATGATTGGTGATAAAACTAAGTTTGAACATTTTGAAGACTATGATGGTGGCAGTATGAGGTTTGGTAATAATGAACCTTGTTGCATAAAAGGAAAAGGAAGAATCTCTCTAACCAAAGAACTTGTATGTGATAATGCATATTGGGTAGAAGGACTAAAACACAATCTGTTGAGTGTGGCACAACTACTTAATAATGGATTCAAAGTGGAATTCATGCATGGAAAAGCAAGACTGTTGGATGGCAAAGGAAAGCTGATTGGATCAGGCACTCAAACAAAAGGTAACTTGTTTTATCTTGAACTTGGTGAATGTTCATATTTTATTGCTCAAGTTGAAGAAAGTTGGTTATGGAATAGAAGGTTGTGTCATATCAACTTTGATAACTTGGTAAAAATAAGTAAATTTAGGAAAGTAAGAGGCATTCCTAACATAAAGAAACCTGAGGTTGGTATATGCAAGAATTGTCAAATTGGCAAGATGGGAAAGACTGGCTTTAAAAGAAAGAACTATTAGTTTGAAGAAATTTTAGAAATTATGCATACTGATTTGTGTGGACCTATTAGAATTGAAAGTTATACTAGTGAAAAGTTCTTTATTCTTTTTGTTGATGATTACTCAAGAATGATGACTATCATGTACCTAAGAGATAAATTAGAAGCATTTGAAAAGTTCAAATGGTATTTGGCCAGAGTAGAAAAGGAAATAGGCAAAAGATGAAAATGTTTAAGGTCAGACACAGGTGGTGAATTCATTTCACATGAGTTCAACAATTTTTTGCATTGAAAGTGGAATCAAAAGATAGGTTTCAGCACCTAAAACTCTTGAACAAAATGGAATAACTGAAAGAAGGAATAGATCTATCATGGACTGTGCAAGAACCTTAATAATTGAAAAGAGCATTGATATCAAATACTAGATGGAAGCTATCAGCACTATAGTTCATACCTTGAACTGAGTACAACTGAAGAAGGACTCATTCAAAACCCCATATGAGTTATGGTATGGCTACAAATCTAATGTAAGCTACCTAAAAGTATTTGGAAGCAAATGTCACATTTTGAAAGAATCTAGAAAAGGTAAATTTGATGTGAAGGGTGATGAAGGAATATTTTTGGGATATTCTTGCAAAAGTAAAGCATATAGATGTTTGAATTTGTCTACTCGCAAAGTCATAGAAAGTGCACATGTAAAACTTGATGAGTTTGAAAAAAGAACTAAAGAAGAAAGTATCAGGGAACCTAAAGACTATAGGAGATTTTTTTTCATTGAACCTAATATAGTGCCAAGTACACTTGTCATTCAAAAATCTTTTACTCCACAGTCTTCTGTAACTGAGTTGCAAGAAGTTCAAATTGAGCTAATGCCTACCGAGTTACAAGGACCCAAGTTGAAAATAGAAGCTACCAAATCAATAGCTACCAAGCCTAAGAAACCAGAACCAGAATTGGAAGTTGAAATACAAAAGGATAACAATGCAAGTCATTCAAAAGGCAAGGAGCTTGTGCTAGCAAATTATGTCAGGAAGCATCATGCACCAGATCAAATCATTGGAGATAAATCTAAAGGAATGATGACAAGAAGTAAGTTGAATAGTGTACACTCGAAAGTGTCCCACTCTAAACCCTTCTATCCAAACAATTCCATGAGTTGGAATGCTTAGATGCCGGCTTAGAGCTCCCTATCCATGGAGTGCAAGGAGTTAGTATTTCAGCATGAAGGCTCTCAGCCAAGCCTTAGAAATGTACTTCTTGCTAGTAAACCATGCAACGGGAGGTTCTTTGAGACAAGAGCAAGAGTGCAAATATCTTCAAGGAATCCCTCAAGAATGCAATGCAAGTATGAAAACTAAGCTAAGATGATAATGCAAAATGCAGCTATACTAAGCATGTATGAGATTGTTACAAAACCAAATATTTAAACTATGTGATATTATTGCAAGAAATCAAAGTTAAACTAAAATGCAACTATGCTAAGAATGCCATATGATCTTATGCTAATGTGATGGAATGAGAGAATGAGACAAGAAATGAGAAGTTCTCCACAAAGCTCCAAAGAAACCTGTTAGAAAACCTGCAGCATAACAATGTTCAAAAGATGGATGGATTGAGGGGGAAAGCTCTCTCCCTTTTAAAGATGTATGGACGGTGGAGATCAAGATGAAGATGGTGGATGATCAACGGTGGAATTTGAAAATAGGAGTGATCCATGTGCACACACAAATCAACCAATAGAATATAAGTTGACTTGTCATATAAGACAAAAGTCACAAAGCCTTTTCTTTTAATTGCAAAATAGAAAAAAGACTTTATGTGTGCACTTTAAGTGGGTTAGAAGAATGGGGTCTTTTATTTAATTAAAAGGGAACATGTTCTTTTAATCAAATAATGAACTTAGGATAGCATAGTCAAACTATAGGTTATAATCAAATAAATTGATTATTAGCAATTTGGCTTAGGTAAGTGATTAAATTAATTTAGCCAAAATGTTGAAAAGGGGGCTAATAGTCTAGATGACCATTTTTAGGTGATTACATTTGCCCCTCTTTGACTAATGTGTGATCGATCTGGGAACACATTATGTCAAAGAAAATCGAAGCCAAGTAGGCGATGATAGATATAGATGTCTAATTTCGAAGAGTGAAATGCAGAAATAGATAGCAAGTCCTAAATGCACAACCTGATAGCAGTAGTACTGAACACTAGGAAGAGATGATGTTAGAATTCAAGAAGAATACTAACACTTAGAAAAGCAGATAGAGTGAGAGCAAGTGAGAAGATCAAACAAATGCTCCTAAGCAGTGATAGAGTATTTCTGCCCCCTCGGGATCGAAATTGAAATGAGGTAAGGGGATGCAAAAATTGGCTAGAAATGAGAAAAATAGAATATAGCAATGTCCAAGATGACAGATAGATGATTAGAACCCAAGAATGACTATAAGAAACTGATAAAATGCCCCAGTTTGACTAGAGTTGACCTTGAAGGATATAGCATAAAATTAGGTCAAATCTAGTAGAAAGATGATTTAGATGTGAAACAATGAATCGAAGTAGATATGAAGTATGGAAATGATGAAGACATGAATAAATGAAGATGCCCCAGTGATGATTCGGAGATTAGACCTCAAAAGGTCAGCTAACTACTTAGAAGAAAGTAGAATTTTAAAAGACAATTTTGACCATCAAGATGAACTCGAATTTGGATTTCGATCCCGAAAATGAATCTAGGACGTCAAAATTATTTAAGAGGTCAAAACTTTATATAATGTGATGATAAGATAGAAAAGAGATGAAGCGAAAGATTAAGAAGGTGAAAAGACATGAACAAGAAGAAAGTAAAGAAATATATGAAAGGAGTTAGCTGATATGTCCACAGAAAGATGAAGAGAGAGCTCTCCCCATATGCAAGAATGCAAGACTAAGCTAGAAAATGAACCTAAAATGCAAGCTAACATGCAAAGTGGTTTACCAGCAAGAAGTGCATAACATTTAGACTCTTAATTTCATCATTGAGCATTTATTAGGGACATCATGAGATCATACAACCATCACTAGTATAACTATGAGGATATGAATATGATCGATATCAGATAGGTATGTGGAAATCCAATCTAAGCATCAGAGACATGTAAGTCAAGATAACTACACGATTAGATTCCCTAAGTTTAATTTAGCAAGATTACACCTGTATCAAGGCATAAGCGCCAGGATAAACCCTGAGTGCGGTCTTGCAAAACAGTCAAGGATGATACATTTATAAGTCAAAGTGTTGAATAGGACAAGCATGAATGCTTACAACACTATAGACAAACAAAAGTATACCCACAAGCAGAAATCAAGAAAATATGTCCCATGCCCCCAGTCTTCTAGTCAATGACATCCTTGAAAGACTATTAGGGAGGGAATACATGGCAAAGAAATCATCATAGACAGCACACAAAATAGATAAATGTCAGCATAGCTCAGTCGTTTAAGTGTTAAAGTGTGTGTGTGTAAGTCACTTGGCCATTTCTTCCAGACTTGATTCTGATAGTGAGAAATATTGCGACATCGGAGACTGTAGGTAAACTATCTGTAAAGTGTTATAAAAACACTTGATGTCAAAGTGGGGGAAGTGTTGAGAAACACTATTTTGTGAGTTGTCAAAGAAACCCTAATGCACAAGAATACCTCAATAGGCTAAGTAGCTATGCCCCCAAGATGAGGACAAGAAAAAATTCCAAGCTAGGAAATGTGTAGCGAAGTGGATGATTGAGACTAATAGACAGAGGTGCAAGGGTCTCAAGTAGCACCTGTTTCCAAGTTTTCACCACTTGACAAATTTTTTTTTTTTTTTTTTTTTGGTGATACATCAAAGTGAGGTTTTCACTAAGATGATCATTTTTTCAGGACATTTTTTGATTTTTAGGATTTTTTTCAGCATCATTTATGATTTTTTGGATTTTTTAGAATAATTTAGAGATCACTAGTTCTCGAGCAAGATCACATCATTTTCTCCCAATTTCTAGCAAGGTATAGGATATGATGGAGCAACGAGCCAGTGGATAAGCAAAGATGGATGAAAAAAGAGTATGAAGCAAGTGAAAGTGATCCTTAAGGACTGACTCCTCAAGAGTACCCAAGCTAGGGAAAGAGTTGAAATAGTCATATGAAGCATATTTTGGATAAGCAATGGAAGTAATGAGAAAGATGGTATGTAGGATAAGCAATGAAGCCAACAAGTGAGATACCATGAAGCATGTAGTCCAAAAGAGTAGACATGTCAAGAGACCTATGAGAACCATGTTTCATTTATTATGATCAAGACCAAGGGGTCAACTAGATAGGATAGCGATGTGATAGAGTAATAAAAATAAAGCTCAAGATGGAGGCTATGAGTGAATGGGAGAGCACAATAGAAAATCTAGTGGATAAGATAGCCAATATGCAAAGATAGCTCAACATTGTGAAGATCAAAGAGAGAAGAGGGGATAGATGGATGATAGAAAAATTACGCATGATGCCTGTTTACCAGGTTTTCATCATGGTACTTACCCAAGGTGCCACAAGAAGTAGTTTTCACCATAGGATAAATTTATTTCTCTTTACTTTTGCTACCAAGGTGCCACAAGAAGTGGTTTTCACCAAGGCACATTTTCATTTTTCTTTTTTTCTTTTTTTTCTTTTTCTTCTTTTTTTTTTGAATTTTTTAGAAAGAGCTCAAGCTTTTTGAATTTAGATAGTGCTCCTATAGGAAAGATAAGCCATTATAAGCCAAGACCATAGAAAGGTATGCTCAAAGATGTTGATAGGGTGATGAAAGAGAAATAGTAGTAGGAAGAATATATGGAGGATAAGAGTTCATGTATAGAAAGGAGGTGTAAGCTTTAGAGGATTTCATGTGGGTAGCTAAAATATTGGACAAGATCAACATTGACACACACCTTGAAGGGTATTGGAACAATGGAGGAATCATGGATGAAATAGCTTGAGATTTAGATGTATGAGGTGGTAGAAGAGATTTGGAAAAAAGTGGAGTGGAAGGCTTTGGAATATTTTTAGAAAAATTTTTGGAAGAAGATGGAATGGAAGCCTTTGGAAGCTTGAATGTCAACTTTGAAATATTTTCAATATTCAAGTCTTCTAAAAGAGACTTGGGAATCCATATAGCTTTAGATTTTCCTTTGGATACTTCAAAACACATTTCTTCAATAATGGGTTTAGGAACCCATATTTTCTTTGATTTAGCTTTTTTAATAGTGGACCTTTGTAGTCTCTTTTGTGAATTCTCCTTCTTAGAATTCACATGTCGATTAGATGGGACATAGTGATCTTTATTTTTCAATGGATTCTTATGTTTATTCTCACTTCCAAAGGACTTGGGATTTGTGGATGAGTAAGGATGAAATGACTGGTTTAGATGTATAGATGGGTGAAAAGTCATCAAGGATGAGTGTCTTTGTTGATCTTGAGGTATGATGGGAGAGCTAGGGAATGAGCTATGAGTTAATGTAGGAGATGGAGGAACATAAGGCCCCAATATGGATGGAAGGTTTGAATGCTTTAGCTTAGATGGATAAGGACCAAGGATAGATTTAGAAGATGCAAAGGGATAGTGGGAAGGGATATCAACATCTTTAGAATGAGCAACATGGTCAAAGCCATCAATAGACTCATAAGTACCTTTGATAGGAACAACATTTTTAATAGGAGCACTTGAAGCTTGAGCACAATTTTGAAGTGGATGTGGAGAAGTAGAACATGAGGTGATTCTTTGATCTTGACAAGTAGCTTTGGATAGCATATGAAGAGAACTTTTCTCATAATTTTCAGTAAGCTCAAGGGAGATAATGGAAGTGGTATCTTCATCATACTTAGGAGGTGGAAAAGATATAGGATATGGAGGGGAAAAATCTTGAAAGAGATGAAAGGGTGCTTGATCTTGATCTTTCTTGACATTTATAACTTTTTCTTTTTGAGAGTCCTCTTGACATGGAGCTATTTCTAAGGACAAGGGAGAATGAAGAGTGAATGGAGTAGTGCTTGGATTAGGCATAGCAGTGCATGAAGGTTGAGGATGTTTAGGATTAGTAGCATGGAAAAGGTTTGCAGCCAAGTGAAGGTTAGCTTGAGTTTCTTTTATAGGTAGCCCTTGAGGATATGTGTAGTCAATGTGGAAAGCATTAGGTTCTTTATTTGATGGAGGCATGTTGGAAAGCTTTGAGGTGTTGGGAGATGCACGAGTGTTGGAAGAAGTGGAAGATGTAATGGAGCCACTACTAGACATAGGTTCATCAATGTAATCTTGCTCAAGAGAAGTATCCTCAACACATGAGTCACTAGAGGTTCCAAGATCAACAATCTCATCATCAATGAGATCTTGGATTTTATGTTTCAGCTCTATACAATCAGAAGTAGCATGCTCATTAGATTGATGATAGGCACAATAGGTATCCAAGAATGGATTTCCATAGGTGCTAGACTTAGGCAACATGATGAGCTTGGTTCCAAGAAGTGTTCTCAAAATGTCATCATAAGAATTCCCCAAGGGAGTAAAATTTCTCTCAAAAGTATGTCTAGAGTCATTTTGTTGTTTCTCAAGTGAATGGTATGCATACATGTCTTCATCATTGTCTTGGTCAAAGATAGGTTTATCATGAAATTTTGACGTATGCTCAAAGGAGGTATCACTTGCTTGTTCTCTAAAGAGGTCTTTAGATCTAGAAGATGAAGACATTTGATGTCTTGAAGTAGAGCATGTAGACCTAGAAGAAGAGGATGACCTCAAAGAAGGTGACTCACATGCATGTAAAGACCTTAAGGAAGATTCATGTAATGATGCAATCTTCTCCTCCAACATTTTCTCAAGTTTAGACTTCATTTCTATCATGCGCTTAGAGAGATGAAGGTAAGAAAGATCATTTGTCTCTTCTAGTTCTTTGTATTGCACATATAGATCTTGAAACTCTTTAGTGACATGGAGGATATCATGATCATCTAGATTTGGTTGAAGTTTGGTAGCACAAGTTTTAGATCCCATAGTTTTAGATGCAAAGCCAAGCATAAAATAGTCTAGAAAATAACTTGATGTTGAAACTATAGGAGGTAGAGTGTTCACTTGCCAAGATATTAGAGAGAGATTAAAGTGACTTGTCAAACAATATGTCCAAGAAACTTACGACATGAATGACTCAAGTCAATAGCTAGGCAAGATGCCCAAATAGCCAAATAGATAGAGCAAGCGGGGTGACAAGTGAACAACTCTCCAACCCAAGAGTGTAGTCAAGAAATCAAGGTAACCATTTTAGCAAAAGGATAACTAGCAAGCAAACATAGACCATGAAGATAGGAAGACCATGAGCACTAAGACCAAAGATTCACTTTAAGCATGTTCAAGCACTAGAGACATATAAAAGAAAAGTCAAATGATGAGACTCCTCTTAGCAAGCAACACAAGAAAATGTTTGCATTTGATGTTTTGACTTGGTTGATAAAGTTTGACAATAGTTGATAGCATAGCAAGTTTGATGTTCAAAAGCAATTTCTTTCCAAGCAAGATAGTGACACATGGAGTAGTCTTCAAACAATCAAGCAAGGGACAAAGCAACCTTGCATGATACAAGCATATTTGAGGTCTCAAAAGAAAGCTGTATAACTATCATCATGTGTATGTTCAAAACATTTTCACTGGTATAGCACATTCGAGAACACATCAAGCAATATCTACCTAGAAGTCATGGTTCATTACTCAACAACTTGGCCCACACTTGATGCTCCTTCGCCTCACACCAAGTGGTTGCCCACAAGAGATATTGGCTTTGTCATGAAAATGCCATAAGCATAATCAAGGGAACACAGATGGTGAGTGTAAAATCTTGGGGTGATCCGGGTAGTCCACTAGGATCGATCCTTGCACCAAGAAGTTGAGTGGCTAAAAAAAGGTAGTTACTAACTTAGAGTTTTTAGATCGGGCTTCCGTTCATAGTGTTCCTCTTGCTCCCAATTACGGGACACCTCACCTTGCGATGAGTAACCGATCTCGCGATCACAAGAGTACCTTAAACATTCTTGCCTAGTGATCTCCCTATGGTCGAAATCCCATAAGCGATCACACTAGACGAAGATAAACACTACGTCTACCAAGGTTTTGTGTCCTTGATAGCCTTGAGTTTATAGTGGGTTGGAAGAGCCAGGTAATCGGCTTGTTCCCACTTGGGTCGTTCCTCTCAGGTTGTCCGAGAGCAGGCCCTCTAAAGGATTCTAACTACACAAAGTGGATCAAATTTTGGAAGTCAAGATTTCTGGTTCACCACAAGGGTGAAGAGCATACTCTCCTATTCCAATAATTTTCTCCCAAACACGCCAAGAAGATTCAGTTACCCCTTGCTTTTGAAACCAAATGGCAAGTCAAGATTTCTGATTCACCACAAGGGCGAAGAGCATACTCTCCTATTACCAAAAGACTCCAATCACAAGTTTTATGTGCCTATGAAAAATGAACAATTAGTCAATGCCACACATGAAAATAAAAAAGCAAGAAATTTTGGATTTTTATGCTTTGGGCAGCCCTGCAAACAATCGTTAGTAGCCCTTGTGCATTTGAAGCTTTGACATGCGTTCTTTTTATGCAATGTTTCAATTTTTTTCACAAGGATGGCAATCTGAAATCACAACTTGTTAGCAACAAAAGTTAATGTGAAATAACATAAAAATCTGCAATAAAAAGTGGTGAGTTGCTTCAAAAATCTAATTTATCTTCCAACCAAGAACATGCAAAGAAAGTGCAAGTTAATCACAAATGCTTTCATTTTTACTCTTTGGTTTTGACCTAGTCAACAAGATTGGACTTGTTTGCTATGATTTCGTATCCAAAAATGAAAATGAAAAGAAGAGACCCCTACTAAAAATCAGAGAGCTTTCCAAAAATGCAAAAAATTTTAAAAAATCTCTTCATTGTCTCCCTAGAGATTGATTTTGTCAAAACAGGCCAAATTTATCAAATCGAGTTTTTGATCCTTAATACGATCTCAAAATTCAAAACACAAAGAAAGAACCCCCATTAGAATTCAAAAAGCTTTCTGAAAATGTAAGTTTTTCCAAAAAATGCGCTGATTTGCGATCAAAAATGAATTTTTATGAAAAATAAAGAAAAAATCATAACTTCCGAAAATAATGTCAAAATGCTCTGAAAATCGGACTGAGATAGTTTGAGCATATACCCAACTTGCAAAACAAATTTCAGAACCAAACTCTAAGTGGTTTAAAAGATATGATCAAATCTTTAAACCAACTAAGTTTTTGGCCTTCAAACCAATTTACTTATGGGTTGGCCTTATAACCAAAGTGATAATTCTACAAAAGCATTTGATTAGATCCAATATGCTGCTGTAAAAAATCAGAGATGAAAAATAAAAGCAAATGAAGCTAGAAACTTGATTCAAGCCCCACGGTGGGCGCCAAAAATGTACACTCGAAAGTGTCCCACTCTAAACCCTTCTATCCAAACAATTCCATGAGTTGGAATGCTTAGATGCCGGCTTAGAGCTCCCTATCCATGGAGTGCAAGGAGTTAGTATTTCAGCATGAAGGCTCTCAGCCAAGCCTTAGAAATGTACTTCTTGCTAGTAAACCATGCAACGGGAGGTTCTTTGAGACAAGAGCAAGAGTGCAAATATCTTCAAGGAATCCCTCAAGAATGCAATGCAAGTATGAAAACTAAGCTAAGATGGTAATGCAAAATGCAGCTATACTAAGCATGTATGAGATTGTTACAAAACCAAATATTTAAACTATGTGATATTATTGCAAGAAATCAAAGTTAAACTAAAATGCAACTATGCTAAGAATGCCATATGATCTTATGCTAATGTGATGGAATGAGAGAATGAGACAAGAAATGAGAAGTTCTCCACAAAGCTCCAAAGAAACCTGTTAGAAAACCTGCAGCATAACAATGTTCAAAAGATGGATGGATTGAGGGGGAAAGCTCTCTCCCTTTTAAAGATGTATGGACGGTGGAGATCAAGATGAAGATGGTGGATGATCAACGGTGGAATTTGAAAATAGGAGTGATCCATGTGCACACACAAATCAACCAATAGAATATAAGTTGACTTGTCATATAAGACAAAAGTCACAAAGCCTTTTCTTTTAATTGCAAAATAGAAAAAAGACTTTATGTGTGCACTTTAAGTGGGTTAGAAGAATGGGGTCTTTTATTTAATAAAAAGGGAACATGTTCTTTTAATCAAATAATGAACTTAGGATAGCATAGTCAAACTATAGGTTATAATCAAATAAATTGATTATTAGCAATTTGGCTTAGGTAAGTGATTAAATTAATTTAGCTAAAATGTTGAAAAGGGGGCTAATAGTCTAGATGACCATTTTTAGGTGATTACAAATAGCACTTGTTTACTTGCTGATTTTGAACCTAGAAATATCAATGATGCGCTAGAAAATGGAATTTGGATTGAAGCTATGAATGAAGAGATAGAACATATAGAGAAAAACAAAACATGGACTCTTGTACCTAGGCCTAAAGACAAAAATGTGATTGGAACTAAGTGGGTATTTAGAAAAAAATTAAAGGAAGATGGTAAGGTTTCAAGGAACAAAGCTAGATTCATATGCAAAGGATACTCTCAAGAAGAAGGTGTAGACTATGGAGAGACTTTTTCTCCTGTTGCAAGATTGGAAGGTGTCAGAACCTTACTTGCATATGCTGCATACAAAGGATTCAAAGTTTATCAGATGGATGTAAAGTGAACATTTCTCAATGGTATACTAGATGAAGAGGTTTACATTGAACAACATAAAGGTTTTTTTGATCTAGACAAGAAGGACATGCTCTACAAATTACATAAAGCATTGAATGGTTTGAAACAAGCCCTTAGAGCATGGTATGAAAGATTGCATAACTATCTTATTTAGATTGGTTTTCAAAGAACTAATGATAATAGTAGCTTGTACATCAAGGAAGGACTAGATAATAAGATTTTTTTGACAAAAATATTTGTAGATGATACTTTACTCACAGGAAATGATGATATTTGTAAAGAATTTTTAGAACAAATGAACAAGGAATTTGAAATGTCAATATTTGGTGAAATCAAATTCTTTGTTGGTCTTCAAATTCATTAGAATAAGAATGGCATCTACATCACTCAATCTAAATACATCAAGGAGATATTGAAAAAGTTTGGTATGGAAGATTGCAAACCAGTTGGAACTCATATGTGTACTAGATTGAAACTTACCAAAGATGATTAATCACAGGAAGTGGATCAAACATTGTATAGATCTATGATTGGAAAGTTGTAGTATGTAGTGCACACAAGACCAGACATTGCCCTTGCAATAGGAATTGTAGCAAGATTCTCAGCAAAACCAAAAGAAAATCACATGATGGAAATCAAAAGGATCATGAGATACTTAAAGAGGAACTGAAGAATATGGATTATTGTATAAACTTGGAGGAAATCTGGATTTAAATGTGCTCACTGATGCAGATTGGGCAGGAAATATTGATGACAAAAAGAGCACAAGTGGAGGAGCCTTCTTTCTTGGAAAAAGGTTGGTTTCTTGGACAAGCAAAAAGAAAAATTGTACATCTCAATCCAATATAGAGGCTGAATATGTTGCAGTAGCAATAAATTGCTCAAACA
Organism: Cupressus sempervirens; assembly: GCA_028749045.1. Lineage (NCBI taxonomy): Eukaryota > Viridiplantae > Streptophyta > Pinopsida > Cupressales > Cupressaceae > Cupressus > Cupressus sempervirens. The sequence goes on from CM053783.1 coordinate 397,055,567, forward strand.
TTGTGTGGTTCAAACAATTAGTGGAAAGTATGAAGCAAGAAATCAAAGAACCTATTGTTATGTTTTGTGATAACACAAGTGCAATTAACATCTCCAAGAATCCAGTGATGCATTCAAAAACCAAGCATATTGTCATAAAGTATCACTTTGTTAAAGAATTGGTGCAAGAAAAGGAAATAAGATTGCAATATGTCCATACAAAGGAACAAATTTCTAAGATATTCACAAAGCCTTTACCTAAGGATGCATTCTTGTATCTAAGAGGTAAGTTAGGGGTCATTCCCCTATTTGAAGCTCACTAAAATATAGTTCTAGTGATGTATCAATAGAAACAGAATTGAAGATCTATCAGTTGATGCAGCAAACCAATGAAGACATTGCATATGAATTAGTACATCAGGTACAATGCTCTTCAATTGTTTTAAGTTGTCTTTGGCATGTGTTGTCAAAGAGGGAGAGTATATTTGCATATCGTTCTGAGATTTGCAAAATAAGAAGATTTTGTATAAGAGGGAGAGGTTATTATGAAAGAGGGAGTTTGTTGTATTTGAAGAAGTGAAATATTCTATCAGTAAAAGACTTGTTTTCAAATTGTATTCTGCTATGACATTTTGTGTTGCCATCAATGCCAAAGAGGGATATTTTTGGATTTAATTTTTTAATTTTTTGTTGTCTTTCATGTCACACAAATGTCATATCAATTATTAGATATTGTCTACTGAGCTCAAAAGGTCAGCAAAGCAAAGGACAATGTCTACTGAGCTCAGAAGGTCAGCAACGCAAAGGATAGTGTCTACCGAGCTTAGAAGGTCAGCAAGGAAAAAGGACAGAATCTATCAAGCCCAGGAGGTTAGTAAAGAAAACTTCCAGTATCTACCGAGTAAACAGTTCTTACTGAGCTCACTTGATCATCAAAGAAAATGTGGCAGAAACAGTTCTTACTGAGCTCACTCGATCATCAAAGGAAATGTGGTAGAAACAATTCTTATCAAGCTCACTCGGTCATCAAAGGAAATGTGGTAGAAGTAGTTCTTACTGAGCTCTCATGAAGGAATTTAGTTCTTACTGAGTAAACTTGGTAGCTAAAGGATTTTATAGACATTGCAATGTTAACCCAGTCAAGAAGGTTAACTTAGGAAATTTCTAGAAGTAGTATTTACCGAGCAAGGTTGGCCAGTAAAGGATTTCATTATTTTATGAAATAATGTTTTTTTTTAGAGTAATATTTGTAGCCAGCTAATGTATGATTTATTGGTAAATGTAACATGTGAATGAGTTGACTTGACAATCTGAATGGTATAATTAAGAGGTCTAGTTGTGAATTAATGTGTTATGAGGACTAATTATTTTGGAAGCGAATTTGAAGGATTTTCAGAGATCATTGAGGAGCAGTAGAGCCATATTTGATCAAGGAGGATCTAATGATGCTGAAAAGAGACCTATAGCCAAAAAATTTAGTTGTATCTTGTTCAGTTCAATTCATTGTTTCTTTCTAACCATTGTAGCAGTGATTTCAAATCTCTTAACAAAGTTGGTTTAATAGCCATTTTGTAAATCCTCTAACAAGGTGACAATTCAGTTGAATTGTTCTAAAGACCTCTAGCAAGGCCACTCCTAACAGGGTGATTATATCTTCTAACAGGGTCACACCTAGCAGTGTGTATTGTAACCTTTAACAGGGTTGGCTCCTAATAGGGCTCACTTCAGAAGAGTGAAAAATTGGTCACTAGTTACTTGGTGGTTTTTCCCATATTGGGTTTCCATGTTAAGTTTGGTGTCTCTTGTGTTCATTTTGTTTTTCAATTGCATGCATGTTTGCTTGAAGATAAGTAATAGATTAATTTACCAAGTTACAGCATTTTTTTACCAAGTATCAATAGTAAATAGATCTTTAAGACATCTAAGGGATCTGTGGATTAATTTTTTTTAGTAACTGATTCAACCCCCCCGCCCCGCCCCCCCCCCCCCCCCCCCCCCCCCTCAGTTACTCTATCTTTAATTATAACATAATACTTCTTACAAGGTGTGAACCATTAGATACATTATCTAAAATGATGTCTTGAAACTTTGTCAACAAAGATGCAATCTTAGGTGCATGCTCAAGTCCATCTTGTTTCTTAGTTTTTCTAGGAATCAAAGTAAAACAAACATTATGTTTCTTCATGTCTTTGACAAACTAGTTTCCATCACCAAGTAGAATCTAATTTTTGTGGTAACAAGAATTACTTCTTTACATTAGTCCAAATAGTGTATTGATTCAATCTACCATCATACAAAGCTTGTATATCATACTTCCAAGGTGTTCACAAAATAATATGACAATAATCAATAGGCATAATATCACACAAGACTTCACCATAGTAATTTCAAATCTTTAATTTTAAAAGGTATTGTTCACTCATCAATGATTTGTGTGCATCGTTGATCTAGATAATATGTTAAGGATTTGGATGGTTCAACCTCTATAATTACAATTGCAACTCAAAAAACCAATTATTCTTATGCCATATTATTTAAACTGCCACTGTCAATAATCACTTTGCAACATTTATCTTCAATCTTAAATCTAGTATTGAAAGGACTTTTCCTCAAAATAGGTTCTTCATTCCACAAAGTTCTTCTGATCATCGAGTTCTCTCCATTTTCAAGTTCATTGGTTGGATCAATAACATATTCTTGAATTAAGGCATTTGTGTTATTTCTTCCAATATTGTTTCCATAATAGGTACATTCAAAGCTTCTATGTCCTTCTCCACATTTAAAACAAGTTCCTTTAAACCAAGATCTATCTTCTCTTTTTCCATTACTATTATTCCTGGAGTAACTAGTAAAATTACCTCTAGTGTAGTTACCTCTTCCTCTAGCAACATTATCTTCTTTTTTTTATCTTGTCATGATATTTTTTATTAGGTCTGCTACTTTCTCCATAAGATTGACTTCTACTTCACTAAAATCTCCTCCTCTTTTCCTTTATTTATATTTTTTTTCCTTTGCCAATATTTTTGTAGCTCTCAAGAAATACAAATATGCTTCTTCTACACTTTCCATCTTCACCAAATTGATTTCATCTTGAATTGAAGCTCTTGATCCATTAAGATACTTAGCAACCTTCTCAACCTCATCATCAACATGTCTAGATCTAATGTCCAACTTGTAGAATTATTCAATATAGTCCTTTATACTCATATCTTTCTACCTCAAATTTTGCATCCTCCTCAACAAATGAACTTGATAATTATTAGGAAGAAATTTCCTTTTCAACTTACCAACCATTTTTACCCAAGTCTTTATATTTTCCTTTAATATTATTTTTCTATTAATTTTCAAGTGTTCCTATCAAAGAGAATAATGTCCTCTCAATTTAGTGTCTTATATCTTCACTTTCCTATCATTAGGGGTACTTTCATAATCAAAATACTTTTCCATCATAGATATTCAATCCAATAAAGAATCAATATCAAGTCTTCCACAATAACTTGAAGGATCAAAAGGTCTTAAATGTTCTCTAGTGAAAACTCTCAATAGTCTCCTCATCTTGTTCCACTCTAGATTTAGGATTAGGTGTAATTGCTTCTTCTTCTTCATCACTAAAATTATCAATATGTACTCTTCTTCTCTAGGTTGCCTCAGTAGCTTCAAGAATTATTGTAATTTGCCACAACATGTCCATAGTAGCATTATATACATTTCCTTTACCTCAAACCATTTTGATAATAGTTCCTACAAGAATATTAACCCTCTTTAGGTTATAGGTCAACAACCAAGTCTTCCACCCTACAAAAAATCCAAATAGGGTTCTCCATGATCCCTAGAATCCAAAAGGAATAAACCTTCACTTTGATACCACTTGACATAAGGGATAGTGGGAATAATGGTTCCAAGAAAGAAATCATTGACCACCCTGCTAAAGTTACACAAAGAAGTGCCACAAAAATATGGAAGAATAAATAATATATTTATTCTAATGCAAATATGTTGAGACAATCATTACAATGTGCTAGGAATAAGTCCTACCTAGTTGTATCCATAAATTAAAAAATTATGATTAGTGAGATTAGAAGCTCATGTTTACAGATCTAAAGTGTGCATATCTTTATTCTTACTACCCTTGTGTTATCTACTCTCAATTTAGATCTCAAATATATATTCATCAAGATCACAAGTCATCCTGACAGGTACAATTATTACAAAAAATAGGTCCTACCCTAAAATGGAAAACTAGTAACCACACAAACTACAAAAAAAAATGAAGAAAAATAAGATCGGTCCACATTTAATCCAATAAGATGTCCCCAAGGTCACAAAAAGCCTTAAAATTACAAGAGCTTCATAGAATCCAATTACCACATATTACTTGATACGCCAGGAAGAAACACACCTCAAGAAAGATAAAAGGATAACTCCTCAATAATATGGAATTAAGTTTCATGAGAATAGGGAAAGGATCCACAATAGGTCTATATGTCAATTAACTAGATGTGTGGAAAGAAAGGACAAAAATAGAAAGGGTTACCCCTTAAACAACATACTAGAATAAGAAAGAGGAAAGATTTTTTGGTTGATGCAAGATGCTCTTACATCAAAATCACAAGAGGCTAAGTAGACAATGCCCCTTTTAAATACATAGAGGAGACTAATTCATCCACCATCAAAACAAAGATTATATTTAATCCCCATAGAAATGTTCCTAAAATGATTACACATACATGTCGATTCCTTCCAATCATCAAGGGATCAGTAAAACCCCAAAAATAAGGCAATGAAGGGTACACCCGTTATTAACACAAACACATATAATAAAATAGAGAAATAACAAAAATTTGCAACAATGTGAGATTGGATTCTTATTATATCCAATAAAAATGAAGTTATAATATTCAACAATATGACATTAAAATCCACATGGGGAAATTCCATTACAATATTATGAAATCTAGAGCCACATATACATTCCCCCCCCCCCAACCTATCCTAGATAACCCTATGAGCCTTCATTATATAGGAAAATTTTAATATCCCAATAAGCTTATAGAAATTTTAATCATATAGTTCTAGGATGACTAACCCTTAGATATTATTATTTATATTTTATTACATTATGGTGAGCCCCCAATAACTTTTGAAACTCAAAAGAGATTTTAAGGAATTTCATTTTCTTTAGTTTTAGGTAGTACAATTTTCCAAGATCATAACTCATTGTCAATGGCTTTAATTGGTTATTATCACTCCATTTTTAAAATGCCACAAACTAATCTATAGCACTTCATTATGAAAGCTCTAATCAACCAAGTTTGACCCCCTTTAGAGCCTCTAAATCCTTCAAAATTGAGTTCAAAGTTTATTTACCCTACTACCAATATTAAAATAAAAAATTACAAATAGACTTGATCTTCTAATGAAACTTTCCTGGCTAGAAGATATAGCCAAGGTGAACCTCAACAAAACAAATTATAATATTTTAAGTCCAACTAACCAAGTTACCAAAAATGGTAATCTTCCAAAAATAGCAACTCTATACTGAGATATCCCTTATTGACAATACAAACCAAATAATATTTTTGGGTAATGTCAAATTTCCCTTACAGCTAGGATGCCCCTACATCATACACCTAGGGTAATTTGAGAACTAACCTTGTCACATTTCAAGTGTTCAAAGGAAAACCAAGATAGTTCACCTACTCCCTTGAAAACCACATTATGAATCTTCAATAGGTCATCCTTTCCATTTGACCAAATATTCTTTATATGCCATATTTCTTGCACTTCTACGAATACCACTATCCAAAATATCTTTATTTCCCTCTATAGTTGAAATATTTGCTACAATAATTCATTATGCTTTTGTTATCTCATCTTAAACACATCCTTCATGATACTTTTTCAAATCTAAAATATTAAACACTGGTGAAATATTCAGTTGATTTCATAAATTTATTTCATAGGAATTTCAAAATCATATTTCTCTAATATCCTACACAATCAAAACTTTTTTATATTCAAATTATTGTATGTTCCCACTAGAAATCTCTCCTTCCTTAAATGAACCATGAATTCATCTTTATTCTAAAATTATTTATGTCTCTTTTTCTCATATTCCTTGGCCTTGTACTGTGTACTAATTTTAGTAATGTTACATGATGTAACACCCCAACCTTGCTTCCAAACCCCAAGCTCTCTCTCAGGGCTACCTTAGGTCATTCACTAGAACCACTAGGGCTTCTTCACACCCTATAATTACTAGGACCTTGCTCAAGAGATCCTAATCCTTCAGTTGGGGGTACACCAACAAAGTAACATCAAATTTCTTACTAGCCGGCTCCAGTCCGCTATTAACCCTCAAGTCCATCTATAGCTCCAAGGGTACCAGTTCTTCATCTAGGTTTTTTTTTAGACTCCTTCTAACATCCATGACCCTAAACATTGCTGATTTCATAGGTGCATTCAATCTACTAGGGAAGATACACCAAATTGCTCCAAAAAGGCTACTAGGAATTAGCCCTCCTAAATAGCTGGAAACAAGATTTCTTGAAAAACTTCTTAACAACCCTACAAAAAAATTATATTTTTGGATGCCCTTTTTAGAGTACTTCAAGATTCTGTAATTTTCTAGCCTCCAAACTTTCTGTACAATGAAAGTACAGTTTTAGGCCAAAAATGAGGATTTCAAGTGCTTTATCGCTGTTGTGATGGAAAACCACCTTAGACACCTTTCCAAGACCTCTCCTTTGGACTGGAGCAAGGTTAGACCTTCTCATTACTCACTGTGCAGCCGGATTAAGGTATTTGTACACTCAATCCTCTCCATAACTCATTTTCCAACTGTGATTCCTAGCCAAGTTGCATTTGGCTTGCCTAGGGCATCACCTTAAAAATGCTTGCTGATGCTTTCAAGGGCCCTCCTTCTTGATACATAATGTACATGGATCCTAGTTCCAAATCCCAAAATACCAGAGGTTTCCAATGGTGGGAAGTGGCCCTAAGATCCCATTTTCTAAGTGCAGCCCTGTTCAGATCAGCAACTTGCCAAGAACAAAAAGATTTTTCTACACTAATGCAAACAAATTAAAATGATCAAACCAACACTACAAAAATATTAAAAACAATATTTCAGAACTTTTCCAACACAAAAATCAGGCCATTCAATCCTCCTCTATTAAAAATGCCTTCAAATGCATAAAACCGGCAACAAAATACTTGCTCAATTCGTACAAAAATGCAAAACCAACTTGTCCAACCCCCTAAAAATGGCTGTCCTCACGTTTTTAAAGGCTCCTCCATCAGTTCCATAACTTTTCTAAACAGTTAGGACGTTCTAAACACACAAATGCCAAAAAGTTGCTTTTTGCAAGAAAATGTTGTCATGACAACATGACAACATTTCAGCAACTTTTGTTCTACATGGAGTTAGACCTCCAAATTTGGCACAAAAACAAAGTAGACATATAATATGCATAAAATGACTTCAAATAAACAATTAAAAGCTATTGGAACCTTTCTAGACCATTTTAGCCTTTTTCGGACCTAAGTCACCTAGTTGACAATAGTCGGCAACTTCTAGCAACTTGGTCACTTTGGTTCTTGCCAAGTCTCCTAAACACACCTAAGGACCACATAGGACCTATTATTAGAATAGTGATGTGGCTAGCATCACTACAAGCCAAAAATAAATAAATACCTAGGTTTCACACTTAGCCTACCTAGGTGCTCCTGCACCATACTCCCCCCTCCAACAAAGAACTCAAGGTGGATCAGTTTGCAACAAATCTAGAGGTATGCCAACCTTATTGAACTCTATCTCAGCAACCCATGTAGCCTCTAAAATTGGTTTCTCCTTCCATTTGATGAGGTGTTCCATGTAAACCTTGTGCCTTGTAGTCTTCTTTACCCTTGAATCTAACACCTTTTCTACCTCCAACTTGTTGTTTGTAGGTGTTGAAGCAAGTTCAAGATCTTCATGAACATCGGGACTAAGCTGAGATGGGTCACCTTTGTATGCCACCAAGTCTTGCACATTAAAAATAGGGGATATGCCCAAATCGGAAGGTAAATCTACCTTATAGGCATTTGCTCCATATTTAGCCAATATTTTGCAAGGCCCTACCCTCTTCATTTGTAACTTAGTAGGAATGCCTTTTTGAAGCCTTGCTTTGTTCAAATGGACCATCACATAGTCCCCAACAGCAAACTGAACATCCTTCTTCTTTTCATCCACCTTGGCTTTGAGTTTTAGAGTGTTGTCTTGAATAGTCTTCTTGACTTGCTCCTGAATCTCCTTCATGGTTTGTACAAAGTCTTCAGCTTGACCACTAATCTGATCCATGTTTCCAAGACACCTTAGTTCACACACACCTCTTGGGTGCATGCCATAAACAATTTCAAAAGGACTCTTTCCGGTAGTCCTATTCTTGCTATCATTGTAGGCATATTCTACTTGTGAGATGATAACATCCCAAGTCTGACCATACTCCTTAGTTAGGCACCTAAGAAGGTTACCTAAAGTTCTATTAACCACCTCAGTTTGACCATCAGTTTGAGGATGGTAAGTTGAACCAAAAGACATGTTAGTGCCAAGCTTCTTCCATAAAGTCTTCCAAAAGTGACTCATGAATTTCACATCTCGATCCGACACAATGCTTAATGGAAGTCCATGAATCCTTACAACCTCTTTGAAAAAAAAATGAGCTATATGACTTGCATCATTAGTTGTCTTACATGGAATGAAATGTCCCATTCTACTGAATCTATCAACAACAACATAAATGCTATCATACCCTTGCTTAGTTTTAGGCAAACCAACAATGAAATCCATACTTACACAATCCCATGGTCTGCTAGGAATTGGTAAGGGATGGTAAAGACCTGCATTGTTCATTCCTCCTTTTGCCTTCATACACACCATACATTGCTCCACATACTTGGTTACATCTTTGACCAATTTAGGCCAATAATAGAACCTTTGCACTAGTTCTATTGTCTTGCTGATACCAAAATGCCCACTCAAGCTGCCATTATGCTTCTCTTGTATTAGGTTCTCTCTCATGGAACCTCTTGGTACACACAACTGGGTACCCTTAAATAGCAACCCATTTTGCAAAGTGTATTCTGAAAATCTGCTATGAAAGTGGTTTCCAAAATCCATGCATACCTTATAGGCTTCAGCAAAGTCCTCATCATTCTTGTAAAGATTCTGAAAACTCTCCACTCCAATGCTATGGAGCTGAATCTCTTGGACTGTTAAAACCCTTCTACTTAATGCATCAGCAACCTTGTTCATTTGTCCTTTCTTATGCTTGATTGTAAAGGTGAAGGCCTGCAAATATTCCATCCACTTCAAGTGCCTGTTGCTCAACTTCTCCTGTGTGTTGATGTAGCTAAGAGCTTGATTATCTGTAAACACAACAAATTCTTTTGGCAACAAATAGTGTCTCCACTTCCTAAGACACTAGACTAAGGCATACAATTCTAGATCATAGGATGAGTATTTCTTCTTGGCCTCATTTAGCTTTTCACTATATAAGGCTACTGGTCTACCTTCTTGACTCAACACCCCACCCACTGCTAGGCCACTTGCATCACATTCTAAGGTGAACAACTTTTCAAAGCTAGGCAATTTTAGGATGGGTTGAGTAGCTACTTGTTTTTTTAACATATCAAATGACTTTTCAGCCTCTAAAGTCCACCTAAACTTGGACTTGACTCCCCCCTTTATGGTATCAAGAAATGGTGCACAAATACCACTAAAGTTCCTAATGAACTTCCTATAAAATTGAGACAAACCGTGGAAACTTCTTACCTCACTAGATGTGGTAGGTGTAGGCCAACTTAGGATAACAGCAACTTTCTCCTTGTCCATCTTCAAAGTTCATTTAGACACCACAAAGCCTAGATACACCAACTCTTGCTTGAAGAAGTCACACTTCTCAAGGTTGATAGATAGCTTCTCCTCATGAAGCCTCTTCAAAACCGCTTCTACATGCTTGGCATGTTCCTCTTTGGTCTTGCTGTAGATGAGGATATCATCCAAATACACCACCACAAATCTGCCTGTGAAGTCTTTGAGCACTTCATTCATGAGCCTCATGAAGGTGCTAGGGGCATTGGAAAGACCAAATGGCATCACAAGCCATTCATAAAGACCATCAGTAGTCTTAAATGCTGTCTTCCATTCATCTCCCTCCTTTATTCTAATTTGGTGATACCCACTTTTCAAGTCCAGCTTAGTGAAATACATAGCACCTCCTAGACAATCCATAAGGTCTTCAATTCTTGGAATAGGAAACCTATACCTGATTGTAATGCGGTTAATGGCCCTTGAGTCAGTACACAACCTCCATTTTCCTCCCTTCTTGGATGCCAAAACCATCGGGACTGCACAAGGGCTTATGCTCTTTTGGATCAAACCTTGGTCCATCAACTCTTGGACTTGTCTTGCCACTTCAAGGTTCTGATCTAGGGTTAACTTGTAGGCTGCCTTATTAGGTAGTGAGGCACCTGGAACAAAGTCAATTTGATGGCTGATAACTCTTCTTGGTGGTAGGGTAGCTGGTGTACCATCACTAACAATCTCCTTATACTTTACAAGCAACTCTTGTACCTCTGCTGGTAAAGGTTCTTGGACTGGATTTTCTTCACTTGCAGCCTTTAGTATGACTGCAAATCCTTGGCTCTCCTCATGCTTGAGTTCTCTAATAAACTCTTTCTCTCCACATAGCAGCACATTAGGCACCTTGGACTGTGGTTCATCCCCTTCTAACAATAACTAAATTTTGAAGGTCTTGCTTCCTTTCTTAAATGTTATGGTATTTTCCTTGCCATCATAGACCACTTCCCTATCAAATTTCCAAGGTCTCCCTAGCAAAAGATGACAAGCATCCATTGGCAAAATATCACATAATAAGCGGTCTTTATATCCTGCAATTGAGAAGTCCACCCATGCTTGTTCATTCACTAGGATGCTTTGCCCTTTGTTAAGCCATGTGACCTTGTAAGGGTTTTCATGAGGTATCTTCTTCAATTTGAGCTTTGTAATAGCCTCCTCTGATATTACATTATCAGTTGATCCAGAATCAACCACCACCTTGCATACTTTTCCTAGGATCTTGCACTTGATCCTAAACAATGCCCTTCTATGTCTAGGCTCATTAGAAGCTGGTTGCTTGATCAGCACCCTCCTAAACATAATATTCTCACCTTTTTCAGACTCAATATGGTCTATGTCAACATCCTTGCAACTTCTATTATCTTCATGTGCATATGCTAGCCTTTTATCTTGGCTTGAGGAAGAGGGTTTGTCCGGGCACCTATAGGCAGGATGGCCTAGTTGACCACAATTGTAACACTTCATTGTTGCAAAGTAAGAGCTGCTCCTACCTCCTCTACCCCTACTTTATCCTCCTTGATTGCCTCTCCCTCTATTATAACCACCTCTTGAAGAGTGGTCAATAGTTTGCTCCATGGGTTTGCTTTCACTTTGGCTCTTTTGATCACTACCTTTGCCTTGGTAGCCTCCTCTTTGATTTTTCTGATTTCTGCCTTTGCCTCTATCTTTGAAGTTAGAATCTTCTTTCCTCTTGTTCTTTTCTTCTACCTTCAAAGCTAGCTGATGTCATCTTTGGATAGTGGTAGGGGCCCATAAGCTAAGCTCCTCTTGAATGTTCCACTTCAAGCCACCAAGATACCTTGCCACCTTGAGTGAGTCCTCTTCTTGCTTCTTGGATCTCAAACACAACCTCTAAAATTCTTCAGTGTAGGAGGTCACATCAAGATCTTTTTGCTTCAGTCCTTGCCTCTTTTTATGGAGTTGGATCTCAAAGTCTTCAGGTAGGAAGTTCTCCTTGATTTTGTTTGCCATAGCACTCCAATTTGCAATTGGATTCTTGCCCATGCTGACTCTTTCATCTTGTACATACTTCCACCATGTTAAGGCTGAGCCTCTAAGCCTTGACTTAGAAACCTTAACCTTTTGTGCCTCTGAGATACCCTCACACTCAAAGTGGTTCTCCATACCCTCTAACCAATCCATAACTGCATCAATATCCATCTTACCACTGAAAAGTGGCACTCCTTCCAAAGCTTTACCTCCTAAGGCTTTGATTGCCTTCAAGAAGGGCTCTTCTTGCAAGATAGGATCAGGTTCAGGTACAATATCTTCCTCTGCTACCTTTTTACCATTCCCATCTTCTTCTTCATCTCTTTTCTTGGCTGCCTCTACAACTGCATCTAGTTTTTGCTTCACCTCTTCTAGTGCTTCTTCAAGAAGCTGATTTCTTTGCCTTTGCTCATCAACTTCTTTAGCTAACTCCACATTTGTCACCATCATGGATTCTCCTACTGATTCTTCAGCGGCTTCCAACATTAACTACCTTTCCCAAATCTTTAACTGGCTCTGATACCACTCTGATGTAACACCCCAACCTTGCTTCCAAACCCCAAGCTCTCTCTCAGGGCTACCTTAGGTCATTCACTAGACCCACTAGGGCTTCTTCACACCCTATAATTACTAGGACCTTGCTCAAGAGATCCTAATCCTTCAGTTGGGGGTACACCAACAAAGTAACATCAAATTTCTTACTAGCCGGCTCCAGTCCGCTATTAACCCTCAAGTCCATCTATAGCTCCAAGGGTACCAGTTCTTCATCTAGGTTTTTTTTTAGACTCCTTCTAACATCCATGACCCTAAACATTGCTGATTTCATAGGCGCATTCAATCTACTAGGGAAGATACACCAAATTGCTCCAAAAAGGCTACTAGGAATTAGCCCTCCTAAATAGCTGGAAACAAGATTTCTTGAAAAACTTCTTAACAACCCTACAAACAAATTATATTTTTGGATACCCTTTTTAGAGTACTTCAAGATTCTGTAATTTTCTAGCCTCCAAACTTTCTGTACAATGAAAGTACAGTTTTAGGCCAAAAATGAGGATTTCAAGTGCTTTATCATTGTTGTGATGGAAAACCACCTTAGACACCTTTCCAAGACCTCTCCTTTGGACTGGAGCAAGGTTAGACCTTCTCATTACTCACTGTGCAGCCGGATTAAGGTATTTGTACACTCAATCCTCTCCATAACTCATTTTCCAACTGTGATTCCTAGCCAAGTTGCATTTGGCTTGCCTAGGGCATCACCTTAAAAATGCTTGCTGATGCTTTCAAGGTCCCTCCTTCTTGATACATAATGTACATGGATCCTAGTTCCAAATTCCAAAATACCAGAGGTTTCCAATGGTGGGAAGTGGCCCTAAGATCCCATTTTCTAAGTGCAGCCCTGTTCAGATCAGCAACTTGCCAAGAACAAAAAGATTTTTCTACACTAATGCAAACGAATTAAAATGATCAAACCAACACTAAAAAAAGATTAAAAACAATATTTCAGAACTTTTCCAACACAAAAATCAGGCCATTCAATCCTCCTCTATTAAAAATGCCTTCAAATGCATAAAACCGGCAACAAAATACTTGCTCAATTCGTACAAAAATGCAAAACCAACTTGTCTAACCCCCTAAAAATGGCTATCCTCACATTTTTAAAGGCTCCTCCATCAGTTCCATAACTTTTCTAAACAGTTAGGACGTTCTAAACACACAAATGCCAAAAAGTTGCTTTTTGCAAGAAAATGTTGTCATGACAACATGACAACATTTCAGCAACTTTTGTTCTACATGGAGTTAGACCTCCAAATTTGGCACAAAAACAAAGTAGACATATAATATGCATAAAATGACTTCAAATAAACAATTCAAAGCCATTGGAACCTTTCTAGACCATTTTAGCCTTTTTCGGACCTAAGTCACCTAGTTGACAATAGTCGGCAACTTCTAGCAACTTGGTCACTTTGGGTCTTGCCAAGTCTCCTAAACACACCTAAGGACCACATAGGACCTATTATTAGAATAGTGATGTGGCTAGAATCACTACAAGCCAAAAATAAAGAAATACCTAGGTTTCACACTTAGCCTACCTAGGTGCTCCTGCACCATTACACCTCACCTACTTATGCAATTCTTCAAATATTCTACAAAGTCTTAATCTTTGATACTACTTGTCTCTCCTTTATCCAACTTCTTAATTTAGAAAAATTTATGGGATTACTTTCATACTATCTTAAATGGTGATTTATTAATTCTCCCATTGACAGAATTATTGTATACAAATCATGTTTGTGGTAAAATTAAATCTCATCCCTTTCGTTTATCTCCAACTAAGCATCACAAACTATTCACCAAATTTTTTCTATCCATCAATATGTGGATGATGTTTTGTGTTGAACTTCAAATCTTTAACTTCTTCTACAATTTTATCCAAAATTATCTAGCAAACTTAGTATCTCAATCTTAAAGCTATTCTCTTTGGAATATCATGTAGTATCACCACTTCTCTGAAAAACATTTTTTTCCAAATGAATTATATCATTAGTCTCCTAATGAGGGATGAAATGTGTCATCTTGAAAAACCTATCTATCACCACAAAAGTTGAATCATATTTTCTCTAATTCATTGGTAAGTTAATAACAAAGTCTATAATGATATCTACCCATGGCTTTTGTGGTATAAGAAATGGATGATATGATCTTGTATTCTACTTGGATATTTTTTTCCATTTAAAATACTCTACAACTATGTACAAATCTCTTAACATCTTGTTGTAGTTGTGGTTAATAATAACTCTTACTAACTAGAGAAATTATTTTATCTTGACATCAAAATATCTAGAGAACCCTCTATGATGCTTCACTTTTATTAGACTTTCCCTCATAGAACTCCTTGGAATTCACAATAGACTAACTATGAATAACATTCCATCTTAGATGATGAAATCCATCCACCTGGTTACATCTTATGTAATAGCTTATGTACAATATCTCTAATCTATGCCAAAATCAGGATCCTATAGTATAAACTCTTGAGTTCTTTAAACCCAACCTTATTTTCATCTTTATTAGCAAAACATATCTCTTACTAAGAGAATATACAACCTCATTAGACTTAACACTCCTATATTTTAAAATAAATGTGTAACACTACAAAAAATCAATCCATTTCAAATGCCTTTGAATCAACTTTCCCTAACTATTCAAGTATTACAAGGCTTAATGATCAATAAATTAAAAAATCTTTAGGTGAAATCTAATGTCTCCATTTCTTCAAGGTTTGAACTATAGTATATAATTCCTAATTATAAATAGAATGTTTTCTTTTAAAATCATTTAACTTCTCACCCAAATAAGTACTAGGTCTACCTTCTTCACTCAAAAAATATCCAATAGCATTACCATTAGCATCATAATCTATTTTAAAAACCTTATTAAAATGTGGAAGTGCTAAAATACATTTTTTTGTAACTCTCTAACAATAATTCAAAACTTTTTTCTAATCTTGTACTCCACTTAAACTATCTCCTATCTCCTCTCATTTTTTTAAACAAGGTTCCATAAACATTACTAGAATTTGCAATAAACTTAATGTAAAAGCTAGTCAACCCATTAAAATATCTTACCTTTGGAGAACTCCTTGGGGTGGTAAATTTGACGATAGCCTTCACCTTCTTTGGGTCCATTTTTAGATCTTCTTTAAAACTAAAAATCTAAGATACACTAACTCCTTCACAAAATGCATTTGTTTAGATTAATTGACAATTTCTTTTCCCTTAACATCTTAAACACCCTAAAAATATTCATTATATTCTCCTCCAATATCTTACTAAATATCAAAATTTCATCCAAATACAAAATGACAAATTTATCGAAAAAGATATTTTAATACCTTATTCATGAGTTGCATGAATGTTTGCAATGTATTAGCTATCCCAAAAGGCATGACTAACCACTCATACATTACCTCTTTTATCTTGAAGGTTTTCTTCCATCCATCTCCTTCTCTAATCCAAGTTCGATGATATCCACACATCAAATCTATCTTTCTTAAATACATAGATCCACTCAAATAATCCATATTATCATTCATCTTTCACAAGGAAAATCTATACTTGGTAATGATCTTATTGATATATCAATAATATCTTCACATTTCATTCTCCAATTTTATTTAGTACTAATATTCTTGGTACAACACATGGACTCAAATTCTCTTGAATCACCCTTTCTTGTAAGAACTCTTGTATTTTTAAATCTTTAATTTATATTGGAGTCACTCTATGCACTACCTTATTTCATATAATGACTAATATTTCTCATTGGAAATAATCAATCACTCACATTATTGGATACAATATCCTAAAACTTATCCAATGAATGTACAACTCATAGGGTACATCTTCTACTTCCTCTTTACCATATTTTTAAATTAAAGAAAAATACATATGCTCATGTGGCATACCTTGTAGAAACTTTCTCCCATAAATGAAACATATTATGGTATTACTAACTACCTTTTCTTCTAATTACCCCAATGGTTTCATCTATGTCAGACTCTACCCTTTATCAAAGAATAGGTATTTTCATACCATCATGTATTGCATAGTAATCAACGTGTCAAGATATCCCTAACAAAAAATGATATCACACGACATCTCATCATGATACTTTCCAATCTTGTACCTTACCATACATTGCTCATTTACCAAATCCTTATGATCCTTTTTCAATGAAATAATCTAGAAGGGGTTTGGATGCTTCTTTCTTTCTAACTTCAACTTATCAACCATTTCCTTTAAAACAATATTATTGTTACCAATTTTAATATCATTCAAATTGGTGATTTTTAGTAGCCTAATTACTAATTGGATTTTCCTCTACAATACCCTAGTTTTTCATTATTATGTGATCTTGATTATATTTTTTTTCATTTCCATAATAATGAAAAAATCAAGTACACTGCATGTATAAATGAGCTAAAAGCTAGAATAAAAAATCATATGTGTAGCTTTGAAAATCATTCAAAAAAAAGTCAAATGTATAAAAGAGAAAGTGCATGTGATGATGATAAATAAAACACATAGTCTCACACAGGCCATGAGCATAGCCAAAACATAGAGCATGCTAAAAGATGCATGCATTTATAATGAAAGAAAAGATATAAGCTACCATACATTGTGTGAGTTGGTATGCAAAGATTGGTCACTAGCTCCAATTTCATTCAAAACCTACATTATCTTGAAACCTACAAAGGTTACATGAAGAGAATGAGTGAGATTAGATAAAGAAATATTATGCATGCATATACTCATCAATGGAGAATCAAGAAGTACTCAATTGGCTATACTCAACATGCACAAAAGGCTCAATAAGATTATGCAAAAGGAGAGAAGCCTATTTTTTATCTAATTTGTTTGTTCCATGTGTAGGTACAAAATGTTAAAAGAATTAAAAATTTCATATGTAGCATGTAGGAAAATCTTGTGGAGGCGACAGGAACAAAGCATTTTTCGTATAATAAAAAGTACAGTGCAAAATGCAAGTCTATTATCAATGACAAAAGGTAGCGAAAGAGGAAGAAAACAACTATATAAAATGCATGTTACCATGAAGCCATGAAAGAATACATAATAAATTTTGCATGCAAATATTATAACATAAAGGAATGCAAATGAATATTTCTCAAACATACAATCACATCAAAGTGATGCCCTTCAAGCAAAACATGCAAAAGCAACAAGAAAAGTTGTTATTACTGTAGAAAAAGGCATCAATTCAAAGAGTGCAACCAATAGATTCCATCCCATGGCATATAGAAAAATTATATAAGAAAAGGCATAGAGATCTTATTTAGGCCATGAAATTGCAACCCTTTTTCAAATGCATCAATGCCATATGGTAAAAATGGCAAGTACAATGGGCATACAAAAACATAAAATCAAGTACAAAATATCTATGAATCTGAAAATAGAAGCATTAAAAGGGTGTTCATAGAAAATAAAATTATAAAATTTAGAGATGGGATTCAAAATCCTACTTTGTAGATTGAAGATTGTTGTTTCTATTTTTCATGTATAAGAAGTTGATTTAAAGTGTTTCCTATCATGGAAACTTTCCCAATACACCTCCAATTAAAAGTTGAGAATCTTTTTGAAGGATTTGAACATGTGAGATACATATTATAGCCTTCATAATTATTGTTTCATAATTATGATGTCATTTTTATGAGGGGTTTTATTATTAAAGGGATATATTAAAATGTCTAAGTGCTAGATGGATATTTGGAAAGGTAGTTTAATGAGATATTTATTTTCTATTTTGCACCATTAGTGTAAGACATTTTATAAAATGATGATAATAAACCAAAAAAATTTAAATATTATTTTAAATTCAAACTTGGAGGGATTTGATTAAGTGATATTTTGTAAATTTTGAAAATCTAGATATATGCTTCATGTTGATTGTAAGGGGATTGGTCTTTTTTTTATATGCACATGTTCATAATGTAAATAATTAATAGATGGTGATTTTATAAATCATTATATTTAACTATATCTTTTGGTGTAAATTAGGGGATGGTAAGACTTAAGCATGCCAAAATCATGGGAATTTGGTAATTGGTGAAGTGGAAAGTTTTCAAAGGAAAAATTTTATGCTTTCCATATTGTTGCATACAATTACTAATAGATTTTGAGGAGATGTAAGTTCTAGATTCAATTGGTAGCATGATTCATGAGGACAATAAATGGAATTCTTTACTTGATTTAATGAAAATCATTGATTGGTTTCTAATTTAGGGGATAATGCAAATTGTGGTTTATGAGTCTATTTATAACCCCTTGGAATTTTGAAGTTAGCTCTCACATTCTACCTCCTTGTGAGTTCTTACCTTCTACCTCCTTGGAGAGATAGTATTTTGTAGCTCAAGTCTTAGTTTCTGATGTAGTTTTGAGCATGTTGGTGTTGGTCTCAGATTGGTTTTGACAACTGAGTGTCAACACACTTAACCAATTTCCAAGATGATGCCAAGTACAATATAGATGCCAAGCTACAGTGTGTGCTAAGCCAAAGATTCAATAGGTACCGAGTGAATTTCAAGTGCTGAGAAAGATTCAAGTGTTGAGTGATAAGTAATATCAAGTCACTTGTTGAGAAAAGTATAGATTTCAAGAAAAATAGAATTACTATAGGAGTTGAGCAAGAAAAAATTCCTATATGTGTTGAGCATTAGCAATTAGTAAGTGTCGAGTAACACAGAATCAACATATGAGTTTGTGCCTTCACAAACTCAGATGTAAACCATTTTTGAGCTGACTAATGATGAATCTCAAAGGATCTTAAAGATAAGATTGAATCTTTTACATTCCCTATGTAATTAGCATTTAGCCAATAAGAAAAATGGAGAAAGCAAGCAACCAATAAGAAAAGTGAAAGAATTGAGTAGAAAAAAGAAGAATGAATATTTATCATAGATTCATATCTAACCCTAAGTCTTCAAAAATCTTTAAAAAGAGGACAAAATTCCATAATTCATATGTGAGAATATTGTATGGGAGAGTACTAGCGACATCAAAAAGGGTGTAAAGACTTAGAGGGAAGAGTAGCATTGTAGAATCTAGTTGGTTAGAATAGAGCATCAGCACTTCAAGTAGAGACATATCAGATCAAGGAAGGAATAAAATAAGATTGAGTAGAAGAAGGATCTTAAATCAATAATTAAAGATTGTAAGTCATTGGCTCATCAGATTCTAATACTTTCAAGCCATTATATTAGGAATGAAAATCCTATGATGATAGGTTGGTCTAACAACTATGTTGTAATTCTTTCAACAAAGTGCTAAATCCTTTAATAGGGTAACATTCCAAGTGAGTGTTTGTAAATCCTTTAACCAGGTCACTTTTAACAGGATGAAAAGCCTTTAACAAGGCAGGCCTTTCACAAGGTAGACCATTGGAAGTGGTCAAACTTTGTAACTTTAAATAGTTACATATTGTTGCAGTGATAATTTGTGGGTGTCATCCCCACCCCAGTTTTACCTTCTCATTTTGGAGGGTTTCTAGGTGACCAAAATCTTGTGTTATATATTTTCATGCATGTCTTTATTTTTATGAGTTTTAAAAGGTTAAAGTTAGTTACTTATGATGCACACCCCCCCCCCCCCCAAAGTAAATCTTCCTATTCATAAATTCCAACAATTAGTATCAAATCCTTGTTCTCACAAGGAGGAGCCTTACAGCTTGGAGAAAAGATCTGGAAATGGAAGTCTACAAACTTGGGAAGGTCATAGAAAATCAGGTGATTGATATACAACTCGCTCTACATACTTTGGAAGAATCCAGGGAAGAATTGAGAAAATATTTAAAGATAAGAAGAGAGAATTCCATAGCTAAGAATGATACACAATACAAAGAGATTGACACCTCAAAATTGTTTACAAATGGAGATTCCAAAGATTTTGATGCAACAATAGCAAACCTAACAAAGAAGAATAGAGCTCAAGTAGAAAAGATCAAAACTCTCAAGATTGAACAAGAATCACAAGCCATGATTCTTTGTGAAGTAACTGAATAGAAGAAAAGAGCCATTGAAGATAAGGTTATGCTAGAAGATGAAAAGAGAAACCTTGCCAATAGATTGGAAGAACAGTTAACTGAATGTCAAGGATATTGAGATCTCCACATTGAAGATGAAAAAGGAACAACTACAAAATGACTTAAAAAGAGAAAAGAAAATTGTAGAGAGCTTCAATAAACCTAATGAGACCATCAGGTACTTTGAACAGCTATCAAAATCACCAAGTATGAGAAATGATACTTCAGGACTAGGATACACCAACACTAAAAAAGGAGAGTCATCTAAGACTACAAAAGAAAAAAATGAAAAAGGTAAGAACACTAAACTTACTAGTCATTTTTGTGGTAAAAAGGGACATACCTCTAATGTGTGCAAGAGTAAGAACACCCATCAGCATGACAAACCTAAGAATGTTGGTCACTGTCACGAGTGCAACAAGCAATGACATCAATCACATGACTGAAGGACTAGGACTATCAGAACACCAAGATTTGAAGCTTACTACTACATATGCAAGAAGTATGTACATAGAGCTTTTCAGTGCAGATTAAAGCCTATGTGGTCACCCAATCAGCTAGCAAGGGAAATAATCATGGACATCACTACAATTGAGACTACAATACCATGTATAGTTTTCATTACTGTTAGGAATATGGACAGATCCTTGAAAATTGCATAAGAACACATTTTAGTGGACATTACAATAGATGGCTCTATTGGAATTAAAGATGGAGTAACTGAAAACGGGGGGGGGGGGGATCAGTTACTATCAAAAATTCATCCACAAATCCCTTAGATGTCTTAAAGATTTAGTAACTACTTTTACTTGGTAAACAATTGTTGTAACTCGGTAATTTAAACTATCATAATCATGCATGTAATTGAAAATAAAGTGAACACAAGAGACACCAGATTTAACATGAAAAACCAATATGGGAAAAACCACCAAGTAACTAGTCACCAATTTTTCACTCTTCTGAAGTGAGCCCTATTAGGAGCCAACCCTGTTAAAGGTTATAATACACACTATTAGGTGTGACACTGTTAGAGGATTTAATCACCCTATTAGGAGTGACCTTGCTAGAGGTCTTTAGAATAATTCAACTGAATTGTCACCTTGTTAGAGGATTTACAAAATGGCTATTAAACCACCTCTGTTAACAGATTTGAAATCACTGCTACAATGGTTAGAAAGAAACAATGAATTGACCTGATTAAGATGCAACTGAATTTACTAGATACAGGTCTCTATTCAGCATCATTAGATCCTTCTTGATCAAATAAGGCTCTATTTTTTCTTAGTGATCTCTAATCATCCTTCAATTTTGCTTCCAAAATAATAAATCTTCATATCACATTAACATTTCATTCTTTCACATTCCACACTTTTAAATTCGCAACTTGACTTCTTACTTATACCATTTAGATTGTCAAGTTGGCCTATTTACATGTTTCATTTACTAATAAACCATACATCAGTCAGCTACAGATATTATCCTTAAACAATTAAACATTCTATACTGACCGACCCTGCTCAGTAAATACTGCTTCCAAAATTTCTAGAGTTGACCTTCTTGACTTGATTAACATTTAGAATCCTTTGGCTGACGAGTTTACTTGGTAAGAACTATTTTTACCAAATTAATTTTTGATGACTGAGTGAACTCGGTAAGAACTAGATTTTTGTTATATTTCCTTTGATTACCGAGTGATTTCGGTAAGAACTACTTTTGTCATGTTTTTCTTTGATTATCGAGTGAGCTCAATAAGAGCTAAATTTCTTTAATCACCTTGAAGGCTCGGTAGCCAGTTATCTACTTGGTAGATACTGCAAGCTATCTTTACTAACCTTTTGGGCTCAGTAGACACTGTCTATTGCCTTGCTAACCTTCTAAGCTTGGTAGACACTGTCCTTTTGCTTTTTTGACTTTTTCAATTCAGTAGGCATTATTTGATGACTGATATGACACTTGTGTGACATCAAAGACAACACACAATAGGACAATTGTAACCAACAATCTCCCTCTTTGGCATTTATGGCAACACAACATGTCATAGAAGAATGAAATTTGAAAACAAGTCTTTTAGTGACAAAGCTCCCTCTTACACAAACCCTCCCTCTTACACAAACTCCCCCTCTTACACAACTTCTTTTTGCAAATTTCAGAAAGATATATATGACAATATAAGATATGACAATATATATTCTCCCTCTTTAACAATGCATGCCAAAGATAACTCAAACAACTGAATAGCATTGTACCTAATGTACTAATTCATATGCAATGACTTCAATGGTTTGTTGCATCAACTAATAGATTTCCAGCTCTGTTCCTGTTGATGCATTACTAAGACTATATTTTAGTGAGCTTCAGATAGGGGAATGACACCTAACTTTCCTCTTAGATACAAGAATGCATCCTTAGGTAAAGGCTTTGTGAATATGTCAGAAATTTTTTCCTTTGTATGCACATATTTCAATCTTATTTCCTTTTCTTGCACCAATTCTCTAACAAAGTAATACTTTATGGCAATATCCTTGGTTTTTGAATGCATCACTGAATTTTTAGAGATGTTAATTGCACTTGTGTTATCACAAAAGATAACAACAGGTTCTTTGATTTCTTGCTTCATACCTTCCAGTAATTATTTAAACCATACAATGTTTGAAAAAATTTACTGCTACTGCAACATATTCAGCCTCTGCTGTGGATTGAGATGTACAATTCTTCATTTTTCTTGTCCAAGAAACCAATCTTTTTCTAAGAAAGAAAGATCCTCCACTTGTTTTTTTTCTATCATCAATATTTCCTACCCAATCTACATCAATGAACACCTTTAAATCCAATTTTCCTCCAAGTTTATACCATAATCCATATTCTTTAGTTCATTTCAAGTATCTCATGATCCTTTTGATTGTCATCATGTGATTTTCTTTTGGTTTTGCTGAGAACCTTGCTACAATTCCTACTGCAAGGGAAATGTCTGGTCTTGTGTGCACTACATATTGCAACTTTCCAATCATAGATCTATACAATGTCTGATCCACTTCCTTTGATTCATCATCCTTGGTGAGTTTTAATCTGGTGCACATTGGAGCCCCAACTGGTTTGTAGTCTTCCATACCAAACTTTTTTAGTATCTCCTTGATGTATTTAGATTGAGTGATGTAAATGCCATTCTTGTTCTGCTGAATTTGAAGACCAACAAAGAATTTTATCTCACCAAACATTGACATTTCAAATTCCTTGTTCATCTGTTCTAAAAATTCTTTGCAAAGATCATCATTACTTGTGAACAAAGTATCATCTATAAATATTTCTGCCAAAACAATCTTATTATCTAGTCCTTCTTTTATGTACAAACTTCTATTGTCATTAGTTCTTTGAAAATCAATCTGAATAAGATAGTTATGCAATCTTTCATACCATGCTCTAGGGGCTTTTTTTAGATCATATAATGCTTTATGCAACTTATAGACCATTTCCTTCTTGTCTGTATCAAAAAAACCTTCAGGCTGCTCAATATAAACCTCTTCCTCCAATATGCCATTGAGAAATGCTGATTGTACATCCATCTGATAAACTTTGTATCCTTTGAATGCAACATATGCAAGTAAAGTTCTGACACCTTCCAATCTTGCAATAGGAGCAAAAGTTTCTCCATAGTCTACACCTTCTTCTTGTGAATATCCTTTGCATACTAGTCTAGCTTTATTCCTTGATACATTACCATCTTCATTTAGTTTGTTTCTAAATATCCACTTTTTTCCAATCACATTCTTGTCTTTGGGTCTAGGTACAAGAGTCCATGTTTTTTTTTCCTCTATTTTTTCTATCTCTTCACTCATAGCTTCAATCCAACTTTCATTGTCTAGTGCATCTTTGACATTTCTGGGTTCAAAATCGGCAAGTAAACAAGTGCTTTTCAACTTACTTCTTGTCATTGTTCCTTTTGATTTATCACCAATGATCTAATCTGTTGCATGATGATTTCTGACATATTTAGCTAACACAGGCTCCTTTCCTCTTGAATGACTTGCATTTTTGTCCTCATGTCTCTCAACTTCTAATTCTGATTTAGGTTGCTCAGGCTCGGTAAATGTTAACTCAATAGCTTTTGTTTGCAACTTAGGTTCTTGCAACTCGGTAGATGCTGACTCAATTTGAAATTTTTGTGACTCGGTTAATGAAGACTCTGGAATTGAGGATTCCTGATTGATAGGTATACTTGGTATTGTGTCAAGTTCAATATAAACAAATCTTTTGTAGTCTTCAGGTTCCTTTTTGCTTTCTTCTTCTGTTCTTTCTACAAACTCATCAACTTTCACATGTGCACTTTCTATAAGTTTGTGAGTAGATAAGTTCAAACATCTATATGCTTTGCTTTTGCAAGAGTATCCCAAAAATATTCCTTCATCACTTTTTATATCAAATTTACCTTTCTTAGATTCTTTCAAAATGTAACATTTTCTTCCAAATACCTTTAGATAACTTACATTGGGTTTGTAGCCATACCATAATTCATAGGGTGTTTTTAATGAGTCCTTCTTCAGCTATACTTGGTTTAATGTATGAACTGTAGTGCTGATGGCTTCCTTCCAGTATTTGATAGCAATGCCTTTCTCAATCATTAAGGTTCTTGCATAATCCATGATAGATCTATTCCTTCTTTCTGCTATCTCATTTTGTTCAGGAGTTCTAGGTGCTGAAACCTGTCTTTTGATTCCTCCTGTAATACAAAAGTTATTGAATTCTTGTGAAATGAATTCACCACCTCTGTCAGACCTTAAGCATTTCAGTCTTTTGCCTGTTTCCTTTTCTACTGTGGCCAAATACCATTTGAACTTTTCAAATGCTTCTGATTTCTCTCTAAGGTTCATGACAGTCATCATTCTTGAATAATCATCAACAAATAGAATGAAGAATTTTTCACTAGTATAACCTTCAATGCCAATAGGTCCACACAAATCAGTATGCACAATTTCTAGAACTTCTTCAATCTGATAGTTCTTGCTTTTAAAACTAGTCTTTCCCATCTTACCAATTTGATAATTCTTGCATAGACCAACCTCAGGTTTCTTTATGTCAGGAATACCTCTTACTTTCTTGAATTTACTGATCTTTATTAAGTTGTCAAAGTTTACATGACACAACCTTTTATGCCATAACCAACTTTCTTCAATTTGTGCAATGAAACATGAACATTCACCTAGTTCAAGATAAAATAAGTTACCTTTTGTTTGAGTGCCAAATCCAATCAGCTTTCCTTTTCCATCCAGTAATCTTTCTTTTCCATGCATGAATTCTACCTTTAATCCATTATTGAGTAGTTGTGCCACACTCAACAAATTGTTCTTTAGTCCTTCTACCCAATATGTATTATCACACACAAGTTCCTTGGTTAGAGAGATTCTTCCTTTTTCTTTTATACAACAAGGTTCATTGTTACCAAATCTTACACTACCACCATCATAGTCTTCAAAATTTTCAAACTTAGTTTTATCACCAGTCATGTGATGAGAACAACCACTATCTATGATCCATGTATCATTTTTGCTGAAATGAGAAAGTAGTGCCATCTCCTCATCATTATCAGATTCATCTTTTACAACAATGTAGACAATTTCATATTCTTCTTCTTCATCAGAATCATTGAAATCTTTTACCATAAAGCATGTTTTCTTACCTTTATCCTTGAAAGATTTCAAGTCTTTCTTGCCATTGTACTTATGACCTTTCTTTTCATTTTTGCTCTACTTATTTGGGCACTTAGCAGCAATATGTCCAATTTTCTTCACAAGAGAAACAAATTAGATGAACATTACCTTTGTATTTTTCTTTGCCTCTTGAATATTTTCTTGCTAGTAGGGCTTCAACCACTTCAAGATCACTGTCTAAACTTTGTTCTGATTCTTCATTACATTTTTATTATGGTTCTTTCATCTTTTTCCCTTTTTCTTTGAGTGAAATATTGGCTTCAAATGCAGTCAATCTTCCAACTATGGCTTCTAAATTCATTTTATGATTTGCTTCACATCTCCTTCCTTGAATTGTAAAAACTCTAATTGCATAGATGGGAAGTAGAGTTCTAATAACTTTACTTATAACTATCTCCTCACTGATATCTCCTCCAAATGCTTTAATTGCACTAACACATGCTTTAACTCTCTCAACATAATTTGCAATGTTTTCATCCTCTCTCATCCTCATTTGGTCAAATTTTCCTCTCAAACTTTCTGCTTTGGCTCTTCTTACATTATCATCTCCATAGATTTCTTTTAGCTTTTTCCACATTTCAAAGGCAGTCTTGCAATCCTTGATGTCATCAAATTTTTCATAACTCAGTGCAGATGCTATATCTATCATCATGTTGTTGTGAGTCTTCTTTTTAGAAATATCATTGACAGATAATATACCAGAAGGTTCTAAATATTTTTCATCAAGGTACTTCAGTCCTGTATCTCCAATGGAGGCTAGATGAAGTCTCATTAGTCCTTTCCATGCTGAGAAGTTGTCCCTGTTAAGTCTTGGAATTTCCCTTTTGTAAGACATCCTAATCTTTAGCTTAGATCCTTGAAATCTTTTCCTATAAGCACCAAAAGCTTTGATACCAATTGTTGGAATTAAAGATAGAGTAACTGAAAAAGGGGGGGGGGGGGGGGGGGGATCAATTACTATCAAAAATTCATCCACAAATCCCTTAGATGTCTTAAAGATTTAGTAACTACTTTTACTTGGTAAACAACTGATGTAACTCGATAATTTAAACTATTAGAATCATGCATGTAACTGAAAATAAAGTGAACACAAGAGACACCAAATTTAACATGGAAACCCAATATGGGAAAAACCGCCAAGTAACTAGTCACCAATTTTTCACTCTTCTGAAGTGAGCCCTATTAGGAGCCAACCTTGTTAAAGGTTATAATACACACTGTTAGGTGTGAACCTGTTAGAGGATTTAATCACCCTGTTAGGAGTGGCCTTGCTAGAGGTCTTTTGAACAATTCAACTAAATTGTCGCCTTGTTAAAGGATTTAAAAAATGGCTGTTAAACCAACTCTGTTAAGAGATTTGAAATCACTGCTACAATGGTTAGAAAGAAATGATGATTTAACCTGATTAAGCTGCAATTGAATTTGCTAGATACAGGTCTTTGTTCAGCATCATTAGATCCTTCTTGATCAAATAAGGCTCTACTATTTCTCATCAATCTCTAATCATCCTTCAAATCTGCTTCCAAAATAATCAATCTTCATATCACATTAACATTTTATTCTTTCACATTCCACACTTTTAAATTCACAACTTGACTTCTTAGTTATACCATTCAGATTTTCAATTCGACCTATTTACATGTTTCATTTACCAATAAACCATACATCAGTTAGCTATAGATATTATCCTTAAACAATTAAACATCCTATACTGGCTGACCCTGCTCGGTAAATAATGCTTCAAAAAAATTTAGAGTTAACCTTCTTGACTCAGTTAACATTTAGAATCCTTTGCCTGACAAGTTTACTCTGTAAGAGCTATTTTTACCAAATTAATTTTGATGACTGAGTGAACTCAGTAAGAACTAGATTTCTATTATATTTCCTTTGATTATTGAGTGATTTCGGTAAGAACTACTTTTGTCATGTTTTTCTTTGATTACCGAGTGAACTTGGTAAGAGCTAAATTTCTTTGATTACCTTGAAGGCTCGATAGCTAGCTATCTACTCAGTAGATACTACAAGCTATCTTTACTAACCTTTTGGGCTTGGTAGACATTGTCTATTTCCTTGCTGACCTTATGAACTTGGTAGACACTGTCCTTTTTCTTTTCTAACTTTTTTAGTTCAATAGGCATTATCTGATGACTGATATGACACTTGTGTGACATCAAAGACAACACACAATTGGACAATTGTAACCAACAGGCTCAACTAGACTACATGCTTCAGTTGTTTGAAGATTGGTCATATCAATAGGAATTTCCCAACAAGGTCAAAAGTACCCAATTCAAATTTCAACAAAGGAAAATAGAAGGTAGATGTTGAACACATTAGAGCATAAATGAATAAGACATGGTAGAATAAAGATGGAAGCAGCACATCAAATGAAGGGATCACTTCACCTAAAAGGTCAAGTGGTCACACTTCATCCAACTAAGAAAAATAAGGCATGTAGAACTAATATACAAAGCTTTATCATGCATTAGTTCCTAAACAAGAAAGTACTAAAAAGGAAAGATCAGCATGAATAGAGATGCAAAGTTAAAACTTCAAGTTTTCACCAGTGTTGTTGAATAAGAAAAGTTGCCTTTAAATGCTGAGTAAAATCCTAGTACATGTCAAGTTGATTGCCAAAGTCAGTAAAAGCCGAGTATAGCCAAGTTGGTAGTGGAAGCCAAGTGAAGGAAAATTTCAATGGATGTCGAATGTTTGAAAATCAATGGAAGCTGAGTAATGCAGAAATGCTTAAGAAGCTAAGTGGACAATTGTAATCACACTAAGAATTAAATGCTATGAAAATAGGGTATATTATCACATTTCAAACCATTTTTCTTTATCACAAACAAAGAGCTAAGACAAAGAAGAGTGTAGAATAATTTCAAAGTAGAGAATCCACCATTTGAACCAATTTCAACAAAGATTTGGCTTAGTTTTATCGATTCAAGGTATTTACACTAGTGCCGAGCTATGCAATTTCACATATTCTTCGTGTTTAAAACCCTAGATAGAAGAAAATGGCCTCTAGTTCTAGAAAAACATAGGAGAAAGAGCCATTTGAGGTCAAACTTGTGTCCAAAGTAGTTAAACAACCTAATTTCTAGCCAATCCCTAAAGTGGCATACAAAAATGACCCAACTGGAGCCCTATCTGTTATTCCTCCTAAGGTGGTTATGGTCTAAGATGTTAGGAGATGTTACAATTGCAAGATAGGAGCCATTAGAGACATGGAAATGAGATAAGCATATAATAGGTTATGTGAAAATGGGGTTTTGAAGGAAGAATACCAAATTATTAAGAGGAAGGGTTTGACTCATGCCCTAGAATTCACCACTGTCTTTAAAACTAAATGAATCATAATAGTGTTAAGCAAGGTTCATGATGGAAGTTTGTGGCTAGAAGATGGCCCAATGAAAATAACAAAGAGGATTGCACATAGAGTAATAGGGTATTGAACCCTAAATCAGCCAAAGACCCTCAAAGGTGGCTCAAAGGAAGCTATTGAGAAGAACATAGGTGCCAAATGGAACAAGAGAGGAATGATTATAGATACTATCTAAGACCCTCTTGTTGACTTTGTTGTTAGGGTTATTTCTCACAAGTTTTATCAATCCAGCAAACTTGACAATGTACCTTACATTACAGTGGATGTTGGGTACAAACTAGTCAAAAAGGATCATACTTATGATCTTGTAGAATTGCAATTGCAACAAATCAATGAAAACCTAGGAGCAATAAGGAGAACCGAGGGAGCACAATGAAAATTTGATGCAATTTTGATTTGTATATTTTTCTATGTACAAAATGAATTTCCATCCTTTGGTAATGTTAGCTAGAAAATCAATAGGTCTATAGTAGCTCAAGTGAATGAATATATTGAACAAATGGGAACTAATTTTGAAACTCTTATGACAAGTTATTTTGAGGATTTCAAGAAATCCATGAAATAGAGGCTAAGGATACTAGTTTCATTGGTAGAACAACATGTAAATAATTTATGTTTTCTTGTAGATATTGATTATACCTATATTCAAGCAGCCATACTAAGGGTTAGATGGCTTAGACCTCTTGGATATGAGATAAATATAGATGAGGCATCTATAGCTATAATTGCATTGTTAGAAGAAGAAGTGGACAAGAGTGCACCACATTTTGGGACTTATGATGTGGTAAGATCAAAGGTAGACATGGAGTTGAAGACTACCTCCACATTGAAGAAAAAGGACAAACTGGTAAAGAAGTTAAAGGAAAAATGTGGTGAGGGTACTGCTAAAGAAGAAGAAGATGAATAGGGACAAGAGCCACTAGAACTAACCCAAGACATGGGTGAGGATGTAGAGGAAGAATAAGGTTTTGAGCAAGAAGTACCAAAGGTAGAACTTAAGAAGAGAAAGGCACAAAAACAACTTATTGCACAGCCCAAAGGGAAGAAGAAAGCAGCTAAGTCCATCCCAGCCAAGCCTACTACAAGGGTAGACACAAGGGAAACAACAAAAGTGGCTAAGGAATAAGCAAAGAAAAAATCCACAAAGAAAGGAGGGCCTATAGAAAAGAAAAGAAGAAAATATGTGGCACCCCTAGAGTTAGATGAAGAGAAAACAGAATCTGACAATGACCAATTTAGAGTGGTAAGTTACACCACCAAATCTAATCTTGAAAATGTTTGTGATAACATTAGAGATAATGCAGATTTAACTAGATTAAAGACCATTGATTTTAATAAGCTATTAAGGGAGGAACAAAACATAGTGGAAGAATCTATCTACACTATGATGGCCAAGTCCAAGACTACTCCACTTGAACTTGACAATTCTATGCCTAAGGAGCTAAGCTCCATTTTTGAAAATAAATGGCATTACTACCTAAATATGGAGAAGGAAATAAGGGAGTCAACATTGGCTCATGTAATGCTAGACCTTACAAAAGGTCAAATAAGTAAGGCTAGCAAGAAATATGGGAGCAAATTTGCACCCAAATATAGAGCCTTCAGCATTTTACAGAATAAAATTGAGGATGTTGTAAAGAAGTCCACACAAATATGGAAATTGATTTATGGGTTAAAAATAGTCAAGGAAGGTCAAGAAGATCCCTTTGAGGGAAAGAATTATGATGAAGGAGAGGAAAATGAGAAGAAGGAAGAAGGAGAGAAAGAGAAAGAAGAGGTTACAGTGGAGGAGAAAACGTAGAAAGGTGATAAGGATGAGGAGCAACAATAAGAACAGAGTGTCCAAGACACACAAATGCCACCACCTAGTCTTCCACATGCACCACCTACATCTACAAAGAAAGTAATTGTTAAAGATGTTCTTGACCCCTCAGGTTAGAACATCAATCCATTGTTTGTAGAGGATCTCAAAAAGATCCTTCACCAAACAACATTGCAATCACATTTGTGCATAAATCTAGTTTTGGTGAGTGTAGAAGCATTACAAAAGGTTTTAGTTGAAATAACTAAGGAGAAGGTTAACACAAAAGAACCACCTTCACAACCTCCTTCAGCTACAAGTGATCAACCAAAAGAGCAAGCAACACAAGACACAACTACTAAAGTCGATTCCACAGTGACAATAACTTCAACTGCCAAGGAGTCAGCAAAGGAGTAGATAGGACAAAAGGAAATACAAAAGATTTGATCTTATCATTTTAATCTTTTGAGATTCATCATATGATAGCCATAAAAATAGTTTACATCTAAATTAGTGAAGTTTCAAACTCATATGTGTATTTTGTGTTACTTGGCACTTATTGATTCCTGATTCTCGGCACATATAATAAACTAGCTTACTCAGCTCTTGTTGCATTTCTATTTTTCTTGGTATCATTTGTGACTCAGCACTTAAATATCACTCAGCTCCTATATCATTCTTTGTGCCTAAAGTCACTCGGCACTTGTTCTTTACTCAACACCTGATCTTCACTCAGCACCTGAAGGCTACTTGGCACCTGAAGATCACTCGACACCTATTGGATTTCCTAACTCGGCATACATAGTGTGCCTAGCTCCAATGTAAAAAGTGGTTAAGTGTGTTGGCACTCAAATTTCAAAACCATTCTAAGACTAACAATCTCCCCCTTTAACATGAGTGACAAAAACACTTAACTAAGCATTATTTATTTGACCTTATGAGTACATTCACTAATTTGCTTGATATATACAAAGGTTAAAGAAAACTTGATCAAAATTTTGTAACTTACAATATATATACCTCAAAATTATTGTAACTCCCTCTTAGTTGATTGTGTCATTATCTGCACTATCCTTTTATTCTATCTCCCCTTTTCATCTTATCTCCCACATTCATCTTATAACATTTCTCCTCCTTTTTGATACTTATGTTAAAGGATTATAAGGGTTAAGACCATATTTTTCCAAAAATGTGTTATTTACCTCCATAATCATCCTGAGAGCTACATCCCAGTTATGTAAAGCAATTTCCAATGACTTGTGTTGGATGACAGTCTCTGCAGCAAGGTGGACAAGTCCTTCTAAAGTAGAAAGATTAGGATCTTTCTTGAGAACAGTTTCAGCATAGACCTGTTCTATATGGAGTACTTCCAAATGTGGGGTAATGGAGGATTTGAGCTGTATCAGTTTTGCCTTGTTGGTGGCCTCTTTTGTTGTTAACACATCTACTTCTTTTTGAGCGTGAAGTGTTTGATTGAAGTGCTTCTCACTTTGAGCTGGACCTTGGGGTAGTTGTGTGCTTGAAATCTTCATATTTCTCTCCAGGCTCATTATTCTTTGTCTTGTCTCCTATGTGAAGTATGAAAATTCACATAGCTTGTTGTACAATGAGAATATATTCTCAAATACCTTTTTCACTTTGTCAAGCATTTTTTCCAATTCAACCTGGGAAAGTGCAATCTCACTAGATATTTTCTCATTTACTTTCCCCTGAAATTTCCTTTCAGACCATTCCATAAGTTTTACATTTTTTTCTTGTTCTTCATTTGTCACTTAGTCAAAAATATGTAATAATTGCTCCATGATATGCTTTGACTCATCTGGTGACTACAAACTGAAGGCATCCATAAAGATGTCCTTAATCTCATGCAATGTTTGCTTTTGTTTATACTCTTTCCTGAGTATCTCCTGCCTCTTTCTTCTATTCAATGCTTCCTACACCTCATTGATTTGATCAATGCTTATTGCTTTTGAGTCATAACTTGGTATGACTATCTCCTCATCTAATTCAGGGTCTCCATAGTGAAATACCCTTGCAACTTTTGTAGAACTTGATTCTGGTGCTGATATTTGTAGAGGCATTGCATCATTACTTGGCTCTTTTGAAGGAGTTCCCGAGGTAAGAAAATTTATCAATGTCTGTATTGCCTCTTGCTCTTTAGGGGTTTCCTCTATTTTCTCCTCCTGTTGTCTACTACCTTGATCAATTATAGTAATTTTAGGAAGTGCACCTTGTGTTTGTGCTGTAGGATCAGATGTAATAGTCTATCCTATTTATTTTATTTCTTTATCTCCTGCTGCACTTGGCTTCTGTACTGTGGTATCAACTATTCCTGATGAAATAATTGTTTGCATTTGAAGTTGACCACAAGTAGCTATAGAGATAATGGAAGGTGGTTCTTTTGGATTCACCTTATCTCTAATTGTGTTTTCAACTAATTTTTGTAATTCATCCACACTGACCAATACTAGATCTATACATAATTTTCCTTGTTCTGTGGATTGGTCAAGGATTCTTTTGAGATCCTCTACAGTTAATGGATTGATGTTTTGAGCAGAAGTGTTAGGAACATCCTGTACAATTGTAGTTTCTACAAGTGTCATGGGTACATGAGGAGGGCTAGAAGGTGGCAATGGTGTGTCTTGCACACTCTGATCTTGTCGCTGCTCCTGCTTAGTTGTTGTCATTTTATCTTGCTTTGGTGTCTCCTCCTCCTCAGTTTCTTTCTCCTCTTCATCTCTGTTTTCTTCTCCCTTCTTCTCTTCTTCTTCTTTCTCTGTATTATTTACTTCTTTCTTCTCTTTTTCACTAGGTTCTTGATGTTCTATTTTTTTTCCCTCAAGGGGATCTTCTTCACCATCTTTGATAGTAGTCAAGCCATATATTAATTTCCATATTTTTGTTGATTTACTGACAAAATTTTCAATCTTGTTTTGTAAGATATCAAAGGCCCTATGCTTTGGTGTGAAATTGCCACTATATTTCTTATTAGCCTTTGTTATTTGACCTCTTGTTAGGTCAGGCATTACCTATGCTAAGGTAGATTATCTTATCTCCTTTTCAATTATCTCATATAATTCTCTAGGCATGGTATTGTCTAGCTCTAGAGGTGTAGTCCTAAATTTAGCCATCATGGCATATACTGATTCCTCTATTTTATTTTTCTCTTCTTTACTAAGTTTGTTGAAGTCAATACTTTTTAAATCAGTAAAATCTGCATTCTTAATATTTTCACAAATTTTATCTAAGGCTGATTTTGGAGGATGACTTACCACTCTGAATTGGTTGATATCTTCTGACTCTATTCTTTCCTCCTCATCAGAATTTGGTTGAGCTACATATTTTCTTCTTTTTCTTGGCACTTCACCAATTTTTTCAATATCCTTCTTCTTTTCTTTGATTTTTTCTTTGGCCTTTTGTGAAGATGCCCTTGTGGTAGCCCTTGTGACTAGTATTTATGGCTTGACTTGAGTTGGCTTGGCACCTTTCTTTGTTTTGGGTTGGGCTGGAGGTTGTACTATTGCCTTTCTTTTCTTTGGCTCAACTTGGGTTGTTGCTTCCTTGACTTATTTTTCCTCGGCATCTTCCTCCTTATCTTCACCTAGGCCTTGAGTTAATTCCATTTGGCCTTGTTCTTGTTCATCCTCATCATCCTCATCTTCATTATCATCTTCTTCTTCTACTTCAGCTTCAATTCCTTCACCAAATTTCTTCTTAATTTTCTTCACCAATTTATCTTTCTTAGAGGTAGTTTTTAACACCATATTCACCTTTGACCTTACCACATCATAAGTACCAAAGTGTGGGGCACTCTGTCTATCTCTTTTGTCAATAATGCAATTATCATTGCAAATGCTTCATCTATGTTGATCTCATAACCAAATGGCCTTAGCCATCTCACCCTTGGAATTACTACTTGGATATAGGTAAAATCAATATCAACTAAGAAGCATATATCATTAGTATGTTTTTCCACTAAGGAAATTGGTATTCTTACTCTTTGCTTCACGGATTTCTTGAAATCCTCAAAATAGCTTGTCATCAATGTATCAAAATTGTCTCCCATTTGTTCTATATATTCATTAATTTGGGCTATGATAGTTCAATCATTTCGCCATGTAACTTTTCCAAAAGAGGGAAATTCATTCAGAACATAGAAGAATACACAAACCAAAATTGCTCCAAATTTGCATTGGGCACCCTTTGTCCTTCTTATAGCAGCTAGTTTTCATTAATCTATTGTAATTGCAGTTCTACAAGATCATAAGCATGATCCTTTTTCACCAATTTGTAACCTACATCTACTGCAATACATGGCACACTGTTGAGTCTACTCGATTGATAGAATTTATGGGCAATAACTCTAATAGCAAGTTCAACTAGAGGATCTTGAATGGTGTGAATTGTCATTCCTCTTTTATTCCACTAGGCACCTGTGTGTTTCTCAATAACCTCCTTAGATTCACTTCTCAAGGTCTTGGGCCGATCGAGGGTAGGGTATCTAGTTACCCTATGAATGATTTTTTTCATGATCTTGGTGGGAACATCTTCTAGCCACAGACTTCCATCATGAATTCTGCTTAACACAAGTCTGATCCATTCTATTTTGAATATGGTGGGAAAGCTCAAAACTCGTGTTAAACCCTTCCTTTCAACAATTTTGTATTCATCTTTCAAAACTCCATCTAAACACAACTTCTCATAGGCTTCCCTTATTTCCAAATATCCTATGGCTCCTATCTTGTAATTATAGCATCTTCTTACATCCTGAACCATTACAACTTTGGAGGGTATGTGAGAAAGGGCTCCGGCGGGATCATTTCTGTATGCAACTTCAGGGATGGAATGAAAATTAGGCTACTTAACCACATTGGATACTAGTTGAACTTCAAACAATTCTTTGTCATGGGTTTTCTTAGAGCTCAAAGCCATTTGTGCAAACTAGGGTTTTCTTTGCACAGAAATATAAAACTGTGTAGCTCGGCACAAATGAAAATACCTCAAGATTTATGAAAATGCATTGTAAGAGGTTGGAATCTACTTGGAATGCTCAATTCTATGCTATGAAATTGCTCTGCTCTCTTTCTCTTCTTTGCTTCTTGATCGCAATGAGGAAGAATGATTGAAATCATAATAATATACCCTATTTCTATCACATTAAATGCTCAACTACCTACTCGGCTTGCACTGCATTCCCACTTCACTCAGCTTTGATTGGAGTTATTTAACTCAGCATTAGCTATCAACTTGATCATTATTAGAAACTTGGGATCCACTAGAATTTTACTCAGCATCCAAAGACAGCTCGGCATTAAAAAAATTTCTTGGCATCTTGTCTCATGAAAATTTATACTTTGCATGGCTTCTTCATGTCCGATCTAATGTGTTCTTCATCAATATTTTATTTTCCCTTATTTACTTCAGTCTTGGGTGCCTTTGACCTTATAGGACAGTTTCTGCTAATATGACTAGTTTTCAGGCAACTGAAACATGTGGTTTGGTTCAACCATCTTTTATAGTTCCCCTTGAAATGTGTTCATATGCAGTTCTGGGGTATATGTCCATATTCTTGATAATAATGACATCTATACCTGGTATTATAGTCCCAATGGTAGTGACTTTCATTCCTTTTTAATTTTGCTGGTTGATTTGATGTCCACATAAGCTTTGATCTGCATTCAAATTGTTAGGATAAACCATAGACAGAAATAAAAACTACATGCAAATATAACCAATAACAGAAAATAATAGATCATATAGAAATGAACACAAGGCACCAAGATCTAACATGGTTCACCCAATCCCTAGGCTACATCCACCAAACAGCAAGTCTGATCTTATTACAATCCAATGATTACAACTTGATTACAATCTGTAATCCCTTACAACTCAATACCGCTGCAAGAACCAATTTTGCATCACAACATAATGAAAAAATACCCAACCCTAAACCCTTTTATACAAGTATTAAACCACTTTAGGGTTATAACATGTCAGCCATATGTCGGCCATAATATGTCGGCTACCATGTCAGCCATGGTCCAAAAAAAAATTTCCACTATTTATGAAGTATGTACAGTAAGGGCGAGGGCCCTAGCTTGGTTGGCTAAATCTTCCCTATTGCAGGGGGTTGGTCACGGGTTCTAGTCTCCCCCGTCCTTGTGGTACCGATGGGCGTGTCGCACCAGCACTACCGGTCACGTTAAAAAGTTTACCAGGCACACTGCAGTTTATAGGGGGGTCGTGTTGCACCGATTCCTACAGTCTAAAAAAAAAAAAAAAAAGTATGTACAGTACTTTCCTAATCAGTCACCATAATCTAACACAAATTCTCTATGTCCATACTTCTTACAATTATGATAGTGTCCATCAAATCTTTGTGTCCTTGTGACTTTGGATCTACAATCTTGAGTCATATGTCCTTGCATGTTGCACTTGTGATAGTAACCCTTGCTTTTGGGTGTGTTAGGCTGATTGATTCTTCTATTCTTACAAACATTAGCAGTATGCCCCTTTTTGTTACAATAATGACAAGTGGGTTTAGAATCCTTACCTTTGTCACTTCTTTGCTCTCCACTCTTTGATGATTCACCAAATTCAGTGCTATTGTATCCAACTCCTGATGTATCATGGGTTGATCTTGTTAATTTCATCAACTATTCAAAGTACTCGATGGCTTCACTTGACTTGTTGAGATTCTCTGCTATCTCTTTTTCTCTATTCAATTCATTCTGCAGTTGTTCATTCTGCATCTTCAAAGTAGAGATCTCAATATCTTTCATATTAAGTTCATGATGAAGGTTCATCATTTGGGCAAGTGTATCCATCTGCATGTTTGAGATCCTTGTTAATTCAGTACATTTTTCTTCAATTCTATTTGTAAGATTCCTTTTGTCATCTTCCATCATGACTCTATCCTCAATTGCTCTTTTCTTTTGTTCGGTGATTTCACATAACATTATGGCCTGTGATTCATGTTCCATCTTGAGAGATCTTATCTCTTATGCTTGAACTTTATTTTTCTCCATCAAATCTGCTATTGCTGCATCAAACTCTTTAGTGTCTTTATTGCCAAATACTTGTGTGGTATCAATCTCCCTGTGGTTTAAATCATTTTCAGCTATGGCTATTGTAGACACCTAAAAATCTTTTAGAAAATAAAGTATTTTTATTTTTTGAAAAAATCCCTGATGACATCATCATTTATTAATTAATTATTTAATTAATTAATTAATTAATTATTTAATTAATTTATTAATTAATTATTTAATTAATTAATTAATTAATTATTTAATTAATTAATTATTTATTTATTTAATTAATTATTTAATTAATTAATTATTTATTTATTTAATTAATTAATTAATTAATTATTTAATTAATTAATTAATTAATTATTTAATTAATTAATTAATTAATTTTTATGCCATTAAATCCTTTTATCTTAATTAAAAATATTTAATTAAGGAATTCCTCCCAAAAATGTTTAAATCTTATTTAAACATTATTTCCTTATTTATTAATTATTTAATTAATAAATTGACAAAAAATCCTAAAATAAATATATATAAAAAAAATTCCCAAAACTCGGCCAATCTTCTTGAGACCAATAACCTCTTCCAAAATCTTCTAATCCTTCTTTAATTTCGATTAAAGGCTAATCCCATCATTTCCTACCCCTAATCCCAACTCAAAATATTTAATCAAGATTAAATATTAATCCTCATGTTTATTAAAAATATTTTAATAAATATCTCCTCAACCCAAACCCTTGAAATAAATAAAACTTTATTTATGTCATAAAATCTTATCCTAAGAAGTTCTAGACTCTTCTAGAAAGTCTTCATCCTCATCCAAAGCCTAGACTCTTCTAGAAGATGTCTTTAACCCTAATCCTAATCCCCTCCTAACCTTGTCACATTCCCTAAACATGGGTTAAGACTTGCTAACTCAAGCCAAAGTTAACAAATATCTCCTCCTTCACCCACCCTCATTAATTGCAATCCACTTGCCATCCACTTGCCTAGTCCTAAGCCATCTCTAACCCTTCCTCTAATCATTTTTACAACCCTAAGCAAGCTTAAAACCCCCCTAAACCCTCAAATTCGAATTTCATGGTATCTCTCACAAATATCTCCAACCACAAAAATTTATAAAGCCCACAAAGTCATAAATGTTCTTACAAAGAACTTATGAAGGGTCTTTATGAAGATTTTATCTCTTGAGCCTCCTTTGTTGACTCATCCTTGCCCTTTCCTCCATCCTCTCACCCTGTGACATGTGTCACTCCCTGATTGGTTGTAAGGAAGCACAATCCATGTGCTCTCCTCTCATGCAATCTAAGCCCTCCATGAGTTTTTCCCCATCCTTGCATCTTAGCCCTCAATCCCTCAAGCCTCTTGCCTATAAATTGGATCCTTCCCCTTTGCAAAATAACACAATCCATGAAGTAAAGTCATAATGCCATTTTTAGAAGCCATTTTACATCAAAACCATACACTCACACCCAAATTCCAACTCCATTTGAAGCCCTTTTTGAAACATAAGCTTGAGCATACATCCTATCTATTTAGACAAAGCTACTCAACAAGAGAGCTTTTCATTGAGAGAGCCCATTAATGGCTCATATTCTCAATTGAGAGCTCATCTTAGTCTATCTTGAAGTTTATGAATTTTGTTTAGTTTGTAGAAACTTTATTTAAATTTGGTTTCTATTAGCATACTAAAATTGCTCATATACAGCTATCTCTTTCCTTCTTTTCAAGGATTTTCTTAATTCCACTCTAGCTTCTTCTACCTTGTGTAGAGCGAGATGCACATCTATCACTTGGTTCTCAATGATCTTTCCAAGTTTGAAAACTTCCATCTTTAGATCTTTTCCACCAAGCTATTAGGCTTCTTCTTGAGAGGACTCAGCTCTGATACCAATTGTTGGAATATTCAAATAGGAAGAATGCTTCTAAGAGGGGGGTGAATCAGAAGCATTGTACTTCGACAATTAAAACTTTTTAACTGAAAATAGATTGCATGCATATAAACATATCAAACAACCATGAAAAACAAACATGTACCACCACATAACATTTGAGATTTTGCTAACCTAGAAACCCTCCAAAAATAAGAAGGTAAAACTGGGGTGGTGATAAAATTACTACAGCAATAATGTTTGACCACTTCTGATGGTCTACTCTATTAAAGGCCTGCCCTATTAAAGGCTTTACACTGTGTCAATAGTGACCTAGTTAAAGGATTTACAAACACTTTACATGAAGTGTTATCCTGTTAAAGGATTTAATCACCTATTTAAAGGATCTACAAAATAGTTGTTAAGCTAACCTATCAACATAGGATTTTCTTTCTAATACAATTGCTAGAGAGTATTAGACATAATAAACCTGATAGCTTACAATCCTTTGATTGCTAAATATAGGCACTTGTTCTGCTTACTCCGATCTTGATCCTCTAAGATCTAATCCTCGTTTGTATCCCTTGCTTTGTTCTTATCAACTGAATATTACACTACTACTCTCTTCCTCTAAGTCTTTTTATTCTTTACTCTGAACTCCAGTATATTTTCCATACACTCCTTTTTCCATCATCTTAATTCAATGAGATTTTGTCTTCCTTATAAAGACATTCAAAGACTTAGGGTTAGATATGGATCTACGATCCATATTGAATCTTTGTTTCCCACTTATTCCTTGCACTTTTCTTATTGGTTGCATGCCTTCTCCATTTTTCTTATTGGCTACATGTAGATTACATATGAAATACAAAAGATTCGATCTTATCATTTTAATCTTTTGAGATTCATCATATGTCAGCCATAAAAATAGTTTACATCTAAATTAGTGAAGTTACAAACTCATATGTGCATTCTGTGTTACTCGGCACTTACTGATTCTTGATGCTTGGCACATGTAATAAACTGGCTTGCTAGGCTCTTCTTGCATTTCTATTTTACTCAGCATCATCTGTGACTCGGCACTTAAATATCACTCGGCTCCTGTATCATGCTCGGCACCTGAAGTCACTCTGCACTTGTTCTTTACTCGGCACCTAATCTTCACTCAATACCTGAAGGCTACTTGGCACCTAAAGATCACTTGGCACCTGTTGGATTTCCTGACTCAGCATACATAGTGTGCTCGGCTCCAATGTAAAAAGTGGTTAAGTGTGTTGGCACTCAGATGTCAAAACCATTCTGAGACTAACATATGAATGATCTCAGTTAAAAATTTTAAAAGGTTAAATTTAGTTAATTCTGATTCACCCCCCCCCCGAAGTAAATCTTCCTATTTGTAAATTCCAGTAGTTGGATCCTTCTAAATAATATGTAGTAGTGATCCTCTTTGGTCTTATTTATCTTTTCCTTCTCTTTTACAAGTTGTACTTCTAAGTTACTGTGATCTTTAGGGTCCTTTACCTTAAAGTATTAAATGGTTTTGAGGCATGTGAGAGTGGATTTTTTATGTTAAGTAGTGTCACTTATGTATTGTCAAGTTTAAAGAATATGAATCTAAATTCATTTCCTTGAAAATTGGCACCTTTTTACATTGCATGCATCAAAAGTCAGTAAGGTCAATCTATGAAAGTCTATTGTGTAGTTTTTTTAGGTGTACAATTTCCTTTCAAAGCTACATTACTTTCATAAAATCAATGAATCAACTTACTTTTGAAGTTCAGTTCATGTTCTTTGTTAAACTTATATCCCTTTTCCTACCAAGTTTAGTCAAGTTTCAAAAATGTGATTCAAGGGAAGTTAGCCCTTCATACCAAAGGTTGATCCTTAACATGGCATACCCATGGGTCAAGGATCATACCATGTTTCACTAAATTACTGGAAGTTACTTTTTAGCATTAGGGTGCAATCTAAGTGACAATAATTTTTCGCATGCCTAATGGGACTATTTGGACTATTTTAGTTCAAATTTTTCCATAGAATTCTGATTTTTGGTGTGAAAATTAGTTTCATAGCCTTTGGAGGCAAGATAGATGCACACCTAGCGAATCTAGAATTAATATTCACTAGTTTCAAGTAGATTTGGTTACTATTATAAAAGTGAAGTCTTTTTTTTTCTCACTTACAAGTGTTCTTATTCTACTATGGTTACCTAAGCATTGATTTTCCTCATTACTACTTATGAGAGCATGGCCTACCTTACCCCATTTCATGAAAATAGTGTCTTTCAACCCCCATACCAACCTCATCAACAAGTTTCATTCAATCAACACCTCCCTAACCCCACTCAAGCTACTACCCTAGCTAGCCCAATATTAGATCAATACTTAGAGCTAGAGGAAATTAAGGTACATAACCAAAGCATTCAAAAAGTTATCCAAACCTTGGTCAATGATCTAATTAG
Source organism: Cupressus sempervirens (assembly GCA_028749045.1). Taxonomy (NCBI): domain Eukaryota; kingdom Viridiplantae; phylum Streptophyta; class Pinopsida; order Cupressales; family Cupressaceae; genus Cupressus; species Cupressus sempervirens. The sequence goes on from CM053783.1 coordinate 397,098,285, forward strand.
CATTAAAGACCAAAATTTTGAACAACTCCATGAGAGCTAGTTCATCTCTAGTTGTCATGATGATTTCAAAAATCATCCTCCCTATGCTTATCAAAAACCACATGAAAATTCACAATATTTTTCCCAAAATTTTCCAAGCACAACCAAAATACTTACAAATTATCAAGAAAAAATGAGGGGTGTAGAAAGGAGAAATGAGTATAATATGTGGCATGAGGAGCTTGCTTATCAGGTTGACATTCATCTGTATCAATTAGCAACACAACAGAGATAATATGAGGAACTTCTTGATAAAAGGGGAAATAATATAAGGTTCACAAAAAATAGTATGAGAAACTTCTTGCTAAAAGGGATCAGCAATATGAGGTGCAAAAGCATAAGTATGAGGCAGAGTTTCAAAGGGAGCCAAAAACTTGTGAGGAATTTCATGGCAAAGAGCTAGAAGATCAAAAAGTGAAAATTAGAAGACTGGCTATTGTTGATCTTAGATTTTTTTTGACTAATGAATATCTGTACACTTAAGTAATTTACTTAGTTCATGTCAAAAAAGTAGTACATGGTGAGCACAACATGTATATAATAGTGCATGCCAAGTCTACAGTAAGTGTTGGATCACTCTCATGTGCCAAGTCACTCAAGTGCCAAGCAGATAGTGTGTGCTAATTGATTCAAGAGCCAAGTAAGCATAACATGCTGAGTGATACAAAATTTGAGTCACAGTATAGAGACCAGTATATGTCGAGCATCAGAGACTTCAGATGCTGAGTAAGATATTTTTGTCATAGTTGTTTCTAATGGCACAAACAACTACGTAAAACATTTTTGAGCCAACTTAAAGATTGAATTATGATATTTTGGAGATAAGCATGAATCTTAAGTTGGATTCCCAATGCATTACATATAGCCAATCAAGTAAAGGGAAGGATTAAGCAACAAAATGGATGAATCACAATAATTGATTCATATCTAACCCTGAGTCACCTAAGTCTTCTTAAGGAGGATGAACCCTAAACTTTCTAAGGTGTATGAAGGAGAAAAGAGATAAGTTTTCATGAAAAAATAGAACATTCATGGTGACTAAGGAATTGTGAAGTGAGATTACATAGCAGAATCAATTAAAGGAGAGCAGAGGAAAGGAAAATCATACAGCAGTGAGACATCTGATCAAGAAGGATCAAGAGTACATTAATATAGAGGTGATCTTTCATCAAGAAACCAGGTGTTAACCATAGGATCAATGTTGTATCATTCTATTAGGTGAATCAATTAAATCTAGTAGTCTTAACAGGCTATATTGAAATCCTTTAGTAGGGTTCTTACTTAATTGTGAGTTAAAATCCTTTAACAAGACACACTTTTAATAGGGTGTTGAAATCCTTTAACAGGGTGAGACCTAATAATCTTTGTAAGCCTTTAACAAGGTAGACATTTTCTAGGGTAGATCATGTCTCATGATCAAACATTTTAACCTTCATTGGATACACTTTATTACTGTAGTAGTGAAGATTTGTGGGTGTCATTCCCACCCTAGTTTTACCTCCTCATTGGAGGGTTTCTAGATAATCATATATAGTATCATACATGATTTACATTGTATTTTAGTTTACTTATTGAATGTATGAGATGGATGTGTGGTGAATTTGTTAAGGGTCAAAGTTTAAACTACTAATTCATCCCCCCCCCCCCGCCCCCGCCCCCGCCCTGCCCTCTTAGAAGTTTACCTTTCCTATTGTAATTCCAAAATTTGGTATCAAAACCTAGTTCTCTAAAAGAGAAGCTTTGCATCTTTGAGGAAAGATCTTGAAAAGTGAATTCTACAAGTCAGGAAATATCATTGACAATCAAGGAATTAAAATACAACTCATTCTACACCAACTGGATGAAGCAAGAGAAGAACTAAAGAAATATTTGAAGAGAAGGAAGGAAATTGCTATTGAGGAAAATGACACACAATATGGAGAAATGGACACTGCTAAGCTATTTTCTAATGGAGGATCTAATGAATTTGATGCAATAGTTGCAGATCTAATGGAAAAAAATAAGGTCCAAGCTGAAGAAATCAAAAATCTCATGATAGAGCAAGAATCACAAGCCATATTGCTATGTGAAGTGACTAAATAGAAGAAGAAAGCTATGGAATATAAAGTCATCATTGAAGATGAAAAAAGAGTTTCGATCAAAAAATTGGAAGAGAAGTCAATAGAGCTAACCAAGATTTCCAACATGTAATTGGATACTTTGAGTCAAATGATGAATGCCAACTATGAATTGAATGTCAACAACATTGAGATAACAACATTAAACTATAGAATGAGCAATTGAAGAGTGACCTAAAAATGAAAAAGGAATTTGTTGAATGTTTCAATAAACCTAATGAAGCCATAAAATACTTTAAGCAATTATTGAGATCCCCAAGATCCAATAGTGATACATTTGGATTGGGATACACAAGTACTAAAGAAGAAGAGTCATCCAAAAGTGTTGAAGAAAGTAACAATAAAAGTAAGAACTCTAAACCTACTTTTCATAATTGTGGTAACAAAGGACATACTACTAATATGTGTAGGAGCAAGACTGAAAATCATAATGTCAAGCATAAAAGCATGGTTCACTGCCATAAGTTCATGAAACAAGGTCATCGGGCACATGAACGTAGAACTATAACTATGCACACACAAAGATTTGAAGGATATTGTTACAACTTTCAAAAGTATAGACATGGAGCTTTTGAGTGCAAATTCAAACCCATGTGCTCATCAAATAGGCAAAAAAAGGTAAGACACAATGGCAACTCTTATAACTAGGATTATAATGCAAGATATAGTTGTCATTATTGTGAAGAATATGGACATGTTCTTTAAAATTATACTAGAACACACTTCAAAGGTGACTACAAAAGGTGGTTGAGTCAAACCACATGTTTTAACTGTTTAAAGATTGGTCACATCAGTCAATATTGTCCAACAAAGCCAAAGGCACCAAATTGTGAGTTTAATAAAGGCAAAGGCAAGGGAGATGTTGAAAATGTCAAAAATGAAATGAAAAAGACATGGAAGAAAAAGGGTGATTGTAGCACATCAAATGAAGAAGAGATCACATCACCCAATGGGTTAGGTGACCACATCTCATCAAACTAAGCAATCAAGAGGTATGTGGGACTGATATTCATAAATTATATCATACATTAGTTCCAAAATAATTTAGTACTAAAAAGTCCACCTAAGCATGAATAAAGATGCAAGATTTTATTAAGAATCAAAGAAAAATCTTTAAGTTTTTCATGTTACTATCGAGTATGAAAAGTTTCCTATGAGTACCAAGTGAAGTAATAGAGGATTTCGAGCCAATAGACTGGCTAGTTGATATTGAGTTTGTAATGGTTTTTGAGTGAATAAAATGCTAATATATGTCAAGTGAGCCTGTAATTGGTTGATGTTGAGCTTATAGTTGTCTAAGCAGTTAGCATTTATTGCAAGATTTTAAAAGGATATTTGGTCAAATTTTAGCTCATTTTACAATATTTTGAAATTGAGAAAGAGAAAGGAAAGAAAGAGGTGATCAAAAAATTCATCCAAAGTGATTGTAGAAGATTTGAGCAATGATTCATACCATTTCATTAGATCTTGCAAGGTATTTATCAAGTGTCAAGTTATGTTGTTTCTATTTTTGTAAACCCTAGTTTCGCACAATGGCATCTAGTTCAAAGAAAGTTGAGGGGAAGGATGTTTTGAATGTTCAACTGGTTAGTAATGAGGTTAAACAACTGATATTCAAGGCCATACTTGATATTGCATACAAATAAGACCCCTCTGGTATGTTATCCATGATACCACCAAAAATTTTAATCGTGCAAGATGTCATAAAATGTTACAACTACAATATTGGAAGTATTGGAGATATGGAGATCAGGAAAGCATATGATAGATTTTGTGAAATGGTGTGTTAAGGGGAGAATATAAAATTGTAGAAAAGAAAGAATTGTCTCATGCCCTAGATTTCCTAAATGTTTTCAAAACTAAATGGATTAGGATTTTGCTAAGAAGAATTCATGATAGTTCTCTATGGGTAGACAATGGGCCTATCAAAATAACCAAAAGAATAATGCATAGGGTAATAAGGTGTCCAACCCTAGATTGACCTAAGACTCTAAGGATTGATTCAAAAGAGGTTATTAAGAAGAATCAAGAGCCATGTGGAATAAGAGAGGAATGACTATTGATACCATCACAAATCCATTGATAGACTTTGTAGTAAGGGTTATTACACACAAATTCTACCAATCAAATAGATTAAATAGTAGTACTTGTATTGTAGTAGATGTTGGTTATAAGATTGTAAAGAAAGATCACACATATGATCTTGCTATGCTACAATTACAACAACTATTTGAAAACCTAGGACCAATAAGAAAGACAAAGAGTGTTCAATGCAAATTTGGTTCTATTTTGATATGTGTTTTCTTTTATGTTCAAAATACTTTTCCTACATTTGGCATAGTTGCATGGAAGACAAATAGGTCAGTGGCAGTACAAATTGGTGAGTTCATTGAATAATTGGGTGAGAACTTTGAGTCTTTAATATCAAGCTACTTTGAGGACTTTAAGAAATCTATAAAGAAAAGATTGAGAATTCTTGTATCACTAGTGGAAAAACATTATGATAATGTTTGTTTCTTAGTGGAAGATGATTACACTTTTGTTCAAATAGCAACTCCAAGGGTAAGATGGCTAAGGCCATTAGGATATAAATCAATGTAGATGAGACCTCTACATCCATTATAGCTTTACTTGTAGAAGAAATAGATAAAACTACTACTGCATTTGGAAACTATGAGATGGAAAAAACTAAAATTGTCATGGAACTCAAGACTGCCTTTGTTATAAAGAAGAAGGAGAAGTTGGTGAAGAAACTAAAAGCTAAATTTGGTGAAGGTGTCAAGCAGGAAGAGGGTGAAGAGGAAGAAGACATCCAGACATAAGAACCACTTGTACTAACTCAAGGAATGGTAGAAGATTAGCCAGAAGAAGAGAAAAAAGTTGTTGAAGGTGCCAAGGGAGAAGAAGCTAAGGAAGCACCTACTCCTACAAATGAAAAGACAAGAAAGGCTAACGTCTGACCCATGACAAAAGCTAAGAAAATTACAAAACCAAGCCAACCCAAGAAAATTGCACCTACTACAAGGGCTAGTGTACGTGTCACTGCACAAAAGGAAAATGAGAAAGCCAAACTTGGAGAGCAAGAATGAGAAGTTCAAAAACATACTAAGAAGGAAGTACATTGCACAAGTTGAATCAGATGACAATACCCAATTCAAAGTGGTGAGTCACAACCCATTATCTAATTTAGAAAACCTATGTGAAAATGTTAAGAATAGTATATATTTATTAGGATTTTCACATGTTGATTTTGATAACCTTGGTAAAGTTGAAAAGAATCAAGTAGAGGAGGCTATATATGCCATGATGGAAAATTTTAAGAAAGCCCCACTAGAAATTGCTAACTCTATGCCCAAAATTTTATATGAAAGGGTTGAGCAAAAATGGCATTATTGTTTAAACCTAGAAAGACAAATAAGGGAAAATCACTTGCATATGTTATGCCTGAACTAAGGCACAAATTGCCTAGTCCACCTTGCTATTGAGTTGGCCATCCAAATTAAGTCTTTGGTGAAAATTGGGATGTAGCTCTCAAGATTATACTAGAGGTCCATAAATCTTTTTTGGAAAAACACATTATTAGTGTATAGCCCATTTAATATAAGTGTCAAAAAGGGGGAGAAATAAAAGGGGAAGATATAGAATTTGGGGGAGAAATGGAGCAAAGGGGGAGATGAAATGAAAGAAAGAGTATCAGTTAGCAAAGAATAGCAAGCAAGTCAAAGAAGTCACAAGAGTATCAATTGAAGCATATCTACTTAGCAGGAGTACAAAATATTGAATACAAAATAGACCTATCAACTTAGGGGCAGTTATCAAACTTTGAGGTATAAGTTGTTACAAAATTTTGAATTTTGAAGTTTTGTACATAAGTCAAATAAGAGATATGTTATGCTTGTAAGAAAAAGGACATCAATGCATGACCAAGTGGTTTTAACACTCATGTCAAAGGGGGAGATTGTTGATCTCAGATTGCTTTTGAATAATGAGTGTCTACACACTTAATTCATCTACTTCATTCATGCCAAACAAGTAGTACATATCGAGCACATGTATATAATAGTGCATGTCAATCCACAGTGAGTGTCGAGTCACTAAAGTTTTGAGAAAATAATATGTGTTGAGTGATTTAGGAGCAAAGTAAGCAGAACATGCCAAGTGATACAAAAGCCAAGTCATAGTGTAGGGACTAGTATATGTTGAGCATCAGAGACTTTAGATGTCGAGTAAGACAGTTTTGTCATAGTTGTTTGTAATGGCACAAACAACTATGTAAACCATTTTTTAGCCAACTTAAAGATTGAATTATGATATTTTGGAGATAAGGATGAATATTAAGTTGGATTCCCAATGCATTACATGTAGCCAATCAAGTAAAGGTAAGGATTAAGCAAAAAAATGGATGGATCACAATCGGTGATTCATACCTAACCCTAAGCTATCTGAATCTTCTTAAGGAGGATAAACCCTAAACTTTCTAAGGTGTATGAAAGAGAAAAGAGAGAAGTTTGCATGAAAAAATAGATCATTCATAGTGACTATGAAATAGTAAAGTGAGATTACATTGTAGAATCAGTTAAAGGAGAATAGAGGAAAGAAAAAGCATACAGCAGTGAGACATTTAATCAAAAAGGATCAAGAGTACATCAGTATAGAGGTGATCTATCATCAAGAAACCAAGTGCTAACCATAGGATCAATGTTGAATCATTATAGTAGGTGAATCAATTAAATCTCTTAACAAAGTAGTCCTAATGGGCTATATTGAAATCTTTTAGTAGAGTGCTTACTTAATTGTGAGTTAAAGTCCTTTAACAAGGCACACTTTTAACAGGGTGTTGAAATCCTTTAATAGGGTGAGATCTAATAGTCTTTGTAAGCCTTTAACAAAGAAAACCTTTCATAGAGTAGATCATGTCTCATGATCAAATATTTTAACCTTCTCTGGATACTCTTTATTACTACAGTAGTGAAGATTTGTGGGTGTCATTCCCACCCCAATTTTACCTTCTCATTGGAGGGTTTCTGGGTAGTCATATTTGGTGTCATACATGTGTGAATGTTTACTTGTTACATGTTTTAGATGTGCATGCTTTACATGGTATTTTAGTTTACTTATTGAATGTATGAGATCGATGTGTGGTGAATGTGTTAAGGGTCAAAGTTTAAACTATTTATTCACCACCGCCCCCCACCCTCCCCCCCCCCCCCCCCCCCTAGAATTTTACCTTTCCTATTGTAATTCCAACAACTACCACATATAAAAACCTAAAAATAAATTAAAGTGGATAATGGTATTTCAAATCAGCCTATAATGAAAGAGGTTTCTAAGCCTAAGATTCTGAGTTTCTTGAGTCATAATCCTCCAAAAGAAGGAAAAGTATAGTCCCAACTGAGTAGGAAATCTAAAAACCTATATCCATCCTCTAATCACCTAAAAATGGTCATCTAGACTATTAGCCCCCTTTTCAACATTTTGGCTAAATTAATTTAATCATTTACCTAGACCAAATTGCTAATAATCAATTTATTTGATTATAACCTATAGTTTGACTATGCTATCCTAAGTTCATTATTTGATTAAAAGAACAATTCCCCTTTTAATTAAATAAAACAGCCCATTCTTCTAACCCACTTAAAGTGCACACATAAAGTCCTTTTTCTATTTTACAATTAAAAGAAAAGGCTTGTGAGACTTTTGTCTTATGTGACAAGTCAACTTATATTCTATTGGTTGACTTGTGTGTGCACATGGATCACTCCTCTTTTTGAATTCCACCGTTGATCATCCACCATCTTCATCTTGATCTCTACCATCCATAAAACTTTAAAAGGGAGAGAGCTTCACCCTCAAAGGATCAATCCTCATTTTGAATATTGTTATGCTGCAGGTTTTCTAACAGGTTTCTTTGGAGCTTTGTGGAGAACTTTTATTTCTTGTCTACATTCTCTCATCCATGGCATCATGGCATTCCAGCTTAGCTTAGCTTTCATTTTTACATGTAGCTTAATCTCACATAGCTTACTAATGGTATTGTAACACTCTCACATATGTTTTAGCATAGCTGCACTTTGCATCTCATTCTAGCTTAATTTTCATTTGCATTGCATTCTTGAGGAACTCCTTGTGACATTTGCATTCTTGCATCTTGTCTTTGGAACCTCCCATTGCATGGTTTACTAGAAAGAAGAGTATCTCTAAAGATCATATAAGAGCCTTTGAACTTGAAATACACTCTCTTGCACTCCGTGGATAGGGAACTCTAAGCCAGCATCCAAGCATTCCAAACTCATGGAATCGTTTGGATAGAAGGGTTTAGAGTGGGACACTTTTGAGTGTACATTTTTGGTGCCCACCGTGGGGCTTGAATCAAGTTTATAGCTCCATATTTTTTACAGCAGCATATGAGATCTAATCAAGTGCTTTTGTAGAATTATCACCTTTGTTTTAAGGCCAGCCCATAAGTAGATTGGTTTGAAGGCCAAAAATCTAGTTGGTTTAAAGATTTGATTATATCTTTTAAACCACTTGGAGTTTGATTCTGAAATTTTTTTAATAATTTTATTATGTGTCAAAAATGTTGCAAACCGATTTTCAAAGAATTTTGACATGATTTGAGCGAGTTATTATTTTTTCTTTGTTTTTCATAAAAAGCCATTTCTGATCACAAATCAGCACATTTTTCAAAAAAAATTACATTTTCAAAAATATTTTTGAATTCTAAGGGGGGTAATTTCATTTTTTGTTTTTTTGAGGTTTTATTAAGGATCAAAAACTCAATTTGATAAATTTGGCCTGTTTTGACAAAATGGGTCTCTAGGGCACAAATGAAGAGATATTTTTGAATTTCTTGCATTTTTGGAAAGATCTTTGGTTTTTACTATGGGTATCTTCTTTCCATTTCTATTTTTGAGTATAAAATCATAGCAAAAAAGTCTAATCTTTTTTACTAGGTCAAAAGCAAAGAGTAAAAATGAGAGCATTTGTGATTAGTTTGCACTTTCTTTGCATACACTTGATTGGAAGATACCTTGGATATTTGAGGCAATTAAACACTTTTTATTGTAATATTTTATGTTATTTTACACTAACTTGTGGTGCTAACAAGTTGTCATTGCAAGTTGCCATCCTTATGAAAAAAATTGAAACATTGCATAAAAAGAACGCATGTCAAAGCTTCAAATGCACAAGGGCTACTAACGATTGTTTGCAGGGTTGCCCAACGCATAAAAACCCAATTTTTCTTTTTCTTTACTTTTAAATTTGCAGCATATACTAGTTGTTTATTTTTAGGCACATTAAAACTTACAATTGAGATCTTTTGGTGATAGGAGAGTATGCTCTTCACCCTTGTGGTGAATCAAAAATCTTGACTTACCATTTGGTTTCAAGAGTAAGAGGCAACTGAATCTTTTTGGTGTGTTTGGGGGAAGAAATCAAGGTAGGAGAGTATGCTCTTCACCCTTGTGGTGAATCAAAAATCTTGACTCTTGAGAGTGGATCTATTTTGTGGTAGCTAGGATCCTTTAGAGGGCCTGCTCTCGGACAACCTGAGAGGAATGACCCAAGTGGGGATAAGCAAATTACCCGGCTCTTCCAACCCACTATAAACTCAAGGCTATCAAAGACACAAAACTTTGGTATACATAGTATTTTTCTTTGCCTAGTGTGATTTCTTATGGGATTTTGACCATAGGGAGATCACTAGGCAAGAATGTTTAAGGTACTCTTGTGGTCGCGAGATCGGTTACTCATTGCAAGGTGAGGTGTCTCGTAATTGGGAGCAAGAGGAACACTATGAACGGAAGCCCTATCTAAACACCCTAAGTTATTAACTACACTTTTTAGCCGCTCAACTTTTTGGTGCAAGGATTGATCCTAGTGGATTACCCGGATCACCCCAAGATTTACACTCACCATATGTGTTCCCTTGGTTGTGCTTATGACACTTCCATGACAAATTCAATATCTCTTGTGGGAAACCACTTGGTGTGAGGCAAAGGAGCATCAAGTGTGGGCCAAGTTGTTGAGTAATAAACCATGACATTTAGGTAGATATTGCTTGATGTGTTCTTGAATGTGCTAGACCTGTGGAAATCTTTGGAACATACACATCATGATAGTTATACAGCTTTCTTTTGAGATGCCACATATGCTTGTATCATGCAAGGTTGATTTGTCCCTTGCTTGATTGTTTGAAAAATACTCCATGTGTCACTATCTTGCTTGGAAAGAAATTTTTTTTGAACATCAAATTTTCTATGCTATCAATTATTGCCAAACTTTGTCAACCAAGTCAAAATGTCAAGTGCAAAAATTTTCTTGTGTTACTTACTAAGGGTGATTTCATCATTTGGTTGTGATTTGTTATGTCTCTAGTGCTTAAACATGCTTAAAGTGGCTCTTTGGTCTTGATGCTCTTGGTCTTTTTGTCTTCAGGGTCTATGCCTACTTGCTAGTTATTATTTTGCTGAAATGGTTACCTTCATTTCTTGACTACACTCTTGGGTTGGAGAGTTGTTCACTTGTCACCCCACTTGCTCTATCTATTTGGCTATTTGGGCATCTTGCCTAGCTATTGACTTGAGTCATTCATGTCATAAGTTTCTTGGACATATTTTTTGACAAGTTGCTTTAATCTCTCTCTACTATCTTGGCAAGTGAACACTCTACCTCCTATAGTTTCAACATCAAGTTATCTTGTAGGCTCTTTTATGCTTGGCTTTGCATTTAAAACTATGGGATCTAAACCTTGTGCTACCAAACTTCAACCGAATCTAGATGATCATGATATCCTCCATGTCACTAAAGAGTTTCAAGATCTATATGCACAATACAAAGAACTAGAAGAGACAAATGATCTTTCTTACCTTCATCTCTCTAAGCGCATGATGGAAATGAAGTCTAAACTTGAGAAAAGGTTAGAGGAGAAGATTGCATCATTACATGAATCTTCCTTAAGGTCTTTACATGCATGTGAGTCACCTTCTTTGAGGTCATCCTCTTCTTCTAGGTCTACATGCTCTACATCAAGACATCAAATGTCTTCATCTTCTAGATCTAAAGACCTTTGTAGAGAACAAGCACTTGAGCCTATGCCAAAATTTCATGATAGACCTATCTTTGACGAAGATAATGATGAAGACATGAACGCATGCTATTCACTTGAGAAACAACAAGAAGATCCTAGACACATTTTTGAGAGGACTTTTACTCCCTTGGAACATTCTTATGATGACATTTTGCAAACACTTCTTGAAACTAAGCTCATCATGTTGCCTAAGTCTAGCTCCTATGGAAATCCTTTCTTGGATGCTTATTGTGCTTATCATCAATCTAATGACCATGCTACTTTTGATTGTATAGAGCTGAAACATAAAATTCAAGATCTCCTTGATGATGAGATTGTTGATCTTGGAACCTCTAGTGACTCATGTGCTCAGGATATTTCTCTTGAGCAAGATTACATTGATGAACCTATGTCTAGTAGTGGCTCCATTAAATCTTCCACTTCTTCCAACACTCATGCATCTCCCAACACTTCAAAGCTTTCCAACATGCCTCTATCAAAAAAGGAACCTAATGCTTTCCACATTGACTACATGTATCCTCAAGGGCTACCTCTAAAAGAAACTCAAGCTAACCTTCACTTGGTTGCACACCTTTTCCATGCTACTAATCCTAAACATCCTCAACCTTCATGCACTACTATGCCTAATCCAAACACTACTCCATTCACTCTTCATTATCCCTTGTCCTTGGAAGTGGCTCCATGTCAAGAGGACTCTCACAAAGAAAAAGCTATAAATGTCAAGAAAGATCAAGATCAACCACCCTTTCATCTCTTTCAAGATTTTTCCCTTCCATATCCCATATCTTGTCCACCTCCTAAGTATGATGAAGATACCACTTCCATTATCTCCCTTGAACTTACTGAAAATTATGAGAAAAGTTCTCTTCATATGCTATCCAAAGCTACTTGTCAAGGTCAAAGTGTCCCCTCATGTTCTACTTCTCCATATCCACTTCAAAATTGTGCTCAAGCTTCAAGTGCTACTATTAAAAATGTTGTTCCTATCAAAGGTACTCATGAGTCTATTTATGGCTTTGACCATGTTGCTCATTCTAAAGATGTTGATATCCCTTCCCACTATCCCTTTGCATCTTCTAAATCTATCCTTGGTCCTTATCCATCTAAGCTAAAGCATTCAAACCTTCCATTCATATTGGGGCCTTATGTTCCTCCATCTCCTACATTCACTCCTAGCTCATTCCCTAGCTCTCCTATAATACCTCAAGATCAACAAAGACACTCATCCTTGATGAGTTTTCACCCATCTATACATCTAAACCAGTCATATCATCCTTATTCATCCACAAATACCAAGTCCTTTGGAAGTGATAATAAACATAAGAATCCATTGAAAAATGAAGATCACTATGTCCCATCTAATCGACATGTGAATGCTAAGAAGGAGAATGCACAAAAGAGATCACAAAGGTCTAGTATTAAAAAAGTTAAATCAAAGAAAATATGGGTTCCTAAACCCATTATTGAAGAAATGTGTTTTGAAGTATCCAAAGGAAAATCTAAAGCTATATGGGTTCCCAAGTCTCTTTTAGAAGACTTGAATATTGAAAATACTTCAAAGTTGACATTCAAGCTTCCAAAGGCTTCTATTCCATCTTCTTCCAAAAATCTGCCTAAAAATATTCCAAAGCCTTCCACTCCACTTTTTTCCAAATCTCTTCTACCACCTCATACATCTAAACCTCAAGCTACTTCATCCACGATTCCTCCATTGTTCCAATACCCTTCAAGGTGTGTGTCAATGTTGATCTTGTCCAATATTTTAGCTACCCACATGAAATCCTCTAAAGCTTACACCTCCTTTCTATACATGAACTCTTATCCTCCATATATTCTTCCTACCACCATTTCTCTTTCATCAACCTATCAACATCTTTGAGCATACCTTTCTATGGTCTTGGCTTATCATGACTTATCTTTCCTATAGGAGCACTATCTACATTCAAAAAGCTTGAGCTCTTTCTAAAAATTCAAAAAAAAAAAAATGAAAAAAATGAAAACGTGCCTTGGTGAAAACCACTTCTTGTGGCACCTTGGTAGCAAAAGTAAAGAGAAATAAATGCATCCTATGGTGAAAACTACATCTTGTGGTACCTTGGATAAGTACCATGATGAAAACCTGGCAAATAGGCATCATGCGTAATTCTTCCACCATCCATCTATCCCCTCTTCTCTCTTTGATCTTTGCAATGTTAAGCTATCTTTGCATATTGGCTATCTTATCCATGAGATTCTCTATTTGCGCTTTCTCTTTCCCTCATAGCCTCCATCTTGAGCTTTATTCTTATTTCTCTATCCCATTAGTATCCTATCTAGTTGACCCTTGAGTCTTGATCAAAATAAATCAAACATGGTTCTCATAAGCCTCTTGACATGGATACTCTTTTGGACTACACACTTTCATGCTATCTTACTCATTAGCTTCCATCACTTATCTTATATGCTATCGCACTTGTTGGCTTCACCGCTTATCCTACACACTATCTTTCTCATTACTTCCATTGCTTATCCAAAACATGCTTCATATGACTATTTCACCTCTTTCCCTAGCTTGGGTACTCTTGAGGAGTCAGTCCTTGAGGATCACTTTTACTTGCTTCATACTTTTTTCTTATCCATCTTTGCTTATCCACTGGCTTGTTTCTCCATCGTGTCCTATACCTTGCTAGACATTGGGAGAAAATGATGTGATCTTGCTTGAGAACTAGTGATCACTAAATTATTCTAAAAATTTCAAAAAATCATATATGATGCTGAAAAATCCTAAAAATCAAAAAATGTCCTAAAAAAAGATCATCTTAGTGAAAACCTAGCAATAGGCACTTTGATGTATCACAAAAAAAAAATTGAAAAATTGAAAAATACAAAAAAATTGAAAAAAAGTCCTAAAAAAATCTATCAAGTGGTGAAAACCTCAAAATAGGCACTACTTGAAACCCTTGCACCCATGTCTATCAGTCTCAATCACCTACTTTGCTTCACATTTCCTAGCTTCGAATTGTTTCTTGTCCTCATCTCAGGGGGCATAGCTACTTAGCCTATTGAGGTATTCTTGTGCATTAGGGTTTCTTTGACAACTCACAAAATAGTGTTTCTCAACACTTCCTCCACCTTGACAACAAGTGTTTTTCAACACTTTTCAGATAGTTTACCTACGGTCTCCGATGTCGCAATATTTCTCACTATCAGAATCAAGTCTTGAAGAAATGGCCAAGTGACTTACACACACACACACTTTAACACTTAAACAACTAAGCTATGCTAACCTTTATCTACTTTGTGTGCTGTCTATGATGATTTCTTTGCCATGTGTTCCCTCCCTAATAGTCTTTCGAGGATGTCATTGACTAGAAGACTGTGGGCATGGGACATATTTTCTTGATTTTTGGTTGTGGGTATACTTTGTTTGTCTATAGTGTTGTAAGCATTTATGCTTGACCTATTCAACATTTTGACTTACAAATGTATCATCCTTGACTGTTTCACAAGATCGCACTTGGGGTTTATTCTGGTGCTTATGCCTTGATACAGGTGTAATCTTCCTAAATTAAACTTAGAGAATCTAATCACGTAGTTATCTTCACTTACATGTCTCTAATACTTAGATTGGATTTCCACATCTCTATCTGATATCGAACATATTATATCCTCATAGTTATACTAGTGATAGTTGTATGATCTCATGATGTCCCTAATAAATGCTCAATGATGAAATTAAGAGTCTAAATGTTATGCACTTCTTGTTGGTAAACCACTTTTCATATTAGCTTTCATTTTAGGTTCATTTTGTAGCTTAGTCTTGCATTCTTGCATATGGGGAGAGCTCTCTCTTCATCTTTTCATAGACATATCGGCTAACTCCTTTCATATATTTCTTTACTTTCTTCTTGTTCATGTCCTTTACCTTCTTAATCTTTCACTTCATCTCTTTTCTATCTTATCATCACATTATATAAAGTTTTGACCTCTTAAATAATTTCAACATCCTAGATTAATTTTCGGGATCGAAACCGAAATTTGAGTTCATCTTGATGGTCAAAATTGTCTTTTAAAATTCTACTTTCTTCTGAGTAGTTAGCTGACCTTTTGAGGTCTAATCTCTGAATCATCATTGGGGCATCTTCATTTCTTCATGTCTTCATCATTTCCATACTTCGTATCTACTTCAATTCACTGTTTCATGTCTAAAATCACCTTTCTACTCATTTCAACCTAATTTTTATGCTATATCCTTCAAGGTCAACTCTAGTCAAACTAGGGCATTTTATCAATGTTTTTTTATAGTCATTCTTGGGTTCTAATCATCTATCTGTCATCTTGGACATTGCTATATTCTAATTTTCTCATGTCTAACCAGTTTTTGCATCCCCTTACCTCATTTCAATTTCAATCCCGAGGGGGCAGAAATACTCTATCACTAATTGCTACAACTATCTATTTCTTAGGAGCATTTGTTTGATCTTCTCACTTCTTCTCGATCTATCTACTTTGCTAAGTGTTAGCATTCTTCTTGAATTATGACATCATCTTTTCCTAGTGTTCAGTACTACCACTATCAGGCTGTGCATTTAGGACTTGCTATCTTTTTCTACATTTCGTTCTTCAAAATTAGATATCTATATCTATCACCGCCTACTTGGCTTTCTATTTTCTTTGACATAATGTGTTCCCAGATCGATCACACATTAGTCAAAGAGGGGCAAATGTAATCACCTAAAAATGGTCATCTAGACTATTAGCCCCCTTTTCAACATTTTGGCTAAATTAATTTAATCATTTACCTAGACCAAATTGCTAATAATCAATTTATTTGATTATAACCTATAGTTTGACTATGATATCCTAAGTTCATTATTTGATTAAAAGAACATGTCCCCTTTTAATTAAATAAAACAGCCCATTCTTCTAACCCACTTCAAGTGCACACATAAAGTCCTTTTTCTATTTTAATATTAAAAGAAAAGGCTTGTGAGACTTTTGTCTTATGTGACAAGTCAACTTATATTCTATTGGTTGACTTGTGTGTGCACATGGATCACTCCTCTTTTTGAATTCCACCATTGATCATCCACCATCTTCATCTTGATCTCTACCCTCCGTATGACTTTAAAAGGGAGAGAGCTTTCCCCCTCAAAAGATCAATCCTCATTTTGAATATTGTTATGCTGCAGGTTTTCTAATAGGTTTCTTTGGAGCTTTGTGGAGAACTTCTATTCCTTGTCTACATTCTCTCATCCATGGCATCATGGCATTCTAGCTTAGCTTAGCTTTCATTTTTACATGTAGCTTAATCTCACATAGCTTAATAATGGTATTGTAACACTCTCATTTATGTTTTAGCATAGCTCCACTTTGCATCTCATTCTAGCTTAATTTTCATTTGCATTGCATTCTTGAGGAACTCCTTGGGACATTTGCATTCTTGCATCTTGTCGTTGGAACCTCCCATTGCATGGTTTACTAGCAAGAAGAGTATCTCTAAGGCTCATCTGAGAGCCCTTGAACTTGAAATACACTCTCTTGCACTCCGTGGATAGGGAGCTCTAAGCCGGCATCCAAGCATTCCAAACTCATGGAATCATTTGGATAAAAGGGTTTAGAGTGGGACACTTTCAAGTGTACACATCCATGAAGAAGAGGAACATGTACTTCAGAAGATACTTCCATATTGAAAGCTCATTCCAAAAGCTCAATCATCTCCAAATATTCCAATGCAGCATGAGAAGAGGTTTGTAATTTTGACTTACCATTTTTCAAAGATTTTATTCCTAAAGAACAAGTTGAAGTTGAGAAGTCTAAATCTATACAAGAAGACTCTCATATTGGAAAATTTGACATTTATCAAAATTCACTTGGTTTGTTTGACGACCTTCCTATTTTTGTAAGGAAGAAGATGAGGTTCATGCTGAAAAAGAGGAAAATTAGGATCTTCTCATGTTGAATTCAGGATAGGAGGAAGTGGGTGATGATTTGATTACTTTGGTTATTAAAGATAATCCTTATGATGTTTTTAAACATTCTATTTCTATCAAGATAGAAAATGATGATGATGAAGATATTTTTTGGGATGATTTGGAAACATTTATGATGGAATTAGACACCCCCCATACATCATCAAAAGGTATAAATCAAATTCCAAAAGTTGTTGTTGAGTAGACTATTAGGGACATTCATGTTCAAGATAGTTTAATGCTTGAAAATTCTATTATTGGTAATAATGATAGTATAGAAATACTAATAGATTTCTCTATATTTGATAAAAAAAATTAGGTTCATGAAATTATTTCCACACATATTTATTCTCTTGAAATTAGCATTCCAAATTAGCTTGAATTTGATGTTTGACAAGACAATTGATAGAGTTTAAAATCCAAAATTATTCACTACAAGGGGCTATCCAATCAGACATTTCATTATGATGGACTTTGAGGAAGAATCATACATTGAAGAGCAGCTCCTACCTTGATATGCACCCCAACATGGTCATTATTTTTTAAAAATTCAAGAGGTATGTGAGATGATCTATCATTTTCATAGCATACCTAAAGTGCAATTGGTTATTTTAATCATATGGCATGCTATTTCAGTTTCATAGAGGCATGAAATCTACCCTATGTTAGTCAGAAAAGGAAGTTATTTAAATAAGTCAGTAAATTGATGTATTTGAGGATTTTTTATGATTGACTAGCTTAGGGTAGGGTAGAATTGTTTTACTTTTCTATTTTTCCTAAGTGCTTAGAGCGTAGTTTCAATTTTAGTTTTGGTTTTTTCTTCTATTTTACTTTTAAAAGACTCTATGCCCAAAGGAAAAGCTAAGGAAACTAGTTTGATGATGCTTAGCAAGCAAGCAATTAGTAGAAGTTTCCAGAAATGATACTAATTTTTATATCATTCAAATTGATGATATTTAGTCACCTAATTATTAGGTGAATTCACCTCTACAATACCCTAGTTTTTCATTATTATGTGATCTTGATTAGATTTATATTCATTTGCATAATAATAATAATAATAAATCAAATACATATGCATGTATAAAGGAGTTGAAATGAAAATCCAAGTTGAAAGCTAGAATACAACATCATATGTGTAGCTTTGAAAATCATTCAAGAAAAAGGAAAATGTATACAAGAGAAAGTGCATGTGATAATGATCAATCAAACACATAGGCTCACATAGGTCATGAGAATAGAAAAAATATAAATCATGCTAAAAGATGAATGCATGTATTTGAAAGAAAAGATATAAGGTACCATACATTGCTTGAGTTGGTATGCAAAGATTGATCACTAGCTTCATTTTTCTTCAATGCCTGCAATCTCTCAAAACCTACAAGGGTTACATGAAGAGAATGAGTGAGATTAGATAAAGAAAGATCATACATGCATATACTCATTAATGGATAATCAAGAAGTACTCAGTGGATATACTCAAAATGTGCACAAAAGGCTCAAAGAGATTACGCAATAGGAGAGAAGCCAACTATTTATCTAATTTGTTTGTTCTATGTGCAAGTAAAAAAATTTAAATGAATAATAAATTTCATATGCATCATGCAGCAAAAAAATGCAAAGGTGATAGGAACAAAGCATTGTTCTTGTAGCAAGAAGCAAAATGCAGAATGTAGAATGCAAGCTTATTATTAGCGACAGGAGGTAGCAAAAAGAAAATCAAATATATCAAATATAGTTTAACATGCAGCCATGAAATAATACATAATAAACTTTTCATACATGTATTATAATATAAAGGAATGCAAATCAATCATTTCTCAAACATACAATCACATTAAAGTGATGCCCTTCAAGAAAAACATGCAATAGGAAAAATTGTTATTCTTGTGGCAAAAGTCATGGATTCAAAGAATGAAACCAATGGATTCCATACAATTGCCTATAGAAATATTGCATAAGAAAAGGCATGGAGAAATTAAAAAACCCTTTTCAAATGCATCAATGTCATATGGTAAAAATGGCACATATAATGGGTTTACAAATGCATCAAATCAAGTAGAAAATATCTATAAATCTGAAAAATTACAGCATTCAAAGGGTGTTCATAGAAAATAAAATGAGAAAATGGAGAGATGAGTGTCAAAATCCTACTTTAGAGATTAAAGATATTTGTTTCTACTTTTTGAGCTATAGGAAGTTGGCTTAAACTATCTCCTATCATGGAAACTTTCCCAAAACACATCTAGTTTGAACTTGGACATCTTTTTGAAGGATTTGAATATGTGAGAGACATATTTAGCCTTTATACTCATTCTTTCATATTTATGATGTCATTTTTATGAGCGGTTTTATTATTAAAAAGGTTGTATAATAATGTAAATGAGGGATATATTAAAGTGCTAGGTGGATATTTCTCTACATGGAGGAATATTTGGAAAGGTGGTTTAATCAGATGTTTATTTGGCATTTTGCACCATTATTGTGTAAGATTTTTTTTAATGCTGATAATTAAAAAAAAAAATTAAATATTATTTCAAATGCAAACTTGGAGGGATTTGATTAAGTGATATTTAATAAATTTTGGAAATGCAGATATATGCTTCATGTTGATTGTAAGGGGTTTGGTCTTTTTTTTATATGCACATGTTCATAATGTAAATACTTAATAGATGGTGATTTTATAAATCATTCTATTTAAGTATATCTTTTGGTGTAAATTAGGGGATGGTGACATTTAATCATTCCAAAATCATGGGAATTTAGTGATTGGTGAAGTGGAAAGTTTTCAAAGGGAAAATTTTATGCTTTCCATATTGTTGCATACAATTACCAGCCAATTTTGATGAGATGTCAATTCCAAATTTAGTGGGAAGCATGATACATGAGGGTAACAGATGGCATTCTTTAGTTGGTTTGATAAAAATCATTGATTGGTTTCTAATTTAGGGGATAATGCATATTGTGGGTTATGGGCCTATTTATACCCCCTTTGTTAGAAATATAGAAGGAGCAACTAAGAGGGGGGGTGAATCAATTACCACTAAAATAAATCCTAGATCCCTTAGATGTCAACAATAAAATTTAAATTAAGAAATCTAATTGTTGTTGTTATTCAGTAAACACATAGAAAATGTTGCAACTCGATAAATACAGAGTTTAATTTACTTTTAGCTGATCTTAAACATTCACAATAATTAATTTGCAAGCATAAAAGAAATAACATGAATGCATGAGACACTAGGATTTAACATAGAAACCCAATATGGGAAAAACCACCAATGTAACTAGTTACTATTTTTCACTCTTCTGAAGTGAGCCCTGTTAGGAGCCAATCTGGTTAAAGGTTACAAAACCCATTTTTAGGTGTGACCTTGTTAGAGGATTTAATCATCCTATAAGGAGTGGCCTTGCAAGAGGTCTTTAAACATTTCAATGAAATTGTCACCTTGTTAGAGGATTTACAAATGGTTGTTAAACCAACTCTGTTAAGAGATTTTAGATCACTGCTACAATGGTAAGAGAGTAACAATGAAATGACTTGATTATGATGCAACTGAATTTCTGATTACATATCTCTATTTTGCTTCATACTTGATCCTTCCTAATCAAATAATTTTTTTTTTCTCCACAAGGATACCTGTTTATCCTTCAAGTTCACTCTTACTGTTTCTTTCTCAATTCAATCAACACACTTGCATACACACTAAAAATCTCAACTTGACCTTTCATTTATACCATCCAGATTGTCAAGTTGGCTCAAATTAGAATTACAATAACCAATAATCATCACCATTGTTGTCTAGAACAATACTTAAAATTATTAAGCTTCTTATTCCAAAACAACAAAATTGTTCATTGGCTGACCCTACTTGGTAAACACTAGTTCTGAGACGATTTCATGTGTTAACCAACAGAAGCTTGGTTAACATTGCAAACTTACAAAAATATCCTTTGGTAACTAAGTGAACTCAATGAACATTGACTTTGTCCAACTTTCCTTTGCTAACCATGTGAACTCGATTAACACTATTTCCTACCTAAATTCCTCTGATGTTTGTCTTCATAGAGTAATCTTTAGGAATGCTTAGTAGACAAGGAAAATTGCCTTGCTGACCAAGTGAGCTCAATAAGCATTAACTGACAACTGATATGACATTTGTGTAACATCAAACACAACACATAATTAGAAAATTTTATCCAATAATCTCCCTCTTTGGCATTGATGGTAACACAACATGTCATAGTACAATGAAATTTGAGAGCAAGACTTTCTCTAATAGAAAGTTTCTCCCTCTTAGATTTTCACCAAAAATATTCTTCTCTTTCATGCATTAATCTCCCTCTATGAAGGAATTACATGATAGAATACCTCTCCCTCAAAAAGATATGATAGTAATCTTCTCCCTCTTTGACAACACATGCCAAAGACAACACATACCAAATTAGTATCAATGTACCTTGAGTATTGATTCATATGCAATATTCCCTTTGACTATTTTGCATCAACTAATTGATCTTCAACTTGGTTCCTATTGATGCATCACTAAAACTTTATTTAGTGAGCTTTAGATAGGAGAATGACCCCTAACTTACCTCGTAGATACAAGAATGCATCCTTAGGTAATGGCTTCATGAATATGTTTGCAATCTATTCTTTTGTGTGAACATATTCCAATTTAATTTCTATGTCCTACACTAGTTCTCTGACAAAATGATATTTTATGGCAATGTGCTTAGTTTTGGAATTCATCATTGGGTTCTTTGATATGTTAATTGTGCTAGTGTTATCACAATACATGAAAACTAGTTCTTTGATCTCAACCTTCATGCCTTCTAACAATTATATAAATCAAATAATGTTAGAATAATTTACTTCTACTACAACATATTTTTCTTCTGTTGTAGATTGGGATGTGCAATTTTGCTTCTTGCTTGTCCAAGATACCGATCTTTTACCAAGAAAGAATGCTCCACCACTTGTACTTTTTCTATCATCAAGATTTCCTACCCAATCAATAACAAGGAATACATTTAGGTCTAAGTTTCCTCCAATTTTGCACCATAGACCATGGTCTTCAGTACCTTTCAGATATCTCAAAATTCTTTTGATTTCCATCATATGATTTTCTCTAGGTTTAGCTAAGAATCTTGCCACTATCCCAACTACTAAAGCAATATCAAGCCAATTTTCCAATCTTTGATTTGTATAACATCTAATCCACCTCTTTTGAATCATCACCTTTGCTAAACTTTAGTCCAGTACACATGGGGGCTCCAGCTAGTTTAGAATATTCCATTCCAAATTTCTTGAGTATCTCTTTGATATACTTAAATTGATTAATGTAGATACAATTCATACTTTGATGTATCTGTAGTCCAACAAAAATAATTATCTCACCAAACATGGACATTTCAAACTCTTTGTTCATTTGTTCTAAAAATTATTTGCATGGATCATCATTCCCTATAAATAGAGTGTCATCCACAAATATTTTTGCCAATACAATCTTGTTATCTAGTCCTTTCTTGATATACAAACTATTGTTATCATATACTCTCTAAAAACTAATCTATATAAGGTAGTTGTGCAACCTTTCATACCATGCTCTAGGGGCTTGTTTCAGACCATACAGTGCTTGTGTAATTTGTAGACCATGTCCCTTTTGTCTAGATCAACAAAACCTTGTGGTTGTTCAATGTAGACTTCTTCAGCAAGAATACCATTGAGAAATGCATATTTAACATCCATCTGATATACTTTAAATCCTCTGTGAGTAGCATATGCAAGAAGGGTCCTAACACTTTTTAATCTTGCAACAGGAGCAAAAGTCTCACCATAATCAATTCTTTCTTCTTGAGAGTAGCCTTTACACACCAGTCTTGCTTTGTTTCTTGATAATTTTCTATCTTCATTTAACTTATTTCTGAATACCCATTTTGTTCCAATCACATTTTTATCTTTAGGCCTGGGAACAAGGGTCCATGTTTTGTTCTTCTCTATTTTTTCTATTTCTTCATTCATAGCTTCAATTCAACTTTCATTTTCCAATGCATATTTAACACTTCTAGATTCAAATTTAGCACGTAAACATGTACCTTTTAGCTTACTTCTTGTCATGGTACCTTCTAGTTTATCTCCAATAATTTGATCAGATGCATGATGCCTTTTGACATACTTGGCCAATATATGCTCTTTTCCTTTTGAATGAATTGCACAATCTTCATTTTCATTTTCAACTTCTAGCTTAGATTGCTTAGACTTGATAGGCATTGGTGTAGTAGCTTCAGAATGTGACTCGGGTCCTTGTGACTTGGTCTGAACTTCTTACAACTCAATAACTGAGGAAGACTCAAGAGGTGAAGTCTCCTTATTGATAGATGTGTCTAGCAATGTGTCAAGTTCAAAGTAAACAAATCTTCTAGTTCCTTTTTACTTTCTTCTTTAGTTCTTTCTGCAAACTCATCAATTCTCACATGTGCACTTTCTATGATTTTATGAGTAGACAAATTTAAACATATATATGCCTTACTTCTGCAAGAATATCCTAAGAATATACCTTCATCACCTTTTACATCAAACTTGCCTTTTCTAGACTCTTTCAAGATATAATATTTACTTCCAAATACTTTCAGGTAACTTACATTGGGTTTGTAGCCATACCATACTTCATAGGGAGTTTTATATGAGTCCTTCTTCAACTATACTTGGTTCAAAGTATGAACTATAGTTCGTATGGCTTCCTTCTAGTATTTGATAGCAACATTCTTTTCAATCATTAGAGTTCTTGCACAATCCATGATGGATCTATTTCTTCTTTCAGCTATTCCATTATGCTCAAGAGTACCAGGGGCTAATACCTATCTTTGAATTCCTCTTTCAATGTAAAAGTTATTGAATTCATTGGAGATGAATTCTCCACCTATTTTTGATCTTAAGCATTTCAATATTTTTCCTATTTCCTTCTCTATTCTTGCTAGATACCATCTAAATTTCTCAAATGCTTCTAACTTTTCTCTAAGATACATAACAGTCATCATTCTAGAATAGTCATCAACAAAAAGAATAAAGAATTTTTCTACAGTATAGCTTTCTATTCCAATGGGTCCACATAGGTCAGTATGCACAATTTCCAAAACATTTTTAGACTGATAGTTTTTTCTTTTAAAACTAGTCTTTCCCATTTTTCCAATCTAATAAATCTTACATAAACCAACATCTAGTTTCTTCAAACTAGGAATATCTCTTACTTTTTTGAATTTGCTTATCTTGACCATATTATCAAAGTTTACATGACATAATCTTCTATGTCATAACCAAATTTCTTCCATTTGAGCAATAAAACATGAAAAATCACCAAGATCAAGATAAAATAGGTTACTTCTTGTTTGTTTGCCTAATCCAATCAGATTTCCTTTATCATCTAGTAGTCTTTCCTTTCCATGTATGAATTCCACATTGAATCCAATGTTGATCAACTATGCCACACTCAATAGATTATTTTTTAGTCCTTCAATCCAATAGGCATTATCACATAAAAGTTCTTTAGTTAATGAAATTTGACCTTTCCCTTTTATGCAACAAGGTTCATTGTTTCCAAACCTTACACTACCTCCTTCATAGTCTTCAAAGTGTTCAAAATTTGTTTTGTCTCTAGTCTTATGATGTGAACATCCACTATCTATGATCCATGTGTCATTTTTATTGACATGAGAGATAAGTGCCATCTTATCTTCTTCTTCATCAAATTCATCTTTCAGAACAATGTATACTATTTCATCTTCACTATTATCAGAATATTTAGCCATGAAACAAGTCTTCTTACCTTTTTCCTTGAATGATTTGTGATTTTTGAAATCCTTCTTTCCATTGAACTTATGACTTTTCTTTTCATCCTTGCTTTCTTTGTTTGGGCACTTGGCAGCAATATGACCAATTTCTTCACATGAAAAATATATTATGGGAACTTTACCTTTGCATTTTCCTCTACTTCTAGAATATTTCCTTGCAATTAAAGCTTTAATAACTTCAAGATCACTATCAGAACTTTCCCATTATTCTTCTTCACTTTCTAAATGAATGTCCTTTATTTTCTTTCCTTTCTCTTTGACTAAAAGTTTGGTTTCAAATACAGATTCAATATTCTTGGAAGCTGGAACATAATTGTCAAAGTTGTCTAGCTCAAAAGCTATCAATCTTCCTACTAAGGTATCCAAACTTATCTTGTGATTTCGCTCACACCTCTTTTCTTGAATAGTAGATACTCTAATTGCATAGATAGGAATAAATGTTCTAAGAACTTTACTTACAATAGATTCATCCTTGATTTCTCCTCGAGAAGCTCTGATTGCACTAACACTGGCTTTGATTCTTTCAGCATATTTGGCAATGTTTTCATCATCTCTCATTCTCATTTGATCAAACTATCCTCTAAGGCTTTTTTCTTTGGCTCTCCTCACATTTTCATCACCACCACAGATGTCCTTTAGCTTGTTCCACATATCAAAAGTAATTTTGCAATCCTTGATATTATCAAATTCATCATAGCTAAGAGCATATGCAATATCAATCATCATGGTGTTATGATTCTTTTTCTTAGCAATATCTCCAACAGATAATGTACTAGTAGTGGTTGTGTATTTTTCATCAAGTTATTTCAAGCCTAAATCACTAATGGAGGCTAGATGAAGTCTCATGAGTCCCTGCCATGTTGAAAAGTTGTCTCTGTTTAGCTTTGGAATTTCTCTCTTGTAAGACATCATGATCTTTAGCTTAGGTCCTTGAAACCTTTCTTGCAAGCACCAAAAGCTTTAATACCAATTTTTGGAAATATAGGAGTAACTAAGAAGGGGAGTGAATCAATTACCACTAAAATAAATCCCAAATCCCTTAGATATCAACAATAAAATTTAAACTGATAAATTTGATTGCTACTATTATTCGGAAAACATACACAAAATGTTGTAACTTGGTAAATATAAAGTGTGATTTACCTTTAGCTAATCTTAAACATTCATAGTGATTAATTTTCAAGCATAAAAGAAATAACATGAACATATGAGACACTAGGATTTAACATGGAAACACAATATGGGAAAAACCACCAATGTAACTAGTTACTATTTTTCACTCTTCTGAAGTGAGCCCTATTAGGAGCCAACCTAGTTAAAGGTTACAAAACACACTGTAAGGTGTGACCTTGTTAGAGGATTTAATCACCCTATAAGGAGTGGCCTTGCAAGAGGTCTTAAAACAATTCAATGGAACTATCACCTTGTTAGAGAATTTACAATTGGCTGTTAAACCAACTCTATTAAGAGATTTTAGATCACTGCTACAATGGTAAGAGAGTAACAATGAAATGACCTGGTTGTGATGCAACTGAATTGCTGATTATAGATCTCTATTCTACTTCATACTTGATCCTTCCTAATCAAATAATACTTTTATACTCCACAAGGGTACTTGCTTATCCTTCAAGTTCACTCTTACTCTTTCCTTCTTAATTCAATCAACACAATTACATACACACTAAAAATCTCAATTTGACCTTTCATTTATACCATCTAGATTGTCAAGTCAGCTCAAATTCAAATTAAAATAACCAATAATCATTACCATAGTTGGCTAGAACAATACTTAAAATAATTAAGCTTCTTATGTCAAAACAAAAAAATCTTTCATTGGTCGACCTTGCTTGGTAAACACTAGTTCTGAGATGATTTCCTATGTTAACCAACAGAAGCTTGGTTAACACTATGAACTTACAAAAATATCCTTTGGCAACTATTACCACATTTTTTTTGCCCCGCCAAGTTTCAAAATTTGAATGTTACCTCGCCCAACGGTCACCTCCCCAACTACTAATATTTTAATACCCACGAAGATATCAAAATTACCTAAGTTTCGAACCTTATGACATTTTGACGCCTCGCAAGTTCTCTGTCGTCGGATCTAGGCCGATTAATGGTCATCACCACCTCACTATGGGTAAGTCACTTGAGGTTTATGTTGGCGACACAGCGCCTTGTTGACACGTGTCTCACTGGTCCGGTCAGAAAGCACAGTTGGTGGCTGGCGATTAATGTAATCATCACAGTTAATATGAATATCTGCAAGGGTGGCGCGGTTAGTCCGATGACGAAAGGTCAACCATGAAGACTTCCCCAGGTGGCAGAACAAAGAAAGGTAATTGGCCCACATGACTCAGCTGGCTTGTATAGCCTGTTTGACTTGCTTCAACCCTGTTGATTCATGAACCAAGAAGCAAAGGTGATCAAGGTTATCTTACGATCTGATCTTCGCGATCAATTCTGACCTACCTAAAATGAATGCAAGGCATAGGGAAACACTCCACCATCTCAGCCGATCCATCTACTGTGTCAGGATCATTCATTGGCACTGCTTCTGTCTACTCGAGGTGTTCCTTCAGTCAAAAATCTGATTTTGTACTTGAGAACCATGCTCAAGTGTGATCTTTGATCAGATATTTTGGGGTTCAATGGCAGTAGTTGAAGCAGTTAATACAGAATCATTTCCCTCAGTTATGCCTGAACCATAAAGGCAATTTTGTAATCTTTTCCAAGGGTCGACTCTTTCTGATTTCTCTAATATTTCTCTGCAACTCTCAGTGTAGCATTCCCTGTGCCTTTGAACCGAATGATTCTCTGTTTTATCTCTTTCAGCCATTGATGTGTATGTGCATCCCTTTTGCCTCTCATTGGTGTATTTTTGAGATTTGTAACCTGCATACTGTATCTGCTTCTTGCCTACTGGATAATATATAAGTGAGATTCCTCTTTCCTTGTGTTATTTAGTTGTGCTTCTTGATCTGCATGAGGTTATTAGATCAAAACAAGCCTGTATGTATATATCCTTAGTTTCATTCTAGTTCAATAGTACATATATGGGCAGAAATGGTCTGAACACTCTATTTTGGTGCATCACCTTCGTAGTTTAGGTAGGGTAGAGTTTTTTTCTGCATCTCCTTCTTCCCCTTTTCCTTTCAAGAGTAGTTAGGTGCACCCTGATAGTAAGAGGAAGCCAGCCTTCTCTGGAGACTCAACCTCGCAGTTCAAGTCCCACAGCTTAGAGGTTGTTTCCATGTTTCACTAGGTTGTCCTCGCGCATAGGCCTTGGACAAGGGTGCAAACCTAAGTGACAACAGTTTTTGGCACGCCTGGTGGGACAATCCTATTGAAGATTTAAAGTCTACTGGTGTCAAAGAAGGAAGAATTTCAGAGATTAATGCTGAAGAGGTAGTGTTGGCTTCAGTATTCAAGCCTTCGAGAGGTTGGTCCTTCAAAGTACTTGGCGACTTTGAACATCAACAAACCTGGTTCCAGGCCAAAGTTGCAGTGATTCATGCCCAGAGCTGAAACAAGGGCATCTTCTAGAGGTAAATTTCAATATCGAGAGCTTTCCCTTTCAAATCCTAGAAGAAGGAGGACTAGAATTTCATTATCACCAGTTAGGGGTGAAGAAACAGTTAATATACCTGTAAGGTCCACCTCTACTCCTCCTACTGCTTGAACTCAGCCTAGATTGCCATCAACGCTCATCAATAGAACACTTGTTTATATGGCACAGCCAAGAGTTCATGCTTTTTCCACCTTTAATGGTGGAAGTCCTCTATTGTTAGCCCAAAGAAATGATATACTAGTATCTACACTAAAAAGAATACCTGGTTTTACTGGTGAGACTTCTATCTCCCCTTTAGAACATATCCAAGAAGTAGCAAATGTCTGTAATATTCATGGTATTACAGAGGATGATGTTGTTGTCAGACTTCTAGCCTCATCTTTAAAAGGAAAAGCATTACAGTGGTATAGGGGCTTAGCTCATGGTTCTATAACTAATTGGGATGAACTAGGAGCAGGATTATGTAAACATTTTGAGGATAAGAGTGACCATTTGTCACTATTAGAGCAGCTGACTACAATAAAAAGAGCCCCCCATGAATGTATGACTAATTTTAATTATAGATTCCAAAAGACATGGGATAGAATACCTACTGCAGTGAAACCTACCCCTAGTAATGCCTTCTTGCATTACCTTAGAGCTTTTGACAGTGATATTTCAACTACAATCCAAACTATGGGAGGGGATACCTTGCCTAATGCTTATGAGATAGCCATAAAAGCTGAGAGCATCCTAATACAAGGAGGAAAATTGGCTCCAAGGCCCCCTATGCCTTTCTTTCCTGATGTTCCTAATCACCAACCAGCAATGGCCCCTCTTCCTACAACTTCTACATCACAAACCCTTACTCCAGTCCCTCAAGCTTCTACATCCTCAAATGGGATAGATGAGCTCAAAGAAATGCTCCAAGGTCTAGTGCTAAATACAGATAAAAGAGAGAAGACCCTGGATAAAAAATTGCAAGAGCAGGGGAGGGAGTTGAAGGATCAGGGGAAGAGATTAGAGGATAGTCTCTCTATGATACAAAAGATGAGTAACAAGGTGGTGGCCTTAGAAAGGCAGCAAGCTCAAAGTGGCAAGCCTCCCCAACTGCAATATCAAGCTCCAAGTGGTGGTAGGCTTCCTAATCAGTGGAATAGCTCCCTTGATCAGGGTAGGCAAAATAGTCATGCTTCTGCTTCAAGCTCAAATCATAACAGAGCTATAGTCCCTCAAAATAACTTGGCCCAAGATCAAGATTTATGTCCTTCTTGCAACTATTCTCATGCCTATTGCATGTGCCAGAAGGCAGAATCTTATATGGCCCTTACTGTCCAAGAGCCTGCAGCAAAGCAATCATATGAGGAGGATCATCCCAGGGAGGCATCATATATTCAAGGACGTGATGATTGCTCTTTCATGAATCATCAGGATGGGGAGCATTGTAATGTAAACCAGGATTTCATTGCTCATAACACAAGAAGCAGGAAGAGAGCTATGGAACATGCTGCCCCCCTTTCTCCTAAGAAGGCCTCAACTTCGAGTGCTACACCTCATATACAAGCAGAAAATGAACAAGCAAGTACTTCACAACAGCAAGAGAAAGATCCAAGAGAGAAAGATGCAGGTGGCCCTTATGTTGCCCCACCTCAACCTCTTATAAGTGCAGCTCCCAAAGCTTCTACCAAAGTTCCTAATGCACCCTTCAGTGTAGTAGAGCAAATGAAGAAAACCAATGTGAATATATCTATGTGGGATGTTGTTGCTACCATACTAATGCAGAAGAGGATGTTGCAACAAGAATTAGAGAAGACTAAACTCAAGGATCAGCCATCTATCATGGAGAATGCCACAAGTCTAGTACAACCAGCAAGGAATGTGGAGACAAATAAAATGGTTATACCTCCCCCATTTTATGTTTCCCTAATTATAGGAGGCAAATTAGTCCACAATTGCATGATAGATTCAGGGGCTAGTAGCTCAGTAATGCCTAGGTGTGTTGCTGATGCTTTAGGGATGAAATATGAGCCCATTGTTAGGGATGTGTTACAACTAGATGGTAGTACTGTCAAAACCATAGGTATCCTTAGGAATGTAGAGATTTCCCTACATGCATGCCCCGGTTGCACTGTGATTCAAGATATATCAGTTGCTGAAGTCAAGCCCTATTTTTCCATCTGTCTTTCAAGAGACTTCACTGCTCAGATTGGTGGATTCATATCTGCTGATTGGTCATATATGTCATTTAAGACCAGATATGGAGCCAATGCCTCAATTAGATCAGAACCTCAAGCCCTTCATCACACTGAATCTTACACCCCCAATTTCATCAATATGAATTGCCCTATTCTAGAGATGGATGAAAATGACATAGTAAAGGAGCCTGTCACTTCCATAGCAAGGATTCCTGATTTCTTCTTGGATGAGTGGGAAAATGCATATCAGTTTGAGCCTATGTCAAAAATTCTTGAGACAGGCCTTAGTACATATTGCATAATAGAGAAAGAGGCTCAAGCTCCTGATCTTTTTGGGACTAATGATGATATAAACAGAATATGGAGTATGTACTTTGATGGCTCAAGGAATAGAAATGGATCAGGGGCTGGTGTTATGTTGGTCTCTCCTACTCAAATAAGATACTACTTCTCCTTCAGGCTCCAATTCAATTGCACCAATAATGTGGCCGAGTACGAATCCTTGATTCAAGGTCTCTTACTTGCCCAAAAGAGGGGAATCCAAGCCTTGAAAGTGTATGGAGATAGTGACTTGGTAGTGAATCAGGTGAGAGGCCAGAATATCACCAAAAATGGCTTGCTCAAGTCTTACAAACACAGAGTCTGGGATTTTCTTGAGGGTTTCAATGCATTTAATATTCAGAGCATTCCTAGGAAAGAAAATAAACATGTTGATAGACTTACAGCAGTGGGTGCAGCTTATGATGTACTAGGGAATCTTGAGGAGGAGAAGAAGCAACAAATTAGGGTGGTAGTGAGGCCTGCCATCCTTGACAACAACACTCATTGGCAAGTGTTTGACTCTGATGAGAAAATTGTGAGTTTCTTGCAGAATGAGGCAAAATTCTTAGATAGAAACCAATCAAGGCTGCAAGATCAGTATGGTGATCAGATCATTCACCTTAGTTCTAACAAATTGCCCAAGGGTCTCATTACTTTGGAGATTTTTTTTAATCCTGATGATCAAACAAGAGGAAAAGGAATAAATCTAGCTGTAGAAAAGGATGATTATGCCCCAGTTACAATTGCTGATGGAAAATCTCTAAATATGGGGAAGGTATGTTCTAAAACTGAGCAAGAAAACTTCATTCATTTATGTCAAGAATTTAATGATGTATTTGCTTGGACATATGATGACTTAAAAGGGTTTGACCCTAGTTTGTTTCAGCATACTATAGATCTAGTTGATAAGGCCAAACCAGTAAGGCAAAAACAGAGACCAATGAATCCTAAGATTGAGACCCTAATGAGAAAAGAATTATCCAAGTTGATAGAGGCCAATATAATATTTCCTGTCAAACACTCATCATGGGTAGCTAACCTTGTCCCTGTAAGGAAGAAGAATGGGGAAATCAGATTGTGTGTGGACTTTAGGGATCTTAATCAGGCTTCTCTTAAAGATCACCATCCTCTCCCTTCAATGAAGTAAATTCTATCCAAGGTCAGTGGGTCAAGGAGATTCTCTTTTCTTGATGGATTCTCTAGTTACAACCAAGTGCTGGTTAAAGAATCTGATAGACATAAAATAGCATTTACTACTAAATGGGGCACCTATGCTTACTACAAGATGCCATTTGTACTAACAAATGCAGGTGCCACATTTCAGAAGGCAATGGAGATGGCCTTCAAAAAATTAATTGATAAGTTTTTCTTAGTATACCTTGATGATATAACTGTATATTCAAAATATGTAGAAGATCATTTTGATCATCTAAGGCAGGTATTTCTAAGATGTAGAGAGTTTGGGGTTTCCCTCAACCCAGCCAAGTGTGTCTTTGCTACAAGCCAAAGAAAATTATTGGGACACATTGTATCTGAGGATGGTCTAACCATTGATCCAGAAAGAACAAAGACAATACTTTCCCTTCCTCTTCCTAAACACAAGAAGGGGTTGCAAAGTTTCCTTGGTAGAATAAACTTTGTGAGGAGGTTTATCCCTAATCTCACTACCATGGTGAAACCTCTTACATCAATGCTTAAGAAAGACATGGTTTTCTTATGGACCAAGGAGGGGAAAGAGAGTTTTGAAGAGATCAAGACAGCCATAGCCTCAGCCCCTACTCTCATGAACCCAAATTTTGAGAAAGATTTCATCCTCTACACTTTAGGTGGTGAGTCAAGTATCTCTACTATCTTGACTCAGACAAATGGCAAGGATGAGGAGCAGCCCATAGCTTTCTTTACTGAAGGGCTCAAAGAATATGAAGATAAGTATAGCTTTGTTGAGAAGCAAGCCCTTGCAGTCATCAGATCCTTGAAGAAATTCAAGCACCTCTTATCCCACAATAGGATCCATTTGTTGGTGCCCCATGCCAGTGTAAAGGATTTTCTGTTAAGCAAGGATATCAGTGAAAAGAGAGCTGGATGGATCACTAGGGTAATGGAATATGATGTTGATATTCAGATTACCAAGCTGGTAAGAGGGAGAGGATTTTGCAAAAAAATGTTATCAGGTCAGGATTCTGATGAAGAGGCTGCTATGGTATTAACAGAGCAACAAGAGGAAGGATGGATTCTTATCAGGGGATGGATACCCTCAGGGATTGGACAAAGCTAAAAGAAGACAATATAGATTGCAGTCCATTCCCTATGTTGTAGTTGACTTTATCCTATTCAAGAGGGATTTTAATGGGACCCTGTTGAGATGCATTGAAGAGGACCAGGCTGAAAGGATGATTAAAGAACTTCATGATGGCCCTGATGGCGGCCATTTCTCTGCAAGAACAACTGCTATTAAGATCATGAGGGTTGGTTATTATTGGCCATCTTTGTTCCATGATTATTATAGGTATGTGAGAAAATGTGAGAAATGTGCTTTCTTTTCAGGCAAACAAAGGCTTGCCGCTCTCCCCCTTCATCCTATTCAGGTGGATCAGCCCTTTACCCAGTGGGGGTTGGATTTTATAGGCCCTATTAATCCTCCATCTAGTGCAGTTCATAAATGGATTTTGGCTATTACTGATTATTTCACTAGATGGATAGAGGCAGTTGCCTTGAAGGATGCCGCAGAACCATCATGGTTGAGTTCCTCGATGGGATTGTATCTAGGTTTGGTGTTCCTTCTACTATCATCTTGGATAATGCTAAATCTTTTGTTGGAACCCAGATTTGTGCATGGGCAATGAATCACAATATCTACCTAAGCACATCATCAAATTATTATCCCCAGGGCAATGGTTTGGCTGAGTCTTCCAACAAGAATCTGATCAAAATCATGAAGAGGACAATAGAAGACAATCAGAGGGTCTGGCATAAGAAATTAAGAACTGCTCTGTGGGCTGATAAAATAACACTCAAGAGATCTATCGGGAATTCACCTTTTGTGCTGGTATATGGTAGGGAGGCTAGACTCCCAATTTCACTAGAATTCCCTTCCTTGGAGTTGGCTCATCAACTGGAATTGATTGAAGATAGTGCCATGTCAGTAAGAATGGCAAAGCTGATGGAGCTAGAAGAAAAAATGGATAAAGCTATGAAGACCCTGGAGTTGCATCAGCAATAGGTGAAAAGGAATTTCGACAGGAGGGCCAGGGACAGGATTTTCAAAGAGGGGGATCTAGTTCTGAAATGGGATGCTGACAAAGTGAAACCAGGAAGACATTCTAAGTTCGATGCATTGTGGAGTGGCCCTTACCTAATTGCTAGTTGCAAATAGGCTAATGCATTCCAACTGAGCAGACCCAATGATGAAGTTCTACCCATCCCAGTCAATGGGATTTATCTTAAAGCTTGCTTCTGATGAAGATTGTGAATCCATGTACATAGTTAGTCTAGTTCCTTTTCTGTTATTTCCTGCCTTTCAAGAAGTGCGCGTGCACAAGGTTCTCCTTTTGAGTTGCCAGCTTTCGAAGTTTTGACATTCTCAGGTTGTAGAGGAATTTTTTTTTGCTTCAGTTACAGAGGCAAATCTAGGGTTTTTAATGTTTTGATTTCCTTGCAAAAAAAGGGTTAAGGTTTTGCAGTTCTCAGATTTGTACCTTTCAAACCCATTTTTGACTCCATAGCCCAATGGATTGTTTACAGGCACTGGTCTTATGCATCGAGCAGGCTCATGCCCCTTGTGAGTCACCAGAATGTTACCAAATTTTGTTTGCCCCGCCAAGTTTCAAAATTTGAATGTTACCCCACCCAACGGTCACCTCCCCAACTACTAATATTTTAATACCCACGAAGATATCAAAATTACCTAAGTTTTGAACCTTATGACATTTTGACGCCTCACAAGTTCTCTGCCGTCGGATCTAGGCCGATCAATGGTCGTCACCACCTTGCTATGGGTAAGTCACTCGAGGTTTATGTTGGTGACACAGCACCTTGTTGACACCTGTCTCGCTGGTCTGGTCAGAAAGGATGGTCGGTGGCTAGCAGTTAATGTAATCATCACAGTTAATATGAATATCTGCAAGGGTGGCGCGGTTAGTCCGATGATGGAAGGTCAACCACAAAGACTTCCCCAAGTGGCGGAACAAAGAAAGGTAATTGGCCCACATGACCCAGCTGACTCATATAGCCTGTTTGACTTGCTTCAACCCTGTTGATTCACAAACTAAGAAGCAAAGGTGATCAAGGTTATCTTACGATCTGATCTTCGCAATCAATTTCAACCTACCTAAAATGAATACAAGGCATAGGGAAACACTCCACCATCTCAGTCGATCCATCTACTATGTCAGGATCATTCATTGGTGCTGCTTCTGTCTACTCGAGGTGTTCCTTCAGTCGAAAATCTGATTTTGTACTTGAGAACCATGCTCGAGTGTGATCTTTGATCAAATATTTTGGGGTTCAATGGCAGTAGTTGAAGCAGTTAATACAGAATCATTTCCCTCTGTTATGCCCGAACTATAAAGGCAATTTTGTAATCTTTTCCAAGGGTCGACTCTTTCTGATTTCTCTGATATTGCTCTGCAACTCTCAGTGTAACATTCCCTATGCCTTTGAACTGAATGATTCTCTATTTTATCTCTTTTAGCCATTGATGTCTATGTTCATCCCTTTTGCCTCTCATTGGTGTATTGTCGAGATCTATAACCTGCATACTGTATCTGTTTCTTGCCTACTGGATAATATATAAGTGAGATTCCTCTTTCCTTGTGTTAGTCAATTGTGCTTCTTGATCTGCATGAGGTTATTAAATCAAAACAAGCCTGTATGTATATATCCTTAGTTTCATTCTGGTTCAATAGTGCATATATGGGCAGAAACGGTCTGAACACTCTATTTTGGTGCATCACCTCCGTAGTTTAGGTAGGGTAGAGTTGTTTTCTGCATCTCCTTCTTCCCCTTTTCCTTTTGAGAGTAGTTAGGTTTTCCTTGATAGTAAGAGGAAGCCGGCCTTCTCCGAGGACTCAACCTCGTAGTTTAAGTCCCACAGCTTGGAGGTTGTTTCCATGTTTCACTAGATTGTCCTCGCGCATAGGCCTTGGACAAGGGTGCAAACCTAAGTGACAATAGCAACCAAATGAACTCAATGAACACTGACTCTATCCAACTTTCCTTGGCTAACCATGTGAACTCGATTAACACTATTTCTTGCTTGAATTCCTTTGATGTTTGAGTGAGCTCGATAGACACTTTCTTCGTAGAATAATCTTCAGGAATGCTCGGTAGACAAGGAAGACTATCTTGCTAACCAAGTAAGCTTAGTAAGCACTAACTAACAACTAATATGGCATTTGTGTAACATCAAAGACAACACACAATTAGACAATTGTATCCAACACCCTTTCCTTGGCATTTTGGAGTTAGTTCTCACATTCTACCTCCTTGTCAATTCTTACCTTCGATCTCCTTGGAGTTTCCTTATGTTATTCTTGTTACTACTTTTTAGTTTACTCATTTGTGTAAGTTTGAGGTTTGTATTTGATATCCATAGTTGGGCTAAAAGTTGTGGAGTAATCATTTACCCCCTCTCAGTATTCCCTATTTTTAATACTTAGGAGGAGTTGAGTCTAGTTAAAAGTCCAATATAGAATAGGAATATCAAATTTTATCAAGGGTGAAAGAAAAGTTGAGTAAGAAGTTTGAAAGCAAGAATGATGGAAGAGATAGTGGTGGAAGATCCAACAAATGACCAAATGGAGGTCGCAATAAATATCAAAAAAAGAACAATGAGGCAAGTAGTTGTGAGGGGAAATAATTTCAATCATTTTCAAAAATAGAATGATAGTGCATATTGGGATGTCAACACTATTGGAAGCCTATTACATGCATATAGTGCATATGTCTTGGTTAAAGGACTAGTCTAAAAGACGTAACCCTATTAGAATTTAAAAATTATAATAGAAAGGTGATCTCACTGATCATACAATTATATACAACTTTAAAATTTATATAGATGAATACCATAACCTTAACTATGTTCATATTTTCAATATCTAATCAATCCTTTTTAGTTCCTTACAAAAAGACATTCATATCATTTTTCTCTTCTATAACCATTAAATTTACATACATACAACACCAAATATAATTCCTAATTCAATCCTATCAATAAAATACAATTGCCTACTTTGTTGAAAAAAAAGTCTACCTTTATATTGAGATCTTTTAAAATATTAGCCTTAATCTTCTTCACAAGTTACCAAAACTCAAAATTATAATCTATCATCTGAGTTTTAACATCTAGGATGTCATCCCTACCTTTTTGAGTTCTTAATTTGAGGTGCTACTTTTCTATCAAAAAGGTGCTCTTTCTTTATGTATAACGAGGTAGCAACCTATCGACACATTTCCTTAATTGCCAATGGCTCTAGACAAAGATGCCATCAGGGAAGGAGTTGTATGCATGGTTAGTTCTCATTGGATTGACTAGCCAACTTGTCAAGAAGAATGCCAGCCACTTTTTTTCGCATCCCTTGATCATAGAATTTTTAAAAGATCAATGACATAGATTTAAATGAAGAAGGTGGTGCCACTGTGTGTATTAATTAGACATGAAAGCTTAACGTGTGAGAAAAATAGAGTATAACACAGAAGATTTTCTTAGTTTCACCATACGTGAATAAAGATTTTGAGCCTTTTTTGAGTAGAAGCAATTACTAAGAAGATCGTGCTAAAGTTGGCAAGATTGTGAAGTAGCTTGTTACAGAGAAATTGTAGTAGTATAGAGAGGAATGATAATGGAATTCAAGTAAGTAATTACACTATTATCTCTATAAGTGTTTTAAATCTGCAAAGCATAAGCAAAGATGCCTCCAAAGAAGGAATTTTTAGGTCAAGAAAATTATTTGGATAGAAATGTACATGATGATTTGCTTGAGTTTCTTCCTAAGTCTACTATTGAGACAACACAAGTTAAGAAATTGACCTCATTAAACCCTAGGTTAAGGATAGCAGATGGATTGTTTGATAAAGGAAACTAGGTCTTAGATGCTCGTACCTCACAAACTAGTTTAAGTTTGTTCAAGAAATGGTTTGTAGAAAGGAAATTGTTTCCCCCACATGCCAATATATGGAATTTTTATGGATTATGATCTCCTTAAGGCCATGGCAAAAAGCTATGATCAAACCACTAGGGTAGTAAGGAGAAAATATGGTTAAATTCTAGTCACCATCAGCCCAAAAGAGATTAGAGAAGTTTTTCGTTTGGGACCTCTCACTAGGTATCATGTGCCTATTAATTGGAATGATGTAAAAAGGAATATATGTCTAAGAAGGACATAGTTAGAAAAGGTGCACTAAAGGCCCATATTGAAAAAATTGGAACCCTACTAGCAATAACATTATCCTCTAAAGAACCTTTTAAGAAAGCATACTTCAATGCCAGAGCAGTCGAGATATATAGGATCCTGTGTAGAGCTTTTAGAGAGGATGAAGAAGAATTTATGCCTGTGAGTTTCATGTATATGATTACTCAAATCTCTGCGTTTGGTGTAGAAATAATTTTTTATTTTTCTTCTTACTTAACTGTTGAGATTCATAATGGATTAGTTGGGATTGCCAAGGAAGGGGTGGAGAAGGTTTGGGGCCACTACTCTCTCTTGATGCACATGTTTCATTTTAAGGGGGTGACATACTTTGGTAAAGAAATGGTTTTGAATAGAGAACAAGAATTGGAAGCATTACCAGTTTAGTTGTGGAGTGCAGACATGACTAGTGAAGCAGAAAATGCCAGTTTTGTTAGATTTGATAGGTATTTTTCCACCAAGCTAAGATGCCTTGTATTGAGTGATAATCCCAGGATCACTAAGGCACTGATGCACCTTGTTAGGCCTATGGATAGACTCTGTAATTTTAAATTTTCACACAATTCAGGAGACATCATCCCATTTTTAGTTTCAACTGTTATCAGAATTTATGGGTTCAAAGGAACACCCCATGTGCTACCTTACCAGGTGC
This sequence comes from Cupressus sempervirens, assembly GCA_028749045.1. NCBI lineage: Eukaryota > Viridiplantae > Streptophyta > Pinopsida > Cupressales > Cupressaceae > Cupressus > Cupressus sempervirens. The sequence goes on from CM053783.1 coordinate 397,137,458, forward strand.
CTTTAAAAGTAGGAGCAACTAAATTCTTATGGTAGTTGGGAGGTGTAGAAGAAACTTTTTTGCACAAGAGGGGGACGAGATCAATTTTTCCCACTTGCACAATAGCCCACCAGTTTGCAATAACCAAGGAAGGGTGGGTTTTCCTTTACAAGTTTTTGGATCAGTATAAGATGGTTGTCTCTCACCCTCATTTTTGTGATATAGAGGGTTTCTATCATTTTGCTCTTAGGAATAGGATCAAGCTTGGTCCAATTGAACATGAATTTTATTTTCCTAAAGATATAATAAGGAATGAGTACTCTCTGCAAGAGAAAGAGACAAAGAAAGAAAAATGGAGAGTCTACTCAAAAGTTTTGATTTTTGTTAATTGTTTTGATAAAGATTACAGCCCCCTAAGTAACACTATAACTACCGCAGATAAAATTAACAAGCTTATGAATACATTCCCTAAAATAATAGAGGTGATGAATGAGAAGAGGCAATATTTCATTAATTCTGCTCCAGATAAGGCCAGGGAAATAATGAGGAGATTGGGTTTCACTCCCAATATAGGAGTAGGTCCATTATTTTTTCAAAGGAGGCTAGGATATAATGTCATTCAGAATCAAAGGCCCATTATAGATAAAGGAAAATAAGTAGTTAAATCTACTAGTGCTATTCTTGAATAAAGCCCTCCTAAACCTTCTCCTAAAAGGAGAAAGATAATAAGGGAAGAAGAACATCATGTTTAGGAGTACTCACCTTCCCAAACTCCCATGAGAATTAAGGAGGAGCAACTCACTGATGAGCAAGTTAAGCAAATTAAATCACAAGGGGGAGTTTGTGTTACTCAAGCAGAGATTGATGAAGGGAACCTCCAGGAGCCTCTTGTGCCAAGTTTTGAATTGACTATTGTAGATTATAAAGGAAGGAAATTGGACCCTATTTTGGAACAAGCCAGTTAGAAAAAAAAAAATTGATGACAGTTTTGTAAAGTCTAGGGCTTTCCATCAATTTGCTTGGAGGGCAAACATGAAAAATTTTGATGAGAGATGTAAGAATTTGCAAACAGAGCATCCAAAAATGGATGAAGCCTCCATTCAAAATCAAATAAAGGAATAAATGATTCAAAAGTTCCAAAATATAACCCTCGAAGAGGAGAGACAGATGGTAAAAATCGTAAATATTTTATTATTTCCCAATTAGGACATTGTTGATGCATTAATTTTCAATTCTGGGTCAAATAATTTGGGATTGCAAGATCCAAATAAAAAAGAGTTCTTGGGAACTGCATTTAGTAATGACCAAGTTGCTCTTGTCATGTGGTCACTAAGAAGAGGATCCAAGGCTATTCCATCATAGCTTGATGATTCAAGACTAAGGAATATCATTGTAAGGAAAGTTGTTGACACCTCACATGTATAGGAAGCCCATATGAATGTGGATTATTCCCAATTTGCCTTGGCTACTGCAGAAAGGGAGGAAAAATAAATGATTGAGTTGCAAAGAAAGTATGAGGCAGTTGTGGATGCCTACAATAAAGAGGTAAAGAGGAGAATTGAACTTGAGAACAAGTTATTGGGGAAGTCCACAAGGTCAAGAATAGCATACCCTCACCCCCCAATTGAACCTTTCAAATCCACTCCCCTCATAGAAGTACCAGATACACCCCAAAGGCCAAAGTACTACACAACAGAGGATTTTGAGGAAGAAAAAACTAAGTTGTGGGCATTACATGTGGAGTTGGAGTCAAGATATGAAGATAAATTGAGGAAAGCTCTGACATACATGGCTAATAAATTTGAGTGGCCATTAGTTTATGACTAATTAGCTAGGGTGGTAAATATCTGGAATGAATTAAAAGCAAATGATGAGGTTTTAAAGCCTATTGTGAACAAATGGGGAAAGAAACAGAGGAAGAGAGAAGTGACCTTATTGTGTTACTCAGTTATAAAGTCATCACACGATATGATTGAGAAAACCTATGACATGGTTGTTGATCTCCCAGAGTTTGATGAAAAGAGAATTCATTTATAGAAAATAATTATTGGCTATTTAGATAAATATAAAAGCCAAAAAAATAGCTTATTCCCTCATGCCCTAGATAGAAAAAATAAATTGAAAAGTAAAGATGAATGGACCAAGTAGTTAGATGATTTATTTTGTCTCAGAATGAATAAAGTTATCAATGAAAAAGGCCATGCATGGTGGGCTACAACTACTGAAGAAATGGTAAAGGTTCAACAATTTTTTGATTCTTTGAAACAAGAATTCAACAATAAGGTAGAGTATGTTATCCAAAAGCAACAAGATTTTTTGCAATTTGATTGGCTAAATGACACACTGTTTGACAAGTGGATGGCAAAAATAGCCCATGATGAACAGTTCGAGGAAGTTGAAATTGACAGTGATAAGGTGCAAAGTGATGAGATCCAAATCATTAACACTGCCACTACACAAGGCCCACAGGAGGAAGAAGATAAGAATGGTCAATCAATTTTAGTTGCAGGCCCAAACCCAAAGGATTTTGACACAACCAAAGAAGAGGAAAAGGAAAAAGTTACTCCCACAGTACAAGATAAAGATGGTTAAAACCCATGAGTGGAGGATAACCTGCAATCATTAGAACAAACTTCATCATTGGCTGGCTTAGCAGTTGCATAGACAGAGGAATCAAAATAGTAGCTAGATCAATGACATCAGAGGATGTAACAAAAAGGCACCCACCAAAAGGAATGTTTGATTTAGAAATCTTTCTATTACTCACTTTTTTTCATTTTGTGATAGGTGTATGTAAATACCTCTTGTCGAAGACACCTGTCAAGTCTCTTAGCTTGAAGCTTTTTGCATCTCACATTATATAAGTGAGATTCCAGGGCTGAGAAGAGGTCCATTTTCTAATACATTTTAGTATTACACTTAGGATGTATTTGGTCCAGTAATTTGAGCAAAATTTGTTATGTATGTTCTCTGCAAATTTTTTGGGAATACATAAATATAGAATGATCTATGTGTTTCATTCTAAGGTCATTCTGAGTTCACTACAAATGTATACAATTTTCAAAAGAAAATGAATACAAATTATGAACTGTCCCCATATCAGTTCTTTTTTGAATTTTGTCTCCTTTTGATTACTTAGTCATCTTGATGTTGTGTGAGTAAAGGCTTGTGCAATTGAATGCAATCCACTTAGGTTGTATATCTTCTCATCACTACTATTAATTCAATGAATTAAGTAAAAGCTTTGATGAATTTGATAAGATTTCTATAGTAATGGGAAGGGTGTTTTGAATGATAAAGTATAGTAAGAATTGATGATGATATTTGTTGTAAGGCAACAAATCAGATCTATGGAATTGCAGTAGACTCTGAACCCCAATGGATTAGGCACTAGTCAAATTAATTCAATTGGAAGAGAAATAGATCATAAATGGGTATCAAATTCAACATTACAATCAATTTTACTTTTATTTCTTGAAGTCTTCAAAGTTGGTCAATACTTGTTTGCATGAAATATTCTAGCCTTAGTTAGCCACTATTGCAAGGAATACTTGTAGATATACAAAAGACTTTATGACCAAATATGTTATATGAGATGTATTTAATTTAAAATATCACAATTAGTTGTGTGTTTATGGATTGAGGATGAGAATCAGAATGAAATGTCAGATTGAGTCATCCCTTAGGTATACTCACCTTGGTTTTGTAGAGCCTAAAGAGAAGAAAACCATTCTTGGTTTTGTTAATGTTGGATCCAAATGGTTTGCATGTGTAACTAAAAATAGGAAATGGCTAATCCTTAGGTTGCATAAGTATTATCATTTTGGTATTGAGGCTCTCTATTGCTCAGTAGTTTTTTTTGAAGCTCCAACAATGTCTAAAATAAAATTCCTCTAATCCCATGGACTTATATCTTCTCCCTGATCAAGTTGTCGAATAAAAGTAGTTTGATTGTGCACTGTATTACTACTTCATACTTAGAAAATCTTCTAAAATACTTCACACCAAACATAATACTTTTCTTTGGATACTTTAATACATCATAATTTTTCCATTAATGACAACACCTATCAACTTACCTCACCCAAATTTCCAAAAATCTCCCCCTTTTGCATTAATGGAAATATTGTGAAAATTTGCGTAAGTATAAGTGATACTTCTTCAAAATTTCCCAAAAATTTCACAAAATTTCTAGCCAACAAAAATTTTCAAAATGTGGATCATCCATACCATGACTAGTTTTGTGTTCCCCCTTTGAATAACCTCTATGCATTAATATACTCCCCCGGATACATATCTTTCATATCATCTATCCATACTGATATTGCTCTATATAACTATGCATATGCTTCATACTTTAGATATAATTACTTCCCCCCATACATATCATTAAAAAAAATCACTAATTACTTCTCCACCTTTGACATCAATGACAAAGTTGAGTCAAATTTTAACTTCCCAAAAAAATTGCACCTCAAGGTAAAAGCCTTATACAATCAAAAAAGTTCCATTTCAAAGTTTGAAACTCTATATACCATGTAGCTTTGACTTTTTCTCCCACATGATTAAATACAAAAATACCATAATCCAAAACCTCAGCTCCATTAAGATCCAAAGGAGTAAAATTCTCATATGATCTTTTAGTATTTACTGAGGTGTCCAATTGCTTTTGTAATAAATCAATTTGAGGTTTCAAATGAACTCTTAATAAGTTAAATCTCCTAATTATTATTTCATTGTCAAGATTAAAATATTTAATCCATCATAATCTTTATTAACTCTTCTATCCATGTCAATAATACATGAGTCAATATCTTTTAGTTCCTCTGCCAACTTCTCTAATTCTTCTTCTCTTTCCTTGATAGCCTCTAATACATATGTTGTATGTTTGTCCACCCTTACACACTCAATGTATAACTTCTTCCCTTATGAAATGAATCCTTTAATCTCCTTTATATATGTACCCATCATTGATAAATCATTCTTAATGTTATTTCATACCTCATAAAAAATTTAGCCCCATGGTTTTCTTGACCATTTACTTTTATTGTCTCTTCAAGTGTAGAATAATGTGCATCAAACTCTTCAATTAACTTTCCAAAATTATTTTCCTTGTCTTGATCTACAAACTATACTAAAAATGATAGTGTCTTTTGTAGCCTCTTCAATGCAAGTTCTAATTCCTATTGAGTATTATTTGTCTTCTTTTCTAACTTTTCCATGGCTTTGGTGAACGAAAAATAATTTAATTGCATGAAAAATTTTGTGTCCATCTATTCTTTCATTAATTTGGTAATATCTCCTCCAATACTAGGACTTGCTAATAGAGTTTTCAATATAGGTTTAGGAGTACTGGCAATTTCTTTACAATTTTCTACTACCCTTGTAGGTGCATACATTAGTGTGGTGGTCTAAATTTCCTAGTTTTCTTTTTCTAAACTCTTCTCCATATCTGCCTTTTATTCCTCTGACCTTCAATCTGTCATATCTTTTAATTATATCTATGGCCTCTATTCTAATAATACTTTAATAATGTCAAATCTTTGTGAGTGTTAGATTGCGGTGATTGATCAAGAAAGTACTATACATACTTCATAAATTCTTTGGGGCTTGGGGCATTGCCCCGAAAAAAAAATTGAGCCCGATTTTATCAAGATTTTGGGCCAACATGTAATTATTAATTATAACCCTAAACTAGTTTAATACTTGTATAAAAAGGGCTTAGGGTTAGTGACTATTTGATATGGTGATGTGAAATTGGTTCTTGCAATGATTTTGAGCTGTAAGGGATTACGAATTATAATCAGGTTGTAATCAATGGATCATAATAATATCAGACTTTTTTTTTGGTGCACTTAGCCCAAGGATTGGGTGAACCATGTTAAATCTTGGTGTCTTGTGTTCTATTCTGTGTGATCTATTATTTTCTGATATTGTTTATATTTTCATGTAATTATTATTTCTATCTATGGTTTAATCCTAACAAGTGGTATCAGAGCGAGGTTTTTTTTTAGTTATCCTTTGCAAGAAAGTTTCACGGTTGAGTGGGAGTGATGGTAGATGAGGGTAAGTTGAGGGTTGACAGGTTTAATGGGCAGAACTTTCAGTTATGGAAGATGCAAATGAAAGACTATCTTTATCAGAAGGATTTATGGAAGTCGTTAGAAGGAAAAACCAAGAATCAAGGATCTATGTCAAATGACCAATGGGATATTTTAGATAGAAAGGCACTTGGAAGCAGTCAATTATGCATGGCACCATTGATGGATTTAATATTACAAAAGCAAAGACAATAGAAGATTTTATGAAAACCCTAGTGACACTGCATGAAAAGCCCTTCGCTTCAAATAAGGTATTTCTCATAATGTGTTTATTTAATATGAAAATGGCAGAAGGTGGATTTTTTGCAAATCATTTAAATGAGTTTAATACTATTACTAGTTAGTTATGTTCTATGGGTATCAATTTTGATGAAGAAATTAGGGCTCTCTTGATTTTGTGTTCTTTGCCTAAAAGCTAGAATGGCTTGGTAATGGCTATGAATAATTTTGTTCCTAGATCTAGTATCCTAAAATATAATGATGTGATTGGTGTTAGTTTGAGTGAGGAAACTCATATGAAATCCTCAAGTGGATCTACATCAGGAAGTGATTTGAATGCACAAAGTAGAGACAAAATGACTAAAAGAGGAAGTAATTCTAGAAATCATGAAAAATCATGAGGAAAGTCAAAGGGGAGGAGATCTCAATCGAGAGGACCAAATGACTACTCGTACTATGGGAAACCATGGCATAAAAAGAAAGATAGTTGGAATCAAAAGAAAAATGAAGGAGATAAATCAAATGGAGACTAGGAGGCAAATGTGGTAAGTAACAAATCCAAAGAGGATGCTTTGCTTCTGTCATTAGAAAGTATTGATGATTCATGGGTTTTAGACTCTGGTGTTCATTTTATGCTACACCTCATAGAGGTTATTTCATTGATTATGTCCAAGGGGATTTTGAGCCTTTTTTTTTAGGGGATAATGAACCCTGTCGGATTGTTGGAAAGGGAAAACTTAAGATTAAGTTGCAGAATGGGAATCATTGGCTACTAAATAAGGTAACGCATGTTCAAGGCTGAGTAGGAATTTAATTTTAGTAGAAAAACTCAGTGATGAGGGTTGTGTAGTTACTTTTAATGATAAAAATTGGAAGGTTACAAAAGGTTTCCTTTTAGTAGCAAAAGGTGTGAAAGTAGGCACCTTATATCTTTGTACAAGTCATATTGTTCCTTCTACTTTAATTTTTTCAGAGAAAAATGAATGTTTAGGAATAGTTGTTGCAATTGAGTAGAGAGAATAAATAGTTGCTATAAATTTTGATACAGTGTTGTGACACAACAAACTTGGGCACATGAGTGAGAAAGGTATGAAATTACTTCATCCAAAGAAAGTTTTACCAGATCTAAAATGTGTTAATATGGATTTCTATGAAAGTTGTGTGTGTGGAAAATAAAAGAGAGTGAGTTTTGTGAAGACTGGGAAGCAAAACAAAAAGGAGAAATTAGAGCTTGTGCATACTGATGTATGGGGACCGACTTAGGTATCTTCCCTTGGAGGCTCTCATTATTATGTTACATTTCTTGATGACACAACTAGAAAGGTGTGGATTTATTTCCTTAGACAAAAATCTAATGTATTTCAAACTCTTAAGAAATGGAAATGCTTGGTTGAATATGAGACTGGTAAGAAACTAAAATGTCTTAGATATAATAATGGTGGTGAGTATTGCAGTCATGAATTTGAAGATTATTGCTCCAGTAATGGTATTTGTAAACAAAAAACTATTCCAAGGACTCCATAGGAAAATGGAGCGGTTGAACGCATGAATAGAACTATAATGGAGCTTGCAAGGAGTATGAGGTTGCATGTTGGGTTGCCCTTACACATGTGGGTGGAGGCTATTAATACTATTGTATATTTGATTAATAGAGGTCCATCTACTACTTTTTGTTGTGGTATTCCACAAGAAGCATGGACTAGTAAGAAGGTGAGTTATTCTTTTCTAAGAACCTTTGGTTGTGAAGCATTTTTTCATATAGATTTTGAAAATGGAACTAAGTTGGAAGCTAAGTCAAAGAAATGTGTATTTTTTAGATATGGCATGAATGAATTTGGTTATAGGCTTTGGGATTTTGAAAATCATAAAATTGTAAGAAGAAAGGATGTCATATTCAATGAGAAACTATTGTACAAAGATCTGTAGCAACAACATGAGAAGAAAGAAGATGATTATATAGTTTTGGATGATACTCCAAAAGATGATGTTCCATCCATTCCTCATGATGTGCAACAACTACAACAACAAATACCACACACCAATGAATGTTAGATGGTCAACAAGGAAAATTAGACCTCCAAAAAGATTTTCTCCCTCTTTGTATTCTATTTTACTTACTGATGCTGGTGAACCTAAATGTTATGATGAAGTTGTGCAGGTGGATACTAAGATTCAGTGGGAGTTTGCAATGAAAGATGAAGTGGACCTTTTTGCTAAAAAATAAGACTTGGGATTTATGCAAGTTACCTGTAGGTAAAAAGGATTTACAAAATAAGTGGGTTTACAGGTTGAAATAAGAGGAAGGAGGTAAGAAAATATCTAAAGCTAGGTTAGTTGTAAAAGGATTTGCATAGAAAAAGGGCAATGATTTTGATTAGATATTTTCTCCTATTGTTAAGATGACTTCTACCCATACTATTTTAAGTATTGTGGCTACTGAAGATTTGCATTTAGAGCAACTTGATGTTAAAATACCCTTCCTTCATGGTGATTTATATGAAGAGATATATATGGCTCAGCCACAAGGATTTACGGTCAAAGGTAAGGAGAACTTAGTGTGCAAATTGAAGAAAACTTTATATGGCTTGAAGCAAGCACCTCGGAAATGGTATCTAAAATTTGACATTTTTATACATGAGCATGGTTACAATAGGTTTCATTCAGATCATTGTTTCTACTTTAAGAGGTTGGATGATGATAGCTACATTATTTTATGTTTATATGTTGATGATATGCTTGTAGCTAGGTCTAACATGGATCACATTAAGGGGCTAAAATGCCAATTAGCACATGCATTTGCTATGAAGGATTTCATGGAAAAAAAATAAATCCTTGGTATGAAGATTTGTAGAGATAGGAAGAATAGGAAATTGACATTATCTCAAGCTAATTATGTGGAGAAGGTGTTGCAACATTTCTCTATGGAGAATGCTAAAGCTATCAGGACACCTTTACCTAGTCATTTGAAGTTGACTAAGGAGATGTGTCCCAAGACAAAGAAGAGGAGGATAAGATGTCCAAGGTACCCTACGCTTCAACTGTAGAAAGCTTGATGTATGCTATGGTATGTACAAGGACAAATATTGCACATGTAGTGGGAGTTGTTAGCAGGTATATGAGTCATCCAGGAATTGAGCATTGGAATGCAGTCAATTGGATTCTCAAATATTTGAGAGGAACATCAAGTAAGTGTTTACACTTTGGGGGCTCTACTACTAATTTACAGGGCTATGTTGACTCGGATTTGGTAGAGGATATTGATACCAAGTGGCATATTACAGGTTATGTCTTTATTGTTGGTGGAGCACCTATGAGTTGGGTTTCTAGGTTATAGAAGGTTAATGATTTATCCACTACAAAGGCAAAGTATGTTGCTACTACAAAGGAAACCAAGGAGATGATATGGATTCAATTCTTCTTGGAGGAATTGGAACACCCTCAGAAGGATAATTATTTGTTTATAGATAGTCAGAGTGCCATTCATCTTGCGAAGAATTCAGCTCTACATTCAAAGACCAAACACATACAATTGTGGTACCAATTCATTCAGTCGATTTTGGAGGATGGATAGTTAAAGTTGGAAAAGATAGATACAGATGAAAATCTAGTAGATATGTTTACCAAGGTAGTGACAAGGGAGAAGTTGAATTCCTCTTTAGCTTCGATTGGTCTTCTAGACTAAATAGAAAGTAATGAATGGCATAGTCCAGGGTGGTTTGATCCAATGGGAGCCCCATGTGGTAGTGATATTGCTACAGGATTAGTCTCTAAGTGGGAGATTGTTGTTTAGCAAGGAGCTTGATTAGTCCACAAGTGGGAGATTGTTAGATAGTGGTGACTGATTGGTAAAGTACTGTACATACTTCATAAATTCTTTGGGGCTCGAAAAAAATTTGGGCCCTATTTTATTGAGATTTTGGGCCAACATGTAATTATTAATTATAACCCTAAAGTAGTTTAATACTTGTATAAAAAGGACTTGGGATTAGGGACTATTTGATAAGGTGATGCAAATTTGGTTCTTGCAGTAGTATTGAACTGTAATGGATTACGGATAGTAATCAGGTTGTAATCACTAGATCATAATAATATCAGACTCATTCTTTGGTGGATGTAGCCCAGGGATTGGGTGAACCATGTTAAATATTGGTGTCTTGTGTTCTTTTCTATGTGATCTATTATTTTCTAATATTGGTTATATTTATATGTAATTATTATTTCTGTCTGTGGTTTAATCCTAACACTTATTTTTCATATTTGGAATTGAGTCATTTATCTTATCCTCTTTTTAGTGAAATCTTGATCATCCTTTATTTTTCTTTAGTAGCCATTGAATCCTTTACATGATGATGTTCTTCCTAAGCATCTATATCCTAATCTTGCACATATATCCTCTAATCCTCTAATTGTAGCTATGGCTTCTCCTCTAGCTCAACATTATCTCTATCATATTTTTCTTCCTAATGGATTTGATTACTATGTTATATTTTATATCCTCTATCATTTCTACTATTTCTTGCATAACATTACTAGTTTCATTCAAATTTCCAACATCGGTAATCATTTGATCCTTGAATAGGTCTTCTTTCATTGTATCAACATTAAAATCTATTGGAACACCTCTAATATAGATATCGAGTTTCTATACTATGCTAATAAACTATTATTCTTCCTTGTCATCTATTTCCAATAGCTTTGGCTTATTAATTGTTACTCCCATTAATTTATTCATAGGTTTCATTGCAATGGGGTCCCTAAGAATTTGATTTGTTTCATTCTCTAATTCCTCTTGAATCTTATCATACTGACATATCAATACCTCAATTATTCTCAACTTTATTCTTAATAGTGGCTTTATATTTTTAAGTAAATTATTCAAATCCTCATAACATATCAAACTACATATCTTGTTAACTAATTCTTCTCTTAATTTTCTATCCTCTTCAATTTCTCTAAATCTTCTTTCTTCTAATTTGATGAATAAATGATCTACAACATTCCTCTTAACTTTAAAAGATATTTTACTATTGAATTCTCAAGTTGTATTTGATCATTTTCAATGTATCTCCAAAAAATAATTTTAACTTGATCCAAATTACCATCAATGTTCTATTCTTTTTGTAATTCTCATAAGTTTAGGATTCCATTGCTTCCTTTCTGCAACAAGATATGATGGTTGATCCTCAATTTATTCTTAATTTTTATGTTATGTGACCTCTTCATCAATCTCTTCTTCTTCTTCTCCTTCCTTATCCTTCTTGATTTTCCTTTAAATAGCTATTTTAGGATTTTTTAAGGTTGACCCATGAGATTTAGCTTTCTATCTGAGGGATTTCTTTGGCTCATCATTCTTTATCTTAATGGTCTTTTCAATAAGCTTCTTTTTGTTTGTCTTCCTTTTTATTGCAAGTGATGTCCTAGATGATCTTCTAGGAGTTACTATCAATGGACTGGCCTACACCTTAGTAATTTTAATATCATCTACAACCTTTCTTTCATCTTCCTTAATCTCTATTTTTTCGTCTTCTTTAATGTGTTCTTGTGGTACTTGACTGCTAGAGGCTTCAATTTTAGCCCCAGCTTTCTTTCACTTATTATTCTCTTTTTTCTTTCCTTTCTTTTTTTTTTCATCCCTTCCTCTTTAATTATTTCTTCTATCATTTAAGAAAATTTCATCTTTCTTGATCCACTATATAGTTATTCTCTCACTTCACTAGATTTAGGACATTCATCATGTCTCTTAGACTCTAACATTTCTTTTTGTAACCTTCCAACATTTCTTTATTGATCTCATATTACATTGGGTGAATAAACATTTACCTAGGCTCTACTACCTCCATACAAGTGTAATAAATCTCATCCATAAAACATATAGTTTCCTCATACTTTTCGACTACATACCTACGAGTGCTTATTCTTTGTTTCATCTCCATTTGGAATTCCTTGATCATCCAAAATATTTCTAAAATTATCATAGATTTAGGTTTTTTATTATAGTAATCAAGAATCATTTATGTTCTACATATTTTAGTTGTCCACTCAATATGTGGGGTGTTGAGGAACTTGTGGAGTACTTGGAAGAAGATATAGACAATTAACGATCCAAATCGAAAAGGTGTATATTTGTTTTACTTGATCCTTTTAATATTTTCAAGTAATTGTTGCCTCAATATTTCATAAACATTCACTTATTCTTTATCTACAATCATCTTATAAGTTGTATGGATAAACATTTTTGAAACTGAGTTTAGTAGTGAACTCTAATTCATCTTGTAACCCATGATCTTACTAACTAGTATAATATCAATTTGGCTAATAGTGTCAAGATTCATTCCTCTCCTATCCTAGACTGCTCCATTATTTTTCTCAACTTCTTTCTTAACTTTCTTTTCTACTATAGGAACATTTCCTTTATTACTCAATCACATTACCTTATGTATTAGGTCATTACTAATCATAATGGTTTGGTCACCTGTCAATATCATGTTGCCATAAATTCTACTTAGTATTATCCTTGTCCATTCAAGTTGGTCACAATCCTCATAAAATATATATTGTGTGATGTTTCTTTGACCTAAGTTTTTAAACCATTTCTTAAAATCTTGTCATTTTTATGTACCTTACTCAAGTCATCAAAGATGTCACTATCTCCAATAGGTTCAAAATTATAGTGAATGTATACTCTAATATTTTCAATATGTAGCACACCTTTCAAAGTCTATGAGAATTCTCCCATGGATATAAATGGGTGCCTCTTAAACTGGTAATGGGGTCTCTCTCTCTCATTACATACTATTGGGGTTATCAATACCTCAAATTCCTTTAAATAACTTGAATTCAAATTCAATCGCAACCATGTGAAATTGATAACTACCTTGTAATTATAACTTAGGGCATCCATGGGCAAAGCTCCAAACACTTCAATCTTCTTTTAAATCTCTTTGATAGCTCTCTAGTCTTCCTCAATGCTCAAATGGTGAGTAATTCTTTAAATTTCAACCCTTAAATCTTTGAGAAATTAGATATTCATTAAATACATTCAAGTGTACAACCAAAAAGATGATTATACTATTTAACTCTTTAAATCTTTCGTGGTCTTCCATTCATGCATCTTATAGTCTATGAACTCAAATATAGATTCCTAATCATAATTCCATGCTCTAGAAAACTACATGGAACTTGATTTCATCCCTCAGGGATATGATAAGTTTATGGTGTAGTATCCCTTGTTTATGCTATAAATTTTTAGTTCATTAAAATATAGAGGGTTTAGTACTTGGTATTGCTTCCACCTTGTTCTCTAAAGGTTACTTTGACTTTTCTAACCACTTGCTAAAGCTCCTTCCTTCAAATATGTATTGTTATTGCTTTCCACTTGTGTTGTGTTCACATTTTGATTTCTTCATCTATTATTCATGTTTCTTCTCACATTATATATTCTCATATTGTTTTTGATAATAAAAGTAGCAAGAGGATATTAGCTCATAACACAAGATAACTAGTGCATTAATAGCACATTAACTATAGCTAGCACATTCACAACATAAGAAAGCAACCCTACTCTTACCTCTAGCAAAAACTTAATATGAACCATAGTGCAGAGTATTAAAGGTATTAGAATAAAAGTCTTTAAATTAAAAGTAAATATAAATGCTTCATCACACAAGGAACATAATAATAATCTTATTTCAAAAGATTTTAAAGTCATGCAAGCTTTTTGTTGAGTTTTCATTTTGCACAATGTCGAATGGCAAGGATCCTTGTGAATCCCTCTCTTGAAAAGCTAATCTAGGATCAACTCCAAAGTTCTGAGAAATCTTGCGAGCTACTAAAATTTTCTCAATTAAAGATAAATGTGTATGTTTACAAGGAGGCCTTTGTTGGTTTAAACCAATTTCAAATAATATGTTTGATTTTCTTGGTGTTTTTGAAAAGTAACAACAACAACAACAAAATTGGCTTTTTTTGTTTTATGATGAATACAATTTATCGATGCAACTACATGAATTCCTATTTTAAATATGTGTTAGAAAAGAAAATAAAAAGATAAGGTGATGAGAGATTTAAGAAAATAACTTGAAAGGGAAATTCCTAATAGATGTAAACTACGGTAACAACACGTTTGTGAGTTAAATCATTGAAAATATTGGGTAGGAAATCAATGAAAATAGGAGCAACGCTTCCTCAATTCCATTGATGTAATTGTTGATGGGAACTCAATAATAATAGAAAGATGTTTCACTTCTCCTCAAATTGCAAGGCCATGGAAAATGTGCTCATGCGAGACAAGAAGCTATATAAGAAAAATAGGTGATCTTTTCTCCAACTTGGTATGTCAATGGAATTCGTTAACATGAGGTAAACACCATAACTAAAAGGTTGCACAATCATAACAACACAATATAACCATTAGCTTCATTATTATTCATGAAAATGCATTCAAAAAAATAACACAGTCCAGGAAGAATAACTACACTCAAAATGAGAACACCAATAGCATATATTATTAAATCAAAATAATGGCTTGGAGTACATATTACATCCATGTATTTAAAAGAAATCATCTCCTCCTTTTGTGTTAGGAGTGAGAGCTTTTCTAATGAAAACTCATGCTAAAAAGTAATAAAACAAATCTAATTATATAAAAATTGACTCTCTAAATGGTGCTAAGTAGGTCTTCACCCTTTTTGATATTCATTAATGGATGCACGAGCCTACATAACACAAAATAATAAAAGAATGAGAAGATAAGAAGAATGCAGCTGCAAGATGATTTAGGAGTCTTTGTAACCTCTAAAAATAGAAGCTTAACCTTCTCTAGGCATTTTTGGTAGTTGAACTATCATCAAAATGTGTTTCCAGTGCATGGAATGATCTAAATTAGGAACTAGAAATTAACTATTGATGCACTGCTACTTCTTCAAAACTGTTGGTGCACCTATGAGAAAATCACACTTGCGCACCTTAGTAACAGGACCCAAAAATCCAAAAATTCTTTTAAGTGTCAAAACTTGATTTCTAGCATCTGGGTTTTCTTCCCTTTATACCAATAAGATGTGTAGATGTTTCCCTTTAAATGTTTGCATAGTAGACATGATTTTCTTGAGTAGCTAATAAGTCTAAATCTTCACACTTTATCCTCACTTCCTTGAGGAAATCATGAAGTGTGACTTCTTTGGCATTCCCTAGAAATTGAAAGTCATGGGTTTGAGTATGATCTTACCTACTATAGAAGATGAGGAATACATGGTAATTTTTAAGACCTTAGGGGGCCTCTAGATGTTTTAGATATGCACACGTATGCACCTCTAGAGACAATTCATTCACCAAATCTTCAAATTGCAAGGTGCTCAATTCACTAAAAAATTAAAGTTCTCAGTTTTGAAAAAATAGTTTCTAAGTTTTTCTCAAATGGGGTTTTAGATTACTCCTATGCACTTATTTTGATCTTTTTGATGATTTAGGCCTATTTGTGCACCTTGTACACCTATGCACTTTGCTCTTCAAAACTTTTAAAATTGCACACATTTGCACATGCACACCTTTTGGAGACAATTCCTACACCAAATCTTCAAATTGTGCACCTATGCATATGTGCACCTACACACCTTTAGGGAAGTGTGCAAGGTGCTCAATTCACCAAGAAATTAAAGTTCTCAATTTTGAAAATAGTTTTTGGGTTTTTCTCAAATGGGGTTTTAGATCACTCTTATGTACTTATTTTGATCTTTTTGATGATATAGGCCCATTTGTGCACCTTGCACAACTATGCACTTTGCTCTTCAATACTTTATAAAATTACACAACTTAGCATCTTTAGAACTTTGGGCATCTTCAAGACTTTCAAAATTGTGCACCTCCACACATTTGCACATGCACACCTTGACACCTTGCATATGTGCACACCTTCTAGAGACAATTGCTTCCTTTAATCATCAAATTTTGTACCTATGCACCTGGGAACTTGCACACCTTCTAGGTCCCTCCAACTTATGTATATTCAAAATTGCAATATACACCTTGTGCACCTTCAAAAATTACACCTTGACCAAAAGCACACATGCGCACCTGCGCGCCTTCAAGTAAGTGTGTGAGGTTCTCAATTCACCAAAAACTCAAAGTTCTCAGTTTTGAAAATAATTTTTGAATTTTTCTCAGATAGGTTTTGGAAGCACTCTAGCGAACTTATTCTTGATATTTTTGATGATTTATGCCCTCTTTATAGCCCAACATTTTCATATACTTGAACTCCTTTTGCTTCCTCTATTTGAAATCCCAAGGTGCCTATTTTTGAAAATGGACATGCAATACCATGGTATTATTATTATTTTTTGTTCTATGGATGACGAGGATCCCATGATGACCTACACAAAAGATAAACATCTATGTACTAGTGTTAGGACTTTTTAAAAAATGCTAACTGACCAGACTCCAAAACCCAAACTATAAAATTTCCACTCGCTAGGGCACCTTGGAAGATACCCCATTCTGATGAATGAGCTTCTATGAGCCAGAAAAAAGAGGGTCCCCATTTCTAAAGAATAAAATGAGGCATGTGTTGTGGAACCACAAAAAATAACCCCAAAAAAAGGAAGAAATGACAAAGGAATTTCCTTGTCAGCAAGCAATCCTCTAACATGTGTCAAGTCACAATTGAATTTCATACTACAGGCCACTTTCAAGTCCTTTGGAAGTCAAAACTTTAGAATCTTGAATTTCAGGATTAGTGTATGCTTAGTGTTCCAATTTCCTGTGATGTCTGAAGACATGATCTATCATGAGTATCTAGCAACTTGGAGAGAATATTTGGCTCCATCAGTCCAAACATTGGGAATCCTCATAAAACTTATTTGTCAATCACTATCTAACCAAATGAGAGAATCCATTCTAAGGGCTCTTAGTGAGTTATCAGTGCTTTCCTTTTTGAATTTTTTGGTAATCTTCATTAACTTTCTTTGTGGAGCTCTCATATTGTAGTGCCTGCCCCTAGTTCACATTTTTGCTATCATTGCTGAACTTTTTTAGGCCAACTTTATGCTTGATTACTAGTAGTATTGTTTTGAGATTATCATATATTGTTTCACATTCAGTTGATTATATAATGAGATTATATGGTATTCTATAATTCATGTATGCATGATGATTATTCAATGGTTTTAGTTATTAATGATGATAAGTTAGATGAATTATCATGTGTTTTCTTATGGATACTTACCTCATACTACATGTGTATGGTGTGCGTGCATGTTTTCTTTATGTATGGCATTTCTGATGTGGTTAAGGAAGGGAGTCATAGTCACTTGCTAGTTAGGATCTACACAATGCACCACTTTCGGTCATTGTTTGTTTAGTTTAGAATATTGTGTTTGTACATGCGTGGATTTTGTGTAGATTGCAGGTATCAGGTATCAACTTCCCTGAATTGCCAAGATGAGTGTACCCTATCGCATTATCTCAATGGTAAGAGAGGGGAGTAAATTCTGAAGTCTAAATCCTAAACCTTTAAGCCATTTGTCCTAGAAAATTAGGACACATATCTAAGTTGTTTACCTTTTAAATGCATTAGATGACATTAATTTGTGATTATAACCCTTAGTTTGATCTTGTATGTGTTTTTCTATGATGGGTTTTTGTATTTTGTTTTATAAGTCTTAGGTGATTTTTCTATTAATTAAGTCTAATTAAATGATTAAATTAATGATTTAATTTAATGGAAAATTATTATGATATTTTTAATATTAAATTATATTTAATTAATGGGGAAATTAATTAAATAAAAAGAATTAAATTTAAAGATAAAAGTTATAAGTTTAATTTTAAAACGTGATAATATTTATTTAATTTAATAATAGTATATTTAGAGTTCATTTTTAAATAAATGCTAAATAATAATATTATTTAAGTCAATAAATATTTTATCAATAAACATTTCAAAAATAAATTAAAAGTGGAAAAGATATTAATTTATTAAAAGTTTTATAATTGCATAAAGTGTGCATGAGATTAAAATTTAATAAATTAATTAAAAAGAGATGTCAAGTGAAAATTAAATAAAGTCATTTTATAATTCATTAAATGTGCATGAAAAAGATAAAGAAAAGATAATAAAGAGTTAAGGGTTGTGAGCAAGGAGTCCTCTCGTGTGATCGCACAATTAGTGCCCCAAATTTAGGAGAGAACTCCTTAGCACCAATTGAGGGTTCATTTTCGAGGGACCATGAATTTTGGGAAGAGAGAGAAGGTTTTGAGAGGAGAAATTTCTCTTACAAAACTTTCTGAGCATAGCAATTTAGCATTAGAGTCCAGGTAGATTTTTGTGATTTTATCACACAGTTAATAACATTATTTCTTTTCATGTCTTATTCATGACTATGAATTGTCTGTTTGGGTTTTATTGCAACTAATCTTTCAATCTTGTAATTTAGAATTTTCTGGTATGCATGTTGTTTTTGTCTATATATAGGAAGATTAAAATTTTAGTACAATCCTCCTTTCATAGAATTAAAATTTGGAAATTAAATTGGGAGGGGTTTTGAATTGAAAAGGAAAAGTTAAATGGAAAATTTGACTAGTTAGTCATATTTTACCTATCAGAGTATTGCTAGAATTTTTATTTTTATTTTTAAATATTTTTTTAAAATCAAATGTGTTAGGTGGGGGGCTTGTTTTGTTTTAAACAATTTTTATTAAATATAAAAAAATATTTATAAAACAAATTTTAAAATATATACATACATTTTTATTTTTTTTTTTTAATTTTTTTTAAATTTTGAGGAGGTGGGACCACCAAACCCCCACCTCCCTCCTTTTCCTTTATTCTTTCCACAGCCTTGTGTAGTTTGTGTGTGCAGACTACGTTGTTGCACACGACTGCAGTCAGTACTGCTACCAACGTGCTACCTAATCTACGGCCACACAGCTTTAAAAGGTCAGCGAGCCTTTCACAAAGAATACACCATTTTTTTAATTTTAATTTTTTTAATTTTTTTAAAATTTATTAAATGTAATATGTATAATAAAAAATTTATTATTATTATTAAATAATTAATTAATAAAATTACTAATTATTAATTATTTAATAATTATAATTCATACATAATTTTTAATATAGTTTTGTTTAAATAATTACTAATTAATCAAATTAAATTTAGTTTAATAAAATTTAATTAATAATACAAATTATTTAATGAAGTTTCAAATTTATTTATTTTATTATTATTAGTGACTTGAATTTTAATAAAATGAAAATTATTTTATTAGAAAATCAATAGTCATTATTTTAATAATTTAATAAATAATTACTTTTGAAGTATTTAGAACATTTACTTACAATCAAATAAGGATACTTATATATTTATTTCAAATATCAGAAATGGGTTATATTGTAAGGGTAAACTACGAATTTCACCTACATGAAAACATACATTGAAATGAAAATTGAAACCTTACATTTAACTCAACAATATGTTTTCAAAATCAAACCAAACTATAAAACCTACACTTTGTTATCTTATGTTGTCTATGTTTTGGATTTGGGTTGACTAGAGTGTTGACCATTTTGAGGACGTCTACCAAAGGCTTGGGAGTTATGTGTTTGTGGTTTTGTGATGAATCAATCTTAATCTTTTTAACTCAACCATGGTAATGTGTTTGGTATGCTCTATGATGAGTTTGGATATATTGTCTGTTATTGCTTTCAGTGTTCTTGTGTGAAGCTGAGGTGAATGTATGACATATTTGGCTTAACCATTTTGAGTCTTTGATCAGTATTTTTGGGGATGTTTTCTAGTTGCTTGTAGAAAACTGATTTGTTATTGTAAATTATCTTTTGATGTTTTCCAGTCACTTGTATAGGACTAAGGTGAATTTTATATGATTCTTTGATTTATACTTTTATGAGCCTAAGGTAAGTAATATGTATGTTAAGTTGGGAAGTGGCTTGCAATGGGGGCTGGGGCCCAAAGTGGCTGCTAAGGTAACTTGTTGTAAGTATTTTAATAAGTGATAACAATTCATTAAATGGATTTAAAATAAATTAACAAGATATTGGTAACACAAATTCACTAAGGGGCTGGAGGATTAAAATACTAGCTGAGTAACCTTAGAGTTGACTCATTAGTATGCCTTGTCAGTAAAAAAGGATACTAGTGCCACATAGAGTCACTAGGGGGCCAGAGGATTAAAAGACTAGTCAGGTAACCCTAGAGTTGGTTTGTCCGATGACACTTACCCAATTGCATAGTAGATTTCCTACGTGTCTGTGTTGCCTCTGGGATTCGTTGATACTTGTGTCTTGGTACCCTTTGAGATAGTTTGCTTTCAGGTGATTCCTTGAACATAGATGTTGATTTTTGACTTTTGAGTTTGTTATCCTTTTTGGGACTTGAGACTATCTCCTCAGCACGGTGGGAGTGAACCATTTAGGTTCTATGAGGTCGGGTGATAGTGCTTTTTCTTATACCATTAAGATCTGTCAATTGATACCATGGCTAGAGTTTCCTTGTCTAGATTTCCTTTATTTCTATCTCTGTGTATTATGATACATGGTTGTATATTTATGATGGATGGCTTCATTTATGGTATTGTACTTTGTATCATGGATCTAAAAGGGATGATGTAACCTATTATTATATATGTATATTCTTTTAGCCTTTCATACCCTGTCACATGTACAGTGGATGATTGAGCACTCTAAATTTTATTGCCAAGTGAAATTTAGAATAATTTTATATTATTTAAATGGACTTTGGAATTTTAATTATTCTTTCATATGGATGTGTTATTTATTAGACTCGGTATTAATTAAATTCAAATGAGACTCAACATCTTGAGATCCTTAAGGAATGTAATCTATTACATTGCTTATGTATGATTGTATGTTATTGCTTCCACTACTTTATGTTTGATGTGTATGATATTCTTTTTTTTTTAAATGTTTGGCAAACTTAGTAAAACTTTAGGTTAAATTTTTTTGGATCCCTTTATGGGGTGTTACACATGTTTCCAATTGTTTCTTCCTTGAAGTGTTTTTGCATAGAATATGATAGCCCTCTTGGAATGCATATCCCCTTTTATTTGATTACCCTTTTGAATTGTTTGGGATCTTTAGATTTGACACCACCTGTAATGAACTTTTCTTTCTTCTATACCCTGACCATGCTTAGACTGTGTGGCCAAGGCATTGGTGTCATTTTCTAGATTTGTTCTTTAGTTTGATAATCCTTACGTTCCTCTTTTGATGAACTTTTAGGAAACTCTCATGACAAATAGTGATCTTAGCAATCTTTTGAAGAGACCCTTTCTCTAAACTAGTAATTTTTGAATTATCCCTCACTATTGTCAACCTAGATTCGAAAAACACCTAAACAATCAAATTTTTATTTTGTAAAGTATTGAAAACTATCAATCTGCAATTCTAATGTTAAGACTATAAGTCCTCTACAAGAAACACCTTCTTTTAGTTGGTACAAGAAACAAAATCATATGAATGCTTTGACAAAGAAATACCTCTTCTCCAAAGTTGAGACTAGTTGGGGTGAACCACATGTTAGGAATGGCCCCAACAAAACACGCAGACTTCTT
Source organism: Cupressus sempervirens (assembly GCA_028749045.1). Taxonomy (NCBI): domain Eukaryota; kingdom Viridiplantae; phylum Streptophyta; class Pinopsida; order Cupressales; family Cupressaceae; genus Cupressus; species Cupressus sempervirens. Next base: position 397,159,339 of record CM053783.1, read on the forward strand.
GTCTCAAAGACTAAAAAAGAAAATGAAGCAAAATGTGAAAAAACCCAAACAAAATAGACTTAACACAATAAAAATAAAAACATTTATAAACAAAAACTCTAAATAATAAGAATAAGGGGTGGTTTTCAGTGGATTTCTTAGTATGTGAAATATTAATAACCCAAACCATATAGTTCTAAAAAATGTTGACTTGTCTTTATAGTCAAAAAAATAAAATTTGAACAATCTGGGTACAAATCACACAAAATTAGAAGTTTTTGTAACTCTCCATAGCCATGATTAATCCACAAACAAGTTATCTTTCCTTTAACATAATATTCAAATTGAAAATCATCAAACTAAGAGGGATAATGGGAAGATATCATCTAGTCTAGTGAGTCCCCCACCATAGGGGTACACTCACACATTGTGATTAATCCTTCTGGTGGTCTTATCTCATGGTACACAACTCCATGTGAACAAGGAAACCTTAGTGTTACTAATGTAATATAGCTATCATAAAAAGACCCAAAAGATAGAACATTATGTTTATGTTCCTTATTACTACCATAATTAGCCTTAACCCAAGTCACCTTTAGGTTCCTTGGGACTAGAAAACTCAATCATCAACCTTCCTTTTGAATTATAGAGTTCATTAATATCATTAATTAAGATTTTTTTCTCCCTCATATCCCAAAGAAGAATGTTGAAAATCATACTTACCCTCTATTGTGATCTTCCAAGCTAACAAGAAATCAAGACAACTTACTTCTGAATGGAATCCAAATGGATGGATTCTACATGACTCAGTTATTGCATGGTCTAATATATGTGTAGAATTTCCACAAATAGACATTTCCTCAATCAAGCTTGAGACCAAATCAAGCACTCTATCCATCTCTTCTAATGACATATCTTGTTTTGAGGGAGGTATCTTATCATTATCCAATGGGGGATCAATATCACAATAGAAAGCATTGGTATCTTCTTCTTGATGACTTCTTGATTCATAAATATCACCAACCCCAAGATCTTCTACATTCCATCATTTTTGCAATTTTGAGAATTTTGGCATCTCCGTGGAGTTTTGGAACATCAAAATTTTCTACATCCTCAAGATTTCTTGGGAAATCCAAAATTATTGCAAAATCAAAACTTGAAACAATTCCATTACTTCCCACAATTTCAACATGTTGATCTGTCTACACTAACACATTAGATACTACATCTTAGCAACTAGCACATTCCAAATTTGAATGAATCCTTTGATGGAGGTGATAGTAGTTAGGAAGCAAAAGGATTTTTGGATTATGACCTTCTCCAAGATACTTCAAATTTCTTAGAAAAATAGAAGTTAATGAATCCATAGATCTAGATGGTAGCCTCTTGTGGTATAGTGTAAGGAAACTCCATTCTTTGATACATCCTATAGAAGTGATGATTAAATTATGAACTAGTCTCATGGGGATCCCTCTTAATTGAGATGAACTGATTATCTAGGATAGATGAATCAATATAAACCTTGAATTATGTCATAAACTTGCTCTCAAAAGAGTTCCAATCCCTTATTGATGATGGTGGCAAATTAAGGTACCAATTGAATGTTGTTTCCCCCAAAGTGTAAGGGAAAAAGTGAAAGACCACATCCATATGCTAAATCTAGTTTCAATTATATATTTCCTTGAAAATTTTAATATGACCTTCTATTTTTTGTGATTCTCCATAGATGAACCATGGGAAAAAAAATTCAAGATTTTTGGGCAAGTCATGTAATGGACTAGTTAGGTTCAAAGGTGAACTTTGGGCATTGATGAAAGCCATGGATGGAGGGTTAGATGGAATGATAGATGGAGGTAAGTTCAGAGGTGGAAGTTAGGAAGATTTTGAAATTTGAAATGGGAGTGGTAGATTTTTGGATATCCCCTTATCGCCACGAGGCTTGCAAAAGTGACTAAGTTTTAGAAATTCATGTATGTTGGGTTAAGACTGTAAAGCTCGCTGAAATGGAGATGGTGGATCATGATCTTCTAGTTTCTATTTATTGTAGAAAAGAACACCTCTAAAAAGAGTACCTTTTCAAAAAGTGCACCTGTGCACCTTCTAATAGTCATAAACCTAGAAATTTTTTGAACTCCTAAAAACTGCAAAATTTTCAAACAACAACTTGGGTTTTTAGGCATAATGGTTAAAGGCCCTCCTTCTAGCACCACTTATGTTGAGCTATCATTTTGCATGATGCTAAATGATAGGGATCCTTGTGAATCCATCTCTTAAAAATCTAATCTAAGATCAACTCTAAGGTTCTAGGTGATCTTGTGACCTACTAGAATCTGCTCAATTGAACATAAATGTGTATGTTCACAAGGAGGCCTTTGGTGGTTCGTACCAATTTTGGATAAGGTGTTTGATTTGCTTGGTGTTTTTGAAAAGTAAACACAAAAAAGATATATTTTTGATATTTTCTATTTTATGATGAATGTAATTTATCAATGCAACTATCTAAATTCCTATTTTAACCAAGTGTTAGAAAAGAAAATAACAAGATAGGGTGACAAGAGATTTAAGAAAATAACTTGAAAGAGAAATTCCTAATCGACATAAACCATGGTAACAATACATCTACAAGTTAAATCATCAAAAAGATTTGGTAGAAAACCAATGAAAATAGGAGCAATCATCGATGGGAAGTCAATAATAATAGAAAGATGTTTCACTTCTCATCAAATTGTAAGGCCGCGTAAAATGTGATCATGCGAGACAAGAAGCTATGCAGGAACAATAGGTGACCTTTTCTCCAACTTGGTACATCAATGGAATTCATTAACATGAGGTAAACACCAAAAATAAAAGGTCAAACAATCATAAAAACATAATAAAACTATTTACTCTATTATTATTCATGAGCATGCATTCACACAAATAACACACTCTAGCAAGAATAACTACACTTAGAATGAAAGCACCAATAGCATATATTATTACATCAAAATAATGGCTTGGAGTATATATTACATCCATGTATTTAAGAGAAATCATCACCTCCTTTTGTGTTAGGAGAGAGAGATTTTCTAATGCAAAATCATGCTAAAAACTAATAAATCTAATCTAATCATATACAAACTGACTCTCTAAATGGTGCAAAATAGGTCTTCACCCTTGTTTATATTCATTAATGGGTGCATGAGCCTTTACATGACACAAAAGAATAAAATCATGAGAAGATAAGAAGAATGCAGCTACTAGATGATCTAGGAGTTTGTATAAGCTCTAAAAATGGAAGTTCGACCTCTCTAGGAATTTTTGGGAGTTGAATTGCCATCAAAATGTGTTTTTGGTGCATGCAATGCTCTAAATTAGGAACTAGTAGTTAATTGTTGATGCACTACTACTTATTCAAAACTGTTGATGCACCTCTGAGAAAAATGCACATGCACACTTGTGTGATATATAGGACCCAAAAATCCAAAAATTATTCTAACTGTCAAAACTTGATTTCCAGCATCTATGTCTTCTTCCCTTTTATACCAAAATAATGTGTAGTTGTTTCCCTTTGAACTTTTGGATAGAAAAGGTAATTTTCTCGAGAAGCTAATAAGCCTAAAGCTTCATACTTTATCCTCACTTCCTTGTGGAAATCACAAAGTGTGACTTCTTGGGTATCCCCTAGAACTTTAAAGTCATGGGTTTGAGTGTGATCTTAGCTACTACAAAAGACAAGGAAGCCATGGTAATGTTCGAGACCTCAGGGGGCCTCTAGATGTTTTAGTTATGTGCACCTGTGCACCTTTAGAGATAATTCATTCACCAAATCTTCAAATTGTGCACATGAGCACCTTCAAGGAAGTGTGCAAGGTGCTCAATTCACCAAAAAATCAAAGTTCTCAATTTCAAAAATGGTTTCTAAGCTTTTCTCAAATGGGGTTTTAGATCACTCTTGTGTACTTGTTTTGATCTTTTTGATGATTTAGGTCTATTTGTGACCTTGCACACCTATGCACTTTGCTCTTCAAAACTTGTAAAATTGTGTATTTGTGTACATGCACACTTTTTGGAGAAAATTCCTTCACCAAATCTTCAAATGTGCACCTACACACATGCACACCTTCAAGGAAGTGTGCATGGTGTTCAATTCACCAAAAAATCAAAGTTCTTATTTTTGAAAATAGTTTCTAGGTTTTTCTCAAATGGGGTTTTAGATCACTCTTATGTACTTATTTTGATCTTTTTGATGATATAGGCCTATTTGTGCACCTTGCACACCTATGCACTTTTCTCTTCAATACTTTATAAAATTGTGCACCTTAGCATCTTTGAAACTTTGGGCATTTTCAAGAATTTTAGAATTGTGCACCTCCACACATTTGTACATGCACACATTTGTACCTTGAGCACGTGCACACCTTCTGGAGACAATTGCTTCACCTAATCATCAAATTGTATAGCTATGCACTCGGGCAATTGCACACCTTTTTGAGTCCTCCAACTAATGTATATTCAAAATTGTAATACATAAATTGTACACCTTAAAAAAGTTCACTTTGACCAAAAGCACACCTACACACCTTCAAGTAAGTGCACAAGGTGCTCAATTCACCCAAAAATCAAAGTTCTCATTTTTTTAAATGGTTTCTGGGTTTTCTCAAACAGGGTCTAGGAGCACTCTAGTATACTTATTCTTGATATTTTTGATGTGTTATGCCCTATTTATAGCCCAACATTATCATATACTTGAACTCCTTCTGCTTCTTCTATCTAAAAGTCCAAGGCACCCATTTTAAAAATGCACATGCAATGCCATGGTATTATTTTCTTTGTTTGCTATGGATGATGAGGATGCCATGATGATTTTCACAAAAGATAAACATCAGCGTGCTAGTGTTTGGAGTTTTAAAAAAATGCTAACTAACTAGACTCCAATACCCAAACTACAAAATTTCCACTCCCTGGGGCACCTTGGAAGATACCATATTCTGATGAACAAGGCTTTGTGAACCATAAAAAATGGGGTCCCGATTTCTAAAGACACAAATGGGGCGTGTGTTGTGGAACCAAAACACTTCTATTAACCAAAAAGAAAAGATTTTCATAAACCATACAAACTAATTTCTAGTGCTTTCTCCTAGTTGATTAGATCGAAACATAGTAGTCCACTCCTCCTTGAAGAACTCAAATTGCTCCTTGTAGTCCTTGTTGCTCTTGGCCTTAGTGCCAATAATTCTCTCCTACATCATGTAGAGAGTGGAAAATTATGCATGTATGACCTTGATAGAAAACTCGTCAGAGTCCTCAATATGCATGTTGAACTTGTTCACCTCCTTTTTTAGCTCTTGGATTGCACCTTCGAGCATCACTGGCTAGTTTTTTATGTTACCTAGTACCCTACCCACATTGGTAGTGGTAGTTTTAATCTTTTTATCCTCTTGGAAAGAACCCTATGAGGGTGGGGTTGGGGGTAGGGGTCAAGTTTTGTAGAGGGCTAGTGTGAGAGGAGGGAGTGGCTTTTTTCTTAGTAGGGGGAGGAGAGTCATGAGTCTTTTTGGACAAGTGGGTGGAGAACTCATCAGTGGTTTTAATAATATAACTATCAGAATTTGTTGACTCATTTTTTCCAAGGCCTACTAATATTTTTCTTTGGCAATTCTATTGGACCTACGGACACCAAGGGTCTCAATGTGATCACTACAGTTGACCATGTAGACCTTGTTTTACTTTTTTTGCGTGACCTAGTGTATTTAATATTATTTTTTCACTAAAATAAGGGGGAGTAAAAACTCAATGTTAGTCCTTTTCTTATTGGTATTGACCTAAGCACAACCATCATTATGGGTAGAGCTAGGTGGGGTAGCTTGATTCATAGTGATGATAGGGAAATTGATAGGGGACATATGGCATAGTGGAAATTGTACAATCTAAATATAAGGCCCTAATGTAGAATAACATTTTCCATACCCTTCTGAATAGCCTCGATATTACTCTTAATAGAGTGAGAAAAAATGGAAATGAGGTCTTTATTGAACAAATTATTAAGCAAGGGAAGGCATTAAAATTACCTTCTAGGGTGAAGTATTTCATGATAATGTGGAAAATTTATAGCTAGATGTCTAAAAGTTCCTCCTTCATTCTTCATGGGTTCTTCATAAGGGGTCCTAAAGAACTATTTGATGGCATCATAATTTGACATTATTTTTTATTGTTTTCCATTTTCTTCCTTCCATTAAGAGTTCAGTAGATTTAGAATGACCTCCTCATTCATCTTGAAGATAATACCCTAGATTGTAACCATTCTCTTAGACCAAGAAGAAACAAATTGCTTGAAGATAATTTCATCATGTTCACCAAACATATACTCCATGAAGGGAGGGATTTTTCCTTCCTTATAGACAAACATCACCTTTAGACTATGTCATGTCCCCTTTTCAAATAATTAAAAATAATGATCTTTGCTAAGGCAGGCAGGCCCAAAAAGGTGAAGTTTCAGAAAAAGGGGATAATATTTGGAAGCTAATGGACTAATAAATGAAAATTATTATTAAAAAATGTTTTATTAACCCCTCTTGGACGTGAGTTAGGGTTATGCCCTCTTTTAAGGGGTTTGGAGGCATTTTGGGCTGATTCCAGAACTTGATTTTGCTCATTTCTTTGTTGTTCTTTAGACGCTGCCAAACTTGTGGAGAAGGAGACCCAAGAATGGGAGTTTTTAGGATTCCAAGAAGGCTAAGGATGGGATTTTGAAGCCATTCCATGTGCATGCTCATACAAAGTTTTTCTTTGTGCTGAACAGTGTAGATTTGTGGATTTTCAGGTGTGTTTTTTGTAAGAGTTTGGTGTTTTCGGTTGTGTATTTCATATCAGTTTGGGTTGATGCTGTATATCAGACATTTAGATGTTAAAATAGAGCTTAATATATGTATTTGGTTATGATTATACTTATATGATAGATTATCAGTGCTTTTGTGGTGTTTTCGGCTATTTTGTGTTATTTTCGAGAGCTCGATGAGCATTGTTTTTGCCCTCCATTTGGGAGCTGTTGTGTAAATGTTATACAGATCTAGAAATGTCATTTTTTAGGCTGTTATGCTACTGAAATTTCTATAAAAAAATTTCCACTTTCAGATTTATTAATAATATGTGAAGCTGTGAAGTTTTTGACACTATTTTCGACATACCCGATTTGGGGTTTATTAAGAAATTTGTAGATCTTTGAAATATTGGTTGTTTGATCTTAAAGATCTGATTAGAGGTTTGAAATATCATAAAAAATCAGTAAAGGGACATTTCAATGGTATTAGAGCTATGATCTTGCCAGCCTGAGGGTTTGTAGAAGTTTGCATGTCAGTTTTGACAACTACCCAAATCTTGCATGTCATAATTTATGGTTGCATGTTGCTTCTAATCAACTGCATGTCAAAATCTATGGTTGCATGCTACTTCTAATCATTTTCATGGTAGTTCTTGGTGAATTTGGTGGTTTCATGTTGCTTCTAATCAGCTACATGTCAAAATCTATGGTTGCATGCTACTTCTAATCATTTGCATGTTAGTTCTTGGTGAATTTGGTGGTTGCATGTTACTTCTAATCAGCTGCATGTCAAAATCTATGGTTGCATGCTACTTCTAATCAATTGCATGTTAGTTCTTGGTGTTTGAAGAAGTTATAACCTATTGGGGTTACACTCTACTTTATCCAGAATGGACAGGTATAGTACAGAGTCTCAGAGGACAGGATCTTGGACAATTGATATCCAGAGTCAAAATAGTAGAAAGGATGGTTATTTAGACATTCAAGATAAACTTAGGAAAATAAGCCATGACATGTCTGAATAGTTGGTTGAGCACCACCATATAATGAATGACATGTTGTTTGACCCAGCTAAAGTGGATAAGTTGACTGGATTTCTATTTGGAAAATTTTCTCACAGGGCAGATGACACAATTACCAAGAACCTGCATGAGGAGTTTGAGAAACCAGCTTATAGCCAGGCAGAGGTCTTAGATTCTACTCTGCTACAGGAGGTAGTGAGAAAGGATATTACATAGATTGATAGTAATGGTCAACTTGATACTCAAATTGAGACAATTATATATAGGTCGTCAAAGGGTGATGTCAAAGGTATTCAGGATGGTATAGTTACAATAGGCAGTGACTACAACATAGTGGGTTTAGATGATGATTATGAGGATGTTTTTGTGCATGATGGTGAGATACCTAGTAGAGATGAGAAGACATTGAGTATTCATGACTTTGTTGAGAAAGAGTACCAAGCACAGTTAGATGCTTCGTCACATGAGGTTGAGGCTGGTAATACTTCACATGATTTGTCTAGCTAGCTAAAAGTGAACAAAGACAGTATTGTGACTTCATTATCTCAACATGACAGGTATGTGGAGTTAGTTGGTATTGGTCATATTACTTAGGTGAGGAGTTTGCTTGAGTTACCAGCTGATTCTAGTTTACGGATATGGACTCAAGATTGTTATATTGGTGTTTGGGATTCAGTTGACTGGAGATCTTTAACACTTTTTGGTAGCAGTGTTTGTTTGGGTGCTATCATGGATTTGATTAGCAGATTGCATGGTGTTGTCTTTTCTTGTGCTAGCAGCTTGTTCGATGTTGGTATTAGTTTTTATACACCGGTGTTGGGCTTTGTTCATATATCCAGTCGACCATACTTGCCAGAATGTTTTGATGATCTTTCATATTTGGCAGTGTGTACAAATGAGTCCCAGGATCATATTGGCATTGATGACATCTAGAAGGATGCAGTGGGCATTTTTGAAGACTTAGTTTCCTTGGTAGTTTCTTTTGGTACAAAGGAGTTGGATAGCAGTGCTATAGTTTTTGATACTCTGTATGTTGATATGAGCTTTGGAGTTGATTCACAGGATATGGATGGTAATACTCTAGAGACTAGTAACTTTGAGGATACTCCTTTAGATAGTGCATTAGAGGAGGTTTGTAGGAGATAGTCTAGCCAGTGCCATCATGTGTCTAATCAGTTGAAAGTTAGTGAGTGAGACATTGCTATCGCTTGCCAACATTTTGATGCTACTCATCAGTTGTTTGCAATTTATGGATGGGGTTCTCCTACTAGTGATGAGCAGGAAGGTAGTTATCTTTCCTTGATAGAGATCCACTCTTTATGGGAGGCTATTCGGATTTTGAGATAGAATTATATGCAGTTGGTAGCCAACAGAGATTATCTTATAGAGTGGGGGAGTACAGCATATGATGCATTATTGGACAAGGAAGATGAGGTGAGTGAGCTTACTCAACAACTCGAGGTGACTTCTGAGATTCTTGAGAGTACATAGTTGGCTTTCAAGGAGTCACAGTTACATTTGACTAAGGTGACCATGGAGTCAGAGCGACTACAATCTTTACCAAATTTTGTATAGTCACAAGCTATGGTGTCTAGTGATCTAAGGATGTCCATGGTCGAGATTTTCAGAGACAGTGGAGATGGGGATGCATCCATCCTTGATACTAACATTGGCATATCGGGTTTGTCCCCACTAGAGTCAATTTTAGTTGAGTTGGGTGTTGCAGAAGATTGTTGTGGTATGCATGACATGGTGGTTACCTCTAGTACTGATGACACGAAGACTAGAGATGTTGTATCAAAGATCATGTGTGATGTTGGTGAGGTGAAAGTTGGCATTGGTTCCTGTTAGTAATACTACTCCCTTGGTGATGTCTTCAGAGGTAGTAGTCAGTTCCAACTTGGTTAGAGATCGATTGCAGTTAGTTACATCTAGATTGTAGTCTAAGCCACTGATTGAGATTGGCGCATTCTATCGGCATTACACTGTGAGGTATGTTCATCAATTTACCTTTGATGACCACGTTGATGAGATGATGATACAGAGATGTACATTGGTTCCTAGTGCTTATCATCAGTTATGGGACAGTTTGATACCTTGGGATGAGAGTTGTGATGGGCATGACATGGTGATAGGTTATGTAGTTGACAGCTTGACAATACATGTCTTAGAGCAGGATTTTGGGAGTGATGCTTCAACAGGTGTTGTTATTGATTCTACTCCTTTGGCTATGACATCTCCTAACTTAGTTGGTGATCAATCACAATGGGGTGTATCACTTGTTCATGGGGTGCATAGGAGTTATGGTTATGAGATAGAAGCCGATGATCTGTAGAGTTGTGTTGACTGTAGGAGTTGTACAGTGTGTGGATTCTCCATACTTGGTATAGTTTCATTCGGGAGCATTCACCATTGTTGCAAAGTTGGATTGTACACTCTGTATAGGCCAATGGGATGCATTGATGGTATTTACTGTGTTGGCAGTTTGATTTGTCCACTTTACTTGGGTTTTGATGTTCTAAGAGTTTGTGTCTCGTGGGTTTCTAATTGTGGAAGTTGTGATTTTGGAGTTTGGTTGAGCTGTAATTGTCGGTTGGATTATGGATTTCTCTTGGTTATATTGCAGAGGATATTGCAGGAGCCTATGTTAATTGATAATAGAATAGTTCATGACTACATTTGGGATCCAGGTGGATTGATTGGTTTATTTTTTAGCCATTTCTTGAGGACAAGCAATATTTGGAAGGGGAGGACTTGTCATGTCTCCTTTTCAAATAATTAAAAATAATGATCTTTGCTAAGGCAGGCAGGCCCAAAAAGGTGAAGTTTCGATAAAAGGGGATACTATTTGGAAGCTAATGGACTAATAAATAAAAATTATTATTAAAAAATGTTATATTAACCCTCTTGGATGTGAGTTAGGGTTATGCCCTCTTTTAAGGGGTTTGGAGGCATTTTGGGCTGATTTCATAACTTGATTTTGCTCATTTCTTTGTTGTTCTTCAGAGGCTGCCAAACCTGTGGAGAAGGAGACCCAAGAATGGGAGTTTGCAAGTTTCCAAGAAGTCTAAGGATATTATTTTGAATCCATTCCATGTGCATGCTCATACAAAGTTTTCCTTTGTGCTGAACAGTGCAGATTTGTGAATTTTCGGGTGTGTTTTTTGTAAGAGTTTGGTGTTTTCGATTGTGTATTTCATATCAGTTTGGGTTGCTGCTGTATATAAAACATTTAAATGTTAAAATAGAGATGAATATATTTATTTGGTTATGATTATACTTCTATGATAGATTATCAGTGCTTTTGTGGTGTTTTCGGCTATTTTGTGTTGTTTTCGAGAGCTCGATGAGCATTGTTTTTGCCCTCCATTTGGGAGTTGTTGTGTAAATGTTATACAGATCTATAAATATCATTTTTTAGGCTGTTATTCTGCTGAAATTTCTATAAAAAAATTCCACTTTCATATTTATTAATAATATGTGAAGCTATGAAGTTTTTGACACTATTTCCAGCATACCCGATTTGGGGTTTATTGAGAAATTGGTAGATCTTTGAAATATTGGTTGTTTGATATTAAAGATCTGATTAGAGGTTTGAAATATCATACAAAATCAGTAAAGGGACATTTCAGACTATTCCTAAAGGAGTCATTAGTTTTTTAGGCTCAATATGCATCTTGGCTCTACCCATGGTAGTGAAATGAAAAAAATAGTTGGATGTGTTTGTGTAGATGAAAATAGCAGGTTTGAAATTAATAAAGCCCAAAATTTCCTTTTGATGGTTGATGTAACCTCCACTTTCACTGTAATAATGATCATTGAGAAAGTACCACCTTATAATGTGTCCCATCTGATCATACACATGTGAAATTTCAAAATTAGGATTATTTTTTGTAAGAGCCCCAATTTTGTTATTAATCTTAACCTTTGGAATAATGTCTTGGTTATTACTTTTGTAATTCATGCATTTCTCATGTCTTGACATAATTAAAATATGTCAATATAAAATCAATGCAGGATCCTATTGGTCTCGGATTGGTTTTGAAAATTGAGTGTCAACACACTTAAGAAATTTTCTTAGATAATGCTGAGTATAATATAGATGTCAAGTTATAGCATGTGTCAAGCCAGAAATTCATCAAGTATCAAGTTACAACAAATGCCAAGTAGATAGATGATGTCAACCCAGTATATGTGCTAAGTGAACTATAGATGTCAAGAAAGACAAAATTTCTATATAAGTACCAAGAAAGACAAAATTTCAATAGGTACCGAGCAAGATAGATTTCCTATGTGTGTTGAGCATCAGTAATTAGTAATTTTTGAGTAACACAGAATCAGCATAAGAGTTTGTGCCCTCACAAACTCAGATGTAAACCATTTTTGAGCCGACATAGGATGAATCTTGAAGGATTAAAAGATGAGATCAAATATTTTTGATTCCCTATGAAATCAACATGCAACCAATTAGAAAAATAGAAACATTTGAGCAAGAAAGATGGATGAATCTCAATCATAGATTCATACCTAACCCTAAGTCATGAAACCTTTTGAAGGAGGTCAAAAACCCATAATTAAGGATTGTACAAGAACACATGAGAATATTACTAGTGAATTTTGAAGGAAGTGAAAGGGGTGTAATGACTTAGAAGAAGGATAGCATTGCAAAATCAATTGGTCAAAATAGAGTATCAGCACTTTGAACAGAATTGTATCAAATCAAAAAGCATTAGATCATATTGGACAAAACAAGGATCTAAAATCAATAATTGAAGATTGTAAGTTATCAAGTCATCACATTCTACTATACTTTCTAGCCATTATATTAGGAGAATGGAAATCATATGAAGATAGGTTGGTTTAACAGCCATATTGTAAATCATTTAACAGGGTGACATTCCAAGTGAATGTTTGTGAATTCTTTACATGGTTCACTTTTAACAGAGTGTTTGAGCCTTTAATAGGGTAGGCCTTTCACAAGGTAGACCATTGATGATGGTCAAGCTTTTTAACCTTGACAAGTTAAATATTGTTGCAGTGATAAGTTGTGGGTGTCATCCCCACCCCAGTTTTACCTTCTCATTTTGGAGGGTTTCTAGGTGATCAAATATTGTGTTGACTATTTTCATGCATGCCTTTACTTTCATGTTAATTAGATATGGTTCATGCATGAATTGATTTTAGTTAAAAGTTTTATAGCTCAAAGTTTGGTACTTTTGATTCTGTAATGCCCCGCTAAGGGATCTAAAAGAATTAATCTAAAGTTTCACTAAGTTTGGTAGCATTTTTATTTTTTTTGAAACATGAAAGTTAAACCATTCACAACATACACATAGCAGTGGAAGAAATATCAACATTCCACTAAAAGTATACATAAACATACATAACAAGTTACATTCCTTAAGGATCCCTTAACATTGAATCACCATTAAATTAACTAATATTAATTCCATCACATCCACATGACATAATAATGAAAAGTCTAACATTTTAAAAAATATATACTTTGGTTCCAAATGTACCTTAATAAATTACATTTCTGAATGCTAAATTCTCCATAGTACATGCCACAGGATATGAAAGACATAAAAGATTATATATGTAGGAAAATAAAGTACATCATCCTATTCTAATCCATGATGCAAGTGCAGTAAAGTAAATGAAACCACATGTCATACATGATACATCATCATAGAAGATATAAACATTCATCATAATAAATAACCAAAAATCACAACACATAATTATCTAATTGCACAGTTCCTCCCAACCCTAAATAGCATCATTAGACCATCATGGGCCCTAGCCATCCCTCTATGCGTAACATCCCAAGTTATCAAGGAGATCATCAATAATATCATAGTAGGAATTTCACTCCTAAAACATACTACATCATATGTAGAAAGAAATCTAAACATGCAAAATAAGGCATAAGATAAGTAAATAACATCATCTATCATATGCTAATCATCAATATAAGGATACGTGTCTGTCATCATAATCCAAGAACAGAATAAAGATAGATGCCAACAAAGAATGCTTCAGCCACAGTGTCTTAGACGAATCTTAAATGGCAAGAGTGAAAAAGCACTACCACCCAATCGTGTGGGACCTAAATGGCCCACTCCCACCGCACTGAGGAGATAATCTCAAGTCCCAAATAGGATATCAAATCACATAGCACAAATACTCTCTAAGTCCAAGAATCCTAAAAGTATACTAACTCAAAGGTTCCAACGCAAACTGACATCTAATCCTAAAGGCACACAAAGACATGTAGGAAACCTACTATGCAAGCGAGAAAGTTTCATCGCACAGATCATGCTAGAGTTACCCTAGTAGTATCTCAGTAGACCTCGGCCCCCTAGTGATCCCTATGTGGCCACTAGTATCCTCTCATACTGACGAGGCATACTATGAAATGCAAGGTCACAACCAAGCATTCTCTCTACTCCCATCCTAGTTTGTACTAGCACTCGAGGCATGGGCAAGAACAAATAATTATCTTATTAGGTTCATTTAAGTTAGTATTAGGTGTAATGTTTTCACTTATTAAACAACTTACAATGAGTTACCCTGGCAGCCACTTAGGGCCCCGGCCCCCATTGCAAGCCACTTCCCAACACTACAAGTAGATAACCTACCCTAAGCTCATGGAATCATAAATCACAAAATCACCATAGTCCTATACAAGCGACTGGAAAAATACCAAAAAGGTAATCCACAATAAGAGCATCAAATCACCATGAGAAACTGAAAAGCATCCATTGATAATCATGACCACAATAGTTCTCTATTGGCAACTGAAGGTATCAATAATAATCACAATATCCATTAGCTCTCATCAAGCAACCAAAAAGGCATATCAAGAAAATAATATTGATCTAAGACTTCAAAATGGTTGAGTCAAAACATGTCACAACATGACATCATCAAGATCAGATAAACACTTCAGTCCTATCAAAATGACTGGAAAGTAACCCAAGTATAACTGATTGATAACTCATAAATGGTTACATAAATCACAGCTTACACAAGAAGAATGGAAACATATCAATCATTAAACCACACACACCATAGAGCATGCCATATCATAACCATGGTTGGGTTTAAAAAGATCGAGAACAAAAGACATCATCATGACATCACAAATCATAAGCCCCAAGCCTTTGATAGATGTCCTATAACTTGTCAACAATCTAGTCAACCCAAAAGCCCAAAACGGATAGCATAGAGAAAACACAAAATGCAAGCACATGTTTGGGTTGCTAAAATAACTTAGTCAAGATAAATATGGGGTTTTAGTTTTTTTTTTCATTTCGGATTTGGATATCAAGTGAGGAATTTTTTATATTTTTTTCTCTAACTCATATATTTGTTTTGATAGATAAAAGTTTCTCCCTATAACTCTTAGAATTCAATTTTCTAAATGTTCTAGGAATATACATTATTTAGGTAATGAACCCCATCGTGTCTCAATAGGACACATCAAAAATATAACATGGACGAATACAAAATTTTCTCATCATTATCTATCTTCCATCCTCAAGAAAATTAGCTTTATTTATTAATGTCTAAATAATTAAGTTAAATTTATATTATTAAACTATCCATTAGTGGATCATTAGATATTTAATTGTTAAAAGAAATAATAAAATTTCCTTTATAATAATTATAATAATATTTAATAACTATTAATATATATATATATATAATAATCAATATATAAATTTTTGGCATAATGCCAAAATTTTCTTTCCATATTATCTGTTAACCTCAATGAGCAAGGCGGTGGACAGCTTCAAAAAGAAGCCCATCGCAAACTTGGCTCTGCACAAGGGGCTAATGCTACTTATCCATGAGCACTTCAAGGCTCAAACTATAAGCATCACCACCACCCCCCCCCCCCCCCCCCCCCCCCCCTCCGCCCCCCCCCCCCTCAAGTAGAGAATGTGGAGTCTGGTAGTTCTAGTTACTCCTCTAACTTGGATGAAATTTAGAGCCTCAACTCTGAGAAAGGAGGGATCTCTTCTTTAGGGAAAGTTGTGACTTACCAAGCTAAAAAATTGCCTACCCTCATAAACCAAAGCAGAAAAAGCCCTAGGGATCTAGGGTGAAAGCCTCCTGAGAAGGCTGAGGAGGGAGACAGCGATGATGAGGAGAAGCCAGAGTTTGAGGAGGTGGTTAAGGAGATGCAAGAGGAAATTAAGGAGGAAAGTGGAAGGAAGAAATGTAGGAGGAAGAGTTTGGAGGAAGTACACTCTCAATTTGAGGAGGCATCTATACTGCCCCTGTCTCCTGTCCATCTCCAACTTAAGGAGCAGAAAGAGGAGAAAGCTGGGTATGCGAAAGGGGAAGTGCAAACCAATGATAAGAGGAAAGCATGGATAAACTTCAATTTCAAGACTTCAAAGATGGGCATCTTCAGGGAGGCCATGAACCCCCAAATTCTTGTGGAAAATCAAGAAGAACAACGGTTGGAAGAACTCATTGACCCAACGATTGTGGCTATTTCGGACAGAGCCAGGGAGATAGGGATGAACCTCTTGAATAATGCTCACAATAGTATGATTAACAACTTTAGATCAATCAAATGGCTTTTCCATGAGCTAGAGGAGGTTAAAGATCAGGTGAAACATATTGAGGCAACAAGAAAAGGGATGGATGCTAACAAGAGAACGGATTTTGCTGACAGGCTTAGTCTAGTAGAAAAAAGGATACATAACCTGGAGAACTACAATCACAACCTTGTGAATCAAATGTTCTCTTTGTTAAATTCCATTAACAAAAACATCATCTCTCTCATGGGCTAGATCAAAGACAGAGATATGCATGAAGATGAGGATGGAAAAGACAAGGTTGAAGCCAGAACGGAGGATCACTCTGCTAAGGACAACTCCACTCTTGATCAAGACCAAGGGAACCACAGGGAGCAATAGATGATAGCAGAGGAGAATCAATTGGCCTTTGAGGCTACTCAGGTTATGCAAGAGCTGGAGAAAAAGAACAAGGAATAACTCTCACCTATTCTTTTGTTTCTTGTTGTCTTTTGGCTTTTTGTTCTGGCTTTAGGTCGTGGCTTTGCCTGTCTTTTTTCCTGGTCTTTTCTCATAAATCCACTTTTAGGCTAGGCATTTTGCTTATTATCGGCCTTTGATCTTATACTTTTTTGGCTGGGCTTTCATGCTTATTATTAGCCTATTATGTCTTAACTTTCAGGTTTCAGGGTCCCTGTAAAACCTGTTTATCTAATCAAAAACAATTAATATATAAAAATTATTAATAAAATTATTTTAAAAAATGGAATTATGAATGGTTGATTTGAAATATATAAAAAATAAAGCAAGTTTTATTTACTTGCGCCACCACCATTATATATGGCAGTGTCGTACAGGCCCGCTGATGCAGACCTGCGACAGCACACTGTCGCAGTGCCTGTGGCAACAGAGCCATCGGCACTTTGCCATGCACAGCAGGGTGGGGGTATGGGTTCATCCCTCCCTGCCCAATTTAAATTTGCAAAAAAAAATTTAAAACATTTTTAATAAATGTTTTCCTAATTGCGCTCCAATTTAAGTTTTAAGATGTAGCATTTTTAATATATATAATTTTTATATAAACGTTTGTTAATAATGTTCTCAGATTTGTTATTATACACACACACACACACATATATACATCTTTTTAAAACATTTTTGCAATATATACATAATTTGTAAATGAAAAGGACTTTCCAATTTTTTGTAAAATAAGAATTCTCCTATCATGATTGTCCTTCAGATTTACCTATTTAATCCTTCTAATAGGTTTTTCATAAGCATTTTAAACCCTAATCCCATATATTCCTCAGATCTAAGCATGTGGGATTTTCTCATATAGAAATTTAACTACCCATGACAAGAATGCATACAACCAAGATATTCCACACATAAAATCCTCATAAAGCATTCAGAAGACACGAAGAAGATAGGAAGTGCAAGAAGCAAAATATCATATGCAAAAATCATGAGTGTCTACTTGGATACTAATGCTAAATCACTTCTCCTCAGAATCTATAGAGCAAGCTCCTTCCTTCTCCAACATTCCTGGGTCCTTCAAACAAGCTCCCCGAGCTTCTAGGAGTGCCTAAATATAAAAAACTCTTAGGAAGCACCTAGAATGTCTCTAGAAACAACGAGAAGATGAGATAAGCATTGACAACTAAGCACGAGTCTTTTCCAACTTTCTAGATGAGTCACAAGGTTGTAGACACCATGTGCTTAATTTGTGCGCTAACTCCTGTGTTGTAGACACGTGCATTCAAGAGGTGCACTTACTCCTAGGTAGACTTATAACTTTTATTTTAATTCTTTTATTATTATTATTTATTTATTATTTTATTATTATTATTACTATTATTTTTAATTTAATTTCTTTTATTTAATCCTTTTACTCAATTAATTCCCCACTTAATTAATTAAAATCAAAATATCAAAATATCATGATATTATATTAATTTTTCCAAAATAATTAAATTATTAATTAAATCTTTTAATGTTTGACTTAATTAATAAAAAATTCACCATAGACTTCCAAAATAAAATATGAAAACCCATCATAGAACAATCCAAACAAAATCAGTCTAAGGGGTTAAAATCATGAATTACATCATCCAATGCATTTGGTAGGTAAAACATCTCAAATACTTGTCCTACCTTTTTAGGACAAATGGTATAAGGGTCTAGGATTTGGACTTGAGAATTTATCTCCCCTCGCTTACGATTGAGATAGTGCAATAGGGTATGCTCATCCTAACAATTCAGGGAAGTCGATACCTAGTACCTACAACCTACATAAAATCCATGCATGTACATACATATATATACGCTAAGCTAAACAAGCAATGGCAGGAAGTGGTGCATCATGTAGATCCCGACTAGCTGGTGACTACGACTCCCTTCATTAACCACATCAAAAATACCATACATAAAGAGAAAAAACACACACACCATACACATGCAAGTATGGGGTAAGTATCCATAAGAAAACACATGTAATAATCCATTTAGCTAAACATCATCAATAACTAAGAATAATGTAATAATCATCATGCATACATGAAATGTAGAGTTTAAGTAATCTCATCACATATGAACTAAATCTATAACACAATATCTGATAGTCTCAAAATAATGCTACTAACCATCAACATAAAATTGGCTTAAAAGAGTTTAGAAATGATAGCAACAATGTATCTAGAAAAATGTAAATGAGGACAGGCACTACAGATTCATCCCCCTCTTAGAAGCATTCTTCCCACTTGTAAATTCCAACAATTAGTATCAGAGCCAAGTTCTTACAAGGAGAAGCCTTAAAACTTGAAGAAAAGATCCAAAAATAGAGGTCTACAAGCTTGGGAAGATTATAGAGAATCAAGAGATTGAGATACATCTCATTTTACATTCTCTAGAAGAAGCTAGGGAAGAATTGAGGAAATCCCTAAAAATAAGAAAATAAATTGTCATAGATGAAAATGACACATAATACAAGGAGATTGACACCTCAAAAGTGTTTGCCAATGGAGATTCTAAGGAGTTCAATGCAAAAATTGCAAACCTAATGGAGAAGAACATAGCTCAAGCAGAAGAAATTAGAACTCTCAAGATTGAGAAAGAATCACAAGCCATGATGCTTTGTGAAGTGACTAAAAAGAAGAAGAGAGCTATTGAAGATAAAGCTATGATAGAAGAAGACAAGATAAACCTTGCCAACAGATTAGAGGAAAATTCAATTGAGCTTGCAAGAATTTCCAACATGCAGCTAGACACCCTAAGCCAAATGATGAATGCCCATCGTGAGCTAAATGTTAAGGACATTGAGATCTCCACACTAAAGATGCAAAATGAAAAACTAAAAAATGACTTGAAAAGAGAGAAGAAAATTTTAGAAATCTTCAACAAACCAAATAAAGCTATCAAGTACTTTGAACAACTACTAAAATCACCAAGATCTAGCAATGACACTCCAAGACTTGGATACAGCAACACTAAAGAAGGAGACTCATCAAAGACTATAGAAGAAAGAAATAACAAAGGTAAGAACACAAAACCCACTTTTCATTTTTGTGGTGAAAAGGGACATACCTCTAGTTTGTGTAGGAGAAATAATGCCAATTAGCATGACAAACCTAAAAACATGGATCACTGTCACAAGTGCAATAAGTAAGGTCATCAAGCACACAACTGCAAGACTCGAACCATCAAGACACCAAGATTTGAAGGTCACTACTATAATTGCAAGAAGTATGGACACAAAGCCTTTTAATGTAGATCAAAGCCTATATAGATACTAGACCGACTAAAAAAGTCAAATAGTCATGGACATCACTACAATTGGGACTACAACACTAGGCAGAGTTGTCACTGCTATCAAGAATATCGACACATTCCAAAGAACTACATAAGAACACACTTTAGTGGAAGCTACAGCAGATGGTTGTATTGGAAATATTCAAGACTATGCTAGGTTACTAAGAGGGGAGGGGTGAATCAGTAACCTTAAAACTTTTAACAAATTTAGACCTTAATTACAATAAGCCAATAATCATTTAATTCATTAACTTAGATCTAATTGCATGCATGAGAAACTAAAAACATAAACATTCATGACACATGAACATAATGATTTGGTAACCTAAAAACCTTCCAAATAGAAAGTAAAACTAGGGTGGGGATGATACCCACAAAACTTCAATACTACAACATAAATTTGGCCTATTAAGGCTTACAATGATCACTTCTAATGATCTGCCCTATTAGGAGCAATTAGGACTGCTAGGTTCACCTTGTTAGAGGATTTATAAACATGCAATGAAGTATGCACTTGGTAAAGAGATTTGACAAAAGACTATTAATTCTACCTTGTTAGAGGATTTTGGAGTTGATTTACCTATTGGGATGAAAAAGCAGATCTTTGACTTGCAACTAATTTGCTAATAGAGATTCTTTGAAGTATTGATCACCTCTATGTGATAGATATAACTCTGTTGTTTCTGATATGGCCTTATAATACACTTTTCTCTACTACTGATTCACATTTGCATGCATACATTTCATTCACATATCTCATCAATCCATTCTACTACATTGAATATGATACAATACATTATATATATATATATATATATATATATATATATATATATATATATATATCAACCCAATTTACAAAATTGTAAAGTTGGCCAGTGTACAAGTTAACACCAATATTACAAAATCAGCTCAAATGAAGACACTTGGGTTCTAAAGACTAACTTGGTGAAGTTCTGATACATAGTATCCACTGTCATTGCTCGACATCATCATGAATTTGATAGAAGTGGAAGCTCTTACCATACTAAACATCTCATAGTAGTCTTGAACTCAATCTACACTGGCAACTCGGTAGATACTATGCAACTTGGTAGAAACTAAATTCCACATTTACCATACCTAAACTCAATAAACACTAATCATCCCATCACTTAGTTAGCACTAAATTCATTTTACATGAACTGATCGCTCGGTAGAAACTACGAAGCTTGGTAACCATTGAACTGCTCGATAGGAATTGTACTGCCTGAATTTGCTTGGTAACCATTGGAATGCTTAGTAGGAACTATGAAGCTTGGTGGCTACTAAATTACATGGAAAACATTATAGACTATTCAATGAGCTCGGTAATTATATAGAATCTGAATAAGTTTTTTCACTAATAAAAAACTTGACTTAATGTCAACAATCTCCCCCTTTGGCATTAGTGACAAAAACACTTATCAACCAAAACTTATATACATTACAGTATGATATTGGCTCGATACTGGAATACTATTTTTTTTTTGAGATTTTTCAAAATTTATCCTTGTATGTACTTTCCTTTTTTTTGCATGATTCTCCCCCACACAATATACATACCACATGTTTCTCCTCATATATACATATAGACTCACATAGAATATATTCTGTTTCTCCCCCTTTTTGACAATAATGCCAAAGATTTACTCAAAACTTATCTACACAGATACACCAATGTAAGAAAGAAACTTAGAATGTGCCTTAAGTATGAGAGCTAAATTCTTATCTCAATTTTCTTGCAAAACTTTGCACATTTGTAGAGCAACTTGCACTTTTGCAGAGAGCTCGATCATGTGATCTACAATTGAGAAATTATTGTCATCGATCAATGTTTTAGAATAGGCAATGTGCTTTTGCATTTTATCCATGATGGGAAGGATCATATTTTAAATATCTATTAGTGAAGACTGGATCCTTGCTTCCTCTCTCAACAATTATGTCTGCATATCTAACAAGAATCTGATTTTCATACGATGTGTAGAACTTGAACTAGGGTCAAGTTGCAACTATTGTGCACTAGCCTTCAGATATTCATCAATTTTATTCAATTTTCTCTTTATTTCCTTAGTATGCTCAGTGATATCACATAACTTTGCAAAAAGTGATGTATCATTTGCGCAAGAATTTTCAAGATTGGTCAAAATTGAGGAAAGTTTCACTTGCTGAATAGCAATTTGTTGAGCAATGTGCTCAAGCACTTTGTTATCAAATTTCTTCTCTGGTTTCTTAATCAATTTTTCTTGACCAATGGAGTCCTCATTAAATTTCTAAATTATTTCTTCTAATTGAAATAAAATGTGTTGAGAAGAATCAACTTCAACACCTATAACCTCAGTTAAAATATCCTTAGCACTCTCTATGATTTTATAATCTCTGTCTCTTTCTTCTCTTAATTTCTTCTAATTGGCTTTCTTTTGGATGAGTTGACTAGCTAATTTCTTTTGATCTAAAATGGAAATATCAAAATCCCACTTTGGAATTTCAATTTCCTCATCTAAATCAATATCTTCCTCTATCTCCTTTCCACTCAAACGTCTTGTACAAGGTTAAGTCTTGAGTTCAACTACCTTAGTACAAACTACCCTAGAATCTGGAATGGAAACACTAGTAAAGATAGCAGGACTAGCATTAAAAACTGATATAGCACTAATAGATAGAATAGTGATTGGAATGCTTATTAAATCCAAAACTAATATACTTATAGAAGTATCCAAAGCTATAGAAAACAAAACTGTAGAATCCAAAATTGTAGAACTCAAAACTATACTTACTACTAAAGAACACAAAATTGTAGAACATGTTATACATACTGCTGAAGAACCTGAGTCAGGAACTAAAGAAGAGGGAGGTTACAGCTTGGTAGATGAAGGGGTAGACGCTTCTATTAATGATATGTTGAGCTGAGAGGGAGCAAAGAGTGTTTGGACATTTGATGTTTCTACTGTGGTCACAATCAAACTTGTTGAAGCTGACTTCGAATTTGATGTAGCTGCTGATTTGCTTGGAGAATGAGGAAGTGAGGAAATGACTATTGCAGTTATCTTCATAGGATCAGTCTCCTCATTATCTTCTTTGACTTCCTCAATAGCTTCCTCCTCTTTATCTTCTTCAACTCCTTTGTTGTCAAACTGAATTATTTCAAAATTTGTTTTTTCTTCCTCATCATCACTGTCATCATCCTTGACTTCTACTAGAGAGTCACTTAGTTTTTGCAAGTGATAGATATTCTTCTGCATTCCTATAGCATTCTTGACTACATGTTCTATATCCTTTGACAAAATTAAACAAGTATTGAATCTAAGAGTCATTTTGTCTTCATATTTCTTCATAGACTCTTTTACCTCAACATTTGTAATGCTCGATAACAATTACCTCAGGTTTTGTTCATAGATATCTCTTTTTGTCTACATGGCTAAGTCCCATCTTGGCTTCAATCTCTCTAATAGATCTTTAGAAATCTAAGAAGTTATCTAGTCAAGGGAATAGTTCCATTTACCCATCTTGGTTAGCACCAATTCTTCAATCTGCTTCTTCTCAGCCTCTGTCCTAGTCTCATACTTCAATGATTCAAATTTGGTTATGCCTGCACTTTATTCCATTTGTTTTAGTCTTTCCTAGAAGGTGAGAGGAGGCTTTCTAAACACAACTTCACTACCTTTCTTACTAGATCTTTTGGTAAACACTGCAGTGGATTCCTTTGATGGCTTGGTGATGATCACCTTGCCTTTATTCTTCACTGGCTCTTCTTCTGACTCATCTTCATCCTTTACATCATCATCATCATCATCTTCTCATTTACCTTTAGTTAAAAAAAGAGGTGTGTTTGTTTTGAGTTTTTCTATTCTCCTCTTACCTTTGTTAACCACCTGTGGAAGCTTGATTTCAAGCTCTATTCTTGCCTTGGCCTCATCATAGGTTCCAAAGTGTGGTGCCTTTGGATCAATAGGTTCATTTAATAAGGCTTCAATTATTTATTTTTCTTCATCAATTTTCACCTCATAGGGAAGAGGTTTTACCCATACAACTCTTGGAATCACTACCTAAATGTAGACTTTGTCACTGTCTACCATGAAAAAAACATCATCTTTGTAATCCTCAACCAATTTCATGGGAATCCTGAATCAATTATTCATTTTTTCCTTGAAAACATTGAAGTAGTTATCCATTATGTTATCAAAATTCTCACTCATTTCTAAAATTTACTTATTAATTTGATACAAAACTGGCACATCCTTTCTCCATATGATTGTACCTTTTGAAGGGAAAAACTTTTGAACATAGAAAAAATAGACATGTCAACAATGAACCAAATTTACAAGGATTATTCTTGGATTTCCTTTTTCTTTCCATTTTTTTGTTGAACTATTTCAACAATAAGTCTGCAAGATCATATGACATTATTTTTCATGACTTTGAATGCCAAGTCTACTACTTCACATGACACACTATTGAGATGGCTCAAACTATAAATCTTGTGTGCTATCACATGTATGCCAAATTTTAGTTCTGTATCAGTTACACTACTAATCTTCATGCTTTTTCTATCCCACTTGGCTAAGGTTTTCTTTTCTAACTCCACCTAACCTAGGGTTTTAGTAGATTTGGCTTTGGAGAGCATTGGAAGGCCAGTGATATGATTAATCATCTTTTTAGTAATCAAAACTAGTTGCTCAAGACATAACTAATCATTGTGAACTTAGCTTAGGATGTATCTGATCCAGTTGATTTGGAAACTCTGAGGTAGGTGGGGAATTTGGGTTAAACCCTTATCTTCCAAGTGGTAATGCTCGAGTTTAAGAACACCATTTACACATAATTCACCTAGGGAATCATCCATCTCTAGGGTTATAATTTCTTGAATTGCACACTTAAAATGAGTTTTAATATCATTAATGAGAAGTACCTTAGGAGGGATTTGCAATTGTGATCCATTTGGATCGAGGGTTTCTGC
The DNA here is from genome assembly GCA_028749045.1 of Cupressus sempervirens. Taxonomy (NCBI): domain Eukaryota; kingdom Viridiplantae; phylum Streptophyta; class Pinopsida; order Cupressales; family Cupressaceae; genus Cupressus; species Cupressus sempervirens. Next base: position 397,184,461 of record CM053783.1, read on the forward strand.
AATTGCTGGTACAAGTTTGAAATTTGGCAATTTCCATTCAACTCGTCAGACCAACATTTTTTACCCTTTCTTTGTCTTGTTTTTGTTGCTTGGTGCTGCCATGGTTACTCAGTGGGATACAAAAAACTTCAAGAAATTTTACTTCAAATTCTTCTCGAAATCACTTGATTGCTTTGCAATTCGCTTGATCTCAATTATGCTTTAAGATTTTTGTGAAAAATGATTTCAATTTCTTGCCCTTTTGATAAAATTTTACCATTAATTATTGATATGAAAGTAGTTATGATGACATCATTATGTGTGACAGGTTGTCATCCACTAATTGCTCAGATTGCTTAATGAATACTTCATAACTTGGCAACCAAACATGTGTGACTAGTTACTCCCAACCTTGCTCGATAGAATCCATGACCCAACCTTACTTGGTGATTATTGATAGTGATATTTTTGTGATCCCTTGTATCTCAAATATTGATTTGGATCTTTCTTTTCTTTTCAATTTTGGAACTATTTTAGATGTGACCATGATAATGTAGTTCCAATTCTTACTTAAGAACTTCGTTGGAAATGGTGGAGTCACCCACTTCTTGAGTGGCATGACCATCATTGCTTGGACCGGCTTCCTCATTGGATTTAGGAATCCATTGTTGCCTCATTTTCTTTTTGATGTTATATACTTTTTCCTTCTTTTCATCTTCAATTCTACATGTATTCATGCAATTTTTGGCTAGATGACCAAGTTTTGTACAAGTGTAACATCTTATGGTGGTATCTCTCTTCCTTGTGTGATGTTTAACAAAGTTCATGCCAATGTGTCCATACTCTCTACAGTAATGACATCTGCACCAGGTGTTATAGTCTCAACCAAATAATGCTTTCACAATTTTCTCTATTGGATTGAATGACTTGGTTCTACAATTTGATGCCTTGTGACCTTGTTTCTTGCATTTGTGACATTTTCCTTTAGATTTTGGTTTCTCTTTGCATTCATTAGCCTTGTGACCATGTTGATTGCAATTGTAACATTTACCATTGAATTTTTCTTTTCCATTACTCCAACATTTATTTGATGTATGACCTATCTTACCATAGTGATTTCAAGTAGGTCTTTGATTCCTTTGAGCACCTTGTTTGGAGGTTTCACCTTCTTCTTTGTATCCAAGTCGTACCTTACCCTTTTGCCTATAAAGATTCTACTCACTTTTTTTATTCAATTGATCCATGTCTACTTGGGATTTCATTATTCTTTCATTGATTTGCTTTTTAGAATTTAGATCAATTTTTATCCTTTCATTGATTTGCCTTTCATTGTTTAAGTCATTCCTTAACCTTTCATTTTCATATCTCAGACTCGTGATTTCTTCATTTGCATTAGAGAGTTGATCAATAAGATTTTCATGTTGAAGGGATTGATTTTGAATTTCATTGTTCCTTGCATCCAAGTCTTCTTTTTCCTTATTTCTTTGTTCTAAGATTTCACACAATCTTATTGACTGAATTTCATGTTCTCTTTTCAATTTTCTTACTTCTTCTTGCAGGGAACCATTCTTTTCTAGAAGTTCTTTGATTGCATCATTTGCTTCATCTGAACTACTTAAAGGGAAAAAAAAATCTTCAATCTTTTCTTCAATGTATTGATGATCATTCATCTAATTTACAAGCTCCTTCCTTCTTTTCAAGGATTGGGAAAGTTGCTCCTTTGCTTTCTTGAGTTGTGCAATGGTCATTTCTAGATCTAGCTTTTCATTGTCAATTGCTTTATCAAGTTTGAAAATTCCATTGTCCTTGATCTTTGCTCAAGCTGTCAAGCTTTATCCTAAGAACCACAAAGCTCTGATACCAATTGTTGGAAATATTCAAGACTATGCTAGGTTACTAAGAGGGGAGGGGTGAATCAGTAACCTTAAAACTTTTAACAAATTTAGACCTTAATTGCAATAACATAATAATCATTTAATTCATTAACTCAAATCTAACTGCATGCATGAGAAATTGAAAACATAGACATTCATGACACATGAACACAATGATTTGGTGACCCAGAAACCTTCCAAATAAAAAGTAAAACTAGGGTGGGGATGATATCCACAAAACTTCAACACTACAGCATAAAGTTGGTCTGTTCAAGCTTACAATGATCACTTCTAATGCTCTACCTATTAGGAGCAATTAAGACTGCTAGGTCCACCTTGTTAGAGGATTCACAAACATACAATGAAGTATGCACTCGATAAAGAGATTTGATAAAAGACTATTAAGTCTACCTTGTTAGAGGATTGTGGAGCTAATTCACTTGTTAGGATGAAACAACAAATCTTTGACCTACAACTGATTTGCTGATAAAGATTCTTAGAAGTACTGATCACCTCTATGTGATAGATATAACTCTACTTCTCCTGATATGGCCTTACAATACACTTTTCTTTGCTACTGATTCACATTCGCATGCATACATTTCATTCACATATCTCATCAATCCATTCTACTATATTGAATATGATACAATACATTACACACACACATATCAATCCAATTTACAAAATTGTAAAGTCGGCCAATGTACAAGTTAGCACCAATATTACAAAGTTAGCTCAAATGAAGACACTCAAGTTCTGGAGACTAACTTGGTGAATTTTTGATACACAGCATCCACTTTCATTACTTGGCATCATCATAAATTTGATAGAATTGGAAGCTCAATCCATACTAAACATGTTAAAGTAGTCTTGAACTCGGTCTACAGTGGCAACTCAGTAGATAATGTGCAACTTGATTGAAACTAAATTCCACATTTACCATACCTGAACTTGGTAAAAACTAATAATCTCATCACTCAATTAGCACTAACTTTGTTTAACATGAATTGATAGCTTGATAGAAACTACGAAGCTTGGTAACCACTAAACTGCTCAGTATGAACTGTACTGCCTGAATTTTCTTGGTAACCACTAGAATGCTCTGTAGGAACTGTGAAGTTTGGTGGCTATTGAATTACATGGAAAACACTATAGACTATTCAATGAGCTCATTAAACATACAGAATCTCAATAAGTGTTGTCACTAATAACAAACTTGACTTAATGTCAATAGGTTCAGCCAAACTACATGTTCCAACTATCTAAAGATAGGACATATCAACAAGTATTGACCAACTAGGTCAAAGGCACCAAACTCAGAGTTCAACAAAGGAAGAGGAAAAGTTGATGTTGAACACATCAGAGGATAAATGAATAGAACATGGAAAAGAAAATATGGAAGTAGCACAAGTCAAGTGGTCACACTTCATCCAACTAAGCAATGAAGGTATGTGGGACTGATATTCAAATGTTTTATCATACATCAATTCTAAGACTAAATCAGCACTGAAAAGGATAGATCAGCATGAACAAAGATGAAAAGTTAAAATTTCAAAATTTTCACATTGTTTCCAAGTAAGGAAAGTTGCCTTCAGTTGCTGAGTTGTTTGTCAAGGTAAGTAGAAGCTAAATTAGTAGTGGATGTCGAGTGAAGGGAAATTCTTATTGAAGTTGATTAAGGGAAGCTCCAATGTGTTATGAGTATTGGAAAATTAATGGAAGCTGAGTGAAATAGAATTGCATAAGGAGTTGAGTGAATAGTTGTATATGCACTCAGCATTAAATACCATGAAATGAAGGGTGTAAGGTCATGTTTTCAATCATTTTTCATCATCGTGAACACAAAGAAAGAGCAAGAAGAGTGCAAAAATAGTTTCCAAGAAGAGATTGAAGCTTTTGTGTAGATTCAAGCCAAGATTCAGCATCATTTTGTTGATTCAGGGTATTTACACTAGTGTCAAGTTATGCAATTAAGCAATTTTTACATCTTGAAACCCTAGTTTGAAGAAATGGCATCTAGCTCTAAAAAACCCTAGGAAAAAAAGAGATTTGAGGTCCAATTGGTCAGTAATGAAGTTAAACAACCAAATTTTAGACCAATTCCCAAAGTTTCTTATAAGAACGACCTTGCTAGAGCTTTATCCATGATTCCACCTAAAGTTGTGATGGTGCAAGATGTTAGAAGGTGCTATAATTGTAAGATAGGTGCAATTGGTGATATGGATATTAGGGAAGTGTAGAATAAACTATGTGAGAGCAAGGTTTTGAAGGAAGAATTTCAAATTATGGGAAGGAAGGACTTAACATGTGCCCTAGATATCACTACAGTATTTAAAATGGAATGGGTAAGAATTGTGCTAAGCAGAATCCATGATGGATGCCTATTATTGGAGGATGGACCCATTAAACTATCCAAAAGAATTATACATAGAGTAACTGGGTATCCAACCCTAGAATGGCCAAAAATCCTAAGGAGTGATTCTAAAGAAGCCATAGAGAACACTAGGGGAAAATGGAACAAGAGAGGGATGACAATTGACACCATCAAGGATCCTCTTGTAGAATTTTCTATTAGAGTTGTTAGGATAAAACCACGGAAAAAAATACAAATTACATGCAAATATAGCCAATAACATAAAATAATAGATCACACATAAAAGAACACAAGGCACCAAGATTTAACATGGTTCACCCAATCCTTGGGCTACATCCACCAAATAGCAAGTCTAATCTTATTACAATCCAATAATTACAATCGGTAATCCCTTATAGCTCAATACTACAGCAAGAACCAATTTTGCATCACACTATATAAAACAATCCCTAACCCTAAGCCCTTTTATACAAGTATTAAACCACTTTAGGGTTATAACATGTCGACCCAAATCTACGAATGGTGAATCTATGAATCTCGATAAGATAGGGCCCAAAAAAAAAATTTCTCCACTAATTATAGAGTATGTATAGTACTTTCCTAATCAGTCACCATAATCTAACAAGAGTCATATCTCATAAATTCTTCCAATCAAGCCAACTCAACAATGTACCTTGTATTGTAGTAGACATGGGATACAAAATTGTTAAGAAGGATCATACTTATGATCTAGCTAAACTTCAATTACAATAGATTATGGAGAATTTGGGAGCCATAAGAAGGTCCAAGGGAGCCCAATGCAAATTTGGAGCAATTTTGATATGTTTATTCTTTTATGTACAGAATGAATTCCCCTCTTTTGGAAAGGTAAGTTGGAAGACAAACAGGTCAATAGTACAAGTGAATGAATACATAGAGTAGATGTGGGAAAATTTTGAAACAATAATGACCAGCTACTTTGAAGACTTTAAGAAGCCTATGAAATAGAGACTCAGAATACTTGTCTCTCTTATTGACCAGCACATCAATGATATATGTTTCTTAGTTGATATTGATTTCACATACATCCAAATAGCAGTACCAAAGGTGAGATGGCTAAGGCCACTTGGTTATGAGATTAATATTGATGATGCATCAGCAAAAATCATAGCATTTCTAGCAGAAGACATTGACAAAAGTGCAAAACCTTTTGGCACTTTTGATGTTGTTAGATCCAATGTGGACATGGAGTTGAAAACTGCTTCAACACTTAAGAGAAAGGATAGACTGGTAAAGAAGCTTAAAGCTAAATTTGGTGAATTCATAGAAAAAGGTGAAGAAGATGAAGAAGAGTAGGATCAAAGGCCACTTGCATTGACCCAAGACATGGGAGAAGATGCAGAAGAGGTGGAAGGTGTTGAGGAGGAAGAGGAAAGCAAGGTAGCACACACCAAACCAGAGGCAAAGAAAAGAAAAGCCACCACCAAACCAACTACCAAGCACAAGAAAGTTGCTAAGCCAAGCCCAGCAAAGCCTACCAAAAGGGCCAGTATAAGAGCCACGTCAAAGAAGGCCAAGGAATAGGAAAAGAGGAAAGCCACTAAAAAGGAAGGTCCAACCCAAAAGAAGCTGAGAAGAAAATATGTTGCACCTCCTGAATCAGATGAAGAAAGAACAAAATATGATGACAACACCCAATTCAAAGTGGTAAGTCACACTAAGTCTAATTTAGAAAACATATGTGATAATATTAGGGATAATGTAGATTTGTCAGGCTTAAAAGGTATTGATTTTAATAATTTGAATAGAGAGGAATAGAACATGGTTGAAGAGACAGTCTACACCATAATGGCAAAGTTCAAGAACACTCCACTTGAACTTGACAATTCAATGCCTAAGGAGTTATATTCTATTGTAGAAAATAAATGGCATTATTGACTCAATATGGAAAAATAAATAAGAGACTCAACATTGGCTTGAGTAACGCCTAAACTTAGTAAAGGGAAAATTAGTAAGGCAAATAAGAAGCATGGGAGAAAATTTGCCCAAGTATAGAGCATTCAGTATTCTACAAAATAAAATTGAGGATGTTGTGAAAAAGTCCACACAAATGTGGAAACTAATTTTTGGCCTAAAAACTATGAAAGAAGGAGTCAGACCCCTTTGAGGGAAGAAACAATGAAGAAGAAGAGGAAAATGATAAGGAGGAAGAAGGTGAAAAAGAAAAGGAAGATGAAAAAGTGGAGAAGGAGACACAAAAATATGATATGGCAACTACTGAGGAGCAACAATAAGAACATAGTGTACAAGACACACAATTGGCACCACCAAGTCCTCCACGTGTAACTCTCACACCTACAGAAATAGTAACTATTAAAGATGTTCCTATCAACTCTAGTTAGAACATAAATCCACTAACTATAGAGGATCTCAAAAATATTCTCCACCAGACCACACTATAAGCACAATTGTGTACAAATCCAGTCTTGGTGAGTGTGGAAGAATTGCAAAAGGTTGTAGCAGACATAAAAAGGGATAAGGTGAATCCACAAGAACCACCTTCTCATATCCCAATAGCTACAAGTGGACAACCAATAGTACAAATAGTAGTAGAGACATCAAAAGTTGATTCCATAGTTCAAGTCTTGATGACTGAACAAAAGACACAAGGGACAGAGGAGACAGAGCCTACAAGGGAGCAAACAAGATAGATGGATACATCTGTCACTACAACACAAGAACAAGGTCACTACTAAAGATCCCATTAATTGATCAAGGAAGAACAAAGGAGGAGACCACAAAGGAGAAGGAGTAAGAGGAAATAAAAACATTGGTAAATTTGCCTACAATAGGGACTCCAAAAATGCCTCAAAAGCTGAGCACTATTGCCATACCACTGTAAATATCTACACCAAGCTTGAGCTCAACAAGAGTAGTAAGGGTACTTCACTATGGAGACCCTGCATTAGATGAGGACATAGTCATTCCCAAATATGACTATGAAAATATGAAAATTGATTCAATAAATGAAGTGCAAGAGGCACTTGAGAGGAAGAAGAAGCAAGAGATACTCAAAAATTAGTATAAACAAAGGAAAGATTTGATTGAGATAAAAGACATTTTTTTAGATGCATTTAGCTTGCAGGTACCTAATAAAAAAAGCCAATCATGGAGAAATTATCTAGTATAGTGGACCAAGTACATAATGAAGACCTTGATGCAAATGCAAAACTATTAGAATGGTCTAAAAAGAGGTTGCAAAAAAAGGTGAATGAAAGAATATTAAGTGAGATAGCACTTTCACAAGTTGAGCTGGCCAAAAAGATTGAAAAGGTAAAAGCAATACTTGAGAATATATTCTCATTGTACTCAAATTTGTGTGACCCCAAGAGACTAGCTAGTGAATAATGAGCTTGGAGAGGAACCTAAGGATATATGTTATGCAACTACTTAAATATATAGCTCAAAGTGAGAAGCATTTTAATACTACCCTTGACACTCAAAAGAAACTAGCTGTGTTAACAGTAGATGAGGCAAATGTAAAGGCCAATTAATACAAATTCAATCTACTATCAGCCCACACATGGAAATTTTTCAGGAAGAACTAACCTATGCTGAAAATGCTCTAAATAAAGACCCCAATCTTTCTACATTGGAAGGCTTAGTTCACCTTGCAGCACAGACAGCCATCCAGCTTAAATCACTAGAAATTGCACTAGATAACTGGGATGCTACTCTCAAGATAATAATGGAGGTAAATAAATCCTTTTTGGCTAAGTATTCAGTTAATGTATAGAACCCTTTGAGATAAGTATGAAAAAAGGGGGAGATAATTATAATAAAAAGGGGAGATAAAACTAAGGGGGAGATAAGGAGATAAATTTTTAGGAAGAAAAATAGATAAGCTAAAAGGAAATTATAACTTCAAGGGAAGATGTCTGAAAAGGGGAGTAAAACTAGAGCAAGGCAGATAGAATAGAGTAGATAAAGAAAGAAAGACAAGGCAAAGTAGAGATAAAGAGTATCAAAATTAGCATGAGAAGTTATGGATACAGTAAAGGCACATCAACTCAGGGGGAGTTACAAATTTTAAGGTATCTTCACAAAATTTTAAACAATTTTTGAAGTTTTGTATATATGTCAAACAGAATGTATATTATACTCGAAGAGATTATATTCATCATGTATAGTTAAGTGTTTTTGAAACTCATGTCAAAGGGGGAGATTTTTGGTCTCAGATTGGCTTTGACAATTGAGTGTCAACACACTAAATAAATTTTCTTAGATAATGTCGAGTATAATATAGATGTTGAGTTATAGTATGTGTCGAGCTAGAAATTCATCAAGTGTCAAGTTATAATAGATGCTGAGTAGATAGACGATGTCATGCTAGTATATGTGCCAATTGAACTATAAATGTCGAGCAAGAAAGAATTTCTATAGGTGCCAAGCAAGACAAAATTTCAATAGGTGTCGAGCAACACAGATTTCCTATGTGTGTCAAGCATCATTAATCAGTAAGTGTCGAGTAGCACAGAGTTAGCATAAGAGTTTGTGCCCTCATAAACTCATATGTAAACCATTTTTGAGCTGACATAGGATGAATCTCAAATGATTAAAATATAAGATCAAATCTTTTTGATTCCCTATGAAATCAACATGCAACCAATCAAAAAAATAGAAAGATTTGAGTGGGAAAGATGGATGAATCTCAATCATAGATTCATACCTAACCCTAAGTTATGAAACTTTTTTAAGGAGCTCAAAACCCCATTATTAAGGATTGTATGAGAATGCATGAGAAGAATGTTAGTGAAGTTTGAAGGAATTGAAAGGGGTGTAATAACTTAGAAGAAGGACAACATTGCAGAATCAATTGGTCAGAATAGAGTATCAGCACTTCGAATAGAATCGTATTAGATCAAAAAGGATCAAATTAGATTGGACAGAACAAGGATCTAAAATTAGCAATTGAAGATTATAAGTTATCAGGTCATCACATTCTACTATACTTTCTAGCCATTGTACTAGGAGAATGGAAATCCTATGAAGATAGGTCAGTTTAACAGCCATATTGTAAATCCTTTAATGGGGTGACATTCCAAGTGAATGTTTATAAATCCTTTAGATAGGTCACCTTTAACAAAGTATTTGAGCCTTTAACAGGGCAAGCCTTTCATAGGATAGACCATTGATAATGATCAAACTTTGTAACCTTGACAAGTTACATATTGCTGCAGTGATAAATTGTGGGTTTCATCCCCACCCCAGTTTTACCTTCTCATTTTGGAGGGCTTCTGGGCGATCAAATATTGTGTTGTCTATTTTCATGCATTCCTTTACTTTCATGTTAATTAGATATGTTTCATTAATGAATTGATTTTAGTTAAAAGTTTTATAGTCAAAGTTTGGTACTTCTGATTCACACCCCCCCCCCCCCTCTCAAAAGTATTCTTCCCACTTGTAAATTCCAATAGATCCTTGCAATAAACTCTCCAAGTCATCATTAAATCAGCCCATTTGTCATCATAAAGGGTATCCATCATTAAAATGATGGGGAAATTATCACCATATTTATTAGTATCTTTACTTGATCTCAACTTAACCATATTATCGGTGTTCTAAATGGCTAACATTTTTGGCATTGCTTGTATATTGTCTATTCTCTTGAATGTGGATTGAAATTGTATATTTGTTTCAAATCTATTATAGGTTATGTGAAAATGGTTATAATTTTTATTGCAATTTTCCTTACAATACTAAGATGGGGATGAATTAGTATTCACAATAACTTTTTTCGAGCAACTATGGATATCAATTACAAACCTTGAACTTTGATAAATGAATAGATTGAAAAGTAGTAATGCGCATAACATAAGGAAACTTGTAACATGATATTTTGCTAGCTAGGGAAGCCCTAGCCAAGGGAAAGCGTCGATGGGTATGGTATACCCAAAAAATGATCCACTAATCAAATTCATCTTTTGAAAGATGTTGACCCTATTAGGAGTCTATTACATGCATATAGTGTATGTGTCCTAGTTAGAGGACTAGGCCTTTTTAGAATCCTTAACACTATGAGGAGTTATAAATAGAATACAAATGTGAGATCACTGGTCAAATAGACATATACAACATTATAAGTTATATGGATAACTACCAAAACCTTGATTGTGATGATATATGATTAGTCTTTTGCAGTTCCTTGCAAAAAAACATTCATATTACTTCCTTCTCTATTATAACCATCAAATTTACATATATATTGTTGGTCTTAGAATATTTTTAGCATTTGAGTGTCAAAAGACTTAACTGGTTTCACTATAGATGCCGAGTCACAGTGTGTACCGAGTCAAAATTCCAATAGCTACCAAGTAATCTTCAGGTGTCGAGCATTATATAAGTGTCGAATGATATATAGGTGCCAAGTCATAGTTGATGCTGAGAAATTTAGAATGCTTCATATACTAAGCAATCCAAGATCATACATGTGTTGAACAAGATAGGATGTAATAGGTTCTGAGCAATCCAGGATCAAACATGTGCTAAGCACTAGTAATCCTGTATGTGCCAAGTAACACAGAATCAGCATATGAGTTTGTGCCTTCAAAAACTCAGATGTAAACCATTTTTGGAACATACATAGAAGGATTTAGAAGGTGAACAAGGATAAGGACAAATATTTTACATTTTCTATGTGATCAGCATGCAACCAATAATAAAAATGCAAGGAATGAGCAAGAACTTAAGATTCAATATGGATCATAAATCCATACCTAACCCTAAGATTTCACAATCTTTAAAATGAGGATGAAAACCCCATTGCATGTGTGGAAGAGAATAGTAAATGGGGAAATTATAGTGAAATTCAAAGTGAAGTGTGAAAGACTTAAGGGAACAGAGTAGCAATTACACATACAGTTGATCAAAATAGGACAAGGGACAAGAATAGAGATCAGATCAAGAAAGGGTCACATCAGAGAGAGCAGATCAAGTACCTAAATCAAGAAATTAAAGATTGCATACTATCAGGTTTATTGCTCTAATACTTTCTTTCCATTGTATCAGATGTTGGAAATCCTACATTGATAGGTTAGCTTAATAGCTAGGTGCAAGAACCTTTGGAGAAGGTGATTGAAAATCCTATTGTATTAAGTGGCCTTAATAGCCTATTGTAAATCCTTTAACAAGGTGACACTTCATGTAAAGTGTTTGTAAATCCTCTAACTAGGTCACTATTGATACAGTATAAAGCCTTTGACAAGGCAGACCATCAAAAGTGGTCAAACATTTATTGCTACAATAATTTTTGTGGGTATTATCCCCACCCCAATTTTAACTTCTTATTTCTAGAGGGTTTCTAGGTTACCAAATTTGATGTTATGTGTATTATGTGCATGTGTTTTCTTTATGTTTACTTAATATGTTTACATGTATGCATCTTATTTTCAGTTATTTGATTTAAAGGATTAGAAAAGGTTTAAAATGTGGTACTTTTGATTCACCTCCCCCCCCCCCCCCCTCTCTTAGAAGTACTCTTCCCATTTTGAACATTCCAACAATTGGTATCAAAGTACTGGTTCTCACAAGGAGAAGCCTAATAGCTTAGAGAAAAAATGTGAAGATGGAAGTCTTCAAACTTGGGAACATCATAGACAATCAGGTGAATGATGTACACCTCACTCTACACAAAGTGGAAGAAGCTAGAGAAGAATTGAGAAAATCCTTAAAAAGAAGGAAGGACATAGCCATAGCTGAAAATGACATACACTACAAGGAGATTGATACCACACAAGTATTTTCAAATGGAGATTCCAAATAATTTGATGCAACAATAGCATAACTGATGGAGGAAAATAGAGCACAAGTTGAAGAAATCAAATTACTCAAGCTTGAACAAGAGTCACAAGCCATAATGCTTTGTGAAGTAACTAAACAAAAGAAGAGAGCCATTGAAGACAAGGCCATGATAGAAGATGACAAGAGAAATCTTACCAATAGACTGGAGGAGAAGACAATTGAGTTTGAAAGGATCTGAAACATGTAGCTTGACACCTTAAGCCAGATGATGAATGCTCATCATGAACTAAACATGAAAGACATTAAGATCAGTAAATTGAAGATACCAAATGATCAACTAAAAAATGAATTGAAAAGAGAGAAGGAGATAGCAAAAAGCTTCAACAAACCCAATGAGGCTATCAAGTACTTTGAGCAACTACTAAAATCACCAAGGGCTAGTAATGACACTTCAAGACTTGGTTACACTAGCACTAAGCAAGTAGAATCATCCAAGACTACAAAAGAAAGGAGCAACAAAGGTAAGAATACTAATCCTACTTGTCATTTCTATGGTAAAATGTGACATACCTCTAATGTGTGTAGGAGCAAGAATAGTCATCAACATGATAAACCTAAAAATGCAAGCTTTTGTTGCAAGTGCAAAAAACAAGGACATCAAGTGCATGAATGTAGAATCAAGACCATGAGGACACCAAGATTTGAAGGTTACTGCTACAAGTGCAAAAAAAATGGACATAGAGCATTTGAATGCAGATCAAAGCCTATGTGGACACCTAATCAGCCTACAAGAGGAAACAACCATGGTCATCAATACAACTAGGATTATAATACCAGGTATAGCTGTCACTATTGTTAGGAGTATGGACACATTCTTGAAAATTGCATAAGGACACATTTTAGAGGAAATTATAGAAAATGGTTAAGTCAAACTACATGTTTCAATTTCTTGAAGACTGGACATATCAGTAGGAACTACCCAAAAAAGTCTAAAGCACCCAAGACTGAAGTCAACAAAGGAAAAGAGAAGGTTGATGTTGAACAAATAAGAGGGAAAATGAACAAGACTTAGAAAAATAAAGATGAGTGCAGCACATCAGATGGAGGGATCACTTCACCCAAAAGGTCAAGTGATCACACTTCATCAAACTAAGTAAAAGAAAGGTGTATGGGACTAATATACAAAGCTATATCATACATCAGTTCCAAAGAACATAGGAATACTGCAAAGAAGAAATTAGCATGAGAAAAGATGCCAAGTAAAATTTTAAAGAACCTGCCAAGTTACCCTTGAAGCTGAGTAAAGCTCTAATGGATGTCAAGTTTCTAATAGCAACTGAGTTGATAGTTGGAGCCAAGTGAAGTGAAAAACTAGTTGAAGCCAAGTAAATGAAATATAATGGGAGTTGAGTCATGTTGAATCCTTCAAGTGCCGAGTTTATAGTTGTATGCACAAAGCATTTAATGCTAGGTTTTGATAGGTATAAGGCTGAATTTTGATCATTTTCATGCCATTCAAACATAAAGAAAAGATGATAAGAGCAAAGAAGTGATCAAGTAGCAACCTAAAAACCATTTACATAGATTTCAATAGCAATTCAGCACAAATTCATCAATTTAAAGGTATTTACCAAGTGCCGAGCTATGCAGAATTAAAGTTTTTAATACATTTAAACCCTAGTTTGGTAAAATGGCTTCTAGCTCAAGAAATCCCAAAGGAAAGGAAGGTCATGAGGTTCAATTAGTTAGCAACAAGGTCAAAAAACTCAAATTTAGGCCAATCCCAGAAGTTTCCTATAGAAATGACCTAGCTAGTGCATTGTCTATCATACTACCTAAAGTTGTCATGGTGCAAGATGTGAGAAAGTGTTATAACTATAAAATTGGTGCCATAGGTGATCTAGAAATATTCCAAGCCTATGACAAATTGTGTGAGAACAATATTCTAAAGAACAAATTCCAAATAGTTGAGAAGAAGGGTTTGACCAATGCCCTAGTTTACCCTACAGGATTCAAAATTGAATGGATACTGATTATTTTGAGTAGAATTCACAATGGATTTTTATGGCTAGAACCAAGACTAGTAAAGATCACAAAAAGGATAGTGCATAGGTTTATAGGTTTCCTAACCATAGATTAGCCTAAGACCCTGCGTAGTGATTCCAAAGAGATCATTGAAAGGAATACTAGAGCCAAATAGAATAAAAGGGGTATGACTATTGATACTGTCACCGATACTCTTCTAGATTTTGTTGTGAGAATAATATCCCACAAATTTTATCAATCCAAAAAATTGAACATTCTACGATGCATAGTTCTTGATGTAGCCTACAAACTGGTGAAGAAAGATCACACCTATGATCTAGCAAAACTTATGTTGCAGCAAATTAATGAGAACCTAGGAGCAATAAGGACATCAAAAGGTGCTCAATGTAAATTTGGTTCAGTTCTTATGTGTATATTCTTTTATGTTATGGAAGAGTTTCCTTCTATAGGAAAGGTGAATTAGAACCCTAATAAAACTACAATTACACAAATCAATGAGTTTATTGATCAAATGGGTGACAATTTTAAGACACAAATGACAAGTTACTTTGAAGATTTTAAGAAGTTCATGAAGCAAAGGGTTAGAATACTAGTTTCCCTATGGAAAATCACATAAATGACATATGTTTCTTGGTTGACATTGACAACACCTACATCCAAGCAACCATACCAAGAGTAAGATGGCTAAGGCCATTTGGATATGAACTTGATATAGATGAAGCCTCAGTCGCAATCATAGAATTTCTTGCAAAAGAGATAGACAAGAAGGCTCCTCATTTTGGCACATATGATGTTGTTAAATCAAATATTGAGACAGACTTAAAGACAACTTTTTTTATCAAGAAGAAATATAAAATAGTAAAGAAAATAAAGAAGAAATTTGGAGCAAGCATTGAAGGAGAAACAAGTGGTTAAGAAGAAGAAAAGTAGAAGGAGAAAGTGAAGAAGACGAAGAGAAAGAGCAAGACCCAATAGAGCTGACACAAGGTTTAGGTGGAGACAAGGATGAAGGTGTTGAGGAAGAAGAAGCCAAGGAAGCACCTACACCTACCAAGAAAAAGAAGAGAAAGGAAAAAACATAGCCTCCAGCTCAGCCCAAACCCAAGAAGGTCACTAAGCCATCTCAAGCTAAGCTAGCTCCAGCAACAAGGGCTACTACAAGGGCCTCCACACAAAAGGCCAAGGAACAATCAAAAGAGAAGAAGAAGGCTAGTGAATAGCTTGTTGAAGAGCCAAAGAAAAGAAGAAAGTATGTGGCACAACTAGATATAGATGATGAAGAGAGAATAGAATCAGAGGACCACAGCCAATTTAGAGTGGTAAGTCATCCTCCAAAGTTTGCAATTGATAAAATTTGTGAAAAAGTTAAAAATGCATATTTAAATGATTTAAAGACTTGATTTCAATAAGCTCAGTAGGGAAGAGCAAAGCAAAGTAGAGGAATTTGTGTATGCCATGATGGCAGAATTAAAAAAACAAACCTCTAGAACTTGACAATACCATGCCCAAGGAACTATATGAGATAGTTGAGAATAAATGGCATTATTTTCTAAAAATGGAAAGGGAGATTAGAGAATCTACCCTAGCTCAAGTAAATCTTGATATGAAAAAAGGTCAAATAACAAAGCCTAATAAGAAACATGGTGGAAAATTTGCACCTAATTATAGAGCATTTAGCATCCTTCAAAACAAGATTAAGGATGTAGTAAATAAATCCACAAAATTGTGGAAAACAATTTATAAGATAACTAATGACAAGGTAGATGAAGCAAATAAGGTAGAAACCAGTGCCAAGGAAAAGATAGAGGAAAAGAAAATAGAGTAGAAGAAAGGAGAGGAAGAGAAGGAGAAGCAAGCAAAAACAAAAGCAGCTAAAGAAAAGAAGAAATAGGAGGAAAATAAGAAAGTTGAAGAGGATAAACAAAAAGGTGAGGAGGAAGGAACACAAAAAGAAGATATGGCAATAGCTAAATAGTAGCAAGAAGAGGAAAAAAGTGTGCAAGACACACAAATGCCGCCTCCTAGTCCACCTCATATAACCATCACACTTGTAGATACAATAACTATTGAGGATGTTCCTGATAAATTAGCTCAGAACATTAATCCCCTAACTACAAAGGATCTCTCCAAGATCCTTCACCAATCTACTCTCTAGGCACAGTTGTGTACAAACCCTGTATTAGTGAGTGTTGATGAGCTATAGAAGGTAGTAGCAACACCAAAAAGAGAAAAGGTGAAAACACAAGAACCACCTTTTACCTACAAAGCTACTAGCACTAAATTTTGATGCTTCCACCACCTCCAGTAGTAGGAGATACATTGAAAAAGCCAAGTGCAGTGGAAGGAAAGTCAGATGAGAAGGAGGAAACCTCAAAAAAAAAAGTAGGCCACCATTTAAACATTGGTAGAACTACCAAAAATTTGCACTCCTACAAAGACCCTTCACAAGCCGAGCACTGAAATCACACCTTTGCAAATCTAAACTCCAGGCTCAAGCTCAACCAGAGTGGCCAGGGTACTTCACTATGGAGACCCTGAATTAGATGAAGATATTGTTATAGCTTACTTTGTATAATTGGGATGTAGCTCTGAAAACAATAATGGAGGTAGATAGTAACTTTTTGGCTAAGTATGGTATTACTCCTTAGAACCCTTTGACATTAGTGTCAAAAAAAGGGGAGATATATGTTTTAGGGGAGATATAAGGAAGATATAATAGTCTGATATAACTAAGGGGGAGAATACTATAATTTTTTTGATAGAAAAAATGGGGAGATATGCAAAAGACAAAGTTAGGGGGAGATACAAAAATTTGGGCAATCATATGGAAGATACAGATCATAGGTATAGAATACGAGAATAGGGAAAAAGACAAAGAGTATCAGGCACACAAAATTTTGGTTTCAAGAATGTCAAGGCACAATCAGCTCAAGGGGAGTAACAAGGTACTTTGAACAAGTTTTGGACAATTTTTTTGGATAAGGAACTCATAAGGACAAATTAGTAATGTATAGTTAAGTGTTTTTGACACTCATGTCAAAGCAAGAGATTGTTGGTCTTAGAAGAGTTTTGACATTTGAGTGTCAACACACTTAACCAATTTCACTATAGATGTCGAGTCATAGTGTGTGCTAAGTCAGAATTCTAATAGGTTCCAAGTAATATTTAGGTGTTGAGCATTATATAAGTGTCAAGTGATATATAGGTGTCGAGTCACAGTTGATTCTGAGCAAGTCAAAATGCTTCATATGCCAAGCAAGAAAAGATGTAATAGGTGCCAAGCAATCCAGGATCAAACATGTGTCAAGCACCAGTAGTCCAATATGTGTCGAGTAACACAGAATCAACATATGAGTTTGTGCCTTCACAAACTTAGATGTAAACCATTTTTGGAACTGACATAGAAGGATTTTGAAGGTGAACAAGGTAACGATGAATCTTTTAAATTTCCTATGTGATCAGCATGCAGCCAATCAAAAAAATGGAGAAGGCATGCAACCAATGATAAAAATGTAAGGAATGAGCAGGAACTTAAGATTCAATATGGATCGTAGATCCATACCTAACCCTAAGACTTCACAATCTTTAAAAGAAGGATGAAAACCCCATTTCATGTGTGTGGAAGAGAACAGTATATGGGGAAATTATAGTGAAATTTAGAGTGAAGTGTGAAAGACTTAGAGGAATAGAATAGCAATTACACATCCAATTAATTAGAACAGGACAAGGGATAAGAACAGAGATCAGATCAAGCAAGGGTCACATCAAAGAGAGCAGATCAAGTACCTAAATCCAACAATTAAAGATTGCATACTGTCAAGTTTATTGCTCTAATACTTTATTCCCATTGTATTAGATGTTGGAAATCCTACATTGATAGGTTAGCTTAACAACTAGGTGGAAGAACCTTTGGAGAAGGTGATTGAAAATCCTATTGTACTAGGTGGGTTTAACAGCCTATTGTAAATCCTTTAACAGGGTGACACTTCATGTAAAGTTTTTGTAATTCCACTAACCATGTCATTATTGATACAGTGTAAAGCCTTTGACAAGGTAGGCCTTTCACAAGGCAAACCATCAGAAGTGGTCAAACATTTGTTGCTATAGTAATTTTTGTGGGTATCATCCCCACCCCAATTTTACTTTCTTATTCCTGGAGGGTTTCTAGGTTACCAAATCTAGTGTTATGTTTATTATGTGCATGTGTTTGCTTTATGTTTACTTAATATGTTTACATGCATGCATCTTATTTTTAGTTATTTGATTTAAAGGACTAGAAAAAGGTTAAAAGTGTGGTACTTCTAATTCACTCCCCCTTTCAGAAGTACTCTTCCCATTTTGAAAATTCCAACATATACAATCACAAAAAAGTTCACATAAGTCAATCAATACAATACAATACAATAGCCTACTTCACTAAACAAAATTTTATGTCTTTATACTAAGATGTTTTAAAGTGTCAACCTTAATCTTCTTCACATTACCAAACCTCACAATTATAATCTTCCATCTAAGGGTTAACATCTAGGATGTTTTTCCTACCTTTTCAAGTTCTATATTTCATAATTCAAATCAATTTCTTAACCAAAATACGAATACTTTACAAATTGCTTTGTTCCTATAATGTCAAAATTTGTTGAAGTTGATGAAAGATCAACCTAACAACTCCCAAGAATCATGTGTATGCAAACACCTCTCACAGAAAGAGAGAAGCAAAAGCTATGGAGGCTAGAATTCTCATATCCATAGATGAGACATTCTTGATAAGAAAAAATATAAATTTTTGTTATCAAAAGTGAATGAATCAACACAAAGAGATCAATCCTTTTAAAAGGAGATCAAAACCCTAATAGGTAAAACCTAGTTTGCATGATAATAATTAATAAAATAATTAATTATTATATGCTTAAATTTTAGTTTAAGTAAAATAGAGATATTAAGTGACTTAATAATGAAAGATCAATCAGACAACTCCCAAGAATCACCTACATGCAAAACCTATCACAGAAAGAGAGAAACAAAAGCTATGGAGGTTGGAATTCCTAGATCCATAGATGAGACATTCTTAATAAGAAAAAGATAAATTCCTTTTATCAAAAGTGAGTGACTAAATACAAAGAGATCAATCCTTTTTAAATGAGATCAAAATCCTAAAAGGTAAAACCGAGGTTGCATGATAATAATTAATAAAAGAATTAATTATTATATGCCCAAATTTTATCTTAAGTAAACCAGAGATAATAATTGAGTTGATAAGTAAATCAATATGGTTTAATTAATAAAAAAATACTTTATTACTCTAACACCCCCATTGAGATAAACTTAGGGAGTAGTTAAAAACCTAGAAACTACTACTAAAAGTAAATTTGAGTCCCAGCAACAAAGCCTAATGAGGTACCCAGGCACAACCAAATCTCTGAAAAGAGGAGAAATAGAGAAACCCACATGGGAAAAACCCTACTTCAAAAAAGGATGGAAATAATGCTAAAAAGAACTAGTGAAGGGTTGAAGAAGCCTCCAAACTAGGGAATGTCCTAGAAGATAGGGAAAAAAGATAATCATGAAGAACGCCACTAAAGCATGATGCTACAAACACTGCCAAACTATTGATTTAAAGAGCCTCCATTTTATAGAACATGACCAAGTATAGAAGACTAAGTCTAAAGTGTTGATCAATCAAAGATGGAAGGTATGTTCATGGCCTCCAAAAATAGGAATAAAATAATTTCTATATGGTAAATGATCCATCTCACCAAAATGCATAGGTATCTAGCCACTGCAATCGCTTAGTGCATAGGATCAAATACTGAATACATAGCTCACTCCATCAAATAAAGAAAGTAATAGAAACAACATAACCCCACTATAATGTTGAGAGGTGAGACATGAACACTAAAATTGAATGCAATATCTCCTCTAGAAAGAAGAACCAGGAACATCGATAGTGCAAAAGAAGTACAAACACCTATGATGGCATGTGTCATCAACACATCATGAGGTTAATGTCATGGAAGAAATAATCACTTGAAAAAGGAAGATGGTGAATATGGACAACATGAAATCCCCCAAGGCACTTTATAATGTAGTGCAAGTACAACAAAATATAAAGATGTGCAAGATCTTGAAATTTAATAGAGTGGCATTTTATTCAATCATTTGCAAAAATACTACAAAAGGATGTCAACAAAGATCAAAAGAGGTATAAGGTTGATACAAGAGATAGTACAACCTATGAAAAACATCTGAAGTAACAAAATGGATCTTCATACCTGAAACAACTAAGATATCCACTAGAATGTAAAAAAGAAAAAAGTTGAATGAGAAGTTCCTAGAACAAAATTTGGAAAATAAAATGTCTCACAATGTCTCTTGGAGTGAGAAATAGAACCTTTGACTTTGACTATATAACTAGAAATCAAATAGCATTAAAAGTCCAAATAAACTACACCATCATGACTGGCTCAAAATCATCTTTCCACGATATCTCATTTGCAAAAAATGAAGTTTCGATGAGCAAGTTACAGCAAAAAAACTAAATGTATGTCAAAAAATGTTTGAAATGCAAAAAAATAGCCTCAGGATCTGTGCTAGAATGTCTTGAGAAGTGTGCCCACTAGTACCAAAATTTACCTCAAGATTCATGTCAAATCAAATTAATTTTATACCAAAGTGCCTCAATTTGCATGCCAAAATCTTTATTTACATGCAAAAATCTTGAGATGTGTGCCAAAAAAATCTTGATTTGTGTGCAAAAAATCTTGCTTTACATAAAAAATCTCGAGATGCATACAAAAAACCTTGATTTACTAGCCAAAATCTTGATTTCCACACCAAAATATCACAAATTACGTGCCAAAAAAATCTCAATTTATGTGTCAAAAAACTTCAATTTTAGCCAAAAATTTTCAAAAATCATAATATTGCCACCTCGAGAAATGTGCGCAATCTAGGTGTAATATTTTTTGCCTCAAATTTCAACTTTGTCCAAATTGGATAAATTTTATATGAAAATAGGGGTTTTTGGGTGCTCTAAGCTCAACGGTGATGTTTGTTTGGGTTCAAAGTAACCCAAAAATTAGTAACCCCCAGATTCAATATAAAATAACTCTAAAAAATGAAACCCTCTAAAAGAAAAAGTAGAGATCTAAAAGCCAAGCCAAACCTCTCATAAATAGAACAAGGGCATGAAGTTTTGGAGCTCTTATACCATATTGAAGTTGATGAAAGATCAACCCAACAACTCCAAAGAATCACATGCATGCAAAAACCTGTCACAAAAAGAGAAGCAAAAGCTATGGAGATTGGAATTCCCATATCCATAGATGAGATATTCTTTATGAGAAAAAAAGATAAATTGCTATTATCAAAAGTGAATGAATGAATATAAAGAGATCAATCCTTTTAAAAGGAGATCAAAACCCTAACAGGTAAAACCTAGGTTGTATGATAATCATTAATAAAATTAATTAATTATTATTTGCCCAAAGTTTAGCTTAAGTAAACTAGAGATAATAAGTGACTTAATAATTAAATCAATATGATTTAATTAACAAGAAAATATTTTTACTCTAAAAAAAATTGTCTCTGAAAAATCTTACCAAAACATTTATAAATCATACCATAATGTTTAGAGGCCTTAAACATATCTTCTATCCAAACTAACTTCATCTTATCCCATAGACTTATATCTGCTCCTTGTGAAGCTCACCAAATAAAATAGTTTGATTGTGCATTATATTAATGTTTCATACTTAGACAATTTTCTAAGTTACTTGACACTATATTTAATATGTGTCTTTAGTGGCCTTAATACATCATAATTTTGTTATTAATGAATACACTAGCCAACTTACATCAACTAAATTTTCAACTCTAAATACTTGGCCTTGGCCCATTAAGGTAACAAATAACATTTTCCTTGTCATCTTTTGCATGGATTGTTCTAATCAAGACTTGATAAAATTCTTCTGTATACTCCTGAATAAATCTTCCTTCTTTCTTGCTTTAACAATTTAACTTTCTTCAATAGATCAATCTAATAATCAACAGGAATGAATTTATCTTTAATTTTTCCATTGTCTAAACTCATCTTGTGATTTTATCCTTTCATCGTCAACTTTTCTCCAACTAAATCTCATGCCACGAAATCTTTACATGACCCTTTAATTTAGTCTGTATGAATTTGACCATCTCAATATCTTTGATATCTTCATACTATAAATATTTTCCTAGATCATTAATCTAGTAGATCATTTTCTTTGGGTTAATATTTCCCAAAATTATGGGGACTTCAATCTTGGGTTTTTTTTAGTCCTAGAAATGACACCAAAAAACCTCTCCTCCTTAGGATCCTTAGTCATTGATGCTCCTTCATGTTCAAAATGCTCTTCTTCTTCAAATTCATCCTTAATTTTGTCTCTTTGTGCAATATTCATTCTTCTATGTAGATCCTCTTGCAATGATTATACTTGTCTTTGGAGGGCTCTAAAACCTTCTTATGTCACACCTTTAGCTCTTCGAAAATGATTCCTTCATGGAGGCATCTTTGCACTTATCACTCAACCCACAACCATAATCCTCAAAAACATTGCCTCATTTTTGTGATATCTCAAGAAATGTTTCTCTAATACACTCCTCTTATTAATATAAATACAAAATAGAATAGAGAAAAAACAATAATTCACGAGAATAGGAGATTGACTTCTTATTATTTTTGATAAAATAGAATTAAAATATTCAAAAAAATGACACAAAAAAATCCATTACAATATTCTTCAAGCCAAAACCACATATACATTTCCCCAAAACTATCCTAGACAACCCTACATACCTTCATTATATAGGGTTTTTTTTAATCATCCAAGAAGGTTCTACAAATATTAACCCTAAATTTCAAGGCCAATGAACCCTAAGATATTATTATTTTTATTTCATTACATTATAGTAGGCCCCAACAACTTTTGAAACTCAAAAGAAATTTTGAAATAATTTAATTTTCATTGATTTTAGGTACCATAACTTCTAGAGATTGTAACTCATCGTTAGTTTCTCTTATTGGCTATTATGACCGCATTTCATAAATGCCACGAACTTATCTAAAGTGGATAATTGTGAAAACTCAATTCATCTGAGGTTTGACCCCTTTTAGATGATGTAAAGCCTTCAAAATTATGTTCAAATTTTTTGCACCTTATTGCCAATACCAAAAAATTTAATATCTTCAAAACTAGACTTGATCTTACAATGAGACTTTAATGGAAGGCTTATGTATCCAAAGTAAACCTCTAGGGAAAAAGCTAGAACATTCTAAGCAAAAAACAACCAAATTACTAAAAATTATAAGCTTCCATAAATATCAGCTCTACATTGAGATACCCATCTTGACAAGACAAACTAGATAATCTTTTGGGTGATGCAAGATTTCTCGTACACCTAGGATGCTCCTACATCAGTAGGCCAAGGTCATGTGGAGGGAAAGATACATAAGAAAAAAAAGATACAAGGAACTAGGGAGAAATGTCAAAAGAATATGGAGATGTCAATTTTGAAAACTATAGTTCCCACACAAGTGTTGATCTAATTACTAGTAAAAATTGAGATAGAAAAGTCTCAATCCAGAGAAGTGGAGACACCACTATATGAAAGGAGCATCAATCAATGTGAATTCCAAAGGTAGATGTAGATAAAAATATATGATTTTCTTAAAAATCTAAGAAAATAAAAATAACATTGTTGAAGTTGATGAAAGCTCAACCCCACGGCTCCCAAGAATCATCTTTATGCAAACACCTATAACAGAAAGAGAGAAGAAAAGGCTATGGAGGGTGGAATTCTCAGATCCGCAAATGAGACATTCTTGATGAGAAAAAAGGAAATTGATAGTATTGAATAAATTACAAAGCGAATGAATAAATTACAAAGAGATTAATCCTTATAAAAGGAGATCAAAACCTTAATAGGGTAAAACCTAGGTTGCATGATAATAATTAATAAAAGAATTAATTATTATATGCCTAAAATATAGCTTAAGTAAACTAGAGATAATAAGTGACTTAATAATTAAATCAAAATAATTTAATTAATAAGGCAATACCTTATTACTCTAATACCCCCCCTTAAGATTTGTTGGAAATATTCAAGATATGATAGGTTACTGAGAGGGGAGGGGTGAATTAGTAACCTTAAAACTTTTTATTAATTTACCACACATCCATCTATGCTACTACATGCATTAGTTCTGAAACATAAAACATTCATTACAGAAAAGAACACAATATTTTGGTGACCCAGAAACCTTCCAAATAGAAAGTAAAATTGGGGTGGGGATGATACTCACAAAGCTTCAATATTGTAGCATAAAGTTGGCCTGTTAAGGCTTACATCGACCACTTCTGATGATTTTCCCTATTAGGAGCACAAAGGACTCCTAGGTCCACCTTGTTAGAGGATTTACAAACATACAATGAAGTATGTACTCGGTTAGGAGATTTATATAAAGACTGTTAAGTCTACCTTGGTAGAGGATTTGGAAAATGGATTCACCTATTAAGATGAAGCTATGGATCTACTTACAACTGATTGCTAATAAGATCCTTTATGCACTGATCACCTTATGTGATGAATATAACTTTTCTGCCTCTGTATTGACCTTGTTGTATTCCTTGAACTACTGTTGAAAATCCTTCACAGATACTTTTCAAAATTACTTCACATTACTTTGGTATTCCTTTCTTATATTTGATATTTTACAATACATCTTTCATATATACCTTTCTAATTTACAAAATGGCAAGGTCGACCAAAATACAAGTGAACAAATACATTACAAAGTTAGCCCAACAATAAATAACTTGGGTTCACTAAACTAACTCGGTGACCTTTTGATACACGACATCCACTGCATTACTCGGCATCATCATGCATTTAGTAGAAATGAAGGCTCAGTCCAAACTAATCACTTGATGCAGTTTTGAACTTTGTAACCACTGGCGAGTCGGTAGATGTAGTGTCACTCGATAGATACTGCGCACTGAGTTTACCTTGCTTCACTTGATAAGCATTGCTTTTTTCAATGCTCGGTGTACACTGAATCTTCATGACACAAACTTACTACTTGGTAGACACTGTGAAGCATGATAGATACTGAGAAACTTAGTAGACACTGTTGGTCTTCACATTGCATGTATTTACTTGGTAGCTTCAAGAATGCTCGGTGTAAACTGCATAACTACTAAGCTTTCAAGGTAACCACTAGATTCTCAGTAAGCATTTAGAATTGAGTAAGTTTTGTCACTAATGACAAAAAAAATCATAATTCCAACAATCTCCCCCTTTGGCATTAGTGAAAAAACCACTTATGAACCAGAACTTATGTTAACTGACATTTTGATTTTGATTTACCAAAATTGATCTTTGTAAATCTACTATATACATATCTCCCCCATACATATGACATGCATAACTTTTATCTATACATATGTCAATTTATTTTTATTTTTCCACAATGTCTCTTTTACTCCCCTTGCTCTCTTTTCTTGTTCATCTCATAATCCCCCTTTTTGACAATAATGCCAAAGAATATATACAATAAATTAAAATAGAGACACTAAAATGTGAGAGAAATTCGGAGTGTACCTTGAGAATAAGAGACAATGTCTTATCCCAATTATCTTGCAAAATTTTATAGGTGGAGAGAGCCACTTCAACTTCTGCAAAAAGTTCAATCATGTGATCTGCTATAGAAAAATTGTTGTCTTGAATCAATGTTTTTGAATAGGCAATATGTTTTTGCATTTGGTCCATGACTGGAAGGATCATATTCTAGATGTCAATTAGTGTAGATCTTATCCTAGCTTCTTCTCTAAGTAATTATGTATTCATTTCTATAAAAAAATTCACCTTCATATGATGTGAAGAGCTTGAACTATGGTCAAGTTGTAACTTTTGAGAACTAGCCTTCATTTCCACATCTATCTTATTTAATTTTTCTTTAACATCCTTGTTGTACTCGGTAACATCACAGAGCTTGCCAAAAAGTAATGTTACATTTGTAAAAGATTGCTCAAGGTTGCTCAAAATTGAGGATAATTCTACCTACTTTATTGCAATGTGCTCAAGCACCTTATTTTCAAATTTATTCTCTACCTTTTTAATGAACTTTTCTTGCCCAGAGGTGTCCTCTTTGAACTTATTTACAGCCTCTTCTAATTGTAACAAAAAATTTTGAGATGGATCAACATCAACATCAATAGCTTCAATAATTATATTTTTTCCATTCTTGATTATTGTGTATTCTATGTCCCTCTCTTCTCTTAGTTGCTTCTACCTTGCCTTTAGCTCTAAAAGTTGACTGATCATTCTCATTCCATTGGCTAAAGTAGTGTCTAAATCTATCTTGGGAATAATAATTTCTTTATCCAAGTCTAAATCTTCATCAATTTTCTTACCAGTAAGTAGAATTTTTAGAAGAGTCTTAGGTTTTACTTCAGTGCATACTTCCTTGGATTTATAAATAGAAACAATAGTTGATATAGATGGACTAGCAAAAAAAACTTGAATTGGTCCAACTGGAGGAACACTGAGAGAAGTACCAACTGTATCCAAAATTGAAGTACCAACTATATAGGCTGGAATATTTATAATTGAAGTACTAACAGAGATTGGTGTAGTTAGAGCTATGACAGACAAAATTGTAGAATGGGCTATCAAACTTATTGTACATGGAGTAGAAGAAGTTGGCATAGTTGATGATGTTGTGATTGATTGCTTCGGTGTTGATGAAGAGAGCTATAGCTCGGTAGATGAAGTAATTGGTACTTCCATAGAAGATGCTTGGAGCTATGGGGTAGTAGGAGCAGATGATATTTCTAATGTAGATGCGATCAATCCTGCTGAAGTTGTCTCCAACCCTGATGATGTTGCCAACTAAGGTGGAGAGTGAAGGAGGGAAGCAATGACTTCTGCTACAATCTTCATTGGGTCATCTTCTTCATCCTCTTCCTCCTTGTCTTCCTCTTTAGCTTCTTCCCCTTTCTCTTCATCATCAGCCCTTAGTGCCTGATAATCTCCAATATCAATAGTAGCACATGGAGTGTTGTCATCTTCTTTATCATCATTGTCACCATCATCATCCTTGATCACAACTGGATCATCACTAGGATTATGCAGATGATAGATATTCTTCCACATGTTTGTTGAATCTCTTACAACATGCTCAATGTCCTTAATTAGAATCAAACATGTGTGAAATCTAATCATCATTTTACCTTCATTGTTCTTAATGGTAGTCTTTACTTCTACCTCAGTGAGATTTGGTAATAGATTCTTCAAGGATTGTTCATAGATGTCTTTTGCTATTTGGGTGGTTGATTCCCACCTCAATTGCAGTCTTACTAATAATTCTTTTTGAGATCTGAGGAGCAATCTACTCTAGGGAATACTTCCATTTTCCCATTTTGGTGAGTACCAGCTCCTCAATCTACATCATCTCTGCATCAATTGTAGTTTCAAACTTTAAAGCTTTGAAGTTTGTGATGCCAGCTCCTTCTTCCATCTGTTTCAACCTTTCTTGGAAGGTAAGTTGGGGCCTTTTGAATACTACTTCATCTTTATTTTAGCCTTTGCCTCTCCTGGTGAAAATAGTTGTGGAGGCCTTTGGGGTTTTAGTAATGATGACCCTTCCTTTCTTCTTTGTTGGCTCTACCTCTTTTTTTAATTCTTGCTCTTCATTGTCTTGTTCTTGATCCTCTTCTTCATCCTCTCATTTTCCCTTAGTAAGCATTAAGGGATCAGTGATAGTTTTCATCTTAGCAATCTTTCTCTTACCTTTGTTTATTGCTTGAGGTAGCTTAATTTTTAATTCAATCCTAGCTTTTGCCTCATCATAAGTACCAAAAATTGGTTGCTTGGATCTATAGGCTCATTTAACAGTGCTTCAATGATGTCCCTGGTTTCATTAATATTTACCTCATAAGGGAGAGGTTTCACTCATGCAACTTAGGGCCTGACTACCTGAATGTATACTCTATCACAGTCTACCATGAAACATACATCATCTTTGTAGTCCTCAACAAGTTTAAGAGGAATCTTGAACCTATTGTTCATCCTTTCTTTGAAGTCTTCAAAATAATTATCCATTATACTGTCAAAGTTTACACCCATTTCTACTATAAACTCATTTATCTGATACAAAATGTGAACATCCTTTCTCCATACGACAGGACCTTTGGATGGAAAGAATTTTTGCACATAAAAGAAGAGACATGTTAACAAAGAATCTATTTTTTAGGGATTGTTCTTTAATGACCTAATGCTATCCATATTCTTGTTTAGTTGCCTTAGTAGTAGCTTTGACTGGTCATAGTCCAATTTTTTCTTCACAACTTTGAATGCTAAGTCTACTGCCTCACATGGCACACTGTTCAAATGACTAGAATTGTAAATCTTGTGAGCAATTACATGAATTCTAAACCTTAGCTCTACGTCAGTAACAGTGCTAATTTTTGGAGTTCATCCCAACCTAAGGTTTTGGTGGATTTAGCTTTGCTCATAATGGGAAGGCTAGTAATCTTGTGAATCATCTTTTTGGTGATCAATACGGGCCACTCCAACCATAACTGACTATTGTGAACACGGCTAAGAATCTACCTAATCTTGGCAAGTGTGATATATGAGTCAACCATTTTGTTTCCAAATGCTTGTGCTTGGGTTCCAATGAGCCATCAACACGCATTTCTTCTAAAGCACTATCCATTTCTAGGGTTCCTATCTCTTGAATTGAACATTTAAAATGAGTGTGGATATCGTTAATCAAAAGTACCTTTGGTGGAATTTGTGATTGTGTGCCATTAGGGTCGAGTGCCTTTGCCACTACAGGAACTAACTTGAAATTTTGTGCTTTCCATTCTACACCCTTGACCAACATCTCTAATCCGCTTTTTACCTTGCTGGTGTTGGTGCTTCTAGATGCCATTGCTGCTCAGTAAGTGATGGAAATATTTGAACAAATTCCCTAACTACAAATTCGCTCAAAATCGTTTGAAAGTGCTTGAATGCACCTAGAAATCTCTTTGCTCTGAGGATACAATGAAAAACAAAGTTGAATTTTGCCTATTTTGATGAAGCTTTTTCCATTAATGCTAAGTACCATAATGTTGTAGTACGTGATAGACTATCATCCACTGACCTAACTTGGTGGTAGACAAACCAAATTCCTTTTACTCCCAACCTTGCTCGGTAAGGTCTTTAACCACTTTCCTTGGTGGAGTCTAATGCAATTGGTGAAAGATAACCTTTCTATGATCTTGGTGTATTTGCAATACTGATTGGATCATTTACATTCCTCATATTTCTTGGAACTACTTATGATTTCCTTGCTGAGTATAGTTCCAACGCATTCTTAGGAATTTAGTTTGAGGGGATGGAGTCACCCACTTCTTGAGTGACTTCACTTCCATGATTTGAGCTTGTATCTTCAGTGGATTTCAGAATCCATTGCTGCTTCATTTGTTTCCTTATGTTGTTAGTCCTTGCTTTCTTTTTATCTTCAATTTTACCTATATTCATGTAGTTTTTAGCTATATGACCGAGTTCAGTGCATGTGTAACACCTTATAGTAGTGTTTGTCTTCCTTAGGTGATGCCTTGCACAATTTATACCAATGTGTCTATATTCTCCACAATAATGACACTTACGCCAGGCATTGTAGTCTCATCCAAATATTGCCTTTACAAGTTGTTTACCTGGATTTAATGATTTGGATTTGCATTGAGATGTCTTGTGACCATGCTTCTTGCATTTGTGATAATTACCTTCAAATTTTGGTTTCTCCTTGCATTCATTGGCTTTGTGACCATGCTGATTACAGTTATAGCACTTTCCAT
The DNA here is from genome assembly GCA_028749045.1 of Cupressus sempervirens. NCBI lineage: Eukaryota > Viridiplantae > Streptophyta > Pinopsida > Cupressales > Cupressaceae > Cupressus > Cupressus sempervirens. Next base: position 397,214,397 of record CM053783.1, read on the forward strand.
TGAATTTTCCTTTTCCATTGCTCCAACATTTGTTTGATGTATGACCAATTTTCCCAAAATGATTGCATGAGGGTTTTAGATTCCTTTTTGCACCTTTCTTGGAAGATTCACCTTGTTCTTCATTGTATCCAAGTCTTGCTTTATCTTTTTACTTATGAAGATTCTGCTCATTTTGCTGAATTAGTTGATTCATGTCTTCTTGTGATTTCAACATTCTTTCATTGATTTTTTTTCAGTATTTAGGTCATTCTTTAATTTTTCAACAATTTCCTTTTCACATCTCAATTCTCTCAATATTCTTTCATTATTTTCCCTTTCAAAATTTAGATCACTTCTTATTCTTTCATTCTGTGCTTTGAGAATCTTGATTTCTTCATTTGCTCCAGAAATTTGATCAAATAAGGTCTTCGTGCTGATTACATTGATTATTTCTTGCCTCCAAGTCTTCATTTTCCTTATTTCTTTGTTCTAAAATTTCACATAGCCTGATTGATTGGATTTCTTGTTCTCTTTTAAGTTTTCTTACTTCTTCCTATAGAGAGCCATTCTTTGCTAGAAGTTCCTTGATTGCCTCATTAGCTTATTCTGAGTTGCTTGATGGTAAAAGGTTTTCAATATTTTCTTCAAGATACTAATGGTCATCCATTTGTCTTGCAAGTTCCTTCCTTCTTTTCAGGGATTGGGAAAGATGCTCCTTTTCTTCTTTGAGTTGAGCTATGGCCATCTCTAGATATAGCTTTTCATTTTCAATTGCCTTGTCAAGTTTGAATATCTCCATTTGTCTTTTAGATCTTAACTCAACCTGCCAAACTTTTATCCTGACAACCACAAAGCTCTGATACCAATTGTTGAAAATATTCAAGATATGATAGGTTACTAAGAGGGGAGGGGTGAATTAGTAACCTTAAAACTTTTTATTAATTTACCACACATCCATCTATGCTACTACATGCATTAGTTCTAAAACATAAAACATTCATTACACAAAAGAACACAATATTTTGGTGACCTAGAAACCTTCCAAATAGAAAGTAAAATTGGGGTGGGGATGATACCCACAAAGCTTCAATACTGCAACATAAAGTTGGTTTGTTAAGGCTTACATTGACCACTTTTGGTGATCTACCCTATTAGGAGCACAAAGGACTGGTAGGTCCACCTTGTTAAAGGATTTACAAACATACAATGAAGTATGTACTCGGTTAGGAGATTTATATAAAGACTGTTAAGTCTACCTTGTTAGAGGATTTGGAAAATTGATTCACCTGTTAAGATGAAGTAGTGGATCTACTTACAACTGATTTCTGATAAGATCCTTATGCACTAATCACCTTATGTGATGAATATAACATTTCTACCTCTGTATTGGCCTTGTTGTATTCCTTGAACTACTGTTGAAAATCCTTCACAGATACTTTTCAAAATTACTTCACATTACTTTGCTATTCCTTTCTTATATCTAATATTTCACAATACATCTTTCATATATACCTTTCAAATTTACAAAATTGCAAGGTTGGCCAAAATACAAGTGAACAAATACATTACAAAGTCGGCCCAACAATAAATAACTCGGGTTCACTGAACTAACTCGGTGACCTTCTGATACACGACATCCAATACATTACTTAGCATCATCATGCATTTAGTAGAAGTGAAGGCTTGGTCCATAATAATCACTCGATGTTGTTCTAAACTTGGTAACCACTGGTGACTTGATAGATGTAGTGTCACTCGATAGATACTACACACTGATTTTACCTTGCTTCACTCGATAAACATTGCTTCTTTCAACGCTTAGTTTACACTAAATCTTCATGACACAAACTTATTGCTTGCTAGACACTGTGAAGCATGATAGATACTGAGAAACTCGATAGACATTGTAGTCTTCACATTGCCTGTATTTACTTGGTAGCTTTAGGAATGCTTGGTGTAAACTGCATAACTACTAAGCTTACAAGGTAACCATTGAATGCTTGGTAAGCATTTAGAATTGAGTAAGTGTTGTCACTAATGACAAAAATAATCATAATGCCAACAAAGATTAACTTAGGGAGTAGCTAAAAACTAGAAACTACTATTGAAAGAAAATTTGGGTCCCGGCAACAAGGCCTAATGAGGTACCCAAGAACAACCAAATCTCTGTAAAGAGGGAAAATAGAGAAAACCATGGGGGAAGAACCTTACTCCAAAAAGATATGGAAAGAGTATTCCAGAAGATAAGAACAAAAGATGATCATGAAGAAAACCATTGAAGCATGAAAGTGCAAACACTATCAAACTATTGATCTGAAGAACCTCCACTGTATAGAACATGACTAGGTAGAGAAGACTAAGTCTGAAGATTTAATCAATGGAAGATGGAAGGTATCTTCATGGCCTCCAAAAAATAGGATTTAAAGAATGTTTATATGTAAATGATCCATCTCACCGAAAATGCATAGGTATCCAGCCACTACAATTGCCTAGTACATAGGATCAAATACTAAATACATAGCCCACTCCATCGAACCAAGAAGACAATAGAACCAACATAACCCCTCTAATTTTGAGAGGTAAGACATGAACACTAAAATTTAATGTAATATCTCATGCAGAAAGAAGAACTAGGAACTTCAAGATTGCAAAAGAAATACAAACACCTATACTAGCACGTGTCATCGACACATCATGAGGCTAATGTCATGGAAGAAACACTCACTTGAAAAAGGAAGATGGAAAATATGGCCCACATAAAACCCCCCAAGGCACTGTATAATGTAGTGTGAGTATAACAAAACACAAAGATGTCCAAGATCCTAAAATGCAATAAAGCGGCACTTTATCTTAGTGTGTTTGCGAAATTACTGTAAAAGGATGTCAACAAAGATCAAAAGAGACATAAGGCTAATAAAATAGATAGTATAACCCATGAAAAATTATTTGAAACAATAATATTGATCCCCAAACCTAAAACAACCAAGATATCCATCAAAATATAGAAAAGCAAAAAATTGATGGGATGTGATTGGAGTAGAATTTGAAAAATATAACGTCTCAAAATATTTCTCTCAGATTGCAAAATATACTAATATTGATAGCCAAAACATGCAACCAAATAGTATCAAAAATCCAAATAAACTACACGATCAAGATAGGCATAGAATATGATTTATGATGCTTCTTTCGGATCCAAAAATAGAGTCTAGATGATCAAGTTATGGCCAAAAAACCATTTGTATGTCCAAAAAAAAGTGCTAAAAAGAAAAAAAATCTACCTTGGGATCCATGCCAAAATGTCTCAAAAAGTGTTCCAAATAGTTCCAAAAATTATCTCAGCAAGCATGTCAATCTCAGTCCCAAAATTGTCTCGATTTGTGTGACCAAAAATTTTGAAAAGCATGCCTCAAAAAATCACAAAATCAACACCTCAAGAAACATGCCAAAAATCTTGATTTGCATGCCCCAAAATCTCGATTTCTATGGAAAAAAATCTCAATTTTTGTGCCAAAATCACAAAATCATTACCTCAAGAAATGTGCCAAAAAATTTATTTTTTGAAAAATCTCAATTTGCATGCCAAAAATTTTGAAAATTACTACCTCAAGAAATGTACCAAAAATTTGGGAGCAAAATTTTTTTTCTCAAATTCCAACTATGTCCAAATTGGACAAATTTTATATGGAAATTAGGGTTTTTGGCTGCTATAAATCCAACAGTCAGGTCTGTTTTAGGCTCAAAATGCACCCCAAAAATGACCCTCCTAGATCCAATACAAAAATACTCTAAAAATGGAAACCTTGTGAAAGAAAAACACATATCTGAAAGCTAAGGCAAACTTATCATAAATAGAATAGGGGCATGAAGATCTAGAGCTTTGATACCATGTTGAAGTTGATGAAGGCTCAACCCCATAGCTCCTAAGAATCACATGCATGCAAACACCTATCATAGAAAGAGAGAAGAAAAAGCTATGGAGGGTGGAATTCCCAGATCCACAGATGAGACATTCTTGATGAGCAAAAAAGAGATTGCTATTATCAAAAGTGAATGAATAAATTACAAAGAGATTAATCCTTATAAAAAGGAGATCAAAACCCTAATAGGGAAAAACCTAGGTTGCATGATAATAATTAATAAAAGAATTAATTATTATATGATTAAAGTATAGCTTAAGTTAACTAGAGATCATAAGTGACTTAACAATTAAATCAAAATAATTCAATTAATACGGCAATATCTTATCACTCTAACAAATATTCCTATGTGAACTTTAATATGTGGCTAGAATATAACTAGCTCCACACTGAGGATTATTGGATACATAAGATCAAGGTCGTACACAATCATTATGATGATAATAATAATAATGTAATGAAATATGATTTACTAAGCATGTCGCCACATATACAAAATCACCAAAAAGGAATGCAAGGGATAGAATGAGTACATCATTTTCAAACACTATCATTTGAAGAAGTCTACCACCTCTTAGAATTTTAATCTATAGATTTAAAATAATACTAGGCCACAACAAAATGAGACACCTAGGGATTAGTTATTTCTCATTTGTATCAAAAGATATTTGGATCTAAACCAACTGAATGAAGCAACAGTGTTTCCTACACTTTAGGCTCTGCTAACCAAGGTGGGTTTACCTAGGGATTCTAACATCTCTACATATCTTCACACTACACATTCCTTAAAGAAGATTTGGTCTCTTAATCTTCTTGCAATTGACATTAACTATTGAATTATAGTAGCTAACTACAAACTCAAAAGCTATTACAATAAGTCAATGACTAACATATAATCCATTGTCACAAACTTTAGATATTAATTTGATTTAAAATGTGATTTGTGTTGCTATACCACTCCTTCAATTTGTACTCTAACTAATTATTAGTGTCTTATCCATTGTTACACAGAGCCATATCAGAAAAAAAAAAATTCTATTTAATTGACTTGCAACAAAATATATAAGTTTTTAACCTTAAATCCAATTCTTATTATATCCCTTTCATATACTTAGAAACCTTATCAACTCACAGAATAATTTAGTTAATTGCTTGAATTAAAAGCATCAATGAACTAATATACAAATTATCCAAGTTGCATTAAATGAAATGAAAATTGTTCACTTAATCTTAGAGTGAAAAACATATGGAAATGGAGACAAAAATTAATGACAAAGATAGTCAATAACTTCCTTTTGTATTAATCTTCTTGAGAATGATACATGTATTTGATATATAAGACTCAAGATATAAATCAAGATCTGACAAGTATTTCATTCATTCATTATGTTCTTAAAATACAAACTTGAAATGGCATGAAATCAACCCAAAAAATTAGACAGACTATAAAATAGCATTATCTCTAAAATGAAACAGAATTGTGACCCTCACTCCTTATCTTGGAAAACCTTTTATAGAAACAAGGATTGGAACAAGCTTCATATGGGAGGACATGTGTTTGAAATCTAGTTACAATAACGTTTGCACATGAGACAAAATAGTTACAAATAGAATATTGGAGATAGCCAAATTTTGAGTAGCTATCAATTCTAATTTTTTGGATCAACTCTATAATTTGTAATAGGAGTGCACCTATAGTAGTTGAACTACAATCATAAGGTGTCTCTATTAGATAGTTATCCTCCCTCTTGATATTTTTTGACTTTTTTGCATGCTCAATCATTGTCTCAATATGGTACGGCTTTAATCCCAGCCATGACCTCCCAGATGAAATTTTCAATATCAATATTTGTCCAGGTGGCATCTCTGATTGTATTCAGGTCATCAAGGCACTTGTTCCATTTTGCATATGTTATTGTCTTTACTTCTGCACTAACCTTTCCCATTTTGATTCAATTTTGTCTAGTAAATCAATCATATCATATACTATCATAACATTTGTCTCATTATTTCAATATGCAAAAAATCTTGCATGTTTCAAAATGTCATCAAAAGAGGAAGATCATTCCTACCATTCCCTTACATTCTCACTCTCATCAATGATGCTAGGCACAAGATTAAAGGTCCTTGTGGCAATTTTCTTCATTTTGTTTTGGACCAATTATAATTTCCCCAAGAAAAAACCATTTAATTCTTTAACTCTATTAATCAATTTTCTAACAAGGATAATTACTCCCTTAGGTAACTCCTTTTTCTATGTCAACATTGGTACAAAGCTATAAAAAATTGTGCATATGGGCTCCATGTCATAAATAAAGGGGATAACAAAGACATTTCTTCAGAACATTGATACTCGACTCCCTGAAAAAGCAATATAGTTGCTATGTACATTTTGTGAGGAATGTTTCAAAGATCCTATTTTATGAATAAACAAGTTCTCCATTTCTCTAACTTCTACCACTTTTCCATCATCCAACTCATCTATTTCCATCTATTGATCCACACCCACATTTATTGTACTACCTTCAATTTGGATCTCTTGATCCTTGACCTTTGTAATAGACCTAGTTACATTTTTCAAAATCCTCACCTCATCCTTGAGGGTGGTCATTCTCTACTCTAGCACATATGTCTTATAAATCTCTTCCTCATATTTTTTCCTTGTAACAATGGATATGTTGTATGTTTGGTACAACTTCTCTTCAAGCATATCTATTTTTCTTTTCCTCATTAATGATGCAGTATTCATCAAATTGTGAATTTGGTCACTTGAACTAGTAGTGACATTCTAGAATATCACATTTCCTTGGGGTGAGTCTCCTACCTCCATTAAAGTTGGCTTGTTTGACTTAGGGGCCATACTCCATACTACCATGGTCCTGGTGTCTGCATTGAATCCTAACCCTTCCCAAATGAGACATATTTTTCTTGTCTTCTGATCTAGTTGAGCATGAAAGATGAGTTAAGCTACCATCTTGGGAAAAGAAACATTCCACTTCTTTCCACTAGCTCCCTAGCCTCATCTAGAATGAGAGTCTCATTGCTTGGCTCATATTACTACAACTTCTACACCAATGTAGTTTTCTTCTCTAGTGAATCTCTTAACTAAAGTTGCAAGGTAAGTTCATTATGTTTAACCTTAAATAGGAATGACTTGAATTCTTTTGAATTTGTGAAATCATAATCCTTCATAAATTCCTGAGCTTGGACTTTCCTTTCATCCAACATTCTTATTTGAAGCTCAGTTTTATTGGGGATTCTTTCATGTTGGCCAACTTTTCTATTTACAAATTTGTGCCTAATGTCATCAAAATGCTTTGTGCCCCTTGGCAATATCTCTAATGCCTTCTCCCTAGCCTTATTTGGGATTTCTATTAATTTTTCTTTTTTCTGCCTCCTTGGGCTCATAAAAAACTTTTAGTTTGATCATCCTCAACCTCTATTTCAATCACATCCTCCTATTGTTGGGGTTCAAGCTCTACTCTATCTCTTATTTTTGCAAGTACTTGGGACATTATGTTGTCAAAGTTGTCTAGGCACTTATTGTACCTATCCAAGTATCTCTCCTCATGGTAGAAACCTTTGAATGAGGGATCATCTCTCTTCATTTCCTCTTCCACCCTCATGATCTCTCTCCATCTTATGGTCCTATTTCTTCCATAATGTAGATATATCCAAGAACATTCATCATGCCATCTAGTCCAATTACTTTATCCACTCTAAACATAGTGTACTAGAAGTATCTACTGAGAAAATCCAGACGCATGAAATCTCCTACCTTCTTTGGTAACTCTCCCTTTTCCTTCTTGGACTTGGGGATATACCTTTTCATGACCCTACCAGTGAAAAAGATTTTCTAGTTCTTAAAGGTCTCATTCATTTGCTCTTTCTCAATGGGCCTTGTGATTGGTCCTCCAAGGTCAAAGACTTCAATGAAAGTTTCCCTATCCAATTTTCATAGTAGACTCATGTCTCTCCTATGAAATCCATGAGTGGTAGGAGTATAGGACTTTATCAAATATTTTACCAGGTCTACATCAACTTTTACTTATGCAATGATTAATTTTTCCAAGTTTCTAATCCAAGGGTTTCAAATTGGTAGTTTCTTGAATCTATTATTGTAGAAATACCCAAAAAATTTGTTTCCATTGGTTTCTAGCACAATGGCATCCCTACAGAATTTGTATGTATCCTTGAAAATGTGGGAATTAATTATCTATGCATGAGATGATCTTGGGAGAAAATATACCCATTCCTCAACATACAAGCTGGCTAATTTAATTTTAGGTTGCTCAGTACCTTGAGAAATTTCTTCCACATTGACTTGAGAGATTATCTTTCTGTCTTCTTGGGCCATTTTTCTAAATTCAACTCCTTCAAACATGCTCTCTACAACTGAAAACTTTGGAAATTTTGAAAGCAACTTTACACATAATCTTCTTTTCTATGAATTTTGCAAATGTTGTAATTTTAAATCCGTTGCATCAGTTCTTAATTGGCATTTGAGAAAGAGAATAGTATTTATGGTGTCTCTAAGTTAGCCTGCATGAGAATTCTCAAAATCTCCAAAAGCATCACAATCTGGGTTTACAATGCTTATACTACTAACCTTTTGAAATCTTTCTCGCACTTTTTCAAATATTACCTATCTTTTTTATAATCATGAGGTTTCAATGATAATTTTAATATTAAAATCTTATGTTGCAACCATGCTAACATCACAGACTTTTTGCTTGCTCGTAGTTTAGCAAGGTTTATTTACCATTTGATGTTTTTTCCTCTGACCATGAGATTCCCTTAATTGTTACTTCATGGTCTACCTTTATGTTTAACCTCTTAAGCCTGTGACCCAACAATCATTGTTTTGAAAGCCTTATCATTACTTCCTTTCTACTACATTTACTTAACTACACCACTAGGTGACTTCATAAATCTTAACTATGTCACATGATCACACTTCAATCTTGACTTTAGCACTTCTTGCTCACAACCATGAAAAACATTTTTAAACTAAAAAGTCATTGTGTTACTATCTTTACTACTTAAGATCTTAACTATGCAACTGCATGAACAAACAACTATTTATGATCTTTTAATTATTTTTCAAGGTTACACCTTCCATTTTAACTCAAGTTTTTTTCTACTTTTCTTAATGTTGAGACCGTGTGATCAAAAGATCCTTCAAATTTTACCAACCGTTTTCACCAATTTGCATCCCTTCATTTAAATGCAACTTTTCAATATGCAACTATGCAATCATAGAATTCACGAGGTCGCGGCTTCATACCAAGATTTGCAAGATTCTAACAAGGTAAAAATTCAGGCCAATAGTGGCTCCATCTAGGGGTAATGGATAGCTAGCATCCATATAAGGATTCAAAATTTCTAGTTTGAGCAGACCACACACTTGGAAAATGATAACTTTTTTAGAGAGTTATGCACACACAGGAAAATATAAAACAAAAAAACAAAGAAACACATGTATATATAGGATTAACAATTTGTACACAAACCTAAACTATTGTTCATGGAAAGAAAAGAACCTTCAATAGAAGTACTTGTTCAAGAATTATTCATCAACTAGAAATTTGAGAACATCTCTTGACAATTCTTTCAATACATATGAACCTTCACCCCATGTAGGTTCTATCAAGTATTGACCAAGTCAAATTGGATAAAACTTTCCATGCTTTCCTTTGCCTTCAATCCTTGCATTCCAAAGCAACACCAAATCCTCTGGTTTAAATTTCTTGCTACTGTCTTCTTGTCACATAAGTGCTTCACTTGAATCTGCAACTTATGTTTCTAGCATAAGCATCTCTCCTAGTTTCATCTAGTTGCATAATATCATCCATCTTGAACCTCATTTCATTAGTAATATCTTCATCATATGGTTTTAAAAACTTTGAGATTTCGCTTAAATTATTTTGCGGCAATCTAGCTTGTATTCCATACATTAAATCAAATGGTGTGCATCCTATGGCCTTCTTTATTGTTACAATCTCATCCCACAATGCCAATGGTAATTTGGAATCCCAAGCCCTCTTGTTCTCATCTAAGATCCTCTTAATGATCTTTAGTAAACTCTTATTACTTGATTCTTCTTGTCCATTTCCTTGGGGGTGGTATGGTAATGAAGTGGATCTAGTAATGACATATTTTTTACAGAAATCTTTATATTCTTCAGACCTGAAACACACTGCATTATCTATGACTATCTTCTTAGGGAAAACAAACCTAACAATGATGTTATTCAAGATAAAATCTATGACTCCTTTGCTAATAGAATTTTTAGGTAGGGATTGCTTCTACCTATTTTGATAAATTATCAGTTGCTACCATAATCCAAGAATGTCCTCCACTTGATTTATTTGCAATTTCACCTATAAAATCAATTACCCATTGTTGAAATAGTCATTTCACCTCTACTAGTGTCAATGGTAAATTATCAAAGAATTTTAATTTACCAATGAACTTCTGATAGGCATTACATATTCTTACAAGCTCATGTACATCATTAAAAAGAGTAGGCCACTAAAATCATACTCTAATCATCTTATGAGCTATTGTCTTTTCCATGTAATAGCCTCCACATACTCCACCATGCATCTCACTCAGGATTATTATTGAATGTTATTCATCAATAACTTAATTAGTACACCCTCCATATTTCTCCACCATAATTGCCCTCTTACAATAAGATATCTAATAGCTTGAAATTTTATTGCTTGCCTAGTGGAGATTTCATATATTGTAAGTAAAATGTTATTTTCTTATACCAATCACACACATCCATGTCACACAGTCTACTTCTACAATCATCATCAAGCTAGTTTATTTGGTTTACTTCAAGATTAGCCTATGCCACCAGCTTAGCAAGTCCCTATCCTCTTAGCAACTTGGTAATTTGGAAATCTATATTAAATTCCTAGATCCTATTGATCCATTTGCATCCTCTCCTAAGACTTCTTGTTGTGATAAAATATCTTTTACTGCAGCACTACATCCAAAAGCAATCATAGTGGCTCACATTAAATAGTATCTAAATACCTTTACAACCTTAAACAATGCATAAGCCTATTTTTCATTAATATCATATTTCAACTTTGTAGCCTATAGAGATTTACCAAAAAAAACTATAGGTTGTTCAAATCCATCTTTGTTCTTCTGTAAGAAAATTGTAGCAATAGTATGGAATGAGGCAAAGGAAAAAATGTGCATTAGTTTGGAATAATTAGGAGCCCTTAAGACAAGAGCATCATTTATTTTCTACTTTATCTTTTAAAAAGCCACACTTGGTTCACTATCCCACTTGATTTCAGAACCTTTCTTTAACATTTTGGAAATGGGTCTGCTTACCTCTACAAAAATTTTAACAAATTTCCTAAGAAAATTAATCTTCCCAAAGAAAGATTGGATGCCTTTCACATTCTTAGGCTTCTAGATATTTTCAGTAGCCTCTACCCTCGTTGGGTCTATCTTAACTCCTTCTTTTCCAACCAAGTGACCTAACAATTTACCTTCAATGACTCCAAAGGCACATTTTCTTGGGTTCAAGGAAATACCATATTCAAGAACTCTGGTAAATACCTTTTCTAGATGTACATAGTGGCCATTCTCATTCTTTGAATATGTTGTTAAATCATCTTGGTATACCACTAGAAATTTTTCAATGATATCTGCAAAAGCCATAACCATGGCTCTTTGGAATGTAGCACCAGCATTAGTCAAACCAAAGAGCATCCTATTGTACACATATATTCCCCAAGGTGTCATGAATGTAGTCCTATATTGTTCTAGTTCTTTTACAACCACTTAATTGTACCCAGAGAAACCATCAATCATGGACATCAATTCTAACCCAATTACTCTCTACAACATAGCTTCCATATTAGGCAGACCATAATTATCCTGCAGTGAAGAGATGTTCAGATTTATGAAATCAACACAATCTTATATCACTATTTTTATTTTTGAAAAGAACCAAATTTGACACCCAAGAAGAATCCCTAATTGGCTTAATCAACCCTGCATCTCTTAACTAAATCAACTCTTCCTACATCTTTGGTACTAAATTTGGATTAATGGGCCTTTGTTTCTATCTGAAAGTTTTAGCACCTTCTTTCAATTGGATTTCATGTTGGAAAAGGTCCTCTCTATAGGCCTTTAAATCATCATATGACTAGGCAAATGCATGCTTGTATTTCCTTAGTAAGTCAATCAAAATCTTTATAATCTTAGGAGATAACTTCCTTCCCACATACACATTCTTAGGTCCTACTTCAGTTCCAAGGTTTATCGTGCTCCTTATCATTTGTTCTAGATCTATCTCGATTGTCAAAAATAGTTTCTAGCACAACCAATCCCTTAGGAATTTTATTTGTTTTCACCTGAACAACTTCTTCATCAAAAATGGTATCCTTTCCATCTATTGTTTCCATAACTACTACACAATTAATCTCTTGCCTCCAAAATTGATCTTCACAGTTGAGAAACCTTATAATATCTTTGTCATCTTCAAAAACCTACCAATTTTGGATATTATCTGGGATAGATGGCCTAGTTTGCACTCCTAATTTTGACAAACTAGCAAAAGTCACATCATCAAGTTTTATAGCAATATTTTCCAATAAGTCAGCCATCTTGTTGTTGCTTTTATCTTTCCATATTATCCCAAATGCATCAATTCCCTATCATGTCCCAACCAGCATTTCTATACTATTTCAATCTCTTATTTTTAGAAACATGCACTCCTCTTATTGAGAAATTATTAACTCAAAATCACCAACAACATGCAAACACTTAATACCATGTGTATGAGCCAACTACAATGTTGTTTGTACATGGGAAACTTAAAGTGAAGGAAAACTTGTTAGTGAACCCATTAGGAGAAATTAAAAGAATACCTACTCCTAACCCATCTTTACAACAGGTTCCATCAAAATACATGGTCCATAATTCTCCCTTTTTAGATTCTAAGTCTATTTCCACTACAATAGGGGATTTGATTGACTCCCTTTTCAATACTAAAACATCTTCCCTGAATGCATTTACATTAGTGTCTACAAAACATGTCATTTCATTTTCAACATCTTCTTCAATCATCTAAATACTCTTGGGTTCTCTATTGATTTTGACTAGCTTATCTTCAATTTGAAAAGTGGCATAAGATAGATCACATTGCATGTTTCCACCCATTGTTGCACTCCATTTTCTTAATAATATCATACCATATTAGGGTGGAATTTCAACTACCAAAACACTCATTATCAATTCATTACTAGGATAGGTAGATAACCTATAAGGGAATGCATTTATGGTCCCTATAATAGCAACCTCTCTTTGATCCATGGCACACCATCTACCCTAAACAATATATATTTTCAATGCTAATTCTTTCATGACTTCAAAGGACATCACTATGTTTGATGCACTAGAGTCTATCATACAATTTTTAAGATTTTCCCATTTACCATGATACTTAAGAAAAAGGGATCAATATTTCCTGGACACTGATTGACTAAATCATCTAAGTACATGGTTGGGATTTTAGATACTACCCCTTCCATCTCTATTGGTTCACTATTTTCAAATGTTTCACCTGAATTATAAATAGAATCAGCATCTTCCTTAACACTCCCAACCCATACCATAGCTTTATCCTTATGCTCTTGGATTCTCAATAATTTAGAGAGTAGGAATTTCACAGTAATTTGTGAAAACATGGATAACATATCAACAGGAGAGTTGGGAAAATTTTCAACATGCATAGCTTTCAACTATTTTTGTTTTTTAATGGTACTAGCACCATCATGAGTTTTTCTTTCATTACTTCCAGCAATTACAATGGATGCCTTTTCCTCTCCCTTTTTCCTATCATTATTCTAAGATTTGGGGGCCTTTGAGGTCTATGCCTTCTTAGGTTCCCACTTGTTGCTCACATTCTTGATCTTTATGTTACAACCATTCTTAGGCTTATTTACATCTTCCCCTTTGGGATCTTCCTTCTTAACAAATATATCAGCCACCCCCACCAACATCACCTTTAAATATCATACCACATGCCTGCACTTGTGTAACCATATTATTAGTAATTTGCTCAATCTCTTCTTTAGTGGGCCTTCTCAAGACTAGCACATCCTTTGAGGAAATCATGTTACAAGTAGCGTCATTTATTTCATCTTCATTTGAGAAAATATGTTGATGTATAACATTATCCCATCATAGCATCTTATTTACATTTCAAAGACTTTATATTTTGAGACCTTTTTATATGCTGGACTTAGTTTGGATAGTTATTCAAACTATTTGATACTATGGGACACTTTGTTTTTATGGTGATTAATTATGGTGTTGGAACTTATTGATGATTCTTTATGATTATTTATATTCATGTACTTGGTTGGTTATTTTATTGAGGAGTATAAAATTATGTTTTAATGATAAGGTTAGTGTTGAGCTATCATTATGCATAATGCTAAATGGCAAGAATTCTTTCAAACTCCTCTCTTGAAAAGTCAATCTTGTGGATCAACTCCAAGGTTTTGGGTGATCTTGCAACCTACTAGAATCCACTTAGTTGAGGATAAATGTTTTTGTTCATGAGGAGGCATTTGCTAGTTTGAATGATCTTAGATAACATGTACAATCTACTCACTACTTCAAAATAAACATGTAAAAGAACTATGTTTTTGTATTTTTGTTTTATATGAATACAATCTAGTAATGCAGTTAGTTTGAATTCCTATTTTAACAATGGGTTAGTAAAGAAAATAATGTGAAAATAAAATCCTAACAGACATAAGCTACATAAACAACACGTTTGCAAGTTAAGCTTTTGAAGAAATCAGCAGGTAACCAATGAAATTAGGAGCAGTGCTTCCTTCATTCCACTGATGCAATCGTTAATGGGAAATATAGTAACCGTATGATATTTCACTCTTCATCAAATTGCAAGGCCATGGAAAGTGCATTCATGCAAGACAAAGAGTTATGCAGGCACACTTTAGTGATTTCTTCTTGAGCTAGATATGTCAACGGAATTCGTAAAACCATAACAAATAGTAGAATTAAAAGATTGCACAACTAGAAATAATGCAATAAAATTTTGGCTCAATCAAAATTCCATAAACATACATTCATAAAACAATGACACATTTAGGCAAGAATCAATACACTCCAAATGTGAGCACCAAAAGCATAATATTGTTGCAAAATAATGGTAGCCTTGATTACATATTACAATCTTGTATTTATAAGAAATCATCTCCTCAATTTTTGTCAAGAGTGAGAGATATCTTCATGCAATCATATGCTTTTTTTAATTCAATAAAACAAACTAATTATATACAAACTAACCATCTAATTGGTGCTTAGTAGGACTCAATCCATTTTTATATTCATTAATTGGGTGCATGAGCCTTTACATGTCATAAACAAAGAAATTATGAGAAAATAAGAAGAAGAGAGCCTTCGGTTGAAGTAGAAGTTTCTAGAAGTGTCAAAAATAGAAGCTAATCCTTCACTGGGCATTTGTCAAAGTTAAATTGCTGTCAGAATGTGTTTTTAGTGCATGGAAAGCTATAATTTTGGAACTAGCAGTTAACTGTTGGTGCACCTCTGAAAAAGTGCACCTTGGAAGAAGCACACCTATGCACCTTTGACTTCTTCAAAATTCTTCCAACACTTTGTAACCAAAAGTGTACCAATGCACCAGTGCAACAGCACATCTCAAGGGTCCAAAATTGCAAAATTTTACTACAAGGGTCCAAAATTGCAAAATTTTACTAAGTGTCAAAAATGAAATTCCAACTTCTAGGTTTTGTCCCCCTTTATACTGAGTTATGCTTAATGCTTTCCCTTGAATTTCTTAATAATCTCGGTAATCTTTGTTGCATCCAATAAATCTAAAGCATTATACTTGTCCTTGACCTCCTGCCTATAGTTGTCTACCTCAATACGGGTCTCCGCAAAATCCCCAAGTTTAGTATCCAACTCTAACAAGGCTTCTTCTATTTTGATGCTTGCCAGATATCTTCATCACTAGAAACCTCATCAAAAATATCTCTAAATTTATGCACTACTACCTCAACTAGTATCAATTTTTCCCCATGCATCATCTTCAAAAATGTCGAGACATGCATCACTGAAATGTTTCTCTACTTCCAAAATCTACTCTCGAGCTTGGTCCTTGAACCGGTGGATCTCCACATGTAATGACTCCATTACTTTATTACTGTCCACTATCTTTTCTATCCAATCAGCAATTAAATCTAGTTCCTCCACAAAATATACATCCATGAGCATTCTATATCTCTGGCCTTTTATCACCTATAATACCTATAAATCCTTTACCCATTCATGTACCTCATCCATAATATTAAAATCTTGTTTCAAAATTGCTACCATTTTATCCACATTTTCCTACATAGCATGAAGTAGCTTCAAATTTCCTTGGATGATCAGAATGTCTTTCTCCTCAAAACTTTCCCACCATTTCTAATAGGCATTCAAAAATGGATCTAATTGTACAGCCCCCCTATCTCTTCTTTCGAGTGCAGCATTCAGAGTCTCCTTGAGGTGTTTTGGATCCAAGGGACCAACAACTTTAGCTAAATATTCCTTTAGGATTTTATTTTTCCCTTGAAGTGTTATTAATTCTGCCCCTTCCTATTCCAAACTCCTGAATACCTCCTTCATTCCCATTGTGACCATCAACTTGGTTGTATCCAATGTAGGCTTTGTAAGCATAACCTTTCTAATTTGGTAATCTTGCGAATCCAAATCTTCTATTTTCAAATTAGGAGGTCATATAGCCACTTGTGCAAATAAATTCTAATTCCAATCACTATTGATGAAAGTTAATGTCCTTCCCTCTTTTGAATAGGACTCAGGTTTTGTTAGAACCTCAATTAGTTCTAACATGTCTTCCTCATCAGCATTAAATTTTTTCTTCTTCTTTCTTATCATTTCTATCAGTAACCATCTTGGAATCCATCCCACCAAAGGCTTGCCTCTTGAGGATGAAGGATCATGCTCTGCTATCCCCTTTTCCTTGTCACTCCTCTATGGGGTTTTCTCTCTCTATGATGGCTCCCCCTTTGTAGTCTATATTTCAATGGAGCCCATAGTTCTACCTCAGTGTCCTGGGAAGCCTACTAAGGATATTTGACCATTTTTCCTTCTCCAAATACTTCATCGATTGATACTGGTTGTGGTTGCTCCTCTTGTTCCTTTTAAACTTGTTCTTCCTCTGTACTTGGTGGTAGAGGAGTAGCAGAGCCTTTATCTACAACTATGACTTGCAATGGGGATGAAGGAGTTATCTTAGGACTTTGTGACTCTGGTGGCATTTGAGTCTAGTCTTCCTATTGGGGTTCATTCGTTGGTGCATCTTTGATCTTATCTCCCACCAATCTAGTACCTATATGCATGAAATCAAAATCTAACATCTTAAATATAGCAGTGCCCTCTGCATCATGTTCATCAATCCATTGTTTCATTTCATCCTCTAATGTGGTCATTTGTAGCGATTCTTCTGGGATTGGTGGTTATGTAGCAGTGGAAGTTCTTCTCCTTTCCTATTCCATGGCTCTTGCTAGCTAGGTTCTCCTATTCAAAGGTACATTGTCCTCATCATATTCTTCTTCCTCTTCTTCAAGAATAGGTTCTAGAATGGATGGGAAAGGAACTACCCTCTAGATCACCCTTTGCCTTTTCTTGAAAAGATTTTTGATCTTTCTTCCTTCCTTAGGCATAGAAGGGGATACTTGTTCAGTCTGCCAAGGTGGAGAGACCTCTTGAATCTCAACTTCTATCTCTGTTTGGCTGGATGTAGTAGCTGGTGGTAGTTTTGGGTCATCTTGAATTTGTGACATCCCTGTATCCTCTGGCCCTTGCACATTTACTTCTTCTTGTTGTGGGGGTGTTGAGATTTCACCCCCTTCAGGTTCAATTCTTTGTGGTGAGCTTATTTTCCTCTTACCCTAGCCTCCACTCTTTTGAGCTTTGTAATAAACCACCAGCCTATTGATTTGATGCATTGTTTCTGGCCTTATTGGTGATTGAGCTACAAAGGTAGGAATGGTAACTTTCTTTCCTCTACCTTTAGTTGGGCAGGCTTGCTCATGGAAAATCACTGTTTCAGGTATTGGATCAATCTCAAATGGATTTTTGATCCAATCCTACATCATCTTAATGATGTGCCATGCCCTATGGTTGATATCCAAATTTTCTTCTCTGTCAACCTCAGCATTCAGTATGGGTTGTTCCCCAATTTTATCTACATTGAACAAAGGATCAAGCAACTTCTCATAATGTTGTTGCCATATCTTCAAGTGAATTGTTATTTTTAGGGCCTTCTCTACCAAGTAAAAAATAATCCTATAATAGTCCCTTATTCAGATGTCATAGTGACTTGTAGCATTCATCCAATGGTCTTCAATGGCTTCCTCATGCTAAAATGTATTTCTTGCCAAAGTTTGCACTCTGTCGATATTATCAAAACATAGCCTTGGAGAATTATACTCTACTATGGGATACTGATCCCATTCACACTCAAAATAAGAGATATATTGCCTCCAATCTACCCAGAAAGTTCCTATAACCAATGAACAAGTCTAGCATTTCTTATGTTTTTTCCTCACTCTATCATAAGTAGATAAGATTTTTCGAGAGATTTCTAAGAGGACAAGTCTATAACAAGGATATCTCAGGAGCTTCTTTGGATTTATAGTGGTACCAACAACCCAAGATATGTGAATGTTCTAAACTAAATATAGTACACTCCAAGTACTGATATTTGCACCTTTGCATCATCTTATAACCTCTTCGCATAATCTCCTTCTATGAATCAGATTATGGAAAATATAAATGCATCATTCACAATTTTGTACTCTTTGCTTTCCTCTTAGAGCTTCTTCTTCACCAACTAAGGGTAGACGATGTATGGCCATGTGTTTGGATCCTACATGTTACTTTTTATGTACAACCCTAGATAATTCGTTGCCCTTGCAGCTAACAAGTATACTAGATATGAGGTCATATAAAACTTCCTTTAATTCTTGGTTTCCACCAATTGTTCACATAAGTTCTCACTCATAGTGGAAGCCCAATCTAGTAGCATCATTGCTTTCTTGATTGTTTCAATGAAATGCACCATAAAGATGTTCAAATGTCCAGTTGCAGGTAAACCCATAACTCTGCTCAGTAGGATAATGGAATATTCATTGTCTTCAACCATATATCCCCTAGTCATGTCAACCTTGCCTATTTTCTTCCCAAAGGATTCTTTTTTATAAGGTATGAGGACTAAATGATCTTTGATGCCTCCTCGATATGTTCCCAGTACCACCTTTCTGCTTGCTCATAGGTAAGCCTAATGAACTGATCTGTCTATGAAAGATGGAATGCTTTCTCGATATTCTTGGGGCACAAATCAAGGACAATTTCTCCAGTTACACTCTTTACCATCCTTCCCTCTAGTACCAAGTGGTCTGCAAGTTTCATGACGATCTTCGAAGATTACACTAATATTGGGTGTGAAGCTATGTTGACCAGTCTAGATCGAATAAGTATAGAAATCATTTGTGATCTCTCGGTGGGCTTGTTGTAAATCTTAAGAAATTCCCCCAAATCTATGTGTCTCAATTCTATATCTTTGATTTCTTAATAGTCATCTTGAAACCTTGATTTTGTTGGAACTCCTTGAAATTTGAAGATCACTAGTTTCGGTGCCATTTTCTCACCCATGGAAGCAGATGAAGATGCCATTATATCTACACAAATGGATGTCCATTAGTTTTGACTTAAATAAAATATGGTAAATTCAAACCCTAAAGTTGAGTTGCACAAAATTTGCAAAGAGAGACTGCTCAAAACCATAGAAAAAACCTATTTTAACCTCAAAAAGCCTTATGGCACACCAGGTGCACCTAATAGGTGCATCTAATGCACATATTTTCAAAATGAAATTCCAATATATAAAGTGTACACTAGTGCACCTCATGAGGTGTGCTAGTGTGCACCTTATATGTCGTGAGACCCCTTTTTAAAGTGTTAGTTTTTCAAAGTTTTGGTTGTATTTTGGGGATCTTGGGTTTGGGTGTGCATTAGCGCACCCGAGGAGGCACGCTAATGCACACTCAAACCATGTTTATGTTTTCTTGTTATTTAAATTTTGAACTTTGACTATGGGTGTGCACTAGCACACCAAGATAGGTGCACTAGTGCACACCAACACTCTTTACTTAGTGCAACGACAAAAGGAAATGAAGGAGCACCAAGATAGGTATTGTGGTGTTGTCATGGAGGAAGCAGACCTAGGAAACAAAGGAGGTGCAGTGGAAGGTGCTCAAAAGAAGGCTGATGTGGATCAAAGGCAGGAGGTGAGTGTGGTGGCAACAAATGCAAATGATGATGAAGTAAGGAGGGAAGGACCCCCCTATATAGACTTGGGGTCATGGCGCATCTACGTAGTTGTGCAGGTGTGCCAATTGCACAGTTGCATAGTTGCATAAAAGGAAAAACATTAACACATTTTGGGTACATCAGCACACCCCTAGAGGTGTGTTGGTGTGCCTTTTACATGTAAAAAAGGCCTCCTTGGCCAAAAAAAATTATTTTCACTAGATTTTTCTATTTGGACCCGGATATGAACTAGGACAGTAGATTAAACCTAAAAATGACTCGTATCCTAGATTAGGAGTCCAAAAGCCCAAAAATAAAGTAAGGGGATCCCCATTTTTGCTATGAAATGGGGTGTGCGTTGTGGAACCACAACAACTAGATAGGTTATATATTTGAAAATCATGAAATTTTGCAAATGGTCATATCATGTCTAGTTTGATTATGCTAGTATTATATATGCATAATGGTTTAGAAATGGAAAAATGATATTTGAAATTTGGTTTAGAAATGCTTTATGTTTTGATCTAGTTATGAATATAGAATTGATTTAGACTTTATATATGTACATGATTTATTTATCTTGAACTATTGAAATGTGATTGAGTGTGCAAGAAATAACCATGGTAAAACAGAGAACCAAGGTTATACCTTTGTATTAAGTGAGAATGCCAAGGCTAGATCTAATGAAGATATCTTAACCTTGTTGTTAAGAATTTTACTTTGTGAATGTAATGTGGATGAGTATTATAGTTCTAATTCATTTTATGAAAACTGATTTGCCACTGGTAATGTTAAATGTATATTTTATAGTGTCACTTGACACTTGTGTTGTTATGTGTTTAAGTGGCAAGTTAGATCGAGATATTGGAAAAAGACACCCAACCTTAATTTTAACCAATTAGAAATGTTTAAGTTATATCTTGTTGCATAATATTATCATATGAAGGCCTTAATTAGATTAAATTATGACTTCAAGTTTAGGGTGACTTTAGAGGGCTTTATTAGAGTCCTAGAGTGTTCTTTTAGTGAGATTAAGTTACCTACCTATTAGTGTTATATGTTAAGGTTTTAATTTTGACTTTACTTTAGTTTTAATCACTTTTTCTAACCCTTTTAAAATTCCATTTTTAAAGTAATGCAAAAATGGAAAAAGTCTTACCCAACTTCTCACCTTATCTTTAGTGAGTTGGAGTTCTAATCAAATAGGGAAACTTAGGTGGAGTTAAAGGGATTTTTTATACTTCATGATGGAGAAAAAGGAGTTTAGTTTCCTATAAAATGGGAATTTGAAAATAGAGTTTTCATTCACCCACTCTCTAGTTTTAGAGATTTTGCTATTTTGGATATTGCATTAAGGATAGAGGGCTCTTCTCAAATCATTCATTTTCCATAGCTCAGAGAAAGGTTGGACCTTTTGCCATGTTATACGAATTATGTATTGTATTGTTTTCCTATATGTAAATATGTGTAAATTTTGTAACAGATGCATGTATGTATTGTTTATTGTCCATATTGTATTGTTGGGTGTGTATAAATTTCTACTATCTTCTTTTTACTTTTATTTTGAGAGTATGATGTTTATGGTTGTGGAAGGAAATCACTCACCCTTGGGAAGGTAGTAGTGGCCTTCAGGTGAAGGGATTAGTTGGGCCTTTCCCCTGAGTGGAGAGTCTCTTCCCTAGAAGGAAGAGTGGCAAGCATGTAGTATGGGCTACATGTGCCAATATATTATTATGCACTTTGGGGGTGATAAGGAGATAATTTTTGTGAGAGTTGGTATTTATTTTGTGTACCTTGTGAAGGCAAATTTGAGTTTTTGTATTTGGCTTCTCCTCAGGGTTATAGGTACACCTTCACCCATTCTATTGGTTGCTATGGTAACCTATTGTGTAAGCTCAAAAAAGGTGTTATATGTTGTATCCTGTAATTGGTGTTTTATGTGTTTGTGCTTGACTATTACCCGATCGGTCTTGATTCTCCAAGCTCAGTAGATGATCTCATAGAGGCCTAGGTTGGGAGGTGAGCTCTCCATGTTTTTTTAGTGTTTCTTTTTCCTATAGGTTTCCAAATGAATTTGTGTTGAAGAAAATCTTGGAAGATTTCGTTTCATATTGGAGATTTCAAGATGATTTATTATGGATATTTGTAAAAGTGTTGTATTGTAAAAGATCACATGTACATCTTCATTTGTGTAATTTTGATTTGTTGTAAAGATCTAATTGTGATTGTAATATTTGAAGAGACATTTTAATGTTGTGAATACATTTAACTTTAAATATTTCCTTGAATATGATTAAAAGTAATTGAAATGTGTAGCAATAATCTATTTTAGATTACGGTAAAAGCAAGTTTTGAAGGGACCCAAAACCCTTTACAAAAAACCAAAAATATGCAACAAAGCAATAATTTGTTAATGATTTGATATGATTTTTTTAAATGTTTCAAAAAAATAAAATTGAATAGTATGTGTGTATGTGTGTCTTGTTCAAATTTTGGGCATGACATTTTGGTATCAAAGCCTAGTTTTTGAAAACATTAGGGTAAAACAAAAAGAAATGAGTTCAGTGGAATGTAGGAATATATCAATTTTCTTATTTCAGTATTTTTATTTCCATGCAAAAAAAGATAGGAAAAAAAAAACATAAAACAAAAAAAGAAAGATTTTACATCTTTTCATTTTGAAATATTGATTTATGTAATGATGTAAGGAATATATTAAAGATAGCAAAAGAAACTTTCCCCACCTAGTTGCAAAATCTAAAAATCAAAAACTTAAAAAAAGTTAGCATTTAGTTAGAAAGATGAAGTGTAAAAAATTGAAAAAAATTGAAAAAAAAAAAAAAAAAAAAAAAAATCCCACACAAGAAATCTACCAACTATATAGAGATCTTTATTAACTTCCTAAAATCATTTTTAAAAGATGCCTACTAAATAAGATAAAATAAAATAAAATTCTTAAATAAACTCCTAGATTTATCCTATGAAAAATGTAGAGACATAAAGTCCAAATTCAAACATTAGTTATAAAAGTGAAGTTTTCAAATTATTTGTGTTCAACTCAATATTTTTATTTTATTTTTTAAATTAATTAGAAACAAAATCAATCAACTAGAATGTATCCTAAAATCATGACAAGGATATAGAAATTTAATAAATATAAAACAAAAAAAACACTCTTTTAAATATTTTATCATTGTTCTTTAAAATATGTTTATATTTGATATATTTATAATTTATTATTTAGTTTTTATTCTTTTCAAATTGAGATATATTATTTTGTATATTAAATATAGTTTTTTTTTTTGTGTGTGTGTGTCTTTAATAAAGTTAAATATACAACACTTTAAGTGTTAAAAGATTAAATTATATTTTAAGCTATTTTAATCCTAATTTATTTGATGTTTGAAATTTTGAAAGATAGAAATGTGTATATATATTCATTTAAGAATTAAATAATACATTTAATATTTAAATGCATGGTGAAGTCTTTGACGTGGTAATTTATAAATTGTGCATATGAGAACCTAATTTTAGTAATATAAACCAATCTTTATTTGTTCCCTACATAATTGCCTATGATTTTGGCAAAATCGGTACTTAAATTTAAAAGAAATTTCAATATAATTATAAATATTTATTATTTTAAAAAAAAAAATAATGGAATAAATGTTTGTGGGTGGTGCCAGAGCGGGACCTACCACCCCACATCCCAAACTTGTACAACACTCACAATACAAAGTGAATAGCAAATTTAAATTTTTTTAATGTTTATAAAAAAAGAGCATATTAAACAAAATCCTTGAAGAAATGAGCAATTTTCAAGGTATTGTCCTTGCTTTTATCAAAAAGTAGCCCATGTTACATGAGTGGTGATTTAGGTGAGTAGTTTTTCATTTAAGTTTATCTCAAGTTAAATATGTCTTGTTATATGTTTTTATTTACTTATTATCTTTAAATTATTTATTTAAGTATATTTATTATTTTATATACATATTAAATAATGTATATTATCATTTTATTTTGTAGTGAATTATATATTATTAATTTAATATTATATAAAACTTTAATATTAGATTTTGATGAATTAAGTTCGTATATATTTTAAATTTAAATTCTATCTTAAATAATGTATAACAAGTTCAATTTTAATTTTATATATGTATACATATAATTTAATAAATATAATAGTTGAGGAATTATTGCAAATGAAATCTTTTACATAACACAATTTTTCTATTTTCAATATTGCATACACATTTTTTAGTAGGTTGAAATGTGTCTTCAAATTTACAGAGTACCTATTATACTTGTCGTAGGCTAGTACTATTGCATTCTCTTTAATAGATTAGAGGATTAGTTTATAATGTATCAATCAATCACTTTGAATTATTTTTTAATTAATCAATTGTTTATAAAGTTTGTATATTAATTTTTTAATATAATTACTTATTAAAACTATTTTTCTGCATGATGATTGGCTCATTTCATTTGGTCTTATAGGACCCTTTTTTTGGATGCCTCCTCCATATTGATTTATTTTCGGATATATTTTCAGTAGTTATTATTTTTTATTAGTATTTAATATTTTTATATTGTTGATGAAGTTATTTATATATTTAGTTATAACTATTTTTATCTATTATTATTGAAATTTAATTGTTTATGTGATATTTTGTAATATATTTTACAATACTAAAATTATATGATACATAATGAATAAACTAATATTATACATCTATTTCTTAATATTTTAAGTTTACTATATTAATTAATTATTATAAAAATTAATAACTAGTTCTATTACAATGATTTTACGGCAAGTGCATGTCACTATGTGGCACTTGTTTACTTTTGTTCATACATTATCCATCCCCACCAAATATCCTCCTTAGCATCCATGTGTTATTACCACCTTCGTGTCTAGGCTTAACAAAAAATAAAATAAGATAAAGATTCATCTTCTTTGTCTCATGTAAGCCTTAACTTTCCCTTACAAAATAATCTTTTATTTATCTCCTTAGTAGGAAGATTATAGATAAGAGGAATATATACCATTTATGAGATATGCATGATTTATAAGATTATAGTTTTGATTTTTGTATAATTAGTTGTAATATTAAAACTCAAAATAAGTAAATATTTAAATTAAGAATTAAATTTATATTATTAGATAAGTAAATAAAAATGGGTTTTGAGTTTGAATATTTTTAGACATTTTCTATACTTTATTACCATTTTCAAGAGATAATTAATATGATTAAAATAATACAATTATGTAGATTAATCATGTGAATTTAGTTAATTTCACTCTTTATATATGTATCATATGATGCTAAATATATTTGATCATGTCACTAGCTCTATAGAATTGAGTGATTTAATTATTTTAAATTCTTTGTTGGGCATAGGAAGCCATGTACTTTATTTTTCTATCATAACTATCTAGTTTTGTTGCAAAAATAATTTAAAATATAAACAAGTTTAATATGAATATAAGTTTATCCCTATCTATGTATTTTATAATTTGGTTGAGTTGGAGTCTTGTGTTATATATAAGATTATATAGATGATAAAGATGTCTATAAATTTTATTGTTAGTTCATAGTACATTAGACCCTCCCATTGATGATTATTCTTGTAAGATGTGTGTTTCGTTGTCTTAATGTAATATGATATTATGAATTGAAGAGGTTGAGTTCATTTTCTTAATATTGCATGGATGCTTAGTTTAGAGAGTATTTTACCTAACTATAGCGTGATGTGTCTAAATGTGTAGATCTTAAAGATTAATGTATAGTTAAAAATTTTGGGTTAGTGCCCTATATATTAGTGAAATAAGGATGGAGGCGTGTGTGTTATAACCACAACTTATACTACATTGCATTGTCAATATTTCGTGTGTATTAGTTTATATCTACACATGAGTTGTATCATGAAAATATATGTTATAGTAAGATTGTTAAAGGCACTCATCCTATAGCTAACCTTGCATTAAGAGACTACTATGGTATTACTAATGAAACTAAACCTTAGCCTTGGAGAATGTCAAAGAAGATAGTTGTACTAGTGGTATGTGGATCGAACAGTCATGTATCATTTTTTCACCTTATAGGACTCCTCATTTATTTGGTCTTTCGTTATGTAGATCAATCATGTTGTCATTCATATTGTTAGTACAATTATAGTTAGGAGACAACTAAATTCCTCCTTTTCCTTAGTGACATGGGTATGGCCACATTGTGATTGTGATGTAAATTATGCAATCAGTGTGATTTAGTGTTTTTTTCTTTTGTGTTGTAATTTCTGTATTTTGTTTCTCATTATTTCGCGTCAACAATGTAGAATGTGATGTTGGGTTACTTAGCCAAATTTTCTTAATGATGGTCCTATATTGCCTTTAGGACATACCTTTTTTCTTGATTAAAATTTTTCTAGTATGACCACTCTTGATTTTATTTTGTTTTATACTTCTTAATTGTTTATTTTATCTTCAATTTTATTTTTCTTTATAAGTCATTTTCTTGCAAATTATGTTGGCAAAGTAACTTGTGAATGGTCAAACCATAAAGGGATTCCTAATGAATTAGGTAGGAAGTATATCATTAGGGTGTAAAGTTTAGTGGATCTATATATTCTCACCCTCTAATATATTTAGTAGGAATAGCTAGCCTCCTTTGACTATTGCAAGTCAGGGTCAAATCACCACATAAGATTAGTGAAGGATTACAAGTTAACCTAGTGCATTATAGATAAAGGACTTATGCTAAGTGATAATAGGTTTAGCATGATGGGTATACTTTATTTTTTTAAGGTAATTCTAAAGAGGAAGTTATAGACAAAGAGGGGAGGATGTAGTACCCCTCCTCGTCATTTTTTTTTTTTAAATGTGGAACGCTTTGGTAATTTTCTATATGAGCTAGTATTTGATGCTTTATGGTGAAGGCATATTTGTATACATCATGTCTATATATATATACTATAATTGAGGAAATTAGAACATTAGAATAATAAAAGAACCAGGGTAGACTTTAAGAAAGCTACCTCCAAAAAGAGATATAAAATATTGATGAATCTTCCATTATTTTGAAAAACAAAATTATTTCTATTGGTGAATCTCTCAATTTTTTTATCGTAAATATGATTAATATTGGTGATTATTTTTTAATCCTTAATTTTTCTGTATAAAATATTGATGAATCTCAATAATAATAGGAAATTCATTAATCACCATGGAATATTAAAAATCAAAATTGAACATTTTTTTTACCTCATAGAATATTATGAGGATCATTACATATACTTTAAATCAATAGTGAAAACTAAATATTGGCGATATATCCTTAAAGTAACTAATAATTATGATAATTATTGGTCAATTTAATTTAATTTCTCCAATAATATATAATATTTAGGTGACTCAAATCTAATCATGTATCAAATATTATGGCAAATATTTAAGTTTAAATTTTTCAATAAAATAAAATTTTGAGTGGTTTTAAATATTCTAGAACTAAACTTTATAAACCTATGATGATTTGGGTTGTATCAAGTCTTAAATTATTAGCCAAATTACTAGCCAAAAATTTATAAAATTAGCCACTAAAATATATGTTGAAAAGAACATATTGCACATGTGCTAATATTTATCAATTCAAGTGATAAATTGATGGTATTAGGGAACTTCTTCTTCTTCTTCTTCTTCTTTTTTGTGGGAAGGGGGGGGGGTGCACTGGGTGTGTTAATTTTGATGTTAAAATTGAATTAAGGTTAAGTTGAGTTGGGTTTGCAAATTTTTATATGAATCTTTAGCCACAAAGCATAATATTAATTGAAAACATAATGATAATCTAGACTACTCCTCGAAAAAAACTCCACCACCCTATATTTTTGTTATGATTAAAAACACGAAAAAGTATGACTACTCTCTTTATTTTGCACCCAAAGACGATGAAACATTAGTCCAAGCTCTATCCTAAATTAGGAGAGAAAGAGTGAGATGGATTCTAGCCAAGAAGGTGATCAATAGAACCAAACTCATTTAGACATTGAGTGTCAAGCAAACCGATCCACATATTCATGAGAGAATAATGTTCAATGATATCATAGCACCCTTATCTTTTTTATGAACTCTAGGAGGAGGTTCATGCCTAGGGGGGGAGGATGTGAGGCCTCAACCTAGCAATTTATTTACATTTCAATGACTTTACATTTTGAGACCTTTTTATATGTTGGACTTAGTTTGGACATTTATTCAGACTATTTGATACTATGGGACAGTTTGTTTTTATGGTGATTAATTATGATGTTAGAACTTATTGATGATGATTTATGATTATTTATATTCATATACTTGGTTGGTCATTTTATTGAGGAGTATGAAGTTATGTTTGAATGCTAAGGTTAGATGGGTTATATATTTGAAAATCTTGATTATCCTAGTATTATATATGCATAATGGTTTAGAAATGGAAAAATGTTATTTGAAATTTGGCTTAGAAATGCTTGATGTTTTGATCTAGTTATGAATATAGAATTGATTTAGGATTTATATATGCATATGATTTATTTAACTTGGGCTACTGATATATGATTGAGTGTGGAGGAAATAACCATGGTAAAATGGAGAACCAAGACTATACCTTTGTATTAATTGAGAGTGTTAGTGCTAGATCTAATAAAGAGATCTTAACCTTGTTGTTAAGTATTTCACTTTGTGAACGTAATGTGAATGATTATTTTAATTTTGATTCTTTTTGTGAAAATTGATTTGCCACTAGTAATGTTAAATATATATTTTATAGTGTCACTTGACACTTGTGTTGTTATGTGTTTAAGTGACAAGTTAGATTGAGATATTGGTAAAAGACACCCAACCTTAATTTTAACTAATTACAAATGTTTAAGTTATATCTTGTTGCATAATATTGTCATATGAAGGCCTTAATTAGATTAAATTAGGACTTCAATTTTAGGGTGACTTTAGAGGGCTTTATTAGAGTCCTAGAGTATTCTTTTAATAAAATTAAGTTACCTACATGTTAGTGCTATATGTTAGGGCTTTACTTTTGACTTTACTTTAGTTTTAATCACTTTTCTAGCCCTTTTAAAATTCCATTTTTAAAGTATTGCGAAAATGGAAAAAGTCTTACCCAACTTCTCACCTTACCTTTAGTGAGTTGGAGTTCCAATCAAATAGGGAAACTTAGGTGGAGTTAAAGTGATTTTTATCCATGATGGAGAAAAAAAAAGAATTTAGTTTCATATAAAAGGAGAATTTGAAAATAGAGTTGTCATTCATCCACTCTCTAGTTTTAGAGATTTTTCTATTTTGGATATTGCATTAAGGAAGGATAGAGGGCTCTTCTCAAATCATTCATTTTTCATAGCTCGGAGAAAGGTTGGATATTTTTCCATGTTACACAAATTATGTATTGTATTGTTTTTCTATATTTAAATGTATGTGAATTTTGTTATAGATGCATATGTGTATTGTTTATTGTCCATATTGTATTTTTGGGTGTGTATAAATTTCTATTGTCTTCTTTTTGCTTTGATTTTGAGAGTATGATATTTATGGGTGTGGAAAGAAATCACTCACCCTTGGGAGGGAAGTAGTGGCCTTTGGGTGAAGGGATTAATTGGGCCTTTTCCTTGAGTGCAAAGTCTCTTCCCTGAAAGGAAGAGGGATAAGCATGTAGTATGGGCTACATGTGCCAATATATTATACACTTTGGAGGTGATAAGGGGAGAATCTTTTTGAGAGTTGGTATTTATTTTGTATGCCTTGTGAAGGGAAAATTGAGTTTTTTTATTTGGCTTCTCCTCAGGGTTATAGGCACACCTTCACCCATTCTATTGGTTGTTATGGTAACCTATTGTGTAAGCTCAAAAAGGGTGTTAAATATTGTATCCTATAATTATTGTTTTATGTGTTTGTGCTTGACAATTACTCGGTTGGTCTTGGTTCTCCAAGCTTGGTTAGTGGTCTCATAGAGGCCTAGGTTGGGAGGTGAGCTCTCCATGGTTTTTTAGTGTTTCTTTTTTCTACATGTTTCCAAATAGATTTGTGTTGAAGAAAAGCTTGGAAGATTTCATTTTCTATTGGAGATTTCAAGATGATTTATTATGGATATTGGTAAAAGTGTTGTATTGTAGAAGATCACGTGTAGATCTTCATTTATGTACTTACAATTTGTTGTAAAGATCCAATTGTGACTGTACTATTTGAAGAGACATTTGAATGATGTGAATACATTTAACTTTAAATATTTCCTTGAATATGATTAAAAGTAATTTAAATTTATAGCAATAATTTTGTAATGATTTGATACGATTTCTTAAAATGTTTCAAAAAATTAAAATTGAGTTGTGTGTGTGCGCGCGCGCATGTGCATGTGCGTGTGCATGTGCATGTGTGTGTGTGTGTGCATGTGAGTGTGCGTGTACGTGTGCATGTGCATGTGCATGTGCATGTGTGTGTGCATGTGCATGTGTATCTTGTTCAAATTTTAGGCATGATAGCCTTCTCAAGACTACCACATCCTTCAAGGAAATCATGTTACAGGTAGCATCATTTATTTAATCTTCATCTAAGGAGATATGTTGATGTATAACATTATGCATCTACCTTTTTCATACACATCATTGTCATTATTATCACAATCAAATACATCATCATAATAATATTCAACAATGTTACACCCCACATCGTCAATATTTTCTTCATGATTAAATTTCTCCTCATCTTCATTCAAGTCTATGGAGAAATACATAGTAACAACACAGTATTCTGGTGAATAAGGCAATTGACATACTAAACACCATGGAGATTCATCTATCATGTTAATAGAGGCTTTTTGGAGGGGATCGGGGGTATTATTCTCACTAGTATTCTTTATACATCATTGTCATTATTATCATAGTCAAATACATCATCATAATAATATTCAACAATGTTACACCCCACATCGTCAATATTTTCTTCATGATTAAATTTCTCCTCATCTTCATTCAGGCCTATGGAGAAATACATAGCAACATCATAGTATTCTGGTGAATAAGGCAATTGACATACTAAACACCATGGAGATTCATCTATCATGTTAATAGAGGCTTTTTGGAGGGGATCAGGGGTATTATTCTCACAAGTATTCTTTATAGGAGGAACAATAGGTTTTCCATCCTTCCTTTGGGTAGTGTAGAGATAGTTTTGCATCATATTTTGTCTATTGAAGTTGTTGAACTATGGTTTATCACCAGTATTTTCTTTATTAGCATTTCCAATTAGAGGATTCATATTCTTTAGCAAGTTCAACATTTGATCCATCTTATCCTCTTCAAGTTTCTTAGTTGTAGTAGGCTTATCACGATCCTTTTTTGTTGCTACGAGGGTTAAAATAAATTGGATCATCCCTTCTTCCTAGCTTTTCAGAAGCTCTCCTATTATTTTCAATATTTATAGCTATTATGAAAGCATCTCTTAATGTTCTAGGATCTTTATCCCTCACAATGTAAGTCATCTTACTGTCAAAAGCATTGAAGTATGTTGTAAAACAAATATTTTCCTCCAATCTCATTACTTGGAACAACTTGTACATTCCCTTTTGAAATGTGACATTAAAATCAAAGGTGGATTCATTATGATTCTTCTTTATATTATTGAACTTGTCCAATATAAAACTAGAATTAGTATTGTCCCCATATCTTTCCTTGAATTTTTTTTCAAAATCATCCCAAGAACTAATATTATCATCAGGCAATCTCCTATACTAGTCCCTGTCATTTTTTGTGTGATAATGTACAAACAATTTCATGACCACATCTTCATGCTCAACTTCATAATCATTCAACATATCCTTAAATTTTCTAAGGTTCTCTTCACCACTAATAGCATTATTTCCTAAAAATTTAGCAGTCTTATCTCTCAAATTATTTGGGGCAGGATTTGGCTAGTCAGGGATCCCTAGGAAAGACATTTGTTTGTATTTCTCCATATCCATAGGTCTCTTTGTGAAACCTATAGCACCAATAGACCTAGTTCCAACAACTTGACTCTGATCATTCATTTTTCCTAGTTGACCCCCAATTGTTTTGCTACTATGGTGGAGGAAGAAGATGGGCAGATTGAGAAGCGATGGCATTCCTCATTGTAGGACCACAAGTAGTACTAGAAGGCATTCCTAATGAAGGTTGAACTTGGCTTGTATTCAAACTACAAGCAAACTTCAAAAATTGAATTTTTCCTCATTTCTACTAATTGAGCTTCATTCTCTACCTTCTCAAGTTCTTTAGTTAAATCTTCTCACTCCTTCTTAGGATTTTCTAATTCTAAATATGTATTGGACATGGTAGGGACATTTTTGTATGCAATAATTGGTTCATTTATCTAACACCAATTACCTTTTTCTTACCCTTATCAACAGCTTTGGTGGTAAGATCAATTATATTAGCTTTAGTTTTATCTCCGATGGGTTTATGTGGATGGATATATATAACCACAGGACTGCCATTCTCTTGTACAATCCAATCATACTCTTGAACTTTCGATCTCATTTCCCAAATATCTCCAAACATATCTGAATGTAAAGAAGTGGACTTATCTTCTAACTTCTTGTTGTGTTCCCACAATGCAGTCATTCTTCTAAGCAAGTTTTCTCTCTTAATTAGGACATTCATAGTAATTTTATCTTTCTCCTTTTCCAAACGTATGTGCTTGGCATCTTCTTCAAAAACTCTCTTCCTAAGAGTGTCTATTTTTTTTAGTAGATTATCAAGGTCGGTAATGGTTGTCTTTGATTCAATGGGATGACTTAGGTCAATAAGATTTCTCTCAATAAAAGGAACATGCCTAGGGTGAGATCTACTTGACTAAGAACTCCTTGATCTCACATGCCAATATATTCCTCCTAAATCACCTAATATAAAGGTATTATCTCCCATGGGTGACATCATTTTATCTATGTAAACATGTTCCTCTTGAAAATATGTTGTAAAAAGCCCACCCAGAAGCCTAGTAGTCTCAGACTTAGAACTATGGGACGATATTTATTTTTCCACTATAAATTGGTATTGAGGATTATGTCTAGACTTCCATGTATGGCTAGACTCTCCTTTTTTCTTAGGCCAATTTTTCTACCATCTTTTGGAAATTATGTATATAATGGGACTTTTGGGTTCTCTCTTACATATGCTCTTGTGTTTTTCCTCCTATCAACCATTTCTTATTTTAATATCAACACTAGCTAACAAAATCTTTGACCAAGTCGTCACCCACTAGTGGAAAAACTTTTAATATGGCTAGAAGACAAGAAAATATCACAGGAAAAGAATGCTTGAAAATGGAACTGACACAAGGGCCCAACATAGAATAACTTAAATGCAGTGCACTTTGGGAGATGTAAACTTTGTCTTGCAAACAAGGCACTATTTGGACACAACCCACATCTTGTAACTCCTGCGATATTGGAATTGGTTAGATTCTCAAGGTTTGTCTCTTAACATAGACCAATACGAGCATAGCAAGACATGAAAAAACATACGACTATAGATGTACAAACTATACTAGAGACTCTAGTTTATTAAGTAATGAGTTTCTTCACATAGTCCCTAGTAAACTTATCATTTTGTTGGAGTTTTAATCTACATATTTAAAACAATACAAGAACACAACAAAAGGAGATACCTATGGATTAGCTACATCCCATTTACAGCAAAACCTATTTGGATATGGACCAACTGAATGAAGAAACAATGCTTCCTACACTTTAGGCTTTGCTAACCAAGGTGGGTTTACCTAGGGATTCCAACATATCTACATATTTTCCCAGAATTGAAATTAATTGTTTAATTATAGTAGCTAACTACAAACTAAAAATCTATTACAATAAGTGAATTGTGAACATATAACCCATTGTCACAAACTTCAGATATTAATTTGATTTAAATTTTGATTTGTGTTTCTATACCATTCCTTCAATTTGTAGTATAATTGGTGATCAGTGCTTATCCATTGTTATACAAAATCATATCAGTAAATTTGTATCCTTTTAATTGAATTGCAACCAAATATATCAACTATTAACCCTAAATCCCATTCTTATGATATCCCTTCCATATACTTAGAAACCCTATCAACTCATAGAAGCATTTACCTAATTGCTTGAATCAAAAGCAACAATGAACTGATATATAACTTAACCAAGTTGCATTAAATGAAATGATCTTTGTTCATTTAATCTCAGAGTGACAAACATATAAAAATGGAGACAAAAATTAAGGATACAGATATTTAGTAACTACCTTTTGTATTAATCTTCTTGAGAATGATACATGTATCTGATATAAGACTCAAGATATAACTCAAGATCTAACAAGTATTCATTCATTCATTTTGTTCTTCAAATACAAACTCGAAACAACATAAAATCAACACAACAAATTGGATCGACTATAAAATAGCATTATCACTAAAATGAAATGAAATTTGTACCCTCACTTCACATCTTGGAAATCCTTTTATAGAAATAAGGATTGTAACAAGCTTTGTATGGGAGGTCACGTGTTCAAAATCCAGTTACAATAACTTTTGCAGAAAGACAGAACAATTACAAACAAAATATTGGAGATAGCCAAAATTTGAACATTTGCCAGTTTTGATGTTTAGGATCAACTCTATAATTTGCAATAAGAGCACACCCACAACATGTAAACCACAAAGATAAGGTTTCTCTATCAAATAGTTATCCTCCCTCTTGATATTTTTTTACTTTTCTGCATGCTCAGTCACTATCTTTAGATGGTAAGGCTTTAATCCTAGCTATGACCTCCCAGATGGCAATGTCAGTATCAATATTTGGCCAAGTGACATCTATGATTGTATTTAGATCATCAAGGCACTTGTTCCATTTTGCATCTATTATTGCCTTTACTTCTATAGTAACCTTTCCCAATTCTAATTCAATTTTGTATAGTAATCAATCATATCATATACTATCATGAAATCTATCTCATTATTGCAATATGCAACAAATCTTACATGTTTCAAAATGTCATCAAAAGAGGAAGACCATTCCTATGATTCCCTTACATTCTCACTCTCATCAATGTTGTTAGCCATAAGATTATGGGTCCTTGTGGCAATTGTCTTCATTTTTTTTGGACCAATTATAATTTCCCCAAGGAAAAACAATTTAATTCTTTAGCTCTATTAATCAATTTTCTAATAGGGATAATTACTCCCTTAGGTAACTCATTTTTCTATGTCAGCATTGGTGCAAGGCTATCAATAAAATTTTTATAAGGGACCCATTTTGTAAATAAAGGGGATAACAAAGATATTGCTTCTAAACACTAATACTCTACTCCTTGTAAAGAAATATAGTTGCCATGTACATTTTGTGAGGATTTTTTCACAGAGCCTATTTTATGAATCAATAAGTTTTGTATAGTTCTAACTTCTACCTCTTTTCCATCCAACTCATCTATTTTCATTTGTTGACTACACCCACATCTATTGTACCAATTTTAGTTTGGGTGTCTTGATCCTTGACCTCTGTAATAAGCTTGGTTACATTTTCTAAATTCCACACCTCATCCTCGAGGGTGGCCATTCTCTGCTCTAGCACATATGTCTTCTTAATTTCCTCATTTTTTTTCTTGCATGAATGGATATTTTGTATGTTTGGTATAGCTACTCTTCAAGCATATCCATTTTGTTTTCCCTATTAATGATGCAATATTCATCAAATTGTGAATCTGGTCACTTGAACTAGTAGTGGCATTCTAGAATATCACATTTCCTTTGGGTGAGTCTCTTATCTCCATCAAACTTGGCTTGTCTAACTCAGGGGCCATACTCCATACTTCCATGGTCTTGGTGTCTACATTGAATCCTGACCCCTACAACTCTCCAGCAATGTTTGTCTCCTCAAATGAGACATATTTTTCTTGTCTTCTAATATGGTTGAGCATGAAAGATGAGTTGAGCTACCATCCTAGGAAAAGAAACATTCAACTTCTTTACACTATCTCCCTAGTCTCATCCAAAGTGAGACTCTCATTGCTTGGGTCATATTATTGTAACTTCTACACCAATTCAATTGTCTTCTCTAGTGAATCTTCTAGGTGCAATTGCAAGGTAAATTCATTCTATTTAACCTTAAATAGGAATGACTTGAATTCTTTTGAATTTATGAAACCATAATCATTCATAAATTCCTGAGCTTGGACTATCCTTTCATCCAAAATTCTTATTCGAAGCTCATTTTTATTGGGGATTCTTTCATGTTGGCCAACTTGTCTAATTACAAAGTTGTGCCTAATGTCATCAAAATGCTTTGTGCCCCTTAGCAATATCTTCAATGCCTTCTCCCTAGTCCTTATATGGGATTTCTATTAATTTTTTTCTTTTTTATGCCTCCCTAGGCCCATGAAAAACTCTTAGGTTGATCATCCTCAACCTCTATTTCAATCACATTCTCATGTTGTGGGGGTCTAGGCTCTACTCTATATCTTATTTCTGAAGATACTTGGGACATTATATTGTCAAAATTGTTTAGGCACTTATTGTATTGATTCAAGTATCTCTCCTTATGGTAGAAACCTTTAAATGAGGGATCATCTCTCTTCATTTCTTATTCCACTCTCATGATCTCTCTCCATCTTATTGTCATATTTCTGCAATCCTATGTCTCTAAACAGTTCATTATTACATCCTCTTCCCAGCAAGGTTTTCTATTTGGGAGAGTCTATTTCCTCATTTTTTTCAGGGCATGCCTAACCAAATTAATTGGATCATAAGTTCTAACAATTACTAAGGGTAGCAGGAATTCACTATTACATGCATCTATTTCCTCTGTGGCATCCTCCCTATAACAAAATCCCTTATCTTTATATTTCTAGGGATAAAGGAACCCTTCTTTATGGTGGGACCTATTATTCCCTATTCATCATTATTAACTGCAAGAAAAAATCTAATTCCCCCATTCTTTTTGGAATATACCTAGGCAAAACATGAGGGAGTTGGGGCATCCATAAACCCTTATCAAGGAAAATTTTTCAAAAAGAAACAAACTAGTCCAATCATGGCTTAGTCACATATTCTCATTTGGGCATGCAGAAGGTCTTGTTAGCATTTTTACCCCCCTAAGAACCCTATCTGTTATGTCAACAAGCATATTTGTAATAGGAAAAACAAAATCATTGTAAAAAGCTACAACATTAGAGTAAGGGTAAAACCTCTGCAAAAATCGAATCCATAGTTGCATAGGAAAATTATCTCCATTCTCCTCAGTCCCTTCAATGAAATTTGGACCGATGTGCCCTATGTTCTTTTATAAGATGATGTGCATCAACAATGAGTAGTGGTGGAACTTGAAGTTCTCATCTCTCCCTTCTGAGAAGAAATAATTTCATTTTGCATCACATTGATTATGTGTGTCACAAATTCATACCTTTTATTATGGTGTGATTCCTAGATGTCTAGGGCCATAATGTAGATATAGCCAAGAGCATTCCACATGCCATTTAGTCTAATTACTTTATCCACTCTTAACACAGTGTACTAGAAGTATCTACTGAAAAACTCCAAAGGCATGAAATCTCCTACCTTCTTTGGTAGCTCACCCTTTTCCTTCTTGGCCTTGGGGATATGCCTTTTCATGTCCCTACTAGTGAAAAATCTTTTCTTGTTCTTGAAGGTCTCATTCATTTTCTCCTGCTTAATGGGGCTTTTCATTGGTCCTCCAAGGTCAAAGACTTGAATGAAAGTTTCCCTATCCAATTTTCACAATAGACTAGTGTCTTTCCTATAAAATCTATGAGTGGTAGGATTATAGGATTTTATAAAATCTTTTACTAGGTCTACATCAACTATTACTTCTAGCATGATTAACTTTGTCAAGTTTCTATCCAAGGGTTGTAGATTTTTGATTTCTTGGACTTTTTGTTGGAGAAATACCCGAACAATTCATTTCCATTGGTTTTTGGCATGGTGGAATCCCTACAAAAGTTGTATGTATCCTTGAAAAAGTGGGAATTCATTACCTGTGCATTGGATGATCCTGGGAGAAAATATACCAATTCCTCAGCATACAAGCTAACTAATTTAATTTTAGGTTTCTCAGTACCTTGACAAATTTCTTCCACATTGACTTGAGTGATTATCTTTCCCTCTTCCTACACCATTTTTTCTGAATTCAACTACTTCAAACACTCTTTCTACAACTGAAAACTCTAAAAATTATGAAAGCAACTTCACGCTCAATCTTCTTTGCTCTAAATTTAGTGAATGTTGTAATTAGAAATCTGTTGCATCAGCTCTTTATTAGTAGTTGAGAAAGAGAACGACATTTATGGTGTCTTTAATTCAGCATGCATGAGAATTCTCAAAATCTCCAAAAGTGTCAGAATATGGGTTTACAGTGCTTGTATTGCTTGCCTTTTGAAATTTTTATTGTACTTTTTTAGGTAGTACCTATCTTTTCTATAATCATGAGGTTTCAATAGTCATTTTAATATTAAAATCTTATGTTGCGACCATGCGAACACTACAAACTGTTTGATTGTTTGTTGCTTCACCAGGCTTATTTACTATTTGATGTTTTTGCCTGCAACTATACAAGTCCCTTGGTCACTTCTTTTTAGTCTACCTTTATGTTTAACCTCTTAAGCCTATGACCCAGTGATTACTTTTTGAAATCCTTATCATTGCTTCACAACTTCCTTTCCACTTCATGCACTTAACTACATGACTAGGTGACTTCATAGATCTTAACATCTTCTTAACTACGTCACATGATCTCACTTCAATCTTAACTTTAGCACTTCTTTCTCACAACCATGTGAAACCTTTTAAAACTAAGAAGTCATTGTGTCATTTCCTTTACTCCTTAAGATCTTAATTGTGATACCATGTGATCAAACAATTGTTTATGAGCTCTTAATTGTTTCGCAAGGCTGCACCTTCCATTTTAACTCAGATTTTTTACTACTCTTCTTAATGTTGTGACTGTGTGATCAAAAGATCCTTCAAAGGTTACTAACCCTTTTCATCAAGTCGTGGCCCTTTATTTAAATGCAACTTTTCAATGTGCAACTATGCGATCATAGAATTTGTGAGGTCATGGCTTCATTTTGCATTTTACCTCTTAACTATGTGACTACATGACTAAGCTTTTCTTTCCTCATACTCAATAGCTTCACCAAGTCGTAGCTCTAATTTACTTCATGCCTTCTAATTGTGTGATTGTGTGATAAGACAATTACTTTGCACTTATAACCACGTCACCCAGATGCAATTGATATCTCTTGTTACCACTTGATCCTTGTGATCGTACAAGCAAGTAATTTAATTATATGCAATGCCAATTTTGCATAGTCGTTGTCATCTCATAACATTGTATCTCTAGGCCTCTGATTGTGTGATTCACAGCTAGTCATTGAGTTGCTCCATAACTTGACTCATATGACATGTCAATTCTTCTTAGATGCCACCATGTGTCAAAACTTTGAAATGCTACGAGGGTTACACCTAAGATACAACCTCTTTTTGTGATATTGTAGCTTGAAACTCTAACTTCATATTTAACTATGTGACCATGTGGCTATTATTTTCTTAGTTGTTTTGCTAATTCATTGTCTAAACCACTACAACCATATGATCAAAGAGCCTTCTAACTTGTTTCACATAGTTGCACCAGAAAGATGTTAAAAGCCAAACCATGTAACAACCATGTGATCACCTTGGTCACATGGTCGAACTTTGAGAAAATTTTGAAGTCCTTTTAAAAGTGTGAAAAATACATTTTAAAATATAAGGAGGGTTTATAATCGAAACAAGGACATGGATTATGAACTATGGTTTTTTTAGGGTAACTTAGCACATGAAAATTGCAAACCCTTACTACTTAGAATGAATAGACTAGATTTTCACACCAAGATTTTTAGGAATCTAACAATGTGAAAATTCATGCCAACACTACCTTTACATTAATCCCTTTCAGTGGCATGCAATGTCACCCAACCATATGGTACCCTTAGCCCACCCCACCTTGCTTGCACATAATCAACCAACCACAAAAATAAGGTACACACATAAGGAATGTATAACACACATATCAATCAAATGCAAACTCATAGAATGGCACAATGATCCCAATCTAAACAAATGCAAAAATTGTATAAAGAAAAAGCAAAAATGGCCACTTCTTAGTACTAACAATGTCCCAATACAGGGACTCAAGAATTGAGTTTCATTACATGGCACATGGTAGTCCAAGTAGTGTTTAATCTTCAATCAACATCCAACTATGACTAAAATCAATAAGTATCTTTAGTCAATGTCCTCAAATGACAAATATTATGGCCTTGATCAATGTTCTCATATGATCAAGCATTGATGTACCTTTTATCAATGTCATAAAATTGATATCTAGTCGTATTAATCCTTATTAATGTACTTTACACCAATTTTATCTATTTAGTTTTCACTTGGTTAAGACTTTCAATGGATTACCCTAGCCACCCATGTGTCTCCCAACCCATCGTAGAGATCCACTCCAATCCACTACCTGAACACCTAAGGTCATTCATTTCAATAGTGAGGAACTATGCACAATTCAATAGGGACTCCAAATAAAAAACCAAAATATATAGGTCAAGCTCCATTAATCTTAACGAAGGGCACAGGCCCCTTAGAATCACAAAAAGGCACACAAAATTGTGCTTGTGATGTGACTCAACACCACCATTAGTAGATCAAGATGGGATCTCAAGCAAGCATTGAATAAGTATCAAAAGAAAGAAAAAGAAAAAATGTGTGTGCACATGA
Source organism: Cupressus sempervirens (assembly GCA_028749045.1). Taxonomy (NCBI): domain Eukaryota; kingdom Viridiplantae; phylum Streptophyta; class Pinopsida; order Cupressales; family Cupressaceae; genus Cupressus; species Cupressus sempervirens. The sequence continues at coordinate 397,255,530 of CM053783.1, forward strand.
TACACTTGTATAAAATCCTAGATGAATCCAATCTCAATATATCAAAAACACATAATGACCGCAAGTAGGGGGTAATGACCATAGATAGAGGGTAAATTCTCAAATCCCAAATTGAGATAAATTACAAAAATTTAGTCGTAAAGATCACCTCTGATGAATATCCTTGAAAATAGCTAAAATATCAAACTTCCAATAAAGAAAAAAGAAAAGAAAATATTTTTTCTATGGCACCCAATAACACAATGGTCCAATACAATTCCTATTTTGGACACATAAAAAATAGGTAGAATAACACTATAAAAACCATATATTTAAAATTATAAAAATGCAATAAATACATGGAAGCCTAAATGGATGTGGAAATAAATAATACACATGGGGAAAGCACAAAATACATCCCTCGTCCAAGGGGTTTAGCTTAGTTGGTTGAAGCAATGAATTTGCATTGTGGACACCCTGGTTCAAATCCCAAGAGGGACATCTTTGTGGAATTCTAAGTTATGACTCTTAGTCTTCTATTGGTTGTATTTGCCTCATTATAAGAAGTAGATTTTAAGTTGTGACTCTTGGTCTTCCAATTGTTGTTTCTAGTGTGATTGCTCGAAATGAGCTTGAATAAGTTGTAATTGTTGCTCTTAAGGAGCACCTGATATGTAAACGATCTTAATATATAAAATATATCCCTCAAATCATTTACATCAAATGATAGATAAGTCAAATAAGAAATGAATGAGTTTTTCAAAATTAACCTCACGCAATGGTGAAAACCAAAAATGAAGGAGAAATTCTAAAACCCAAAGAATTGGACAAAAACTTTGGCACAACAAAACAAGCTCACCATGGACTCAACAAGTTGATGGCCACAAAAAATCAAAAATAATATAAAACTCAACAAGCAAAAGATCAATTTTCTCCAACATAATTTTGAGCAAAACCAAATTTCTCCAAAGAAAAAGTGTGGAAAATGAATCTTTTTCCACAAATATAAAGTCATTTTTTGCCAAAATTCCCAAAAGGGCTAAAATCATATCATTAAAAACACTTAGATCAAAATTATACACTTCCTAAAAACCCCATTGGATAAATTAATCCAATTCCAATCAAATGGAATTCAACTACATCAAATTCATCACTAAAAAAACAACTCCAAAAGATTGGCATTTAATTTATAACACAACTATGGAAACTCTAAATGCATAGATATATATCATTCTAGCACAATTATGCAAAAAATATTTAGATTTACTCACATGTATCAAAGGTGTAATAAACCAAATTATAGATATGTCACCTTTATAGGGGCAATATTGGCTAAATGATGAATGGTTGGTGAAACTACCTCCTATGCCACTATTGAGATAGTGCACACTCAAATCTATAGCTCAAGAAGAGATGATGTTTGGTACATATTCACTAAAATATGCAACACATCAAAGAGTACATGCTCATGGTATAAATAGTCAAAACATAAAGTTAATAATCAAAGTATGCCTAATGATAGTAATGCAATCGAATGTATGTATTAGAATCTCATAGCACTATTCATTCCATATTTAATCCTCAATGTACATTTCATTTCAATTAAACATTAAATAATCATTTATGTTAATATGAGCATATATCAGTGAAAATATCATTGATATATCCATAGGCATAAAAGGCACATTAACATATGAATTAATAGTAATCAACATGATAAAATAGTCCAATATTTTGAAATATAAAATATCCTAATATCATCACAAAGCATCATGTCACACCCTAGTAAAATCATTGTGCAAATATGATCAAATGGTAAGCAATAGTTAAAACTATCATCTACGTTAGCAATTGCTTAAACCCATAATAATATTTGATCACATCATACAAATAGTCACAAAATATGGGCAAGAATCTAGCTCATATCAAAATAACACAAAATAAAATGCAACCATGAGAGGAATTACATGCTTCTTCACTTTGTGTGGGTGTGTAGTGGGGAAAGTGTGGGCGTACCTCATCAAGCCTAATTATCAGGGTTAATCTTTAGTGTAGATTATCCACTAAGTTGCACTTAAGGGGGTATAAGTGTGAAAGGGGTTTTTTAGCTATCTAGTTATTTAATAGTTGATTTTCTTTAGACTTAGTTAAGTTTAGTCAAGGACTTTTTCACTTTATACTCCATCAGTTGTGTTTTTAGCATCTTGGGTGATAAGTGCCTTATATAGTCATCCATACTTCTCATATGAGCATCCCACTCTATTCCATTTATACAATTGCTTTGTAAGTATTCTATGGTTTTTTTCTCTTCAATTCTTCTGATCTTATTTTACTTCTTTAGCATTCGTAGTTCTCTCTTAGAGACTAACTTGATTGTTATTTTAAAATTGTATTATTTGCACTCGCAATTTTATTTCTATTCATCTACACTAGTTTTTCAAGATTACATCTTTTTAGATTTTACCAATGTTATCATCTATAGTGTAACTAAACATAATATTTAATTTATATAAATTTTATAAAAATCAATTTAACATTTACTTTATGATTCCAAATATTATTATTTATTTAAATTTCCTAAATTTAATTCTACATTTACTTTCTAATCCCAAAGATTAGTCTTACTTTTCTTTTCTTTTAAATTATTTTCTTTGTTTTTTAATATCAAAAGTTGCTACTTATATCAACTAAAACACCAAATTAGAAGAGAAATGTGTTTAGTAAATGAACTAGTTAATAAGAAGACATGTTACATTTTATCTAAGTTTTGATCCTACTATCAAATAAAATTTTGTTGATTATTCTTAACGATAAGAAATGATTTTTTTTTTAACTCTAAATGTATAATTTGGCTTAAGAGGACAACATAAAGAATAATCAAGAAAAATTTATTTGATATTAGAATCAAAACATAGTTAAATGTAAGATGCCTTCATTTTAACTAGTTCATTTACTAAATACGTTTTCCTATAATTTGGTGTTTTAGTTAAAATATTTATTTATTTAATTATTTATTTTTAAAGAAACAACAAACCAAATAATGATTAATGTCTAAACATTAACAAATTTAATCTCCTTAAAATGTCCCCCCTCACATGACTTTAGGTACATTGGACGCTTTCATTATACAATATTCTTTATGTTGTCCTCTCAAGTTGAAATATATATTCAGAGATTAAAAAATAGCACTTCTTATCGTTAAGAATAATCAAGAAAATTTTATTTGATATTAGAATCAAAACTTAGATAATATGTCAGATGTCTTCATTTTAACTAATTCATTTACTAAACACATTTTCTTCTAATTTGATATTTTAGTTAAAATATTTATTTATTTATTTATTCATTTTTAAAGAAATAATAAACTAAATAATTATTGATGTCTAAATATAACAAATTTAATCTCCTTAAAATGTCCCCTTGCATGCCTTTAGGTAGTGGATGCTTTCATTATGCAATATTCCTTATGCTGTCCAATTGTACATAATGAGTTATAACCTTTAATGTGCGGGGAAGACCTTTTATAGTGTTTTTTTTGTGGATGCGCGCACTAAAGAAAATAGTTAAATATTATTTAGAGCGTCGTAGTACCTAAGTAGTACGTAATGTCTTTAAGAAGGAAAGCATGTTCTATTTATCATTTAAGGCAGCGACAATAAGCATTCCCTTTGCTTTGCACCAACTCCAAAGGAAAACCCTTTTTGCCTTCATTATTAGTGCCGTTAAGGAGAATATTATAGATTTTTAACTTTTTGTAATGGATGATTATTAGTCCTTATTGATAGTGATTGATTGATTGCGAATGGGTGATTTATGTTTTGTAATATTGTTGTTTAGTAATGGCATGCCAATCTTTATTTTTTAAATTTTTTTAATTCAATTGTATTTTATTGTCATACATAATTTTAATTAAGTAATTTGTAATTATCATTTAGTTGTTATGAAAGTTGGTGAGAGTATTTGGATTAAAGTGTACGAAAATTATTTATTTTTATGTGGTGAATTTTGCCAGTAACAAATAAATTATTATTGTCAATTCAAATGTGATGCATATATTGCAACCAAAGGTGGGTCAAATTATTACGATTTAATAAAATGAGTCAAATGCATGTTAATTCTCTGATAATTAATTTATAAGGTATTTATAATCGAAAGGTTGTCAAAATAGCCAATGTGGTTTTAATGAAGAATTGCGAAAAAAATATTGGAGGCATTGTTCACTTCATCAACATACTTTCCAATAGAATTAAAATTTCATTATTTATGAGGGTCAATTTTGACAAAACCAATATAATTCCATGATGACTATAGGATTGTAACCACCCTCAAAATTGCAAGGTATGCATTTGGTCATTATCCAATTTGTTTATGCTCCACCTTATTGTCAACAATTTCTATGTCTGAAATTGGTGTAGGGTAGGACAGTGAATAAATGAAGTCGATATATTCTCCCCTTCAGTTTAAGCTCTAAAAAACATGGGTAGGTGGACCTATTTATACAATAATTTAGGATATGTAGCATATTTGACTACTATGTAAAGTTTGGCCTTATATGTGATTATTGATATTCTATCCTTTATTATTACTAATTAGCCAAATTAAATGGATGAAACTTAACAATGTATTTTAGTGTCTTATAGATATCATTGGTCACGTTAGTGATCTCTCTCTCTCTCTCTCTCTCTCTCTCTCTCTCTCTCTCTCTCTCTCTCTCTCTCTCTCTCTCTCTCTCTCTCTCTCTAAAAATAACTAATTCTTTTCTGTCATTGCATTCTTTAAACTCAAATGATCTGTTTTTAAATTCAAATGACCATGTCTTAGGCCACTCTTTAAAATTATCTTAAATATTTGTTGTACTCTACTTTTACAATATCAAATTTATATTTATAAATATCTAACGGATTTAGAATTGGATGTGATGTTATGAGGTTAACATTATTTCAAAAGATAGCCTATCACGTGTGATTTTTTACAATATATCAATTAAGCAATGGGATTGTATCTAGATTTATTCCACTAAATTATTATTGTGTTTTATGTATGTTGATGAGAATACTACTTGTGAGTGCATTGATGATCTTTGAGAGTTTTCAAATGGCACAAGAGGATTGATAGCCAATCATATGCAAGTGTTAATAAAGATAACACTAATTGAACTAAAGGGGGTCCTAATGTTAATAGATGTTTTCGGTTACGTATATTAAGATAAATCATGTAAAATAAATAAGTGATAAACCGAATTCTTGTGACTTCATTCTTCTTGGAGTTGAATTTGAATTTGAAGTGTGACATTATCTATATGAACTAATGCCAACTAAAATATGGATTTTCTCATAGTGAGATTAGTGAATGATTAGATTAAGTATGATGCTCTAACTATAGATATATATACTCGATATAATAATGGTGTATGTAATGTGTAGGAAAGTATAGCCAATTAGAGAAAGGAAGAATCGTCAAAACCTTTATTGAGATGCTCCCCTTATTGAAGTGTTAAGTTGTGCCCTTGTGTCCTAATAGAAATGGGTATTTAACATATTTATAGTTATTTGATGCAAGAGCATCCAATATGTAAGAGCAATCTTTTATAACCAAAATAAATAAATTTCCCAATAAGGAATAAGTGTTTAAGGTTTCTATTTCTTGCAAGGTTACTTTCTTTTATAAGTCATTATTTGTGTACAAGATCTTACATAAACCACCTAATTGGTGAAATAGAATCAATGGCGAAAGAATCACATTAATATCTTGAGGCATTCAAGAGATGTGTCCTAGGAAATATTTCAAATTAAACTTTTAATGTCATTTTAAGAGCCTTGGAGGTCTTGAATGCAATTGAAAAATGAAAAGAGGCATGTTGTTGTATCATCACAAGCTTCTCAACAATGTATGATGATTAAAGTTCTAAGTATCGAGTTGAAAGTTATGATTCCAAAAGTTTGACGACCAAAAATCTAATAAAATATTATCCTAAGTCAAAAAATTGATTGGTTACCTTCCAGATAATTTTACAGCAATTAAGCATTCAAAATAAAGAAGATGAACAAGGGTTACAAAGCATAATTTCATTAATAGAGCATCTATTAATGAGAGAAAATAAACCCTTTTACGCAAATTATGGAAAGTGGGGACCTTGTTTTGAAGGAAGATCTAGAAAAATAAATCTTAATCTTGGAAATCAACTTAGAGTTTCAACTCTGTTGCAAAAAGGTGAAGAGGAAATAGGAGGATACAAAAGAGAGACAATTGAAGTTGCCAACTACTACAAAATAAAAATTAAATTAATCATACACGACAGGCTCAAAAGATCCTTGTGAACTCTCATTAAATCCCTACAAGAGATATTTTGGATATAGTCTCTCACAAAGATCCAAAATTTGTTAATACAATCCTCCATAAAGGGTCTATATGTGAGAAATAAATAAAGGCTCATGCCCCAACCAGCAATCATCCCAAAACCAAATTGATCTTCTAGGTCCAATTTTTCATTTTGTACCTTTTCAAAGAATAAATTTTGATAGCTTCATATGGTTCCAAAGCAAAGAGACAAAAGGAAGACCCTTTGAACTCAATAAGGCATATAAAGAGGCAAGATATTGTAAATACTTGTTTAGGATAGAGTGAAAATTTCTCCAAGTTTGTTTTGCAAGTAGGATTAAGTTAAAATCTTTAGTATGTCTAAAGCCATCATATTTCTTAGATTTGCAAACATTTCCCCATGCCACAAGAGGAATCCTCCTCTTTTCTCTTCAATACTAGACCATTTTCTTTTTCCCACCTCTAAAAACGTTGCAAGTAAGGTTTTTAAGGGATGCCTTTAACAATTGAACCTTTCCAACATGACTTAAGGGGATCCATTTCCCGCCATCTTACTTCAAGTTAGACTTTTTGATAAGCGTCATAAAAAACAAATTTGAAACTTTATTGCATGAAGCATGTCCAAGAGAGGTCAAATGAAGAAGCTTTGTTTTAGAATGCAACTCATTAATAATCTAACCTTAAGTATGAAGGAAAAAATCATATGCAGATTTATCTTTTGGCTAGAGACAACTTCATAAGTAGATAGGACATTTCTAAGGCTACAAGCTTCCATAATAGGAGTCCCCAAGAATAATGGTATCATCAAAAAATTGTTGACAAGAGCAAATAAATTGGCTAGAGGAGGGATGGAGGCCCTTTAACACACCAATACTATCATCTTTTGTAAATATCTACCAAAGACTTCAACTATGTAGTATTCCCTCCCTTAGGCCATTGGAGATTCTGAAGAAACCAAAAGGACAGGAAACAACAATGGAATTTATAATTTCAACCCAACATTCATTTTCTTCATTTGATTTTTTTTAAATAATTATAATAATAAATAATTAGTAAATATTAATATTTTTAGTGAGATTGTCATTTTGTATGATTGATGGATAGATTCAAAAGAGTCTAAAATCAAGTCTTACTTAGCTATAGAGCCTTCAACCCTTTAGAATTACTGAAGGACAAATGCTCTACTCCAAATTATATTCTAACAATTAATGACTACATTTCATATTTAATCCTTTATACTCAAACAAATGCTCTACTCCAACTTATATTCCATGAGAATTTGGATTGAAATAAATACTCTTTCCCTTTAATAATTAAATTTAAACTTCTAAAAAAGCTTTCAAGTTAAGTAACACATCATCGTTGTTTTATTTTTAGGTGTAAGGTACAATATGCATGAATTGATGCATTTGATTTAAATCAAAGAACTAACAAATTAAATGTGATGGTGTTCTTTCTTCTAAGCAGTTAGTGTTACTTCTATGATTTGTTAGTTAATAATGCCTTATCTCTAGCAGCATTTCATCCTAGTAGGATTCCAAATCCCCCTTAAAATCTTATTGTAAAGGATTTTTGAGGACCCTTCAAAACTTATTTTTCCTTTAATCAAAAACAAATTAAATGATATGTATAAACATAGCATATGGGAATATCAATTAACAATTATGTCAAAGGTCAAGCAACTAGAGGTGAAGAGTTCATAGGCAAAGAGATCAGCCATACAATTTCTTAATTAATAATGATGTCTTAAGCAGAAAAACAAAATATACTTCATAATTATCTATTACCACACACCTATAATTAGTGTTGAAAATGAAAAGTGTTTGAAGATGAAAATTATATAACTTTAAAGAAAATATTATTACATTTGTACCATACAATTGTATAAAGTATAACAAAGATAATTAATAAATTGTGCAATAGTCTTACCTAAGGTTATAGAACAAATCTTCAGAACAGAAAATAGTGTATATCATAAATATGTATACATTAACTACATGCTTAAATGAGTTCTACAAATTTTGGAAACATTAATCTACATGCATGACTCGATTATTAAAACTATAAGGAAAAATATTATTATAAATTATAAAATTTTAGCAACTTGTAAATTGATGTTATAATTTGAAAAGCTCTAATAAATAAAACAGTTGTTTTCTTGAGATATGTGGCTTCAAATTTTCCAGGAACTACTATTGTATTAGCAATGTAATTTGCAAAAAGTAACAGCATCTTCGAAACTGTTAACCTTTTAAAAATGCACCCAACTATTTTAAAAGTGCACTAAACTTTCAAGGTGGATTAAAGACCATCCATCATTTTGTTTTAGTATCTATGGATCTCTTATATTTGTAAATCAAATGATATCTAAAAGCATGTGAATGACAAGTTAATGTAGAGCTTTTATTGCAATTGTTTGGTTGTCCTTTCTCATCCGCAAGAGTATACATGTAGGTTGCTCTTACTTCGATAAGCAAACATTTGGTTGAATTGGCTATATATCATGTCATTAACGCTCCCTATTTTCTTCAACTTAATGTAATATCTTGAATCAACCCCTCGGATTAATATTAATGATAATTCATGTCTCACAAGCACACACTAGTGTCTTAATCGTCACGCATCTGTATGACACCTTGCCTTTGAGGTTTTCTTTAATGCAATTCTTCGCATGTTCATGTTTTAAATAAGAATATACTTTGCCTTTGAGGTTTTCTTTAATGCAATTCTTCGCATGTTCATGTTTTAAATAAGAATATACTTGAAGTTGTTTAATGAATGCATTCAAACCTCCTACTTTTACTAAGAATTGTTGACCGGGCGAAAGTTGGATTGCGTCTCAATACGAAGATCCGGTGCCAACATACAGATAATGCTAAACGCCTCGTATGCAATAAGCATTATTTCATTAATTGAAAGTGGGCACTGGTGTATGTAGTTAAACTTGTTCTATCAAGAATTGACATGATTTAAATTTTAATCAAACTCATAAGTCATTTAATATTATGGCGTAAGTTTACCAAATTTTGAAGTGTAAACCCTTATAATCTATAATATTTTGTTCATTTTTTTTTTTTTTGGATATTTCATCAATACATTAAGACATTGATAATACCGTACATTTTTACTTGCTTGATATACTGTGTAAAAAAACGCACCGCACATAGTTAACTGCCAGATCTAAGAGAGTAAATTTGCATTATTGGCGTGCTGGTCACCAACCTCCTTCAGCTATTCACTGAACAATTATGCAGAAGCAGTATGGTTCATTACTATCCAAGTACCTATAGAACAATTTAGTTTTGATTATATCCCGCCCAATTTCTCTCACGTGGCTCAGGTTACAATCAAAGTACATATGAAATTCTTTTCTTGTATACAATTAGTATTTCATCATAGTGAATCATCAAAATTTCAATGCACACACTAGCGTGCCATTCAGTCTTTGGCAAATTTATGGACCTTTCAATATCTCAATTAATTGCTCCATCTTCGGCAATTTGTCACGAGGAACATCGAGATTCCACATCTGTGTCCATGTCCTGAAACACAAAACAATAGGGTAAGTGTAGGGCATATAAATCAAAAACAAATATATACAGACGAATAAAGTGAACAATGAAGAATTCTTAACTCTGTGAAACATAAACGGGCATTTCATTTGTGCAGTACTCCATGTTTGAATACAATTCCAGGAATCAGTTCGCATAAAGAAAAAAGTTCATGGTGTTTGTCTTTACTCTTTCCCAAGATTGTGAACCAAAAAACAGGTTGGCTGGCTAGCATACAGAAATGCTAAACTTAAATTACAATTGATTATCATTTGTGCAGTACTCTATGTTTGAATACAATTCCAGGAATCAGTTCGCATAAAGAAAAAAGTTCATGGTGTTTGTCTTTACTCTTTCCCAAGATTGTGAACCAAAAAACAGGTTGGCTGGCTAGCATACAGAAATGCTAAACTTAAATTACAATTGATTCTTCTCTTAGTCGTTCTTACGAGCCCAGTAAACAGCTACTGATATCGACTATTGCGCATGTAATGCAACAAACTTTCCACCAATGTGCATGCATTTTTATCATTTTGATATATTTTTTGGGATCATGCTTAACCTAGGTTTGAAACTCAATGCATGGATATATGCTTTTGGCATAGCAATATACTTCCTTTGTGTTAGTTTAAGGGTTGATGGTGACCTAAGTACTTTTGAGGAAAAGGTAACATGTATGAAGAAGCTATTCTGATCCCAGAATGAACAATATGGCTTCACGGTAGGTTGTATTGTAAACAGTTATCGAATGCCATTCATACAATATCTTCCCTCACAAATCATATGGTTTTGAATTCAGGTTTACACCAAATCTTCCACTTATGAATTGTTTCTTTTTGTATGCAAAGGTCTGCATTACAGATGCAAGCTTCAAAGAGCAAAATGGAGTTTAAAATATTGTTTTCTTTGATCTAAAGAAACAGGAAGGGTAGAAATAAAATGGAAATTCAAGACTAAACTTCCTGTGCTACCAAATGGTTAGGAAACTTAAAACCAAAAATAGATTTTTCAAATATAAAACAGGAAAGAAACAGAGGTTCCTTAACTTAGTGTTGAAGGAATGTTTAAGTCTTGTAATATACTCTTAAAGCCATCTACCACATAAACAAATGTTACGTGCTGATGCTCTATGTGACCTCTCATCTTACCCAAATGTTAGAGACCCTATATCACAGAGTCACCAGTAATGATTTTGTGGTTCAACCAAAAAAAGCCATAGAAAAGATTTTCCTGCTTTATAAAAATGGGAAATAAAATATTTTGAGATTAAATAAAATGAGAGCAGCTCTCAACTCGACGAGAGAAGATTGGAGGAAATTTGTAAGGAAAGGAATCCTTTAATAAGGATCAAGATAGGTAATACGTCCTCAGGCCTTCTCTTAAATTTCAGCATTAGCCCAGGCAAGATGGCCTTGAAAATGGTTCTGGCCAAAAAGCATTCTGGGCCACAATGTTCGGATACAAGCTTGGCATTTTTAAAATGAAGATTTTTACAAAGGAACTAAGCTTGATGGAGTCAAAGAGTAAGGCAGTTGGAAGTATACAGGGTTTCCTAAAGCATTTTGGTTTTATCTTTAAAGCTTACTTGACTTGATAGGTCTGCTATTATTTATGGGCAGTCAGCTCCTTTTTTTCTTTTTCTTGCTTCTGTTGGTGTGGTCCTGCTGGTTTTCTGTTGTATTGCCAACTTTATCCTGTCTGTTCCTTGCTGTTGTTCCATGTCGAAGTACAAGTGTCTGATACATCTTTATTGGTCTTCATAAAAGTGTGGAGCTCTTTCAAAATCTCTCTTTTTGTTTGTAACTCCAGTCAAAAGCATTTTACCAACAATACAACAAAATTTCAAAAATTCCCACATCTTAATATTTATTTTCATGTGAGCTGCTTTATGCGGCCTCATGTGCCTTGAATGGTTTTATTCAAACATTTGTGCTCTGGGACAAGTATTGGCTTAAGGATTTACTATCATGTCAAAATAGAATACCTCTTCCCCAAAATCTTGTGCTCTTATCATTTATTTCATGTACTTTTTCCACCATATTTCTATTGGATTTGATAATGGCACAAAAACAAGGCATGTCTAAAATCTGAAATTCATGATAGAGTTTCATCAAGTAGATAGCATTAAGGTGATGGTTTCATTGCATAAGATGTCTCAAAAGTTAAATTCCTTATGCTTCCTTTTCTCATCTTCCTTAGCCTTTCTTGTCCTTCATTTTGTCATCACATTTTGTCATCACAAAATGTAGGCAACACGATGAAATTTTTTCAGTTAAGTCTCATATTTCTCTAATATAACTCACTATACAATTGGCAAAAATTGGTCAATTAATCTTCCCCAATCCATATAGTGAATATTTTTACTGAAGGTTCTCGTCGAGTCATTTTTGTTTTTAAGTTTGATAACCTATACTTGATTTTTGAGGCCTTCAAAGTCCTTTTTGCATTTTAGAGTGTTTGTTTGGATTCATTTTATCTTTTTGTTTCTTTTGCTTTCGGTCACGTCCTCATTTCGAGCTATCTTGAGACTTAATTGAAGTTGTTAATAAAAAATTATTAAGGTTTAAGTGCATGCGTAATCGGGTTTTAGAACCCCAAATGCATATTTCAAATAGTAGACCTTATATTTTAATGTTATGTTGCACTTTTTGAAATATATGACTTAAAATCACTTTATATTGTGTGATTAAGTTATATAGTTGCACTTTTGGATCTTTTAAGTTATAATTTAAGTGATTTAAGTTATAAAGTGCACTTTATAATCTAATTTGATTTTGAGTTGCAGTTTAATGTTATAACTTAAATCACTTAAGTGAAAATCTCACTTTTTTAACCCATTTACACATGACACAAAATGTTTGAGTATAAATATGTAATGGACCCCAAAAAGTGAGATTTGCTTAAGTGAATCAATTAAACATGTGCTAAATAGAAATACTAAGTTGTGCAAGTTATAAAACAAGTAATTGCAACCAAAAAGTGTGATTTTGCTTGTGTTTCACACATTTTTGAGTCAATTGCATATAATGCATATTGCATATTTTTAAATATGCAATATGTAGTTGCTTCTAGAAACCACGATTTGGCTTGCAAAACTACTATTTTCTCATCAAAACAACTTGGCTGGCTGGTCTAGCATGTTTTTTTTTAAATATGTAAATAACTGTGAAAACCCTGATTTTGCTCTTTACATGTAAAATGAAATATGCAATCCACACAGAAAAGTGCGACCAACTTTAGGCTTGGATTTTTATGCAAAATACATCATGCAAATGGGTTGGAAAAGGTGATCTGCACTTAACATGCATTTTAAAATATGCATTCCAACTTGTAAATCTCAATTTGCACTTTGCATGTGTTTTCAAAACATGTAAATGAGCCCAAAAGATGTGATTTGCATTGAAAGGCTAATATGCAATGTGTTTTGCAAACCCCAATTTGCATTAGAGAAGTCATTTTAAACACGTACATGGGCTGGAAACGCCTGATTTTCACCGAACGCTTGCATTTTAACATGATTTTTTCTCTCCATTTCGGTGTTTGAGTTTATGTGATTTCTCATTGCTTATATACTCTATTTTGAATATGTATTGTGGCTTGTAAACCCCGATTTATCTATGCATTCCAACTTCATGCTCTTGCCATTGCATTTAACACATGTAAATACTTAGTTAAAACCTGAGTTTGGGTGTTTGAAGGAAAAATGTTATATGCAAAGAAGCTGGAAAAGCCTGATCTGCATATTGCCATTTAACGGCAATGTATAAATGCAATAAGAAAGTGTGATTTGCACTAAGAGGCCAATATGTAACATGCAAATAACTTGAAAAAGTTTGATCTGCATATAAGCCTTATATTCTAATGTGCAAAACACTTCAAAAAGTCTGATTTTAGTTGGGCATTCCACTTGCATACACATTTTGCATATGCATCTTTTTAAAATATGCAAATGCTACCAAAAAGTATGATTTGTTCTTGGATGGTTTGCATGTAATGTGTAAACAAGCTGGAAAAGCCTGATTTGCCTTAGAAGTTTGCCATTTACACATTTTAAAATATACAAATGGGCTGGAAAAGTCCGATTTGCATAAGTAATTCAAAATGCAATGTGTATTTGGAAATGAAAAGTGTGATCTGCACTCGAGGAACTCATTTCCACATCATTTAAATGTGTAATAAAGCTGCGAGAGAGTTTCATTTAAATGGAAGATATTTGAAAGCTTTCGATTACTATATGTAAATGCATTTGAAAAACCCAATTTGGAGAAGTGAGTTTCATTCCAACTTCCTCTTTGCTACAAGATTTGCTCTTTGCTCTCCGAGTAAGTGTGAATCTTTGGTTTTATTTGCATTTATTGATCTTGTTGCACATTTGATGCATTATTTTGCTCTTTGCTTTCCATTTGTTCATATTGTGTCAAAGCAAGAGATATGTTTTTTCTTTTCTTTATGAATTAAATGATGAAATTTCTCTCAAAGAATGCAAGTATCCATTTATATTTCCAACCTTCATATTCCTTCCATCTTCAAATTTTCCCAACTCCATATTTCCCAAATATGTAATCAGACTTTTAAAGCCCAATTACAGATTTACCCAAGTTAAAATGACGAGTTTTCACTATATGCAGATGCATTTCTAAATCTCGATTTCTATCCGCATGCTTTCAAGCTAATATCTACTTGCATTCTTAGCCATTCAAGCCCAAAATCACATTTTGCCCATATGCAATTCACCTGGAAAAACCTGATTTTGACCATTTTTTGCCCAATAAAGAAGTCATTCGTGTCTTTTCCAGCCTACCTAAGTGTTAAAAAAGTATTTAAATCATACCTAGAACCCTTATCCTCCATGGGTTTGCCATCATTGTTCAAATCTTGAAACCCTCATGGATTCAAAGATGTTTTCACCCTTCAAAATTTTCATGTTCCATCAAACTCTTCAAGTCAAGATATGTCAAAATTTCTTCAAAGAATAGACACGTCATGTCGAGAAGACATGCTTCAAATCTCAAGAAGCAACAATTCATTTGGTCTCCACTTTCCCAATGGCTTCCCTAGAACCTAAGTTCATGTAGGAATCACTTTGGGAAAAAAAAAATCGATTAAAGATGTCGATGGGAAAGTTGTTTTAAGTTTACCTCCGGACATCATTAAGAAGGTTTTCAAATTGAGGAAATTCCAAATGCAAATCTAGCAATGGAGAATTCACAAATATAGAATGAGAAATTGGAAATTCATCGAAGAGAATGTCATGGAGCAGAATACAAGGACTCCCAATCCCGCGATCATCACCAAGTACAATGCCTTTGTTGATTATCTACAGGATCAATTCAACAGTTTCTAACATTTTCTTCATATTGTTTGTGTTTGCAGCTTTTTGGTCGTAGATTCACAAGACATGTTGTGTGTAATTGACTTGCATGCAATCAAATAACATGTCCCTTCAGCTATGCAATTGAATAAGTCTTCTATCTAGTTTGACTTGGTCAAGGTGGTTGAGTTTCTCCCACCTTTTTCTCCTCTTTTCTCACTCCTTTTGAAGTACAGGTTTCAAAGAAAAGTTAATAGAAGAATCAATTTGTTTTGATGTTGTGTCTAGAAACAATTGTGGTAGTACAAATTGAAAATTGTGACTGAAATTTGTGTTGCTTTCTTCCTTTCAAGCTAATCTTGTTTGTATTTGGAGCAAAGTGAGTAGGAGAAACACTTTGTTTCGAAGATGCGTCTAGAAGCAATTATGGTGATACAAATTAGAAGTTATGACTGTAGTTTGTATTGTAGTTATGACTGTAGTTATGACTGGAATAACTTAAGGCTTATTGTTTAGAAATCATCTAGTTTTGGAAGTCTGTGTGCCCCAATAGTAGAGATTTATCTTTCAAGAATTGCATAGGAGTTTGTGAGTTTCATAGCCATTCTTATAGTGTAGAAAAAATAGACAGATCTAAGCTAATACGCTTTCAATCAGCCTATAAGTTGGTGTAAGTTTATCGGTCTCGTTGTCTTCAATTTTAAGATAGAAGTGTAATTCAGAGATCCATCTTGCCCATTACCCACTCCGCGAGTAAGTGTATTCTTTCCTGAAATAAGAGGAAAGAATATTGGTAACACCTTTGTAAGTATCTCTAAACTTCTTGCTTACCTTTAGTTGATGCAAGGAACACTGAGAAGGGGGGTGGTACTCTTATTTTGCAAAATATACACCCAACAGCCTTGTACTATGTATTCATTTTAGTAATGTGCTTCCTCACCTTGTCATAAGTGTTCTACAAAGTCTTCAACTTTGACACTACTTGTCTCCCTTTATCCAACTTCTTAATTTAGAAGCATTTCTGAGATTACTTACATATACTATCTGAAATGGTGATTTATCAATGCTCCTATTGATAGAATTATTTTATACAAATTATGCCTGTAGTAAAGTCAAATCCCATCCCTTTGGTTTATCTCAAACGAAGCATCAGTTTATCTCAAACGAAGCATCACAACAAATTCTCCAAACTTATGTTCACCACTTATGTTTGTCCATTAGCATGTGGATAATGTGTTGAGTTGAACTTCAAATTTGTCTTTCACTTCTTCCACAATTGATAAGTAGGAGATAATTTCCACAACAAGTCAAATTGTGATATTGCTATTAGGATTTAACTGTGTGATTTTGAGTCAAACTCATTAACCCATGCTTCAGCATGAATCCATCTCTCATGAGAATAAATGGAACACTTAGCACTCATTGTATCTAGGTGATGCTCACAAGGGTGAAGCACCGGGACTTCCCGGGAGGTCACCCATCCCAGTACTACTCCAGCCTGAGCGCACTTAACTACAAAGTTTCCTCTATGGTTAAACCCAAAGCTTGCAACCCCATTTGCAAAACCTTCACCAAGTGTTGTGCCTTATGAACCATTCATTAGAAAGCCCCATTCTAAGGTGAAATTTCATTATTTTAAAGATAAGCTAGGTATGGTAAATCTTAAGACTTAAATGGAACAAAGTCTTGTTTTGAAAGATTTATCTATTACCATTTTCGATGTGTGAAATAATAAATATTGTAAGATCAGCTATGACAACTCTTTCACTATGTGATATTGAATATCATGTTGATAGAGTCCATGATGTTATCACGTTGAGAAATTATGTGATGAGAGTTGGATGTCATGTTGAGAGATTCCATGACTATGCACGTTGAGAGAGTCTGTGAGCAAAAGGCTTAGCTGTGAATCTTACAAAAAATTTCATGTTGAGCAATTCGATGATTATTAGTTATGAATAAATTATTTTTTCATGTGAGCTATTCCATGATTATAAATAATTGTGTTACTATGTTAAGCATTTGAATGCATACTCATCTAGTTACTAAATTTCATATTAGCTAAGAGGGAGTGTTAAATATTTTAGCCTTATATGAAATTCTGAATATTACGATTTAGTAATGGCTAATTTATATCAAATAGTCACTAACATATTTCTGGAGAAATTTTGTATTTATCTTTATCCTGACAGGTGTCTTCTATTACTCCATCGTATTCTATCTCTTATTTCTTTCTGGGTCTCGCATATGTGATGGCGACAGTTATCCTTTTGGACTTCAGTTACTTATTGCCAAGAAGAAACTAATTAAAGAGTTATCACATATATGGTAACCGCACACATTAAGAAACGTATGTCAACATGCAAGATCATTCCTCCTTCACCGCTCACTTTAGGTTAATATTCATTCTGTCAGTGATGATGGTGTTGGATGCAAAACATATATAATCTCCAGTTTTACCGTTACTACAAGAATTCATTATTTGCGTTCAATAAGCTTCCTTCAGATATACGACATCTGATGAACTGCTTTGTATATATGCACAACCTCTCCATTTTATCTGTTGCTACTCAGATTTAAGTTTTCAGTATCACAGTTTTGGAAAATTGCCTCACTCAGATTTGATGATGATAATATTAGATAGTTGGGTTCTATAACATCTATGAATTGCTTGGATCAGAGGTGATTTTAGTGAATAATAATCCCTGTGTACCTAGAGCAGTAGCTCCAATATATTGTAATCATGATGACTTCTTCAATATAAAAGATTTATTTGTTGGGGCTGTGTTGTTTCCCTCATTGAAGAGAGTTTTCCCAAGATACATTGTTGTGTTCAATTCCTAGTTTCTAGTCCAATTTCAACATCAAACACCTGACAAATGTACATTATATGCTCTTCCTATATCTTACTGAAGATCATAATATCATTCAAATAAACAATGACAAACATGCCCAGAAACTCTTTCAACACCTAGTTCATGAGTCACATGAATGTGCTTGGTGCATCGGTTAGCCCAAAAGGCATGACAAACCACTCAAATAGTTGTTTCTTTTTCTTGAAGATTGTCTTCCATTTATCTCTTTCTCTAATCCGAATTTAGTGATATGCACTCTTCGTATCTATCTTTATAAAATACAAAGATCCACTGAAACAACACATCATTACATCCATCAATCCTCCATTCTCCATTTTTCTTTGGTGCTAATACTATTGGTATAACATATTGACTTAAACTCTCTTGAATCAACCCCTTCTCACACGAATTTTGTACTTGTCAATTCAACTCTTTACTTTCTCTTGGAGTCATTCTATGTGTTGCCTTATTTAGAATTTTGGCCAGTGGAATCAAGTCCATTTGGTGACTGATCTTTATCAGTGATGACAAATCAGCGGGTACATTATCAAATACAATATCTTGGAACTCATCAAACAATTCTGCAACTTTTGCAAGTACATCTTCTACTTCCTCTTTACCAACTTTTGGAAATGAAGCAAAAAAAAATTGCTCATGCCTCATATTGTCTAAGAACTTCCTTCCATCAGCTAAACATATTTTGGCATTACTACTTATTTTTCCTTTGTTTCCTTCAGTAACTTCAGCTTGTGTCGAAGTTCAACCTTTGTCAAAGAATAGGTATTTGCATACCCATCAGTTATTACTCAATAATTAAATTGTCATGGCCTTCATAACAACAAATAGCAAACTTTTCTTGGCATAATATCACACACCACCTCATTATGATAGTTCCCAATCTTGAACTTTACTAGACATTGTTCTTTAACAAAAACTTTGTGATCATTTTTCAACCAAGCAACTCAGTGGGGATTTGGATGCTTCTTTCTTTCTAACATCAACTTATCAGCCATTTCCTCTTAAACAAGATTATCTGTGCTACCACTATCAACAATGGCATTGCATGCTTTACCATTACACTTACACCTTGTGTGTAACAAATTCTTTCTTTGTTTGGGTTCATTATGATCATTCAACAAGGCTCTTCTGGTAACTAGGACTTCTCTTTCAGCATCTTTGGAATGTGATGACTTGGCATCTTCAACTACATGTACAACTTGTGCATTGCCCTCTAGTCTTCTATTACTTCTTCCTTGATGTTGAGGACACGAATAAGATTTGTAACCTTCATCTTCCTAGTCCTTGCCCTCTTCATCTTCCTCTCTGATCCCTCTTGTTTTGATCATAGAAATAATTAAAATTATTTCCCCTAATATTCTAATCATAGATGGAAGACTCACCGGTTACTCAGCAAGTTTTAAACACTCGCTGAGTATTTTGGGATGGTGAGTAAATGGGCCAAAAACTCGGCTGGTGTCCAAAAACTCGCCAAGTAATCGGTGAGTTTTACTCAAAAACTTGTGGTTCTGAGAACCCGCGACCAGTGACGCCTAAATAGGTCAAAATGCATTGTTTTTTGCATTGTTTCTTTCATTTGTGTGGAGCAAAGAAGGTTTTAGCTAATTGCAAGTGATTCAAGGCAGATTGGAGTGGATTTTGGAGGATTCTAACTGGATTTAGAAGAGAAATTTCTTTCCAGGTATGTTCATCTTATCATTGTTTGAAAACTTTTTATAATTTTAAGCAAAGTTTTTATTGTTTTTGTTGTTTGTAAATGATTTCAAATCATTGTTTGAAAGTTGTTCTAAACTTCTAGCTTCTAAGTTCTAACTCTAAGTTCTAACTTTGTTTATTCATTTTTCTATAAATTTAATTATTTATGTGTAGGGCAGCAAACAAGCATTAAGAAAACATGACAAACCCGCAAGAAGAGTGGCCACAAACACCATGCCCATCTGGAAATATAGGCACTCGGCCTAAAAATGCAAGAGATAAGACATGGCGGTATGCCTATGAAGCTCCAAATGATGTTGGGAAAGTGATATGTATTCCATGTGAGAGAATTATTTCTGGAGGCATAAACCGCCTCAAATACCACCTTGCAGGCATAAAGAAACATGATTCAAATCCTTGTCTCAAGGTAACTGATGAAGAAAAAAGATTCATCAATGCCTTACTTGCAGCTGCTGAAGAGAAAAAATTGAATAGGGAGAGGACAAAATTAGCTATGAGGGCAGCCATAGCTGAATCTGAAGGAGCTCCTTTTGATATGCAAGAGGAAGAAGAAGCACTTAAGAACATACCAAGATCTCTTCGTGGCCCACGGATCCGCAAACAAAATATCTCTTTTACCGGTTCCACTTCTTCTACATCTCCTACTTCTTCATCACCATCCACATCAGGGATGGGGGGTTATTTTGTGCCCAAGAACACACCTAGAGCACAGCCATCATTAGAGGGCATTGCATGGTTCAAGGAGATGCATGAGCAAACTGATATTGCAGCATCTGATTTTTGGTTTTTCAACAATATCCCAGTGAATGTAGCTGATAGTCCCTATTGGGTCAATATGGTGAATGCAATGACAATATCAGGCAAAGGGTACAAGCCGCCTAATCACAAGGATATGAGTGGAAGGTTAGTATTTTACTATTTAGTTATTGTAAATAATTGTGATTCACTTTAATTCATTGTTATATTTTAAATCTTAATTGTTATAACTTATTTCCTATTTTTTACTAACACTTTATTTAATATTACGCCTAAATTTTGTAGGTTGCTTGACAAAGTGGTTGGTAGGGCAACCGTATTGATAGGAGACCAAAAGAAAAAGTGGAAGAAGTATGGCTGCACCATTTTATCTGATGGATGGACAGATGGAAGAAGTAGAACCATCATTAATTTCTTGGTTGCTTGCAAAGATGATATGGCGTTTTGGAAATCTGTTGACGCCTCCAACAAAGTGAAAAATGCAGCCACATTGGCTTTAATGTTGGAGAATGTTGTCATGGAGGTGGGAATAGAGAATGTGGTGCAAATAATCACAGATAATGCAGCAGCATATGTGGCAACAGGTAAATTTAATTTTTTATGTTCAAATCAATATGAATCATGAATGTAATGCTATCGTATTATTCAATTTAGATTTGATGTAATTTGTAAATACTAAATATGGAAAGTTTGTAACTAATTATTGATTTTTTGCTAATCTTTTAGGTAGAATCCTCCAAGAGAGGCATTTCACACTTTTTTGGTCACCTTGTGCAGCACATGTCCTTGACCACCTTTTGAAGGACATAGGAAAACTTGATTGGATGAGTCCAGTTGTGGAAGATGCTAGGCGGGTCACCAAATATATCTATAATCACCCATGGGTTCTCAGTTTGATGAGAAAGGTCACCAAAGGCAAAGATTTGATGAGACCTGCTATGACAAGGTTTGCAACGGGTCTTCTTGACGTTGCAAAGTATTCTTGACCACATATTGGCTTTGAAACAAATGTTTGTGTGTGCTGATTGGGTTGCTTCACCTTATTCAAAGAAGCCCGAAGGAGAGGCTGTGGCACGGATAGTCTTTGATGATAGTTTTTTTTCCGAAGGCTACGGAGATTGTGGAGGTAAATTTAACTTCAAGAATCAAAACATTATATTTTTAGTTTATTCAAGTTTCATTATTATTTCATAACTTACTATGTTATTAACTAATTTGTATTTTTCAATTTCAAATATAGATGTCTCTGCCCCTGGTTCTAGTCTTGCACATATGTGATGGACAGCAATCCCCAATGGGAGGTCTTTATGAGGCCATGGATAGGGCAAAAGAGGCTGTTAGAAGTTACTATCATGGGGACAATCTCAGATTTGACCCCATTTGGGAAATAATTGATAGGAGGTGGAACAATATGCTCCACCAACCCATTCATGCAGCAGGCTACTTCCTCAACCCCAAATTCAGGTACTATGATTGTCCTTGAAGTTGGGATTTTACTAAGACTTTATTTTCCTCTACTTTTTAAGGTTGTGTAGTAAGACTTGATATCATTTGCTATTTGTTTTAGGGCTGATGATTCCTACTCAGATCCTAATAGAGAGGTCATGGAAGGTCTCTCTAAATGCATTGAGAGAATGATATCCAATGAAGCGGAGAGAGACCTTATTGTGACCGAACAACAAATCTTCGTGGAATCGAGGGGTCCTTTGTTCTCTTCTATACTAACAAAGAGAGCAAGATCTACTCAAGCACCAGGTAAAGCGTCAAACTTTAAAACTTTTGCTAATTGATAAGTTGTGCTTCTGATTATCTTTTTTTATTGCTTTATAACTTTTTATATTTTGTTTTGCAGATTCTTGGTGGGCAAGTTGGGGTGGCAATAACCCCAATTTAAAGAAATTTGCTCTCAGAGTCCTATCCCAACCTTGTAGCTCATCCCATTGTGAGCGCAAATGGAGCTTATTTGAGTCCATCCACACAAAGAAAAGAAACAGAATGACTCAAAAACGGCTTAATGACCTTGTTTATATGCACTATAATCTTAAGTTGTGCATAAAAAAGGCACAGATCTCAGAACTACCTAGTCCACTTGATCTAGATGAAATAGATCTTTATTCTGATTGGACAGCACAAGAGCCAAGTCCATTGTTTACACCGGATGAGATTGCTGATTTGGAGAGGCAGGCCATGGAGGGGGATGTTGAAACTGATTTTCAGTTCACAATGGATGACATTGAGGATGAGGACGAGTAGGATGATGATTCAAGCTCAGAGGATGAGGCATTACCATTAGGAGGAGATGCATCCTCTTCCAGGACCCCGAGCCAGTCGAGCGAGGGGGCACAGCCACAAAGTTCACAATCACGCAGCTCACGCCCTATCCCAGTGCAGGGCACTTCTTCTAGTACTAGACCCCCTCGCTTTCCTGCTAGTGCAAGTGGAAAGACGAAGATGTGATTGTATTGATCATTGATGTATTTAGACTTTTAGTATTTACCTCTAGTTTGACAGATTGAAACTATTTACTATTTTGCTTCCTACCATGAGCATTCCACATGAGAATGCAATTTTGTACGCACTATGCTCTTATATATATCTAAACTATGCTTGTTTCTTTTGTATTGTCTTTAATTAACTTATTAGATGCATCTTCTCATTAAATTTTGCAAAATAAATGTATTTTTAATTAAATTTCAGTGGTTTTTTAGGGTCCCGAGTTTTTCCCGATTAAACTTTTGGGGGGGGGTTGGCAAGTTTTTGCCTTTGGCGAGTTTTCCAACTATGATTCTAACTGCTACTTGACTCATCATTCTTTTTTTTATCTTCATTTTGACCTCGATAAGATCATTCCTTGGATCGTCTACCACAACCTCTTCCACCTTGCTTGCTTTCAAACTTCTTGTTTAGCTTCAATTCCACCCTTAAAGAAAATTGGTATGTCTCTTCAAAATTGGCCATTGTAACCAAGCTTAATTCCTCTTGAATACTTTGCCTTCACCCATTAAGGTTGTTAAGCAACTTTTTCCTTGTTAGTTTCTGCATGCCTAGTTTTATTGAGGACTTGATAGAACTCTTCTATATATTCTTGAATGGATCTTCTCGCTTGTGTCAACCCTTGCATTCTCTTGAGCAGATCAAGCTCATAATCAACAAGAATGAATTGTCTCTTTAATTTCTCCAAAATTTAATTCCATCTTGTGATTTTCTCCTTTCTTCTATTCCTTTCCAATTGAATCTCCTATCACCATATTTTTGCATGCCCTTTCAATTTGGCCTTTGCATATTTGACCCTCTCAGGATCTTCAACATAATCATACTCATAATATTCTTCTTGATCATTGATCAAGTCAGTTGGTTCCTCATGGTTAAGATTTCCCAAAAACATAGGCACGTTGATCTTGGGTCTCTTTACAATGCTCGAAATAACCCTCAAAAACCTATCCTCCTCAAGATCCCCAACCGCTTTTGGTACTTTGTATTTGAAATCCCCTTCTTCAAATTCCTCCTCGCTTTCTTCTCTAAGAGCAATATGCATTTCGCTATGCAAATCCTCTTGCAATGCTTATACTTGTTTCTGGAGGGCTCTAAAACACTCTTCTGCCACACCCCCAACTCTTCTGACATGGTTCCTTCACGAAGACATTTTTGCACTTATCACTTAAACACACACTGCAATATTGGTGCAAACTGCCTTATGTTTGATGATATGTCTACACACTTGATAATCTTTGATCTGATACCCCTTGATGAAGGGTTCTCCCCTTATTAGCAAAAACGCATAATAGAATAGAGAAATAATAAAAGATTGCAAGAACAAGAAACTTGCTTTATATTATTTCCAATAAAATGGAATCACATTGTTCAATAATTTGACATGTAAAGCCACATGAGCATTTTCCTCACAATATTCTACAAGCCAGAGCCACCATAATCATCCCTAAAACTATTCTAGATAATCCTACGAGCCTTCATTATATAGGTAATTTTGGCCACCCGAGAAGGTTCTAAAAAATTTAACACTAAACTTTAAGATCAACCATCCCTAGGATATTATTATTCATATTTTATTCCATTAGAATAGGCCCCAAACAACTTTCGAAACTCGAATGAAATTTTGAAGGAATTTCAATTTTTTTCTATTTTAGGTAGTTCAACCTCCAAAGACCATAACTCATTGCCAATTAACTCAATTGGCTATTACAACTCCCTTTCATAAATGGCTTGAGGTGCTCTACAATGTCTAACTCGCACACGCTCTAGTCAAATGAAGTTGGACCTCCTTTTAAAGCCTCTAAAGCCTTCAAATTTGAGCTCGATGTTTGTATACCCTACTGCCAATACCGAAAATTTTCAATATCTTCAATGCTAGACTTGGTCTTGCAAAACTTTATTGGCAAGCTGATATGTCCAAAGAGAACCTCCACATAAGAAATTAGAACATTCTAAGCTCCAGCCACCAACTTACTAAAAATAGTAAGTTTTCAGAAATAGCAACTCTGAATTGACATAGCCCTTATTGACAAACCAAATAATATTTTTGGGTGATGCAAGATTACCCTTACACCCAAGATGTTCTTGCATTACTAGCTCAAGATTAATTGCGAATTGAACACTCAAATTATTATGCATATGTTGAAGAAGCAATGGTTGGATGATATTTATTGGTATATGGCTATGATGTTTAGGCAATATTTTAGCTTGAGGAATTCATTCGAGCCAATTTCCTTTTACTACGTCTTGCAAGAGCAGGAGAAGGTGATAGATTGCATGGATAATGGATCCTCTAAGCTTTTTAAGGGTTGGAGTTCTGATTTAACAGTACCATATGACAACAAAAGGATGATACCTAGGGTTTAGCTATTTCCCATGATTGGCACATGCCATTCTGGATCTAGACCGACAAGGGAAATGATGCCTTCTACACTTTAGGTTCTGCTAGCAAAGGTGGGTTAACCTAGGAATTTCAATCATTTTCTAAGCATTATCACACCATACATCCCTTACAAAAGATTTGGTCTCTAAAAATTCTTGGAATTGCAAAATGACAAGCAGCTCATAGTAGCCAACTAAAACTTGCCAAACTTTTGCAACAAGTGATGACCAACATTGGATTTCATTTCCACAAAAACTTGTAAATTGATTTTAATTTTAAAATGAATGATTTAATGCAAATTATGACTATCTTCCTTGATATTCAAATTTTTGACCAATGGCTTAATCCATTGTTACAATAGAGTCATATCACTGAATTAGATCTATTTATTTGTCTTGCAATCAAATATATCAATTGTTAAACCCTAAATTCCATAACTTATGGTATCCCCTCCATACACCAATAACCCTACCACTTCACAAAAGCATTTATTTAATTCATTGAGTTAAAAGCAACACTGAAGTAGTATACAACTCATTGAGATTGCATTCAAATAAACTGAACTTTGTTCATTTACTCTCAAGGTCATAGACACATAAAATGGAGACAGAATTTAGAATGCACAGATATCTTGCAACTACTCTTTGTATTTATCTTTCTTGAGAATGATACATTTCCAGATATAAGACTCTAAAACATAACAAAGAACTGAAGAACACTTTCTCATTTAATTTATGTAAAAAACTCTAAAAATACAAGCTAGAACATAAACTATGCATAAAACACAGACCGACTCAAAATGATTTTTCTATCAAAATTGACTCAAAATTCAAACCCTCACTCCACATCTTGGAAATCTTTTTATAGAACAAGGATTGCAACAAGCTTCATATGGGAGGACACATGTTGAAAAACTAGATGTAACAATATTGTTCCACATAAGACAAGACAGTTACATAAGAGAATGTTGAAAATAGCCAAAATTGGACAATTGTCATTCTGGATGTTCACGATCAACTTCATTGTTTCTAATGTGAGACTACCACAGCAGGTGAACCGAAATGATAAGGTATCCCATTGATATAGTTGTCCTTCCTCTATTTTGTCATTTCAACTTCTTCCGGCTTGTTCAGTCACTATCTTTGGATGGTATTGCTTTGATGTCTGCCACAACCTCCCAAATGATAATGTCAGACTCTTCATATCGCTAGGTGGCTTCTCTAACAATATTCAACTCATTCAAACACTTATTCCACTTGGCATCTATTACAGCTCAAACCTCTGCAACTGTCTTGTTGATATCTACTTCAAGTTTGTACATAATGTCAATAATATCAAAACTTATAACAATATTAGTTTCATCGTTGCTATAAGCAATGAATCTCTCATTTCTCAAGATATTATCAAACAAATCAAACCATTTTTGCCACTCCCTTGAGTTATTATCATCATCAACAATTTTTTGAATGAAGTCAAGTGTCCCATACCAATGGTCTTCATCTTATTGTTTATCAATTGCATTTTTCCCAAAAAGAAACCATTCAACTCCTTGACTCTGTTTATCATCTTCCTTGCAGAAATGATAACCTCCTTAGGTAATTCTTTCTTCTATGTCAAAATTGGTACAAACCTATCAAAGAATGAAATGTATGGCCCCTACTTGGTAAATAACGGATAAAGTAAAGATAATGCTTCTGAACATTGATACTCTTCTCCTTGTAAAGTAGTGTAACTGCTATGGAGATTTTGTGAAGCTTGTTTTAGGACATTTATCTTATGTGACAGCATGCTTTCCATTGTCCTTATTTCTATCTCTTTGTCTGATTCTATTTCTTCCACTTCCATTTGTTGATCCATACACACATTTGATATATCAATGTCTGTTTGGATCTCTTCATCTTTCACCTCAATAACAAGCCTCATTACAGTGTTCAAAGTTTTAAACTCATTCTCTAGAGCAACCATTTTTTGTTCAAGCACATGCATTTTCTTCATTTCTTCTTCATATTTCTTCCTTGTCTTGATGTACATGCTATAAGTTTGAAATAGTTGTTCTTCCAACATGTCCATCTTGCTTTTCCATAAGTGACACTCTGTTCATCATGTTGTGTATCTGGTCACATGATGTTGTAGTAACATTTCAGAATATCACATTTCCTTGGGGTAGTCTCTGACTTCCATAAGTGTTGGCTTATCAAACACAAGGGCCAAACTCCATATTGCCATTGTCTTAGTATCAATATTAAAAACAATCCCCTGCAATTTTCCGATGATATTGGTCTCTTCAAATGAGACAGATTTACTTTGTCTTCTAATCTGATCCAACGTGAAGGATGAATTTATTTCCATCCAGGGAAGAGCAACATTCCACTTCTCTTTACTAGCGCTATAGCTTCATCTATAGTGAGGGTTTCACTACTTGGATCATATTCTTGTAATTTTTTCACTAGCTCTGCAACCTTCTCCTTTGAATCTCCTTGTTGCAATTGTAGAGATAGTTCATTTTGCTTTATCTTGAAAAGAAAAGATTTGAACTCCTCGGAACTAATGAAGTCATCATCCTTCATAAACTCTTGAGCTTGTATAATTCTGTCATCTATCATTTTGGCCTCAAGCTCAAGTTTTTTTGGGATTCTTTCATTTTTATTTGCCTGCTTTATCATAAAATTGTGCTTGATATCATCTAAAAACTTATTCCGTCTTGGCAGAATCTGGAGAGCCTTTTCCCTTGCTTTCTCTAGTATTTCAATCAACTTCTGCCTTTTTCTACCACCTTGAGCCCAAGAACTTTCTAGTTGTTCCTCTTCTTCATCAATTTCAATCACAATGTCTTGCTCGAGGACATCAAGTTCTATCATGTTTTTGACTTCAGGGGGCATTTGAGACATTATGCTTTCATAATTTTGGAGGCACTTATTAAATATGTCTAAATATCTCTCTTCATGATAGAAACCCTTGAAAGAAGGATTTGTTCTTTTCATTTCCTCTTCAATTTTCATTATCTCTTTCCAATTCAAGGTCCTATCTCTGCATTCCTCAATCTCCAAGCAATGTGTGATCACATCTTCTTCCCAATAAGGCTTGCTACTGGGCAAGTTATACTTTCTCATTTGTCTCAGAACATGCCTAACAAGATCATTAGGGTCATAGGTCCTAGCAAGAGCTGAAGGCAATAGAAATTCTCTCATAA
The DNA here is from genome assembly GCA_028749045.1 of Cupressus sempervirens. NCBI lineage: Eukaryota > Viridiplantae > Streptophyta > Pinopsida > Cupressales > Cupressaceae > Cupressus > Cupressus sempervirens. The sequence goes on from CM053783.1 coordinate 397,284,097, forward strand.
ATTCATTCAATTCTTCTATTGCATATTTTCCTATGGTAAAGTCTCTAACTCTGAGATTTCTACATACAAAAGATCCTTTTTTGATTGTGCGCCTCAAATATTCTTGGTTCATCATAATCAATTGCCAAAAGAATTCAATGATTCCCATTCTTTCTGGAATGTGTTTTGGTAATCCATAAACCCTTATGATGAAACAATTTTCAAAAAGAGGGTTTTATTAACATTCTAACACCCCTATCATCATCATAGCATCTAGAGGGTTTTATTAACATTTTAACACCCCTAGGGACTCTCTTAGTAATATATGCTAACATATTTGAAATTGGATGCACAAAATCATTGTAGAAAGCTAAAGAATTTGAATAGGGATAGAATCTTTGCCATACCCTAGTCCATCGTTGTATTGGCAAGCTTTCTCTCATCTCCTTTGTTCCTTCAATAAAATCAGGATTAATGTACCCTATGATCGTATACAAGATTATATGCATTAACAATTAATAATGGTGAAATTTGAAATTCCCCATTTCTCCCTTTTGTGCACTAGTGATTTCATTGTGCATAACATTGATTATATGGGTAACAAAGTCACACCCCACATTGGTGTACAAATCTTGTACGTCTAAGGCCATGATATATACATTACTAGGAGCATTCATAGTTCCATCCAACCTTATCACTTTATCCAATCCAAAGACTGTATACTAAAAATATGTACTAAAAATTTCCAAGTGCATGAGATCTCCTCTACCTTTTTAGGGATTTCACCCTTATCTTTTCTAGACCTTGGAATGTTTCTCCTCATAACTTTGCCAGTAAAGAAACTCTTTTGACTATTGAAAGTCTCATCGAGCTTGTCCTGTTCAATAATTTTGGTCATAGGTCCTCCCAAGTTGAAGACTTCTATGAATGTCTCCCTATCCAGTGTACATAGGACACTTCTATCCTTTCTGTGAAAGCCATGGGTCACAGGGTTATATGCCTTTATCAAGGCTTTTACCAACTCTATGTCAACAATGACTTCTGCCATAATCAATTTTGACTAATTTTTGTTCTAGGGATTTGAAATGGGTGGCTCACATAACCTGGTTTTAGATAAATACCAAAATAATTCATTACCATTTGTCTCTGGTACTTTAGCATCTCTACAGAGGCTGTAAGGGTCTCTGAGGATGTGTGAATTAACTGACTGAACATTTGTTGACACTGGCAAAAAATAGACTTATTCATCAACATACAAACTTGCTATCTTCATCTTTCCTTGCTTAGTACTCAGAGAAGCTTCTTCAATATTTACTTGAGCAATCAACTTGTCTTCTTCTTGTGCCAAGTTTTATGAATTCAAAATCTTGAACACTTCTCTGCAATTCAACCTTTTTGAACAATTTCACGCACAATCTTCTTCTTAAACCTGAACTCTGTGAATGTTGGTGTCAAAAAAAAATTATGTTACATCACCCCTTTTAATGGCGCTCAAGCATGGGAGTGGAATTAATGGCATTTTAAGGCAGCATGCATGAAATTTTTCAAAATTTCATAAAACTGTCATATTCATGCTTTATGATGCCCATAAAGCTAGTGTTTAAATCTTTTTTACCCTTTTTAGACAGTACTTCACGTTTCTATCAATTATGAAATCTCAATAGCTTTTTACCTCTTTATGTTTTAAGCTGCAACCATGCAAACCCCTAGCACTTTGAGTTGTTCACGGCATCACGAGGTTTGTTGTTCAATTCTTATGTCTTGGCTGCACCACGCAAAACCCTTAATCTCTAGTTCGCAATTAGTCTTCACATTCAATCTTTAAACCTTGCAAAACAGCGAACACTTCTAATATCACCTTGTCACTGCTTCACAGCTTCCTTTTTGCCTTATACTCTTAGCTGCGCGATCGAGTGTCAACACTAACTTCTCCATTTCTTAACTATGTCATAGGTCTCGCTTGTTTGCATCTAACCGCATTCCTTACACTTCAAAGTTGCGAACACCCTAGCCTCTCGTTCTCCACTTAGTGATAACATTAGCACTTTTAACCTTCGAAAGGGCGTTACATTTCAACGTTTGAGTGATCGTTGTTCTGCCACTTAATTCTTCACAACTTTTAAAACAGCCAGCGAAACAGCAAACATGACTAACTCGTGCTTAGTCTTTGCGTCACGGCTTCTCTTTTATTTTACAGCTTTAACCGCAAGACCGAGCATTAGCTAAACCTTTATCACTCTTTGACTATTTCGCCAATTCGCAATTGTCTATCAAACTGCAGTCTTTAGCCATGCGAGCCCGCGATGCTAGCTCTTAAGACTTTAAGTTGTGAAGTGGCGTGAAGTGTTCTCTAACATCAATCTCCACTTCACCACTTAGTTCTTCATGCTATAACATAACGTGGCATCTCCAAATGCTTCCACGTGTCATTTTCCTATGTTGTCATGAGGCTAGAGATCTAGCGTGAATGCCTTTCGCGTCAAGGCCACTTAAACTATGCCCTCATGCCTAACTGCGGCAAAACTGCGAAAACTATCCATTTAGCCGTGTCACACCTTCACTACTTGAGCCAACCATTTACAATAAACTGCGGAGACCCTGCGAACAGCTAGCACTCAACTGAGTCGCACCATCATGGCTTGGGAAGGATTAGAGCTTAACAAGTTGCAGATGTAGAGATGAGCCTTAGACGCAACATCGCCACTTAGATTTTCAATTTCCTCTTAAAGCGCAAAAACCTTTAAGCGCATTCATTTTTAAAAAAAAGGGCTAAAACATGAAAATATGCATACAGACATAAAATTAGGGTTTTTCTAGGAAGATCTCTGCAACATGAAAATGCAAACCCTAATTACATCAATTTAACCTGAATTTTCATAATGGGTTCTCAAAATTTTAAAATGGTGAAAATATAGGCCATCAATTCCCTTGTATAGACCCTTGTCCAGGCCTGTTTTGGCTGCCTCTTTATTATGTACTATTATTTCTGATTCAATAATTTTCTTACCATGCATTTGAATTAAAATAAGGGAAGTATGCCCTTTTTCACTCTTTTGGAATGCTTGATGTACAACTTCCAACCCCTTGTTTGCAACTTTCTAAAGATCAAGCTGAGCACAGGTCTGTTGAAAATTTACTGAACTTCAAGAAAGCAGTGAGTAATAGCAATCAATTTTTCAACTTTGTGCACGAGCAATATCTATCACCCATCTCTTCTTTGGCAATCTCTCCATCTAATTTTTGTGTCTGCTCACCGAGGCTTCCCCCTTCTTATTCATTTATCTGTGAATGAGCCTGAAATTTGTCTGAGCAGATTTGTCTGCGATAAGTTCTTCTTACACAACCATGTCCTCATTTGCAAATTTACAATAACATGACCTAAGCTAGAAAAAATTTGCATATACAAATGTACCAAAGGGTTCTATATTCTTGAATTTGATTCTGTCAAAGACAGGGAGCTGGTACTTACATGGTCCCTAGATTTTCCAAATAGATTTCCTATGCACGAAACCCCACTTCCCTTCTTATCGATCCACAAACTGAGACCTTCTCTTCTCAATTTTTGGTGTAATTACCTTAAATCCCCCTGCAATTTTGACAATTACAGTGTTTACATGTCATTGGCAATGGACAAGGTAAGTATCACTGCTCTTCAAAAGAAACAATCAATTACGAAAATGATAAAGATGTTCCTGCAAAGATAATGATAAATTGCTAGAGGCACCCTGTAAATTATGAAAATTTGCTTTCACAATAGGTAATATTTCTCACCAGATCATTTCACTTCCAAATGTCAAAAGTTGCAAAGCTCACCAGCAAGGTAATAATGTGTAAGCCCAACTAGTGGAATGGGTTAACAGATGCTAGAAGCAGCTTGTAAAATATGAAAAATTGCTTTCAACAGTAGGAATCATTTCACTTCCAAATGTCAAATGTTACAAGCTCACCAGCAGGGTAATCATGTGTAAGCCCAACTAGTGGATTGGGGTTGAGTCCCAACAGTATACCACTCCACTCAACAGCTAAAATGATATAGCTTCTCTCCATGCTTCTTCAAAAGACAACTGAAAGTTAGAAATCGTCCCCTTCACTTGGCCTACATGAGCCAACTATAGAGGTTGTGCACACAGAAAGTACAGAGGTTGTTAACTTTGCGGTCTCTTCAATCTTGATGGAGAAATCAATAATGAAGCCTACAAGAAATGCGAGCCCGCTACATCCACAAGCGAATTCTTCAACTATTGCCAGTGACCATTGTCCACAAGGGAAAAATACTTATGACCCAAAATCATTGCCTCGGATAAAACAAGAAAGGACAAAAGTAAAGAAGAAGTCCCTTCCATCAAAATCCGAGCATCAAATTAAACTAAAATTGTCAAAGAAAAGGACTGACTCTGATGAAACATGTAATATTTTACACCCCATCTATGGTTTGGTGCATTTATTAAAAAAAATATTATTTATTTAATTAGTTGTGGCATGTCCACAATTTACCATTCAAAAAGATATAAAAGGACATGCATAAAATTAAATTTGGAGACTTCGTAAGTAGTCTTTTCTTGACTTATATATAAACAAAAAACTGAATGCACATCAAAGTGCTAAATGATTCATTGATTATGTATTACACGTTCATCTTAAAGCTTCTAAGCAGTTGTCTGGTTCCTTGAAAGCAGATAACCAAATTGCCAAATCAAAATCAAAATTGAACTTGTACCTGTGGTTAAGGCAGAACAATATATTAATAAAAATTCGGTCATCGAGTACATCAATATAGAAAATATATAAAAATCAATATTATGATTAAACATTAAATATATTAATGCCTGAAGGGATGCCATAATTAGTTAAGGGCGCCGAGCTCCTTCCATTTAGATCTTGAGATCAATTATCTCTGCCTCGAGTTATTTGATGGATGACTTGTTCAAGCCCAGACAATCACCTCAACAAGTTATTGGAGGGGGGGTCGCCTCATCAAAGAGTTAAGTTATGAGTTACTAGGCTAACATATTGATCCCTCTTGATTACCAAAATAATTAAATGTATTAATTGAATATAAACTATATAATTTGAATTTTAAATACTTTTATTTATTATTTTCTTATATAAGAAAACAAGCAACATACAATAGGCAAGAGCCTACAACACAACGGTAAATTGTGAGCCTCTTATTTGGGAGATTTGGGTTCAAGTTTGGTCAAGCTCAATAAATAATAATAATTAATCGGAACACATAAAAATAATAATAATTAATCTTGGCTTTGGCCTCTTATCAATCCAGAAAAAAACAATATACAATAATATATTTTCAATACTCTGATACTTTTTTAATATACTATTATATTACATATATTAGAAATTAAATATATTCAATATATATTAATTTTAAATATATATACCTCAAATACAATTTTGAAATTTGAAATATTTATAATTTATAATTTTATTATATAGGGTAAGAACATCATTAGCTATTATAGGCATTGCTAACTTCACATATTGTAACCTACTAAACTGTACATTGGTTTCAACAACAACAAAAAACATGTGACCTTACTACATATAGATATTGTTCTCACTTCTAGGCAGTATAGACGAATTTTATGGGATCCTTTATGCACACAACCGTCAAAAAGTTGTCATTTTAAAGTGTCATCCAAAACATATTTCCTATTGTCCTGCTACTTGTTGGCTTTAGCAACCAAAAACTTTGCACAATCGACCCATGCTTGAGCACAAATGTCCCAATACCTATGCATTATTGGTACCAATACTTGCACACTCAATAAAATAACTACCTTCTTCCACAAAATGGGCAGATATTAATCTGCTAGATGACATTTTGTGGGCTTTTAATTAACAAAATCCAATGAACAGTAATTGTAACATGGGGGTAACTGGTGCTCTTTCTCTAATCATTAATATAATTTAATAGACAATACACTAATATGGTATACAATAGTTTGAATTTAAAATTTAAAATTTAAAAATATATAATTAATACAAATTAAACTATTACTCTTATTCTTGTGTCGCTTATTCTGATTCATATCATGGTTTTTAATTCATAGTCCTACATAAATAGAAAATAAATATAAACGAAATGCTATGAGACAGTATGTTATTTTTCAATTTATATATTATGTTTGAAACAAAACAATGTTCTTATCTGTGTTGTGCACTTTGATTACATTTAGGATTTTTGATTTCCAGGAATAAAAAATGTTGGGATTCTTCGAAGGGTCAAGAAGCCAACAAAATTTGGAGACAATTGTTCCAACCCTGATTGATTATACACCAATTCCATGAAGACTCTAATTCTGGGACATTTTGCACCTGGAACTAGCCTAGTTTTGAATTGATTGGGTACAAGGTAGCTACTAATGATTTCTATTGAGGAGCAATCATCCAATGAAGTTGTGATTGATGCTTCATATTTTGCCTCTGCAAGGACTGCTATATCTGTTGCTTCTCTCTCAAATTACAACCTCATCTATAGAAAACATATATAGCAGCAACCCAGCAGGGTTGAAGGGCAGCCCCGCCCCCCCCCCCCCCCCCCCCCAACACCACCTCCATGCATCCGCTGTTATAAAAATAGGTTGTGGTCAAGAGGTAAAGCCCCTCTACCACCAAGACTAATTTAAGTCATAACTAAAATAGTGAAAAAAAAAAAGTTTTTTATTTTTCTGCCTGCTGCTTCTTTTCCTTCCAGCAGGCATGTTTTCTGCACAGCTTCACCGGATCTCATGACTTTTGCAGTTAATTACTTATCTCCAACTCAGCCACAAGTTTATCAGTGAGCATCTAGTTGACTGTTTTCTCTCATGGGCTCTCATGAGTTGACAAGTAACTTGCTGTGTTTTAGAATTATTTTATCATGGAACATATTTCGGCTTGTACAATCTCAAGGAGAATGGTATAAATTCAGAATACCACGACCCCCAAATATATGTATAGGAAATCCCACCAGAATATGTACAAGCAGATGATAATAGCAAATGTATGCCTGATTGATTCTAACCTTATAAAAAAATTCAAAGCAATTTGACATTAAGGGGAAAAAATTTACCACTAGATAAAATGGTCTCCACTAACCTGCAACCAGCAGCTTGAACTTCAAACTAGTGCATTTCTCTTCTGCTAAAAATCTCATGTTCTTTCATCTTCTGCTGAAACCTTGCCAGACAGGCTTGTAGGTTAACCAACCCTGTTGCTTTGCGTGAGAGAACTGAACTTAGTTGGGACACATATCGATCTATACGGCTTCCAGGCTGATCCACCTCTGTGATAAGTTTCATTTCCTGAGAAATGAATAAATGAAAGGAATTCTTCACTTAAAGCAATAAATGCAAAAACTCCTAGAATCTTATTTGTCTTCTTGATGCAACCATCTTCCAAAACAAGATGTAAATCTCCAATTGGTCCTTGTGTAAAGAAATGTTTTAGCAAAATAGATCTAAACAAGATTATTAAAAATGAATGAATAATTAAAAACCAATACAATCAATAAAAAGCTTAAACTAAATTGTATCTATGATTTGACATCATGAAAGATTCTAGCAACAAAATAAAGAAACAAGATGACAAGAGCAAATGAGTGGCAAGAGGAAAATTTTACAACAAATATGCAAAGGAAAATGTCGACTAAACATTGAACATATAGAAACGTGATAACAAGCTCTCCAATTTTAGCTGAACAGTACAGTTATATCAACATAACATCTGGATGCCAGAAGCTCACCTCCCGCACTAATTCCATTGTGTCTTCAATCTCCTTCCTGTGAGCAGCTACTAAAGCCTCCTCTTGCTTCAGTAAAATCACGATACAGTTTAAGTCTAGGTTTAGTAATCTCTAAATATTAATAGCAATCATCTTTCAATAGTATCATGCAAGATATGAATCAAATTTATCAAATATACAATTACAGTCTTGTAGTGCAAGCACTGAAAGAAGATGCACTAAACTATCATATGTAAACATCGATTGTCATTACAACTTATACTGTACGAGAAGATTATGCATACCTCAAGTATTGCATTTATGTGCACATCATATTCAGTTTCCTTTGGTCTTAAGGAAGCAGCGTTTGATGCAGATTCATCAGTATATGATTGTTGTCGGCTATAAACTGCATATGATGCATCAGGTTTGACATCTTCTTTTGATTGCCAGTACATTTGTTTCTCAGGTTTTTGTTCTCTAGGTATCTTGCGAATAGTTGGAGAGAGCACATCATGCATATCACTGGATTTGACCCCTGCCAAAGATAATTTCTGACTGCCAGCAAACTTTTCTCTCAAGTTGATTTTATCCTTTTCTATAGTATTTGAAGTCATTCCAGTTTCATTTCTGGTGTTAAGAGAATAACTTGAAACTAAATTGGAGGAATGTGCATCAAGGTCTCCATTCTGAACATTAAATGATGGAATTTCAACTGTCTTTCTAATATTATATGCAGCCGATGACTCCTGATTATAATCAGAAGACTCCACGGAAGCCACGGGACCAGATGGTGGTGAATCCTTTTGTGGAGGAGCTAAATTGCTTACACTTTGATCTTTTTTGTTATTGCTCTTTGAAAGTCCTTTAACCCTGAGACACACACACAGAGATACAGAGGAACAAGAAGAACAAAAGAACTCAGACAGGCAGCATAGAATCGAACTTCTATTAAATGATCGACTATGAACCTAGATGACAAGGTAACAAAAGACTGAACTCTCACCTATCTGCGTATCTTAGAGTATTGAGTGTATGTTCACAGGAACCTGCATTAGGAGAAATACATGAGATCATAACTGTGCGAGAGTCACCAACAAATGAATCGCGAAGCACCTCTGTTAACTTGCTTCCCCGAAAAGGAATGTGAATTTGATCATTATCAAGAGCACGTATGCACTCTTTCAAAGCCAATAGGCTCTTATTAATCTCAGCTCCCTCCATCCTGCACAAACACAATAAACAATTGGCAGATAATTCCATTCAGAATTAAGCTATACCATGGAGGTATATCAGTCAAAGAAAGATCACTAAAAGTTTCTTGCCTTGTTTGCCTGTCATTGTCTGTAGTGTCAGCACCACGTTCACTTCCAGCAAGGTCAATAAAGGACATCTTCCCAACTGTTTTGGCCCCTTTCATCTCATTGCCACTACTGTGTTTTTTAATAACCAGTTGTAGTATAGCGTGAGACCTAGAAGATTCCTCATTGGCACCAGTTGATCCAGTGCTTCGAGATGCATTTCCCTTTTCAATATAGTCCTTCACAACTTGTACATCTGAGACTTCAAACTCTTGCAAGCCAACAATACAGACTTGTTGACGACCATCCTCCCTCATGCACAGTTTCCTTAAATTTTTCAAACATGACATCAATTACCCCTCACACTATTTCCGTGAAACTTTCAAAATGCATAGAGGTAATACATTAAATACTTGCTAATTAAATAATAAAAAGGATACATACTTATTCAATGCAATGTTACTTGATTTGCTAGCTTTATTGGAACAAGAAGCTCTAAAAAATAAGTCTTATTCTCAAACATCTATGTGGGTGTTATTTGTTTGTATTGGAAACAAAAATATATGCGGTTGTTGCTTGTATGCTATAATTCCTTTTACAATTTAAAAGGTGATGTAAAAAGAGAAATATTTTTTACTTTCCAAGACCATTGTCTTCTACTTAAATTCTTACCATTTGCCATCCCAAATGAATCAATTATAATTTCAAAACTACTTCACCATCTGACCCTTAAACCACTTAAATATGTGTACTCACCCTCATAGTTGAAATTTGAAGCCTTTGGGCATTGTTTCTATATGTATGCCATATATTGGCAATGAAAGCATTTAAGTTTTGTTATTTTTCTTATCAATTCACATGTGAAATCTCAATTCAAGTTTAATTCTATATATTAAGCTTCTAAAATGTCTATAATGAATGCTTTATCAATGTTATGATATGCATACTTGAGATTTCTCCATATGTATAAAAATTCCCCTATTTTTTCAATAGCCAACCCCTACTGTCCCCTAAAGATTGGCCCTAAACCATACCCATACCAGAAACACGTCACAATCCCCAAAACCATCCCAGCCCCCATACTCCGTGGAACATAGGAGAAATGCTATATATGAATACTGCATATAAACATGCACATTGAAAAAATGTGTGGAAGCCTATAAGAGCAGTCAAGACAACCAAATACCCATATTGACTTGTTAATTTTAAAATAAATAAAAAAACTGGAAGGGGGTACATTCAATTACAAATAAAACTGTCACCTGCTCAAAAGCGACATGTTATATTTCATTCACAGTTAGATCAAAAAAGTAGGTCGCTTTCAGATTAGAGCGATCATATTGGTCTTATTTTTGCAATGCCCAAATTGCAAAGACCACTATCAACCATTTTTACAACATCCGCTCAGAATTGTCATGACTCAGTGAGCCCCAAGACAAAAAACCTAAATGAGCCTACAAGACTTGGTAGATGGGTACTCACCAGACATGCAGAGTCATCAGCCACTTCATTCAATTATATATGCTTCAGCAAATTCATTCGAGATTGTTTGTCTTATATCTGTCTCCTATACCCTAAAATTGTAATTGCATTGGGGGGGGGGAAGTAGCAAGGAGATTAAGCAAAAATCAGTGTTGAAACCATATTTGGGCAGGTATGTAGCTTTTTTTGTCGAACAAACTTAGGCGTGTTTAATTTTTCTTGTCGAACAAACCCCAAGAGTCTTTGTAAAAGAAATTTGTTTGATAATTCCAAACACTAGAGTTTGTATATTAGTCTAGTTATAAACTATAATAATAATTTTTTTCTGCTTATATGTTATTGCAGTGTTCTTTAAATTTACAAATTGTACTGAACACAATGTCCAAAACCCCAGCTAGAAGGGATTCTTCTTGGAATGATGATATCCCTGAGCGAAAGATAAGAGAGATAACTTGCCAAAAAGCTTTTCTTGAGAAAGGTGCTATCAAATTAAAATACCATCTTAAACATGCACCATGCCAAGATTTGCTTGCTGATGTTATTCTGGGGGTAGTGCAAGTTCAATTTAAAACCATTTAATTGCATGAAGAACTAAAAAAGAGGCAAAGAGAGGAGATAGAAGCCATTGATGGAACTAGAGAATCTTATTTTATTCCTCCATTTCGTCCATCTTTGAGTACAGGCACACAGATTAAATTTGTACATTTTGTCATGTACTACTTTGGGTTCTCAACTGCCACTTGAGAGCATGGGTTGAAAATAAAATAAAAGATAATGCAACTAAAAATCCAATTGAAAATTTGGTTCTATAGCACCATTTCACTCCATGCAGCTAGGTAATTCTTTTTCTTAATTGATTCTCTTGGATTCCTATATTTAGAGGTTTGTTGAATTCAAATTTGAACTCTCAATTTTACAATACTTATTATAATTTCTTTATTTGTGTTAGGCCACTTTATTGTCAAAACATTGTGAATGTCATTAGTATTTGTGGAGCAAATTTCAACATCCCTGATGATTAGGAGATAAAGGGATTTATTTTGCTCAAAAGGGGATAGATATGAAAGCCACAATTGGAAAGCAGCAAGAGAAATGGTGGAAGAAGTATTGCACTATCATGACTGATGGTTGGATGAATATAACTAATAAAACATTACTAAACTTTGTTGTCTTCTTCAGGTGACTGTACTTGCTAAAATATATTCACTTAATAATTGAGATTTTAGTTCTTTCTCAAGTGGTAAAGTGCGTAAAATATATCGACGCTTCGAGCGAGGAGAGTGCTGTGCAACTACTTCCAAAAAATTATGTTGCTTCCTGTACCCTACTCACAGATAGGCACTCATCATTATTTTGGACTGCTTGTTCTATCCAGTGCATAAGCTCATACTGGAGGATCTTGGCAAAATTCCATCGGTCAGTGTGAGTGTGCAGACAGTCAAAAACAGGTACCCATCGTTATTTTAGACTACTTGTAGTGATCAGTCTTCTTGTTATGATTTTTTTCAACTGACACTCCAACTACCCCACAGACCCCATCTAAAATTACCTAGTAGACAATTATTATTATATAAAATTATAATTACGAACACGCTTAAACCAATTGCATGGATGAAACCATCATTAAAAAGTTGGTTTTCTAAAAAAATCTAATACTTTTATCAAATTTATGATTTATCAAAAAATACCTTAAAATGTATTTTGCTCTTTCATCTTGAACTGATTCCTGGCTCCTGTGCTTTCCTCAGATTTGTTTCAATGTTAATTGTTTTGAGATTTTAGATGGTATTTATGTTTTTTAAATATATAATTTTTTGATAGTTTTGCACTAAGTCACAAGGTTCAAATTCGAGTTCAAGTTCAGCAACCATAAAATTCAAATGAAATTTGACAATGATAAAAATTTGAATTAAATTCGCCTTATACAAATTTTATTTACTTTTAAATATGAAATATAATTTTTGAATAGTAATTTAATTATATTATTAAAATCTTAAAAATCATCATATAAAATATTTATATTATATTTACTTCTAATATAATACTCTTTTAACTTCATAATATTATTATCTATCTAAATCTTATTATTCTACTATTAATAAAATATTATAAGATTTTCAAATATTGATTCATAGATTTTAAATTCTATTATTAAAATTATTAATAACTACATATTATAATAATAAGATAATAATTTAATAGACTATAATCTATAAATATAGAAAAGTCAAAAAAATTAAAAAATTAAATAACCTAGCACTCGGCTCTAGCAGCTCATGGCAAAAAGGCAAAACGAAGACGGGCAGAACAAATGGAGGAACTATTTTGCCAAGGAGGAATGTGATTCAGTAGACAGTCACGGCAATAGCACAGTCACAGCAGAGCAAGTCATGGCACAGAAAAGTCAAAGTCCAGAAAAAAAACGGCAAAGTCCACACATAAATTCACTCCGCAATTTGTCACACTTACACTAATAAAAAGTTTAAATAACTGCAGATTTATCTGGGCGAATAAAATGGTGAATTTTAGCAATTTTTCGGAAATTTTTGAAAATCGGGAATATCCGAAATCCAAGCTTTATGTTCGCCAAATGCTGTGACTTAGGTTTTGCAGGCCAAGCTACTGTAGTGAAGCCTCCCAGCATAACTCTGTTGTGGAAAAAGAACAAAATATGATTGCAGAGAAATGGCGTTTTCTTAGATAATATCATTTTATCTACTTTGTATATAGTTGCAAACAGGGCAACTTGTAGCCACTTAATTATGAGAATCCAAATTGACTTTGACCTGTCACCTACTGATTGTGAAGCTTGGTCAATCTGTGAACCATTCTCCTCACAGGGAGAGGACCAAAAGGAGGGGAACCCATGAGCACCACTTTACCTATGGCGCATAAGCACCCTGATTGATTTTCTTGAGTGTAATTTTCCCCATACCAGAGTAGCCAGATACTCGTCCCTCCTCCACCATGCATATACCCATATCTGATTTGGATACATATCCAATACAGCCCAGACACACATTGGATATTGTATGTATGTGTGACCAAGAAACCTTAATTTTCCAACTGTGCTGAAGAGTATGTGATTTGATTCTTTTAACATTTAACATAAATCTTCCCAAATTTAATTTTTAATAAAACTTCATTCATGAAATGTTTTTGGTATAAACAAAACGTACACCAAATGAAATGTTTTTATAATTCAGTGACCCTTTTTTTTGGGTCATCCATAATGAAACTCTACTTTTTTAACGAATTCTAGTGTTAAATAAACATAACTATTTATGTAGCACTTGTGTCTATATTGCTTTGAAGTAATGAAAATCTCCTCTAATAACTTAGAAAATTGTGTTATGCATGTGTGTGTGTGTGTGTGTATCTTCTTTTATCAATGTTGTATCCAGCTGTATCCATATTGGGGGATCTTAAAATATGGCCATATCCGTATCCAATATCATATCTGTATTTGTATCTGCATAAGTGTCTATGTAACTTTTCCCCACACAGAGAAGAGGAAAAGGAAGGAGAACTTGTAAGCCACCATTTTCCCATGGCACACAAGCACCAAAAACAATTGATCAACTTCAGCTCATTTATGCATTCAAGTGAACCTGCAGCTAACAATAATTGGGAAAGGATAGTGAGATATTTTTTTTCGTACTAAGAAACAAATCTTTTTCTTCTTTGGAACTTCACAAACAAAGAATCTCATCACATCAGCATTGCAAATTGTTGTTTCACACTTCAGGTAACTGCATATGTGCTCTAAGAGTATGTGGTGCTTTACTACTAAGGACGTCATCTTCATCGAAGCCTGCTTTCAGATTAACCATTCAATAGATTCCATATAAACAATCTGAGAGAATGGAGAAAGAGAGCATTGAACATCATTGCATTGCCGACTACACACATCATGTTATCTTCAAGAGAATGATATTGATAAATGACATTTGTGAATTTCCTTTGAAAATCCCTACCTTTGTCTACAGTTTGAACAGAATTATTTTCATAAACTAAATAAAACTAATGACGTGTGCACCAATCACCTATAATCGAAATATTTGGCTTATATCATACACTAAACCTGTATTACTATATTTATACTCATTTCCCTATCACCCCTTCACTGAAGCCACAGCTTCAAAGGTCGCATATATACAAACTTCTCTTGATCTATGGAGGACTTTACATTATTTTATTTTTCTTTACTCAGAATTTGATATGGCAACTATTCTCTAGTAATACATTGTCTTTTATTTTAATAATATAAGTGTTTTAAAACACTATTATAATAATTAAGTGATAAAGGGGATCATCTTGTGGTGTAGTGGTGTTGTGGTTGCACTGTTACTGGTGCAAACAATGTTCAAACCCCCACTTGGCACAAAAACAGTATTAATGCTGGTTGGGCCCACGTTAGTTATTGTGCTTGTGGAGATAAGGACAGTGTTAGTGCTGGTGTATTGGTGCGCATGTAAGGAGATGGTGAGTACAGTGTTCATGCCAAACAACATTCAAGTCGATGGAGATGGAGATAACAGCATTCAACTCTCAAGATCGTCACTGGGCTAGGAGTGCTCGCAGACCCTGTGCTGGACACACATTGGGAGTGTGTTGGTTGTGCCCCTCGGGCTCGGAGTCCATACTGAGCTTCCGTGCTCTCAGGTCTTGTGTGTTGGATTCAGGGATGAGGTCCCCCAGACTTGTGGCCTCACTGGTTCGTAGCTCCAGTCAAAAGCAAAATATTACCAATCAATAAAAAAATAATGAAGTTGTAACATTAATGCCAAATGAAGTGATAACATTTATGCCAAAATGAAACTCAATTTCACAAAAGGCAGCTCATTTTGAATTAATTCAAAAAAGGTGCATAAGCAGCACTGAAGTTTCATTTTTTCTATCAATGAATATTTCTTACATCTTGCTTATGCATATCTATCCCACTTGGGACAAAACCCTCGAGCGGTGATCAACACCAGGTTGAACATAAACACAGTGCTACTGCTTTCTATGAGCTATTTCCACACAGGTAATATTATTGAATCTAATTCTGAGTTTTGGCAAATCTACAGGCCTGCATATAGCTGAATCAAGGAAAAAAGGAGAACACAAGCATTTTCACCTCACCATCCCTGTCAAAATATCAGATATTCTTCAGTAAGATTTGCAATCTTAAGTAGTATAAACGGATTTCTTAACTTGGTCTGTCTGAGTAGATTTTGTGTGCTGGAAAGTGAATTGTTTAAGGAGATTTCTGGCATTATTCTCAAGTATTACAAATTGATGCAATTGTTTCTTTTACACAAACATTTTGATGTAAAATCTAATAAATAACGGTGGGAAACTGGAGGTGTAAGAAACATTAGGGTTTAAGTACTAAAACAGGGATATTTCAGAATAGGTTAATATCCCCCATCTCCTCTTTGTCCCTCATATCTCATTTATCTTACTTTTTACATATTCAAAAATAACATATTTTACTAATTTTTATCAATACTCTAATTTGTTTGGTTTTATCGTCTAATTTTCTTGTATTAATTCAATGCTATCTAAGTGATTTTTTATTAACTGGCAGCTTAAGCATGCCTATAAGAAATGCTTCCATTTCCAATAATCAAAAGCAAGCATTCTTCAGGAAAAATAGAAATAAAATATGCAATTTTTTGTTTGAACAGTCTACAAATATCCGTCTTCAAACATAATGTACTTGGTTATCATGCGAAGTGGCTAGCGATATACGATCATCAACCTGAGATTCAGGCCATTCTCAATCCCACAACAAGTGAACACAAAAGGTTTTCTAGATGCTTTCCCCATACAGTATTCAATATATGCAACTATCAAACAGATCTCAAGTACATTTAATTTTCAAATGCATACTGGTTGATAACTTGTGATAGGAAACAAACTGTAAAAAGTGACATTAATGACCAACCTAAAATTGGTAGCTCGTAGAAGCTACACCTAAACTGAAGTTTGCGAGATGAAATCAGACTTTCAGAATAATTTTACAAACATTTGAATAGTGCAGGAGAATTTCTGCAAGGAGATTTCCACAATCCATAAATGATGACAGATAATTTCTGAGATTTGATTGTGTATAAATTGTGATGTGAATATCAGGATTTAACTGTGTGATTTTGAGTCAAACTCGATGACTCATGTTTCATGAGTAGTGATTCAACATGAATCTATCTCTCATGAGAATAAATGGAACACTTAGCACTCATTGGATCTAGGTGATGCTCACAAGGGTGAAGCACCGGGACTTCCCGGGAGGTCACCCATCCCAGTACTACTCCAGCCTGAGCGCGCTTAACTACGGAGTTTCCTCCACAGTTAAACCCAAAGCTTGCAACCCCATTTACAAAACCTTCACCAAGTGTTGTGCCTTATGAACCATTCATTATAAAGCCCCTTAAGCTCATCAATTGATAAGTAGGAGATGATTTCCACAGCTAGTCAAATTGTGATGTGAATATCAGGATTTAACTGTGTGATTTTGAGTCAAACTCGATGACTCATGTTTCATGAGTAGTGATTCAACATGAATCTATCTCTCATGAGAATAAATGGAACACTTAGCACTCATTGGATCTAGGTGATGCTCACAAGGGTGAAGCACCGGGACTTCCCGGGAGGTCACCCATCCCAGTACTACTCCAGCCTGAGCGCGCTTAACTACGGAGTTTCCTCCACAGTTAAACCCAAAGCTTGCAACCCCATTTGCAAAACCTTCACCAAGTGTTGTGCCTTATGAACCATTCATTATAAAGCCCCTTAAGCTCATCAATTGATAAGTAGGAAATGATTTCCACAGCTAGTCAAATTGTGATGTGAATATCAGGATTTAACTGTGTGATTTTGAGTCAAACTCGATGACTCATGTTTCATGAGTAGTGATTCAACATGAATCTATCTCTCATGAGAATAAATGGAACACTTAGCACTCATTGGATCTAGGTGATGCTCACAAGGGTGAAGCACCGGGACTTCCCGGGAGGTCACCCATCCCAGTACTACTCCAGCCTGAGCGCGCTTAACTACGGAGTTTCCTCCACAGTTAAACCCAAAGCTTGCAACCCCATTTGCAAAACCTTCACCAAGTGTTGTGCCTTATGAACCATTCATTATAAAGCCCCTTAAGCTCATCAATTGATAAGTAGGAGATGATTTCCACAGCTAGTCAAATTGTGATGTGAATATCAGGATTTAACTGTGTATAAATTTTTAACATCAATGTTTTGAATCACACTCCATGATCCATCATCAGGATGAGAAAGGCTGAAATTGAGCCTGTTTTCAGGACAAATTTAAAGCTGAATTTAAATCAAACAACATAGCATGATACATGTAAACAACTTTGAAATTTGTTCACTATAGGCAGTTTAATTCGTCAAAAATGTGCTGTTAACTTCTATGAAATATTTGAGAGCTGGATGTACAACATACCTCCTATCACTGAGAAGATCGAAGAGTTTACCCCCATAAATCTCAAAAAAACTAAGCCACAGGTGGAATCCTTGATTTCGGTACACAGGTTGATTCATGTGAGCTAGTATATCCTCTGATGCCTTAAGAGGCAATGGCTGCATTGTGTAAGTTTTTCCACTGCCTGGTTATGAAAAAAATTCAAAAAAGAAATGAAAGAGAATCAAGATAAGAAAATCAATTTCAAACCCTATATTTTAGTATTATGAACAAGTGGTAAATGTGGTAAATTATCCTTTGGAATGAAAACTCAAGCAACTGCACAATAAAACAAATTCATATGAAGAACAATATCACATTGTTTATCCACCTCAACAACCAGCCTATTGAATTTATCTATCAAAAGTGAACTCATACTTGTCTACCAAAACTAAACTGACTGCACATTACTCATTTACCCAACTACCAACTAACCTCAGCATGTCCAATTTATAACAGGAGAATAAAACTATTAAAAACTGCAAACTCACCTGTCTGACCATAAGCAAAACATGTTGCCTTTGTGCGATTGAAGAGAATGGGAATAATGGGCTCCACAGTACATCGATAAACCTGCAAGTTGAATTAATTTTTAAGGAACAGAATATATTTAAACATAGTAAGATAACCATAAACAAACCACATTGCATGCCAGAGCATCCTAGAATCTTTAACATCAATTAATGATACAGATTTGCACATATGACACTCGAGAAGTATAAAGAAAGAAGTGTTCTTGACCCTTCTTCATCTATTCAAGCAACTTGTTTCAGGAGATGTTGTCCAGGAACATAAAGCTCTTAAATAATATCTTCGTATTCCAACAATGTATATTCAAATTT
Organism: Cupressus sempervirens; assembly: GCA_028749045.1. Classification (NCBI taxonomy): domain Eukaryota; kingdom Viridiplantae; phylum Streptophyta; class Pinopsida; order Cupressales; family Cupressaceae; genus Cupressus; species Cupressus sempervirens. The sequence continues at coordinate 397,302,894 of CM053783.1, forward strand.
GAAATAAATGTCTGCACAAAAAATAAAGACAAGCAAATGTTCTGTGTTGCATTCCTAAGCCTGGTACATTATATCGGTACTTCCTCTGTGTTTCTGGAAATGATACTTATGTATAATGTATAGCATTACAGTAAAAGCATAGGCAGTGATACACGAACAATTAAAACTATGTTCCACCAAGTTATCAAGATGAGGAGACATCAAGTCAGGAGCATGCATTTTGTGGATGGATTTTTTTAGGCCATTTTTGGGACTCCATGGGATAGAAAAGGGCAAGGCTATATATAAATTTAGGAAATAATTTTTTAAAAAAATTAAAAGGTAAATTTCATATATTTATATGATAACAAGTTTTTACAGAAGGGGTATCATCACAACCCAAACCAGCAACAACCCTATCTTCTCTTGGTCTTGCACACTACCAAGTTTGGCTGCAGCGAGACTAGTTCCCAAGGGATGTACGCAGTCATCTGTAAACATGTGCATCAGGTGGTCTTCAGTCTCGAAGTTGAACGCAAGACCACACAGGAACAAAACCATGGCCAAAGCCAGCTCCACTATTTGTGCAAGCCAATACTGAGGAGAAAATGCTTCTGACCTAGAGCTATGAACTCATGAGGTTACAAACAAGGGACCTCGCTTACAATTTAATAAATAAACACCAACACCCCATTGGGGCTTCAATCTTGTCGGTGAGAACAACACTACAATTTAACCATCACACCATGCCAAAACCAGCCATATGATAACAACGTTAACATAATAAAAATGATAACACATTCATCACATTGGCATATACATTATAGAAACCCTATTGCAAAACAATAGAGTTCACATAAATGTCAAAAAAATAATATTAAGAAAATGAAAAGCTTAAAATTTAAAAAAATATATATTTCAAATAAATAATCAAATTAAACTTTGAAAGGGGTGCCTGCCTTCTATTTCCATATCACTCTTGCAAATATCAAAAAAACAATGTCCACCTTTACAAACATCAAAACAATGTGTTCAGATTGTATATTGATATATATTACACCTTTACATTCTCTGAAACAGGCATTAGTGTAGTCAAATTTGATATGGTATTAAAATAATGAGAACTGAAATTGTAAACAATGCAGTGCAGCCAACAGCCAACAACACTAGCAATTATGCTGGTACAATTTCCACCTGACAACAAAAAAGAAAAGAAGCCTTTCCAGAACTTGGGGCAAACCCCGATGGTTTTTCCTTTTCTTGTAGTTCTATAATTTGCCATGTAACTGAAAAGATTCTTGTATACTTCGGTGTCTTTTTTTCTTACTGTATCAAATATAAGTTTAATATTATATAAATAATAAACTCTTCCATTATTTTTTATCCCATGGTTCCTTCAGATATATCATATTATAGTTTCTTATCCAAATGCAGAAGTGATAGGAATGCCCTGAAACGGATTCCTCTATAAAATCTTAACAAGAATTTGTTATAAATCATTTTTTTTTTAAATTTGTTTTTAAATTTTTATAGAATTCAGTTGCAGCAATAGGATACAGCTTAATAAATTGTTACATTGTTATGCTTGGGTTTTTCCTTTTAATAAACTCAGCTACAGCAGTAGGGGACAGACATCCCCTAACAATCCCAGAGACAGCCAACCATCTCCTATCTGCCCCCTACCTGTCCCCATTACCCAAAACATTTCCTGCACAAAAAAAATTATAACAGGAACTGCTAAGGGGCACCCCCAAGCAACACCCAATATGTGTTTGCTTGGGAAAACCCAAGGGGTGCATCCGCAAGGGAAATAGGTAACACTAATAAACAATGACAACAAAAGCAAAAGTTGAAGGTCAGCAAGTAGGCTTAATAGAGACACTCAATATAAATTTATATACTGTCATAACCAGATAATCGGAGCATCTTCAAGTATTGCACATATATCAACTGAACTCCTCTAATAACCATTTCATAAAAAATATTGGTGCAAAACATGGTTCACAAAATCAAGTGACATAGTAAAAGTGCAATATTAGACGTTTCTCCAGTGTTACAAGGGTACGTTTTCCCCCACCTCCAAAACTGCCACATTTCTGGGACGAAGATCTCCCCGTGATGCATATTGTGATGGAATAAAGCTACAAAACCAAGGACCATTTCATACAAAAGTTGGTGCATAACATGGTTCACAAAACCAAGTGACATAGTAAAAGCACATTATTAGTCTTTTGTCCAGTGTTACGAGGGTACACATTCCACCGCCCCCAAAACTGCCACATTTCTGGGACAAGGATGTCCCTAAGATGCATAATGTGTTGAGGATGTCTCCCCAGCACAAATCATATTTGATTCGGTGGCATTTATTGTTGCCTAAAAGCACATCAACATTTTTAAAGTGAAATATCCCCATCTAGGATATTATTTCAAATCTGATTTAGGGTTTCTCTCTTTCACATATCCTCATTAGCAACTACATTAATTCGATTGAGAATTTTCTTAGACAGACCTGTCTTTTGTAGAATAGTTGTGTGCTTAATCATGATGTGCTTGTTGTTTTGCTTTGTATTTATGGCATGTTCTCCAATCTCTCAACAACTTGCAGAGATTGTTTAATGCATTTTGTAAGTTTTGAGACCATCAACTTGTGCTTAACCTTACTTAAACTAATGTTGTGTTCCTTCAGCTCTATCAAAGAAGTTATTTCCAAGTTTCATTTCTTCTATCAAGAAAGCTCAATGGAGATCAGCAATTCTTACACCTATCTAGGAGCATAGTTTATTGATCACATTTCTTCGTAGTCTACTTCTCAAATGCATTTTAAAGCTCCTATGCCTTGAAGTTGTAATTCCATGATATCCCTTTGAAGATATATCTCCTTGACACAATGATTAAGCCCACAATGATGTTTGCCTCTAAAGTATGGAGCCTTAGTTTGTAATCCTATGACTAGCTTGAATCATGAGATTTCCAATGATTAACACACTGTTCGAGCTAAATTCTCCATCCAAATCATTTTCATGAGAAGCTTATATATCAGAGTGGATTTGCTCCTTATGGTGATAGTGATCTATATTTGCACTCTTTTTCTCCAATAGAATAGCTCCTTTGGTTCCCTCCACATGTTCACAAACTTGGTTCTCCAAATTTCATTTTCTTTTTCAATCTATCAACTTTCCTTTGGACAAGTGTCTGACTTCCAAGTACTCCTTGTGTTCTGGTCACATTCTCCCAAGCAAAGAAATGTTCAACAAGTCTAGCAAAGTGAACATTTACTACTAGTACAATAATATTACCTTAACCTCTCCTTTGAACTCTCTCAACCCCAAACTAGCTTTATGCACTAAGAACTAGCTATTGATCGCTTATGGGAAACATTGTGTTTAGCCCAACTATCTCAAGCACAACAACTTTTACCTTTAGAGGATTCCCATTGGCCAAATGCAAGTATGCTCCCATTAGCGCATGTTAAGACAAACCACCTTATCTATAGAGAAAAGGGCTTATAACCTTTGCTCTCTTTAGCAGATTGAGCTTGAGAAGCATTTCATTTTTCAATTTTCAATTTTGCAAAGAAATTTAAAGTATATATCATTGTTTATACAAGGATTCTAATCATTCTCCATCCACTTTCTTCTACTACCCTAACTCGAAATGCTTTGCAATGTTTCTTCATAAGGTCACCACTTCCATTCATAGACCACTTCAAAGTTATCCAAAACCTACTAGATTGATTAGTTCCTTCTATCAACCCCTCACAAAAGTTCGAGATGTTGAGAACCCTTTGGATTCTTGTGATGTTCCCATTTTTCTAAATGTCATTTTGTGAGATTTTAGCCAATTTCGAAGTTTTCTTGTAAGTTGTAACTTCCCCTAGGATCACCCTAAGTCTTCCCTATCAGGCACATATTTTACTAAAATAAGGAATATAAGATAGATTGAGACATAGCTTAGCCAATTAAATGCCTTTTAATAAGATAAATCTTAATTTGGGCCCTACAACCACATCAAACAATATTGGATGTATGTTATAACTCATAAATCCCAATTATTTATATTAGGATTAATAATTACACAAATGAGTACAAAAAAATTATCATAATTCATTAGATAGGTCATGTCACATTTATATTCATTTTTAGAATTAATTTTAAAGCATGATAGCCTAGCCCAAAGCAATCCTCACTCGAAGCCCAAGAGCAGACACATGCCTTCTTCACCCCAATAATTCATTATATAGGTCACGACACATCTATATTAATTCTTAGCATTCAATAGCAATATGGTTTGCATGAGGGAGCATATGATAGGTTGGCCTAAAGCAATCCTCACAATAAGACCAAGGACAAGCACAAGACCAAACACTTACACTCTTCGCCACTTGTGCATCCAGCATGGGTGGTCTGCCTAGTGGGGTGATTGTATGTGCCATCCCTATTCATGGCTCCTTATATATCCTCTTATTCCTTGTGATTTCTCCAAGAATCAACCATCACTAAGGTTGGGAAGGACATATTGCAAAGGCAATCAAAATAGGGTGCTCAAAAATCTTCCTATCTAAACTCAAGAGAAGGCACATTGGACACCCATCATGAGGTGGTATATTTAGATGGTGATCTTGTATATGCTCCTCTTTCTTACATGTCATCCTCTTCTCCACATGATTGCTAGCAAGGTAATAAATAGAATAATGATTTAGAATATGAATTTCCCATTATCACAAAACAATTATTATTTTTCTAGGTCAATAATAAGTTGTTTTTATTTATCATAAAGTAAATTTACCTATGTATATCATCGTGTTTAGAATAAACACACTTGCTTTCACTTTACAATATAAATACTATAAACAATATAGTTGCACACGTTTGTTGCAAATTGTATCCACCATACAACAAAATACTGCAATCATTTTACATCCATATTCATTCTCTCCACTTCTTGTATACTTATCAACTATACAAAAAGAAACTACCCATTACGACTATGCTACTGCCTAGTAAGTCATTATCAATTATACAAAAATACTACAAAATCTAAGGCATATCTCACAGTGACAAGATTTTAACACCCACTCCACTACCCATTACAGTTCAATATGTTAAGGTGTGATTGCTGCAAATGTAATATCGCTGCCTGTAGTTTTCGTGTGTTCCATAGGCAGCGATCTCTCTTGCATTTATATTTAGGATGACCCAAGGAGAGACATGTTCCTTCATGGGACATGTCTATTCATTATTACGTAATTAATATAATGACAATTTTTATGGTTGTGTATATGTGTGTGTGTGTGCACATAATATCTCTTGGATCATTATATTAATTTCTTCAGCATTATAGAATATATATATATAATGTGTTAAGTGTGTGTGAGCGTGTATAAATATGTATGTATGTATCTTCATAGTTTTTTCTCATACAAATTCTCCAACATATGCTACAAAAAACATCAACACTCCCTCTTAGCTAGGAAGGATAAACACATGATTTGATATTACCTCAATGTAATATCAAGAATGCCATGATTATAGATATCTATCAAAAGATATTCAATATAATGATACCATCTTGTGATATCAAGAGTAATGGCCTTAGAATATCAAGTCGTGTGATATTCACCAAGTACTCTAAGTAATGGCCTTCCAATATCAAGTCGCATGATATTCACTAAATACTCAAAATATTCATAAGGTATGTGCACACGTATCACTCTATGACACTTACCATAGGAACATTATAATCATGGTTTGTTTACGAAAATTAATCCACCATGATATATATCTATACAATACAAAACAAATATCTATTAGATGATATCTATCTTTCAGTTGATATTGATTTACAAGATATAATCTATCATGCTCAGACATCAACCATATGATATCCATCATGATATAAGGCTAGACTATTGTAAGGTCGTCTCCTTACAAATAACCACAAACAAACAACAATGAAAGATCATCACCTTCCACAATGTTTCCACAAAGTCATGTAGTAACTCACGTGACATCCATCGTGAACATTTCCAGAGGGTAGAACAAAGCTTTTCGCCTCAAACTTTTCTCTTACAAAGAAGAATGCATTATAGTACATCTCGGGTAATCATTGATGGTGAGTCTCCCTCTCACTAAAGGCTCTGATCCATTACTTCATCCATTAACTTTGGCAGACGGTTTGGAGAAAATATCGATTTTCAAATCTTCACTGATAATATACTCTAAATGAATAGTATTATCCATCTATGGTTTAGGCATTCGCATAAAGACCTTTTAGTCTGCACATATGGAACTTCATCGCATGAATAATAGTCCGCTAACTGTTACAAATTCATGATCACTTGAGAATCCATCTTGAAATGGTATACTCCCTCTGATAAATTTGATCAAGATTCTCAAAAGTCAACTGAAACATATCCTCTATTTGCTCCCTCTGACACAAAAGCATACTCATAATCTCAATCATCAAAGATATTTGATTCAAGGGACTCACTTTATCTAGCATGATCATCAAATGACTAATGAATCCTAGATCAAAACTTCTTCGGAGCTATTGTTTTAAGATTGAGTCCTACACAATATTTGGTGGCATGTCTAATTTACCAATCTTCTTTTACTGGAAGAACATCCTTGCACATCCTTGATGGTATCTCCTCTCTGACATCTCCCCTCCAACAATAGTTCAAGTGGGAAAGGAACACTATTGATTATTTCCCCCCACAATGTAAAATTCCCACCCTTATATCATCGAACAATTTTGCATCACATCAAATATGGCAAACTTCTTTCTATTCTTTTTCTTTATTGCAAAGTATCATCCCTAGGGATCAAGGAATAGAACAAGAGCATAATAAAGTATATAACTCTTATAAAGCATAATTGTTTATAGTTAAGAGATTTACAAGAGTGGTTGAACCACATTCTTCTTTAAAATGTTTGTTACAACCTCTTATATACATCACCTTAGATCTTCATAAGATATTCTCTTTTAATCATCCCACTCAAGCTAATCTTCAAAGACCTCAACTATAAAATTATTTTGTTGACAAGCATCTTCAAGAACAATATAACGATCAACTCCAAATGTTTTCACAAATTCTTAGCTCGATCTCTTGAAAAGAGAATTACAAATACATATTTTTAGACCATTTCAAATGATACTCAATCCTTTAGACATTGTTCAATAGAGAGAAACATCGCAGCATTTTCTAGCACCATTGTGAACTCTAATAACTCGACATAGGGACTTTGATATTTGTTGTGTGAGTTAATTTGAAACTACAATGGGAGCATTCATTTCATATTGTTGTGGTTTCTTATTCTAGATATTCTTTCTTTTCTTTTAAATTTTGGGAAGGTTATAATTCTAATCCTCGTGGATGTGATTTTGCAAATGATCTAATAAGCCTAGAGACTCCAAAGGTTTACATTCATCCATGTCTCAATAGTTTTGACACCTAATCCATTCGTATTATTTGATAATTTGAAACCATCTTGGGTGTAAGGGCAATCTTGCATCACCTAAAAATATTTCTATTTCCAATTTTCTAGTTTTTGTGTTTTCAATAAAGGTTATTCCTGTACAGAGTTGCTATTTGTGGGAGCTTGCTAGTTTCAGTAAGTTGGTATTATGTGTTCAAATTGTTCTAATCTCATATATGGAGGTCCATATTTGACATATCAGCCTGTTGGTTGAGTTTCATTGCCATATCATATTTATTGGTGCAGTTACTGCAAAAAATTTATATGAATTTTAATTATCCAAACTTCAAGTCCAGCGATGAAGGCCTAAATGGCTCCAAAATGAGGCGAAACCTCAAGTGATGGACGCTTGCGCAATTAACATTTGTAGATCGCTAGTCGAGGATTCTGGAATGGGGTTATAATAGCCCATTGGGTCAACAATTTGCTAGTTATGGTCTCCTGAAGTGGACCCATCCGAAAATGTAAATTGTAAATTGTCTTGAGTTTATCTTATTTAATAAAGTGTGATGAGATAATATAATATAAGGTAGGTCAGCCTCAAGAGTTAGGGCTTAATGTCTAGAACCTTCCAAGGCAGTAAAATGTGCCTATATAAGGAAAGCTCGTAGGCTATCTAAGGTAGTTCTAGGTGATAGTCGTAGCTCTATATTGCAGACTATTGTAAGGAAGGCACCCATGTGGGTGTGCATATTGTAATTCTGTAATTCCGCATTTGCGGCGATAATAAGAAGCTTGTATTTCGTTCTCGCAATTTGTGTTTTTCTTTGTTTCTGTTGTTTGTTGTGGTATTAAAGGTAGTACCCTTCATTATAGACAACGTTTTACTGTCATGCCAAGATCATGTTAGCAGTTTTACAATCTGCAAAATTCGATTTGCAATCAAGAACACTGCAAGAACCTTTGGTATTCATAAGTGTTGCTCCCTCACCAAGTTGCCTACAATAATTAGAATCTTGATAGTTTGCTTCATTGTCGAGATCTCTACTAGAACATTTGAAATCAAAGTTCGGGTTGTCGCAAGTGATAGCCTCATCATCGATCATGCAAGCTTGAGAGGTTTTGATGCCAATTAAGTCAGCTTTAAAGGTTTTTTGGTCCCTACACTAGAGAATGGTTATTTTATGTGTTGTTGCTCCTGAACTAAATTTCCAACCAATGTCACTTGTAGATGAACTTTTGCATTACAGGAAGCGATGATATCCATTTGCAAAGCATCAAACCCTGCACTCTTCAGCATTGAATTCTTATTGGCATGATTATTCCCATCTAACGATGAGGATTGCCCATTAATATCTTTACACCGTACATTTTCATCCTTCGTTGCTAAAGGGATTTGTTCATGTCCACCATTTGCATTTTCATCCTTTGTTGCTAAAGGGATTTGTTCCTGTTGGCCATTTGCATTTCCATTTTTCACTGTTGAAGGGGTTGGCTCTTGCCTATCATTTGTATTCAAATCCAATGAAGATGACTTCTTCCATTGTTGTGAATGCAAATTGCAGGGTTGCGGAGAAGCAATTTAATATTTCCCTATCCTTGATGCTACCTACGATCAGCTTTTCCTTCTTGATTTTTTTGCCCAACGAGGCAATGTGAACTCTTCAGTTTTAGAGTCATCAAGTTTCTCTATACAATGACCAAGGTCATTGCAATCACTTAGGTCCTACTTTCGTTTTCTCTCCCTCGTATGCTGATTTGGCTCAACATCCTTATCTATGTTGTTTCCCTGTTTGCTTCTTGTTTCCCTACTGATATTGGATTATGTTCTATTGTTCAAATCTTCAGATTGGTTTCCTTTGCAATGTCTCACACTAGACTCTACAATGGGATTCACAACAATCCCTTAAGGTCTAATTGACCAACTGTAACCAGTGTACTTGCTCCTGACAATGGCTGAGTGGTTCCTTCTTTACCGTCTTCCTAATCAACACACGAATTCTTTTAAAAATTAAGATTGTAAGATTACATAGCTCAAGCATGAAATCTTTCTAACATGTCTTTGATCGCTTCCATACATTTGCAGCTTGGCTCTAATACCATGTTAAGATATGATTGTTGCAAATGTAATAACACTACATTTTCTATGTGTGCCAAAGGCAGCCATCTCTCTTGCATTTATATTGAGGATGAAACAAGGAGAGACATGTCCCTTCATGGGATGTGTCTATTTATTTTTATTTGATTAATATTATGACAATTATATGACTGTATATATAAATTAATATGTATATGTATATGGACATGGATACGTACATGTGTATGTGTATGTATATGCACATAATATCTCGTGGATCGTTATACTAATTTCTTCAGCTTTAGATAATATATGTGTGTGTATGTGTGCACCCGTGTTAAGTGTTTATACATCATATCTAAATTTATGCACGCATCTTCAATAGTTTTGTCTTAGCATTTTTCCAAGAAAAGCTACAAAAACATCAACACAATAGCTCTTAATATGTGCTCATCATAAAAGAAATAGCATATACTACAGTGCAACAAAGATTAGAGTTTTAAACCAAAAAGAGAGAAGATCAAAACTGACTACACCCAATTCTATCCCATTGATCCACCTAGAATTGTTGCTTTCCTCTTTGTGGTCTCTTGTTGGACACTAAAAAAATTATCTTATCTTGTTTAAATGTGAAACGCTTGTGGTTTCATGTCTTCTAGGTACCCACTACTAGTCTGCCATCATTATCACATCATGGTTAGCCTCAAATTCTTACCTTCACAATGCCAACTTTAACTCTTCCCATGATGTGAGTACTTCCAATTTATACTCTTGTCTATCCTACCCGCTCATCGAACAAAAGAAATTATTCTAGACTCCTTGACTTTGTTTAGATCTTCAAATCCTTTAAAGACATCAAATCCCACAGTTAGCACAACCCATTCAAAAATGGGCTCCCATTCCATACAACAAATCTTCTTCAAATAGAGAATACACCACCCACTTAATGGCTACACCTTCCTCTACTATCTACAGCCCTCATGCTAAATCTAGAGATAATGTCGACATTCAAGCGATAATGATGTTTTGTCTCCATAAAATGCTTCCCCAACTAATCCAATACTATATTGACCACATCTTGTCGCTTACATTTGAAAAATCTCATGAGTCATTGTGCTTTGGCAATGCCATAAAATGGTGTAGTTGTGAGCACCATGAATTTAGCCTCCATTAATTCACTTCTCACACAGCTTCTACACCAAATACACAACTAAATCCTTGATTTAACCTCTTGGATAATCTTCTATAACAAACACCTTTGACTCCACTCATTAATAGCTCTACCACCCGATGTAAGTGAAACGGTATTGGTTTTCTCAATGCCAAAACATTCTTTGCATTAAAACTTCGTACACAATCACACACATTTCAAAAATCATTTGAATTCAAAAGATTTTGGTAATCTTTCCTCCCTACATCACTTGGACTGCATACATCATTTTCGAGAAAGGCTTACATCATTCAAAATCATTTTCTGTTCATCTGTTTGTGTCACTTTGCACCTTTCATAATGGGTTAAGAATTTAATAGGGTTCACAAAGTGAAAGTGACTATCATCATGCTTTCACCACCTTTAAACCAATAATTGCTCATTTTTTGAAAATGAAATACCAGCAATGTATTGGCATAATGTTACTAATCTTCCAAAAGACAATGTTTCAATCCTTCATTGGGAATATCATGAAAATCCTCCAATCTGATTTCTCCACGCTTTCAGAAGGATAATGCCCACTTGGATAGGCTATTATTTGCTTCTTTATTTCCCAAACTACAAACATGGCTTATTTTGAAATCTTCTAAGATTGTAGGTTCCCCCAATATAGCCGTAATGAGTTTTTGTAAGAGTCTTGCTATAGATTTCCCGTTCATAATTGCTTGCACTATTATTAAAGACCCCCTTCTCAATGAATTTTTCACAACCCCTATATCATCCCAACTTTCACAGCCAGTAACACTGCTTTTGCCTCAGCAACATTATTAGTTCCCTCTATTTTTTTTTGGCTCCTATTGCTAAAGTGTTTCCTCGCAAATCCCAGAAAATAACGCCTACTCCAGATGATCGCATATTTCCTTTGGCTGCCGCATCGAAATTGATTTTGAACTATCCCTGTGTAGATATCTCCCAAGTTACATCCTTTATTGAAACATCATTACAGGCATCACACAACAATTATTGAATCCACTATTCATACTACTATAATTGTAGAACATTAGATTATTGCAGGTTATATACTTTCAGTCCGATGTTGCATTTAGACAGGTCTGACTTGATTCCTGCTTGGGTGTCAATCCCTGCTGCCTTGGATGAGTACTATTGCTGAATGGTTAAGACTTCAATCTATCTACTGGATCTCTGGATATTATTTGCTCTCTTATGAAGATCAATGTTCCTTTTAAAATGATTGCTTTGTGTCTTGTCTCATCATAATCTTTCCTTAGGATTCATATACGATGCATCACTCAAAAATGCCATGAAGACATCACAATATGTTGCATTTTCTATATCAGGCAAAAGAAACCCTGGTTTAAGTTGGCTATTATTTAAACAAGCATTAAACACATTCTATAACACCAATTTTCTCAGAAAACACTGTACAATATACATTTTGCATTCCTGTGAAAGCATGGCTATAATTCTCTCAAAACATAGACAAATTACTAATAACAAGTTGGCATTGTGAAATAAATGAAGATTTTCTGAAGCGCACACCACTCTTCTTTACTAAATAAAAGCAGATATCACTTCAGACAGCAAGAAATATTATTCATTCAAAAGACATGCCTAAGTTATGATGAATTGCATAAAACAGATGCTATAAGTCTTGATACTCAAAGTCATGCATGAATTTAAAAGGAAACATGATTGGTTGTGGCATAATAGGCATGTACCTCCTCGTTGGTGACATACTGATCTAAAACAGAGTCAAAAGTAAATTCACTTTTCTCCACGTATGCTGTCAAATCCACCTAGAAGAAAAGAATAAGTCGTCGACACTGTAAGTCAATACATTTAAATTTAAAAAACTCATCAATGACCATGTCAATTTATTAACTCTTTATTTCTTCCAGACAAGAAGTCACATCCTGAAATTCGCTTATTGAACTATGACCTGATTACCCATAAAGTAAAATTAAAGTCAGATAAACTTGCCAGCAACTGCTTATAAATAAGAAAACCCTTACTTAGAACATTTCTGAATTCATCTAATAAATAATAAACCAAGTGTACTGTGCACAAAAACATAGAAGTTCCCATCAAAATTTCAGGCATGAGATAATCCAACTGGAGGATTCTTTGTTCTGCTGTAGCATTTAGGTGTTGTTCACCGACCACTACCAGTATGAGATATTTGACTGTTCACTTTCAAATTGTCCTAACAGCACTTTAACTTATGAATGATACTCAAAACAAATAGACAAAAAACAAGTTCCAATAATCTTACAGAAATCCTATTAAGTAAGAAAATGATACCTTTAACTTAGTCTCATGAACAGTTAATGAGCATGCCTTTGAATCAATTGTTACTATGTCATCTTCCTTTCGAGCCAACTCCTTTTTGTTTAAGGGCCTTTTTCGTACCTAAAAAAGCATGTCAAAGAAATTGATCAGAATCCCAATAATTTGAAAGCATGAAAAAATGCCTCACATAGAATAAACCACCTTTAACTGTGACTTAGCAGACTTTAGAATCAAATTTATGAGTGGTAGGGCAATGCAGCAAAGCAAACAGTAGATGACCAAAGCTTACAATAAGCCCACTTTAGATTTGAGTATTTGACATACTCATCATTATATCACCCAATTTACATGAAATGGTACAGTTTGGCAATGGAGAGACAAATCCATATGTTCATATCCCTTCAGGGAATTTATTTTTATTCACATTCATAATCCTTTGATTTACAACAAAATCAAATCTTCACTTCATAACTCTTGTCCTTTATCAATATGTGCTAGAAATATAACTCTATCTTGTAGACAACATTAGGGGATAGTATCTTTGTCAAACTCTAATGATACCTAGATATCATAACGATTTATTATTGAAACTCTTGCCATGATTAAAACAAAACAATATACACTATCTTCCTTCAAAGTGAATCATATTTTTCCACACATTTATGCATAGGAATGCTACAAAAAAAAATCTGAGAATATGATTTAACCTTTAATGTGCTCAGTATGATTTTGTCCTAACCAGAACAATATTCTTGATGTTACTTTCAAAATTCACCTTACAATTAGTTGGGCATGGCAGCAACTATCTCTAATTTCTTGACACAAAATACTTGCTTGGTTTAACTCCTTATAAAGGAGATAACACCCTATGATTAGTAATAAAATGAGAGTTGAATCATTGATAAGGTAATATATTCAAGTTCCCGATATGATAATTCGATTAAATGCTGCATTATTTTATATATCAATTTTTTGTGGCCCAGCTACCAGGTTCAAAAGAATTATATTTTTAGTAAAAATATTAAGAAAATCAAGAATAGAAAGCTATGCCAAGAAAATCCATTTGTAGCAATTAACAACCCCAATGAGTCAATAATAATGATAAAGCACAGAATAATGACAACTAGCTAATGACAATAATCTAGTTTATTAAATTCCAATTCCAGAATCAAGTAAATGGTAAACATGTAATAAACATATCCTATAAGGATGGATCACTCCTTCAAAGCTTCCACAACAATCATCCAATCCTCTACACTGTAATTTTGGACAGTTGTTATTATGTGAACATGCAAGGTTCTTCATGCAATCTTGTTTCAGCTTTAGGCACAATGACTCCATTGTTATCTTTCCATCGCTGATGATAGGCCTGATTTCTCAAAGGCTTAGACCAGGAACCAGCACTTCAAATCTGAGGTTTGCAACAGATTCTTCACAGCTGTGTCAAACCCTTCAAGTGGGAGTTAAGATCATGAATTCTTCTGCAACACTTAGGATGATATAGGATTTCTTCCCTGATAACAGGGTTTGAATATTTTTGTTCAGCCACACTCACACTTACGCACCTTCTTGATCAGCCTTCTTGTGGTGACTGTTTCTCTCTTCCCTTTTATTAGGGTTTCCTTGGAACCCGTTCTGAAGCCCACAAGAAAAAAAGATTTTGCCACAGAGCAAACTTAATGTGTGGTTTTGTGTGATGGGGTCGAAGAAAAGTAGAAGTGGCTGAAAAAATAAATTATAATATGCAAATTTCAAAAAAATAAGCATTCTTGCACGAATCCATGACTGGTTGACTCTTAATTAAAAGCCTCTAGTTTAAGAGGATTTTGTTATATGTTTATAGGTAAATTTCTGGCAACCTACAGTACCCCACCAAATAGGGACGCTCTGCTCAAGACCAGTCTGTGATTTTGGGATTAAGGCCTTCGTGGGGATCAAACCATAGTCTCCAAATTTCAATCCTCTCTGTGCATCTTTTCCTATTTCTCCAGTTTGGGAGAGGCTCTTCAGTTTTGATCTGTTAAATGTTTCTCCTCCATCGGTTATTTCTTGCGGAGACTAAACTTTTCCCTAGCGTCAATCAGATGTAGAAACAAGAAATTTGTTTACGAAATGGCAATGATATTTGAAACCAACAGCTGACTATGAAGGAATTGCTGTAAATCATGCTGTGCTATGCCAAAGGCCACTTGTCAGCAGATGGTTTCCAAGTCCTCTCATTTGGTTCATTGTCAGGCCTCTCCAAGGCAGGCCACTTGGTGCAATGGGGCTGAACCACAACACCGGGTTATTAGTTCCAATATCCGGAGGATTTTCTCTCATAGTACTCCCTTAATAATGTCTCTTCGGATTCCTGAAATTCCCCATTTGCTTCCTCACCACCTATAAGCAAGGTGACTCCTTTCCCTGAGCCTTTTGTACTTGGTGGGCCATCTCCTTCCACTAATGTTAAATCATTACCCTTCCTCAGGATCTGGTACAAATTAACTTTTCTCAGGATCTCCGACAATCCACTCTTTTGTAAACTTGTGTTCACAAAATTCCAAAACTTGGATCATAATGCAAATGTAAAGGAATAAGATTCCTTTAACAAAGGCGTCAAAGTTGAAACTAAAATGATTATTCATTCTCGTACTAAATAGGTTTTGTCAGAGCTCTAAAAATATCACTTCCCTCCCATGTGTTTACACAAGGAGTTTCTGAACAGTTTTCTTGTGAATAGGACCTTTACACAAAGGCCAAGGGTCCCATGTCCCTCAATTCATTAAACCTCAAAAAAGACTACAGGTAACTGATTTCCATGTTGCATTTCTTCCTTGAAGACCTTTCATATAACTGTAATAACTCCTCCATATGAAGTATGAAATTAGTTTATTTTGAGGATTATTGATTTATGAAGCTACTTTGTTTAGTTATGAGACCTAATGATTAATGAAGTTACTTTGTTTCATTATGAGGAAGGAAAAACCTCCAATGATGTCCTTACTCTTCCAGATGACGTTCAGGAGCATTTGCAGAAAGAGAAACAAGAACAACACTTCCATCTTATCAGGTTATATGACTCATGCATTGTTAGTTAATTCATTTATTGAGTTCTTTCTTTCTGCTTAAACAGTGATTGAATTGGCAGTCAATTCATTTCATGTGAAGGAAGTTAGATGAGTATGCTGTAATACCTTTCACTTTGGTTAGTTAAACGAACTTATGTTTATCATGTTCATGTAACAAGGAAAGTAGTTTCCTTCTATATGTGGTTTACAAGATTAAAAAATCATTTCAATTGTTTGTTATTTGTAATTATTATCTGGCAGTTAGCTTTAGCATGTTAAATTTCAATAATAATTTTACAAAGAATAATGACAGACAATAGCAGAAGTTCTTACTCAATGTATCAGTATACAAGGACATTCACTACTGTGAAGCACAGTACACATAATGAGACAATGTGTCTTTATATATTAAAATGAAAACAACAAATACTGACACGGTTGATTACAAAGTTTCTAGGTATTAATAATTATTTAGAAAGGGATAGAAAATATTATACAACTGAGAAAACAATTTCCTTCTAAAAACTCTCAAAAACCTCAGTAGCAACAAAGAAATGTTCAAAACATTTTGACCACACCAAGGCATAATAATAGTTTACCTTATCAAAACCTTCTATCTAATCACAGGCATATATAACAAAAGGCCTTTTCCCTACCATCAACGTTGTAGATGACAGTAAGCATCATTCATGCAAATTCAAAGCAGATAATAAGGTAGCAAATCTATGCTTCAAATGAAAGAAATAACAATACATAATATGAGAATGCATATCACACTAGATTATTATGAGAAATGATTGCATTAAAGCCAATTAGACAGATTAAAAATAAACATCTAGTATAATTGACCTGCAGCACCTCTGCCATATGGCTAAGAAATGTGTCATACCACAACTCTAATTTTTGCCAGGTTTCCTTCTTTCCCATTGACTTCTCTATCCATTGAAGATGACCTGAAAGAGTTCATGTCCATCTGGCCCATAAGCTGCTTTCCTGAGCTACTGCCAGCATCAAAACTGTTCTCAAAACCTCTCTCATTGATAGGCATGAAGGGTGACGTTTCAAAAGCGTCTGCCAGTGTATGCTGCCAAAGCGAAGAAACATATACGTTACCACTTAATAACTCCTTTAATATCAGTTACACAAGACATAATGAAAAATTAACTTGCATGGAAAGGATAAACTATGCAGAAAACCTACTGCAAAATATACTTGGTTGAACTTCAGGTCAACTCAAAGTACCAAAATTTATTAGTCATATTAATTTTCTTCCAAACAAGTTCAACAGAAAATCTTGAAAAAGAAATATAGATCAGCACTATTAAATACACAAATACCATAAAATCTAAAAAGACACATATCATTATGACCCAAACTAAAGAGTGAAAAATCACCCTTATGATATTAAAGATCACTTACATGCTTGCAGAAGTTGGACTGGCATTCACCAACTAAAGCAGTACAACAGTTTTCAAACAAGACACATTGAGAACAATGTCAACTTCAAGCCAAGAATTATAAGAAAACTAAGATAGGCATTGCTCTGATATAATCTTTTGTGTAATGCAGTAACCTTGTAGTTTGTATATAACAACAAACAATGAGCCTCTACAACATTTTCAACTACATTCTTTGTGACTTATCATATTTACAAACTAAATGAAACTATTAGCAAAACATCAGAAACAGATCATAGTTCCCTAACATTAGTCATGGAATATGCAAAGCTTTAATTAATAAGTTACACTGTACTTATTAAAGAACTTTGGATGAATAGATCCAGTACTGGTAAAAGGAACAGCTACTAGTACCAGCAACAAAAATCAAACTCTTTAAAAAAACCTAGATATCTAGCATCTAAAAAATGAGAAACTAGAGTTATTACTCACCTCAGAAAGCAGTTCGTTGTCATCTACAGCATGCAAATCCAAAAGCCCAGCTCCAAAGTCACCTCTCATTTCAGGGGACAAGAATCCATCCATGTTAGCTAATGGTGGAGTTAGGGTATCCAACCCACTTTCATTTCCCATATTCATGCTCCTTAACATCCTAAACATCTTCTGCTTCTCCTCCAAGGACTGTGCCCCATATCCCTGTCAAGATGCCCAATTAAGAAAAACAACAATTTCCAACTCTCAAAACAAGCCGTATCCTAGAAATGTCTCCAAATAATCAACTAGTAGATTACTCCTGAAATAAATCCATTTAAAACTAGCTATAAAACAAAAAGCTTTAATGATGAAATTTTGTATTTTCTGCAAACCAACTCACATACACAGTTCCCTGCTTGAATATATGGTAACAGGGAAAATCTTTAACTGCTCAGATCTATGGCAGCATAGCTATAATTTCAATATATCAATTCTATAAAGATTTATGGCTGAAATCTATCACAACATGACTTAGTTTTTATATTAATCAACTCTAAGACATGGGTTCACTGATGAAAATTGGGGCACCAGAATCATATTCAATATAAACCAGATCTAACACTGAAATATATGGTAACACGTACAACTACATTTCCAATAAACCAAGTATGAGGCAGTGTCTAGCAAGGTACTGCTAAAGTTTAGGATAAAAAATACCCGCACTTTCTTTAAATCATTGCTAAAACAAGAACTTACTGACATAATTTTGGCCAACACGATAGCATTCTACAGCAAACTATATGTAGAGGACTTAATTCTAAAACTTATGGAAAGACAACTCTATTTATATCAAATGATTAAAAGTAGAGGCTTGACCAATAAAATTACCACTGTGACACAACACAAGGGATTACTGCCAAAATTTACCAACAATACTAAAATTTAAATTGGGAAAAGGTTAAACTAAGGGTGTCCTCTAGAAAATCATTTGGACAGTAGTACATTTTTAACAAATTAACTCAACAATAAAGCTATGTCAATCAATTTATAGTAACATAAACACCAGCCTATAAACCAACTGCAAAAGAAGGCTTTTCTATTACAAATTATGGCAACTAAGCTGCATTATCTACAAATCAGTGCCAAGGCAAGGGTTTACTGCTGAAGTTTAAAGTCATGGAAGAGTCAAGAATTTACTTTTGAAACTTACCCTAGCATTGCTCAAATTTACCGCTCCTTGCTAAATTATACATTGGCACAGAAATACTATCAATCTAACATGACTGCCTGTCAACTACTTAGAAATTAACTGGAAAAGTTGGATCAAAGCATGACAAATTAAACATACAGAATAACAACTGCATTTTCTAGAAATTCATACCCTGCACATTGTTCACAAGCATTTAGTACTGAAATTTTCAGAACCCAAAAAAGAATGCATTTTCTGTAAAACAGCTATTGCATAAGCATGTAATACAGAAATGTATTTGAATACATCTTTTTTTTAAAATCAACTACCATAGTAACAGAACCTTCACATCCTAACGCAAAGGTTGGATGCTAAAATTTGCCCTTGAGCTACTGAAAATTAACTTCTCCAAAAATTATCATAAATTAATCATCCTACCGGTCATTCAGAATTTCAGACCATGGATGGACTACATGCAGAGTACTCGGCAAGTTGCAAAACTCGCCGAGTATTTTTGTCTGGTGAGTAATTACGACTTCTACTCACAAAAGACTTCCGAGTTTTTTACTCACCGAGTTTTTGGCAAAAACTCACCAAGTCTTTTTTAAAACTCAGCCGCAGTTTAAAAACAGCACATAAAGGAAAAAAGGGCAGAAATGATTTCATTTCATCAATTCTTCACTCGTGTTTTGCTGAGACGAAAAAAACACTATTCCAAACACTTGCAAACTGATTTCCATCAATTTGAAGCGGATTTGAGGGGGCTTTTAACAAAAATTCCAAAATCGGACTCCCAGGTAGTTTTTCTGATTTTCTTTCTGTCTTTTGAAAACATTTTATTTATCTTTTATTGCATCTAGATGAATAGAAAATCATTCCTAAGTAGTTAAAAATGATGTTGAGTCATTGGATAAGCTAGAGTCAGAGCTACATCGAGGATGGAGGACGAGCCACATCCTAAGTTAAACCATACCGAGTGACAAGGAACAGTCACGCCCAGTGCAAACTTCAAGGACTAGTCCCTCTAGTTCTACCTCTCCCTTAGCTTGTACTAGAGCTGGGAAGAGGAAGATGTAATTGTAATGATGTATTTACTTTTAGTTTTACAGAAACTATTTACTATTTTGCTTCCAACCACCAGCATTCCTCATGACAATGAGATTTTGTACCCACTTTGTGTTTAAATATATCTAGACTCAGCTTGTTTCTTTTGTATTCTCATTTATTCACTCATTCAATGCATCTTCTAATTGAATTTTGCAAGATAAATGCATTTCTAACTAAATTTAAGCATTTTCTAAGTTCTCAAATTTATGCTGAGAAGTAGCTGATTTTTTCCCAATTTTTTTCAGGCCATGGCAAGTTGTTTGGTTTTTGCGAGTTTTCAAACTATGATCCAGACATATCTGTGTTTTTGATAAATTAAATTCAAAAGAGCAACTTACTATAAAATTTCCAACCACATAGCTACATTATCTATAAATCAACTCATGCAATTTTATGGTGACATTATGTATACTCTATTACTTGACTCAAGCAAATATTTTCTTCTGGAGTTTATTGCAGACGAGCTATCTGTCCTATTAGCCAAGGTAATACCAAAATGCTCTCTAAAATTAACAGCACTCTCTAAGCATTCTCTGAAACAAGCATCGATTACTAAACTTTGTCAATAAAACTGCATGTTTTACAAAGCTTCAGCAAGTGTTGAGACTTCTGAACCATTCATTAGAAAGCCCTTTAGACTCATCAATTGATAAGTAGCAAGTCAAATAGTGATATTGCTATCAGGATTCAACAGTGTAGTTTTATGAGTCAAACTCATTGACCCATGTTTCATGAGTAGTGCTTCACAAAAACTGGTCTCTAATGCAAATGAGTCGAACACATAGAACTCATTGCATCTAGGTGATACTCACAGAGGTGAAGCACCGAGACTTCCTGTGTATAACATTTAGCAAGTGTTCTGCAATTTGAACCATTCATGTTTGGAAGTCCCAACACTTCACCCTAATTATTGAACCCAAATTCTAGTGTTAATTAGTCTCTCAGAATGTGGACCCTCATAAATGAACAGAACTGTTACATACCAAATTTTTGATCTTTTAAAAAATAGTAGTATAGCTGTTGTAAGGGTTAGTTAGAAACTCTTGGATATCATGATCTTATGAAAAGGAAGTTATGACTAACCGTTTTGGTTCATGTATAAATGACTTGTTAGTTAATAACTGTTATTTCACGTATAAATGACATGTTAGTTAATAACTATTAACTGTTAATTCATGTATAAATGACTTGCCAATTGATGACAGTTATTTCAACTGAAAATGAATGCCTATATTTTAAGATAAAGTTTAGTGGTTGTTAGCCATTGTGAAAGTTATCAATTATTTTATTTCTTGATATCTTAATGTAAATGGAGGAACATGTTATTATTGTGGAATATGCATTTTTGGTTGCAAGAGCAAACAAGGGGGGGGAAGCATTGCTAAACGGGATTCAAGGAATGGGTCACCAATTAGTCCATCGTCAAATCACCAAGTATGGGCTCTAAACTACCTTGATGAAGGATTTATCAACTAGGCAACAGAGTATACCATGGACAAGTCATGAGCTATTTGGTCAACTTTGATAACGGCAAAAAGAATATTAAACACTTCATATCATGAAAAGAACTATTACCTCTCCTTCTTATTTGAGTCTGTGGAAGTGATCAACATTATGAATTTTACATATGTATATACATATATCTATATATGATGCCACCATGATACTCTGATAATATCTAAGCATTGTATAATATATATATATAGATAGATAGATAGATACGCGCGCACGTGAGTCTCTGGAGAGAATAAATGATAGTTATGCATACTCTCAAAAATACACACATATATAGATATATGTATATATGTAGGTACAATATAAATAGAATTCAATAAGCTGCTGACGTTGTGTTCATATATATACATATATAAATATAGGTAAAAACATAATAACTTAAATCATGATAAAATATAAGCTTTATGTTTAAATATGACTCCAAGTGGTGAGCCTTGTCACCTTTCCTATCGGCAGCTGCCTTTTAAAAATTATATTGGAATACTTGAAACGGTTACTAAGCTCCTTTCTTGAAACAGAGCAGGAGACTATATTTTCTCTCCGCAATCAAAGGATTCTTGGTTATTATATGATCTTGTATCACTCCACTCTGCTTTTCTTCTTCTCAAAAAGTTGGTATATTCATAACCCTTCGCCCGTGACCTAGAGCATAATAGCAGATCACTCCGCAGTACTGAGCCGAACAGGCCAAACTCATAGAGTGCACAGTGTGATCACCACAGCGATTGCATTTGTAATCATTCTCAGGTCATGAATATTTCACATGCCACTCTCATTTTCTTTGCTATGTCATTTTTCTTGCTATTGTGACACTTATGAAAGTCACAATATCATGTTACATGCTCGATATCATATCTGAGAAGCATTCAATGGTTCTGCTCTCTTTTTTTTATATAGTTTTAAAAATATCATGTTCATACACTCGATGTATATCTATATATTTGACATAGTATCATGTTCACATACTCAATTTTACATCTGAGATGCATACAGTCCTGCACTTTCTTTATAAATGACAAGTTCACATCCATGCATATCAAGTATCTACTGTGGGAATTGGAACTGTTATAATCCCGTGAGGAAGAAGTTTTTAGTAAATGATAATGCATAATAAGTCTTCCACTATAAATGATTGGCCATAACAGCCTAAAGTATTCTTTCTGTTATCCATGTAACTAGATACATACCAACAATCTCCTAGGACGCACCCAAGGCCGGTAAAGCCAAGAACAACTAGGTGAAGAGGAAAGATATACTGCAAGAAATAAAAGCTATTAATCAATGTCTTTTATTATATGAACATAATAAGAAAGAAAATGCTTAAGACCAAGTAAGCTCATGGTTGTCCAAGATATAACCAATTGTCAAGTCGAGCGGTGGTGATCAGGTTGATTAATGCCCATCTTGTTAGAGGCATGCTTGCCACAAAATGATCACTAGAGGTCAAGAGTACTAGCTGACAGAGGGAAGGTTGACAAAGGAATTCCTCAGCCTTGTCTGCTGCTTAGCCGACACTCTTAACACCAGTATGCTCAAGATGGCAAGACCATGGTGACCCAAGCCTAAACCGGGGTAGGGAGAGCCTTTCTCATGAGAGATTGTGTGGGGATATGTTAAGGTCCGCAGTTGGGATGTTAAGCCCATGCCAATGCTTCTCCTCTTCACCAAATGCCGAGGCTTGCACAACTTGTCGACAATTATTTCAGTTCATGTATGAATTCTAAATCTTTTACTTGCATGTACCTTTATTTTCTTTACTTTGAAACGAATAGATATATATGTAGTTAGCTCAATTGAAATCATAGAATTCAATTATGGAAGTTAATTCACTTGTCTTCATATGAAATGGATGTAGTTGTTATTGAATGTAGTTTCCATGTATTGTTTCCAAACTACTTATGTCATTCTGTTACGATATTTGGTTATGGTTTTAGAATATGTCCTTTATTTTCAGTTTAGTAAAAATGGTATGTTACAAGAACATATTGAGGTCCACATGTACTACGTCAAGGAACTAATTCATGGACAAGTTATCAATCTCCGTTATTGCTCAACTCCTAAGCAAGTAGCCGACAAATTCACTAAAACCTTTCAAAAAGCAGGCTCCTTCATTTACAAGCTTTACTAGGGATGCAAGAGGCTACATCTTGTAGGTTGATGGAGAAGGAAGCGAGGGTTGGTTAGTTTTCTCTTTGAATTACCCAGCTTTGTTGGGATATATTTTCTTCTTTTGCAATTCTTTTTCTTTTAGGGGTGGAGGAGAGGGGGTTATATACATGGGTACCTCATCAAACTTCATTTATTAGGACCTATCTTTCCCTTACCTAGCTTCATACATTAGGACCCATCTTTCCCCCACCAAAGTTGCAATTAGGACAAGTGTCAATGTAAGATTTTGTTTTCCTTATATTCAAGTTTATTTATTTTACATGTGCATATATTTGAGCTTACTTAAGATTATTATAAAAGATATTTATAAAGGTAAATAGCATCTTCTACAAGAGATGTGAATAGCTCACACCTATTCTTGGAACTTAGAGTTGATTGTTTTCTTCAATGCATATGCCACCTATAAAAACCATTTGTTTATCTTTTAACAGGAGTTGTCCCCTGTTGTTTGTCATTTTCCTAGTAAGTGGAGCCCTAGTCTATATCTTGTACTCGAATTACTCATATTGTTGGTATCTATCTCACTTCTATCCATATATGCTTCATTCATCACTTATATTGGTGATGGAGACTAAGCTTGCTTTATTTTTGTTTGCTCTTCTATTTCCAATTATAGCTCAATTTTGCTATTTTGATTCTTTATACATATGTCAAACAATTTTATTGTAACTTATTATGGACTAAGTTTTAGATAGTCTATTGCTCCATTATGGAATCTAGCAAGTATGAAAACAATCCATGTAGCCAAAAAACCTCACAAACATTCAAATATATTGAATATATGGGGTTTGCTATGAAAAATTCCCTTTCCAAAATATAACATCTTGATATTAACTTCAACATCTCAAAGGAAATGTGCTCAAATGTTTAAGCCATCAGATTTTCATAACCAAGACCCAAATTCAAATCCCTCAAAATGACATCTCAGCCCAAAATGTAGTGCAGCATTATTCCCATTGTCAGAGCCAGCAATTTATATTTATTTTTCCTTTAAAATGGAGAGGAAGATCCCACTTTGTCTTTTTCATATTAGGATATGAGAACTCACAGAAGGGAGATAAAAGTTAAACTATATCTCTTCCATTTCCAAAATGGAGATGAAAAGTGATGCACATCTTTTCATTTGCTAAGGCTTTGAAACTCTATACATATGCAATGTAAGCTTGAATTAAGTGCAGATGGAGCATGTTAGTCTTCCACCTCTTGCATTGGAGGCTATTTTGAGCACTGTTCTCTTATGTGATTGTATTCGACAAAGGGAACTTCATTGAATTTAGCAAATTGGTCTTTTAAGAGTTTTCAATTGTTTAAGAGAGCTCTTACATGACTTGTAGGTTGTGATCTTTTCTGTTGAAGCCATTTCGAATTCTTAAGTGAGTGTAATTTATAGTTTTGGTGGAGTTTTTACCCACGAGGGGTTTCTCCACATCATATTCTTGGGTCTCCATTGTTCATGGTGAGTGTTCTCTCCTTTTCTTGTTCTTAATTGCGATTTAATCTACAATTTTGGTGGAGTTTTTACCGGCAATTCTTGGGTCTTCATTGTTCATGGTGAGTGTTATCTCATTTTCTTGTTCTTATTTGCAATTTAATAATGTGTGTGTAATAATTAGATTTAATTGCTTCTACAATTCACTCTATCTATGTTCCATAAGTTGGTTTCTATACAAGAGAAATATACTCCCCGATTTATTGATCATTGAGCTACTTTTTGTGATCATTGCCTGTACAAAAGATACTGGTTTGGGTTTATCCATTTCAAGGCAAAATGATGTGTCAGTGGCAACAGCAACAGTTGGCAGTATTTATACGTATGTCTTTAGTTATATTTCGAGACACTCAAACTTTAACTTCTCTACTGTTAGTTGCTACTCTTTTGATCTTTTTAGTGTGGGGCAAAAGCCTTAAGTTGTAGTTCCTTTCAATTGCGTTCTAGTAAGGGTTTGGAGACCTCCTCTACCTTGACTGTGAAAAACATTTTTGGCTGTACCCTGTCGTAGGAAATTTAGACATCTGGAGAAGTATAGTGACTGCCCAGTGATTAGAGAGCATAGATACTAATGCCCTAACCCTAATTATCCCATCAAGAATTGCAACGGGATGATAGAAAGGATGGCCAAATTAGAATCTAGAAAAGTAACGCGAATCTTAAATGAGCAAATCGTATGCAAGAGTGGCTATTAATCAAAATGAGGAAGCAAATAAGTGGGAATAAGTCATGATGATCCAATCCCAAATAAGCAGATTCAATGGCATGTAGCCAAATATGAACATTTTGCATGACGGACTTCAGCTAACCATTGTTGCCAAAGGAAATAGATATTTTTCCATGTGCACAAAAATTCCTTAATGTGGGCCGTATGTCTTCTGGAGATAAAAAGACTATTCTTAGCTCAATGCAACAATTATGGGAGGATTATGATTGTATTATGAACCTGCGGTATCCTTCATTTGATCTTGTAGACTTATTTTCCTTGGTACCTCAATTTTGGTATTACTGTAGCATTTAGGCTATTGTAAATTCCTTGGGCATTTTCTTGAATGTTACTCAAGAAACTTGGAAGAATTCCCAAACCAGTTACAGTCATATCTATGTTAAAAATGGAATTTTGTTTAGATAAGTGGCTGTCTGAATAAATTATATTGCAAAAGGATCGTAGCACTTGGGCACAAAATTTGGATTCCTTTCAATGGCACTAATGTTTTGGTTATGGATATTTGGCTTCTCATTTCCCAGATAAGACAGTGGTCGCTTCCCAGGTCAGTAGTAAGATCTCTTCTTAACCTACTTGACAGAAAAGTGTTGAAATGCATTCTATGTTTCCCTGAGTTTCTGATATGGGGGACAGGGAAATGGATTTTCGGAATGGATTTTGTTTTCAGGAGAAGGGGTCGGCAGAGGGAAGCAGTGGGGACAGCTATATATAAAATAGGGAAAATTTAAGATATATAAGAAATTTTCAAATCGTCATATGAAAACATGAATAAAGCATGCTTATATACATTATAGAACGTTAAAATATAATGTCTGTGTTAAATATCTGAATTGAGAGTTCAAATAAGAATGGAAGCCAAACAAATTATCACAATTCAAACGTTAAATTCATGGGACAGCGACGGGACGGGTTTCTATAACTTTCTGAGTTTCCAGGATGGTTCAAATTATTCTAGAACCACACTCCAGGGTAACCCTGAATGCGTCGGTCCAAAATTTACCCAAGAAAGGAGAAAGGAGCTTTTATGGCTATAAAGAAAATCTTTATTTGCCTGTAAGATTTCAGAACGTATATAGATAAGTAAGAGAGTGGTTTGGATGAGGTTTCTACATATTCAAATAGGCAAGCAATACATACTAATATTAAAATGAATGAATTGGATCAAAATCCTTCCCAAACTTTGCAGGAACCTCTTTCAACAATTGCGGCTGTGAATGCATCAACACTTAAGTGTTGGGATCAACAACTAAGGATTCAAAGGAGTCCAGAAGTAAAGTTCTTGACTTAAAAATAAAAGCTTTATTCCTCCCAAAAAAGAATGTATTAAGGTGAAAAAGAAGAACACTCGCACAGGAAGACTAATCATCAGAAGACTCTTAAATCTTCCAAGAACATAAGAATTCCTTTCATGTGCTATAAAACATTTAAGTTTATTTGGTTTTCAGTGTGGTTTGAATCTGTCAATAAATGAGATTCCATACAGGTCTTAGGTTCCCTACCCCTATTTTTATAAGGAAAACAGCCTAAGGTTTTTAATGTCAAAACCCAAAGGTTTGCAGCTAATCCAAAAATTTAATGAATCCCTTGCCAAAATGAATCTTGCCATAATAACTAGATTATCTATGACTAGGTAAAGAAAATAAATTTTCTGTAAATCAACTCAAAATCAGGCATTTAATATTTATTAATAAAATTTACTTTAAAATAACTTCATTTTCTATAAATTAGGTATAAAAAGAGGCTTGCTACTGAAATTCACATAAATGTAGCTTCATATTCTATAAATCGACTCTAAAAAACGCTTGCTACTGAAACTGGTGAATACAGAATGGAATATTTTCAAAAAAAAAAAAAAAAAACACCTAAAGCGCCATTTTCCACATTCAAGGGTTGCTTCAATACTGCAACGCTGATATTTCCTTGTCTAAAACAAAAGTTTGCATTGAAATTTATACAAGAATTACATTTCCTGTAAACCAACTCTAAATGTTGTTTACTTATGATGTCTATAGTAATAGAACATTAACGTTAAAGTTTCAGGCAACAAAGAGTTAAATCCTGAACTGTCCGACAATATTGAGTTTACTGTTTAATAGTATAATTCAACCTGGTAGGGCTGAAATTTGATTGTCATCGCACTTTGCTTCTTTCAATCACTCTAATACAATTTCATTTTCAGTAACTTAACTTCAAAATAATAAAAATATGACAACATTTACAATACATAACTGCATTGTCTATAAATCAGCAGTAAGGCAAAAAGTTGTAGTTTGCTACAAAATTTTCAGGGTAACCTAAACTCGTTCTGGACAAATTAACTCTAAAAAACCACCGACTTCTAAAAGCTCTACTAGCATCACTGCATATTACTATATTCTTATCGATAGGCAAGAAATTATTGGTAAAATACTAAAATACAATTATTCAAAATACAACAGCATTTTATACAAACTAAATCTAAAGCAAGGATTTCCTACCGAAATTACAGCAACAAGACTACATTTCATCTCAATTACCTTTTCAATCCCAAACAGTGACTTAATTAATTTGTTTCTGTCGATATCCAGCACGGGGATTTGCTACCGAAATTTGTGACATGACATTCCCAACGGCAGCAAAGAAAACAAGCAATTTACGCATATTTTCTACAAAACAGCTCTACGTAGAGGGTTTGATGCCAAACATTGAGATGCCTTGGCTGCATTTTCTACAAATCAACAATAACACGAGGTTTTCTTGCCAAAATGTTAAGCGGTATAGCTACATTTTCCCTAAATTAAGTTTAAATCAAGTACTGACTACATTCCTTCCCCCATATCCGAGTATGAAGGGCTTCCTGCCAAAATATCCCCTTGTATTTCAAAAGCTCCACCACCCAAAACTCCCCGCATTGTGCTAAGAAATGTAGGTAAAATAGAAGGCGAAAAGGAAGACGAAATGAAAGAAAATGAAAGATAAAACTAACCTGTGCAAGCAAATTTGGAAGAAATCTCTGATCGAGTCCATTAGAAGCCAAATGCTGCAGGCCAGCCGACTGCAACCATCGGGACATGGCGGCATCGCCGGCTTCCCCCAAACCTCCTGCGTGATCAAAAACCGCTGCACTACTCTGCTGCATATGACCCCCCATTCCTGCTCACAAACAAAAGCTGAAATCCTGTTTTTCATGCAATGCCCGATCCTTGTGGCGCTATTAACGAGGAGTTATGCAGACAGGCCTGCAGGATGAATGAATGAGTAATTGTAGATCGCAGAGTGAATAGAATAAAATAATGCAGCCTACAATACGGAAATGGCTTGGCTTATGCCTTGTATTCGCCTGTGGAAAGCCAAATCCGTGTTTCCCGCAAACTGATATAGGTATTTCTTATACACCATTAATTCGTTCTGCTTACATTAATGCCTTTGTGTTTTACTTTTCAATTTAATTTCAAATTTGGTGGACGGCGGGGATCTCTGGGTCATCCGCAAGAACTATAGGAGTAGGGCATACCCTAAGAAAGTTGGGCATGATTTACATGTCACTTAGTTGCTCATTGGGCCCCTTAACACTTGTCATGAAAAGTGTCCCCTTTCTTCGTGTTAAAGTGTAGCACAATTGATGGGTTATGGGCCCATGTTTAGGTGTGATATTTTTATCCATGGTGAAAGATGGATTTTCTAAGGCCATGGTAAAGCTACATGTGAACTTCGTATATGGGAGCTTAAAGGAGTTTTTTTAATTTTTGAACTTGTGAAGTATTTACATGTTGCATTCGTGGGTTTTGACTTGGGAAGTAGCTTTGTTAATTGATTTCTTATTCAAAAAAAAATAGATAGTGGAATGAAATGGACATTGATTGGGTGGTTTACTAGAAGGTGGTTAGGGCTTGTCCCACAAGTTATGGCTCAACTACAACTTATCTTATTTGAAAGGGAATACAACACTTTTCAAAATAAAATAAAATAATAAATATTTTAAGATTTAAGATTTTTGAAATTACTAGTCTTAAGTATTTAATTAGAAATGGGCAATTGAGCAAAAGGTGATAACTATTTTATTATCATAGTTACATAAGAAACATCGACTTGGATCATAAATTCAAATTGTTTTACACATTTTCTCTTATTGATATGCATTTGTCACAGTCATCTAAATAGAAGCACCTAACTTCAGCAATGTTTTCATCCATTTTCACAAGGTTAAAATCAAGGGAGAACCCTACAAATTTTATTTTATTTGTAATTCATGCATTTTTTATACATGGTTTTCAAATAGTTGTGTCATTGTATCTTTTAACATTGAAAGGTTGAAGTCTTTTGTCTCCTTTTTATTAGGTTTAGTCATTTGATGAATTAATTTTATTTGAATTATTGCAAAAATGGAGTTTTATTCTTCATTACAATTGATTTGTGTTATATACATACAAGTTGGACTTTTAGTTTCGAACTACAAATGTAGTTCGAGCCTAAAGTCCTAACCTACACTATGAGGGCATTTTAAGACACGAATGATCAAGACTAAAAGTCCTTGCCACAATTCAAAGCATAATTAATACTTATGAAATTGATTCCTAATTGATTTGTAACTTGTCATTTTTGTTTTAAAATTGCTCGGAGTTTTCTTTAAATCTTTCTTACCTCATCCTTTCTATTCAAAGCTCTCATATAAGAATTGAGCACTTGTTTTAGATTAGATATCATATGTGTGTGGGGTCATTTAATTTCTATAAGATCTTGAGGCTTTTATTTGAAGCTTAATGTTCTTTTTCTAAATACTTATTTATGTCTAAGCTAGGGTTTGGAAGTCATTTTCTATCATTGTATTTTTTCCTCGGTGCCCTATCATTTATTAGTTTTTCAGTCATATATTTAAGAAACTCATGTTACATATTCCACATCATATGTTCAACTTTTTGTGCATGAGTATTCAACCAAGCTCTTTTATAGGTGGTTTCCTTGAGATTGGACTTTTACATTCTCATCGTAGGTGGAATGATCTATATAAAACCCTCATTTGAAATCAAAAATGTTATCCTTCATTGAATATTATTTTTATTTGTAGATTGTCCCTTTCAAGTTGGGACTTTAAATCTTGATTATTATGGATTCTTAACTTTTCAAATGTGTATCTTCACTCTATGCAATCAAAGTTATAAGTTATAATCACACCTATATTTGCAAGTTTCACAACTTTCAATTGGAACATAAATGTATTTAATTGCAATTGAGACGTGTTACTATTGTGTGTAGTTAGTAAGTCCTAGCTACATTTATTGATGTAATATTTTATAACACTTTCAATTTGAACTTGGGGTTCTGATTACACCATGATACACACCATTGATATATGTGATCGAAAATTATAGTTATGATTGCACCTCTTCACTACTCTCATGCTTGCAATCAATACTTTTAGTCTTGGTTATAATTATAATTACTCTCACTTCATGTGAATGGAACCTAGGTTTTGATTTATAATCAGGACTTTTAGGCCTAACTACAACTGGAAATATTTATGTCCTTCCTTCTTGTGCAATACATTTCTCAACCCTTGAAATTAGAAATTGGTCCTTTTTAGTCATTTTTTCCCTTTTTCATGTATTGTTGGGATTTTTCTTTTTTTTTTCTTTTGACTTTCCTATCAATTTCACTTCGAACATTGGAAACAGTCTGAGTCGATTGATATTGTTCTATTTTAGATGTGACCATACATGTAACAAGAACTTGAAGACTTCAAGCATGTGACATCTTGCAGTAGCATGAAGATGTCTTTAACAAAGGATGATGCTAATAAAATCATCTTGTTAGCCACTTAGTTTGTTTTTTGTCATGTAGTATGTAATTCAGTTGTAACACATTACATGAGTTGCCTCTAATTTCATCTCCACAAAATCATGATCAAGTCCTATAATTTTTTGTCTGAAATTGTAGTATGTGAACTCCAAGCAAATCTTTTGAGATTGAGTTACATTTATCTTAAATGTTTTCATTGTTATAACATGTGCCATCGATATGGTAAAATCTTTTATTTTCATTTTATTTTAAGTGTTGAAAATAGTAGCAAACACTTATGAGGGGGGTAAATCAGTTGCTCCCAAAATACTTATACTTTAAACCTCTTTAAAATCTTAAAGCATGAATCCCTTATTCACATAAACCTTACTTCTAATTTACATAAATTAAAGCATGTAAATGGAACAAAAATAAACATTAATCACCACATAACACAAATAATTTTTTTGTGGAAACCCAAAAAGGGTGAAAACCACAGTGGGGCTCAAACCCACAATAAAATTGATACTTTGTTAGAAGTATAACTTATTATAATATAAGAATGCACTTGGATTGAAGCATATTGCCTAGAGTTCACTACTCAATTTAGCCTTAGGCGCCCACCCTAAGGAAGTCATATTGACTTACAAACAAAATACATGCTACAATTTATTGCATACATGAAATGTATAGTAACATCTCTATGTATAGTTTAATTCCATTGAACTATGATTATATCCCTTGTTGAAATTATTTTTGCTACCGTAAGATAAGAAATTTATCCTTTTGTTGATATACAAATAAACCTTGGCATCTGGAACAAAAACATCACATGTGCAACACATAGATTTATACCCTCAATCATCATACTTATCAAGAGTTAGGTTAGTAAAACTTAATCTTAAAAAATATATCTCTTAGCTCCAAAATCAACCATCAAGATCTCTACATGCTTTCCAAACATATCTTAGATCCATCTCAAACACCCAAAGATCATGACCATAACCCTCAAATATTTTACTATTCTCACATAAGTCATTTTATAATCTTTGTTCAGGATGTCAACTTGAAACATAAAAAAATTCTTCAAATTCATTGTATTTGGTCTACATGGTCAATGTAAATTACCAACTCATCAAGCATGTAATCTTGTATATGCTAAGAAGTAAAGTCCACAAATAATTGAGTGGGGGGGTGAATTAGTTGTCTCCAATTGAATGTAAAACCAAACTTATAAAATTAAACTCCAATAATTAAAATAATGATGCACGACAATAAGAAACCATACGCCATAACATAATGATTTTATTGGCTAGGGAAACCCTTGATCAGAGGGAAAACCATGGTGGGAATGGTACCCACAAGATAGTGTGCTAATATATAAGCTCCTTATAAAAGGATGTGACCCTGTTAGGAGTCAAATGCAATGCATTTATTACAACAACCCTTGTTAGAGGACAAGTCCTTGTTAGGAAACTCTAAATCCTTGTTAGAAGGTTCCAACCACATTAGAGGTTGATAAGAAACAAATAGATTCATCGCCTAAATCCTTCAATAGGTGTGAAGAATGAACCTTCATGACAACATTACCAAAACAATGAACTAACTGATTTGCAACTTACTTTCCAAAATAGTTCATTTGAAGCTCACCTCAATCAACCAACTCAATCATTGCTCTTCTCTTATCATGCAACATGAAAGCTCGCATCCACTGACCATATACATGATGGTTTCCAACTAAGGAAAACAACATCCCTTTATATATGTTCTAGGGGGATGCGAATCAAGGAAATTAAAACCCTAAGTTTATCACAAATCTCACTTACACAACTCAAAGAGGGAGTTAAGTAGATTGATCATTTCAATCCCAACTCTAAGGTAACTAGATCTAGGAAGATTAGAGTCAACTAAGTGATAAACGAGCAATAATACAAACAAATATCTAATAGTTTTGGGGTTGGAGAAAGAATGCAAAGAATCCTTAAAAACCTATTTTGGGAAGATCCATGAAGAGAAATTAAGTAGATGTACAATGTGGAGCTAAGATATATAAATCAATGATAAAGTGTATTGAAATGAAAGAGGGGAACAAATTTACCTTGTGAAAAACCTTTAATATGTGTTGTTAAATGACCTCTGAAAGGGTTGATTCTTGAAATATAGATTGAAAATTACATTGCGGACAAAACCCAAAAATCGTTACCTAGGCAAATCAAGGGAACATTGTGACCTGATTAG
The DNA here is from genome assembly GCA_028749045.1 of Cupressus sempervirens. Lineage (NCBI taxonomy): Eukaryota > Viridiplantae > Streptophyta > Pinopsida > Cupressales > Cupressaceae > Cupressus > Cupressus sempervirens. The sequence continues at coordinate 397,336,937 of CM053783.1, forward strand.
CCCATCAAGGAAAAACTATAATCTTTAGGGAAGAAATGGAATCTTTAGGGGTGAAATAGAATCTTTAGGGGTGTAGTGTGCCTCCAATGATGGTGTGCAATGTTGATTTTGATTTTGCAGATCTGTAAAAAATTAAAAAGGGTACTCCAATCAGCAACTTGTTTGTCAATCCAAGATCCACAACCTAGAATAAAAATGATTTTTATTTGTTGATAGAGGGTTTTTCTTGGTCAAACCCCAATTTAGGAAGTAACCTTGAATTAAAATAATTGAATTGTAGAAATGTAAAGTAAATGTACGAACTCACCGTACAATAATAGGATCTCTCAAATCGAATGTTGTGTGTTCACCTCACCAATTGATTTGGATCAAGAAGATGAAGATGAATGAATGTAGAAGATGCAACAAAGGATCTTGAAGAAGATATTTCTAGGTAAACTCTTTCAATGGTTTGATTCTTGAATCCTTGATCTTCGATGGAATAATTACTTGAATGATGCTTAAAGACTTGAATGCTTGAGAACTTGAAGGCTTGAGTGTGAGTGCTTGACCATAGAATACTTGGATGTGAAAATAAAATGAGAAGGCTCCCTTTTATAGAGATCTCAAAGTGGCCAATGCCTTGAACTTTAAAATGAGGTGAGACCCATCTTAAAGTGCTGCAATAAATGCTTGACTATAATAAGATTCCTTGGGGAGTAAATTAAGGGTTATTAATGTGAATTATAAAGGTCTAACCCAAATTATAAAATAAGAGGAGACACATAATATTAATTTATAGGGGAGATAGGGGATGACCCCATAGCGTGATAGTGAAGTCACAAGCCTCATAGTATGAGGTCTACTGTTAGATTCTTGGTGAGTTATTGTTGTGATGTGCAAGTGGGGCCATTAAGGCCAAAGGGTTTCCCTCTGCCCTTGTGTGTTTTTCGGTGGCTTGTTCGTGTGTGCAGTGTGTTGCAATTATCATCATGGAATACAATGGTTCATGACCATTTGACGATGTTTTCCCCATGTTGTGTTGTGTTTGGTGGTCCCCAATACTTTCTGCCCATGAAGGAAGCCAGTAGTAATTGGAGTTGGAGTAACAAGGGGTTTCATGTGCTTCGAGGGGGACAACGCAAATTATTCAAGAGTTATAAGGTGTATAATGGTTGTCATTTCAGGAGTCATAAGGAGTGATTGGAGGAGTTTGGATTAATAAGGTAGTGGAGAAATAAGGTGAAGTTGTATGGAGTGATAAGGAGGATAGAGTGATTTGGAGCAGGAGTGACAAGGGTTTAAGAGATATAAGGTGTTTGGCATGGGGGTAGTGGATGACAGAAATAGAATGTCGACAAAAATATGAGGATGAGGTCCCTCAAGAATGTGGCCTCACTAGTTCAAAGCTCTAGTCAAAAGCAATTATCGACCAAAAAATATTAATTTATAGAGGAGATAAAATATTATTTAAGATAAGACCAATTTTAAATATTAATTTAAATTAGTTAATAAATGAGGACACAATATTTAAGAGAAATAAAGGTCCAACCCATATATATATTATTCTAAATTAATAAAAGGTCTAATGAGATTAAATTAATTATTCAAATGGAAGAAAAATAGAGGAAAAATGTAAATAAATGATAGAAATGCATTAAATGGGTGCTAAACCTTTATTAAATTGGAGTGCTTCCAATTTAAGATGGCAGATTTAGCTCCCACTTTAGCAAGAGTATAGACTTGATCCAAACTCTTGGTAAAGTAGAGCACAAGACATGAGATATTCTTATTATGATCAAGGAGACTAAGAATCACCCAAGACCCTAAGGGATTGAGCCCTCGATAACTCCAAGATCATAATAAGAGAGAAAACATTGACTAAAAAGAAGCAAAGAGACAAGTGGAGTGATTATCTCTCCTAGTAGAGTGCCTAGCCTATTGGCAATCACTAAAAGAGCTACTACAAACAATGGTGTTGAATGGTCTAACGAAGTGATAACCCGCTAATCAACCCATCAAAAGGTCCATCCATGGATCAACGTTCTTTGTATCACCATGGTATGATCCTGTCAAATTGTGTTACCCGTGTCTGGGACTTATCAAATTATTATGTGCTACCCATACCTGAGATTTAGCATGTGTGTGTTCAAAGGAGAGAGAAACCCAATGTCAAGGATTCTCTCTTTCCACAAAGAATCCATGCTTTAGGATTATGCCTAATCCATAAAAGGAAAGGATATGCAAAAAGAAGGGATGAAGTAGCAATGCATAGATTTGAGGATAACTTAGGAAGCATACAAAGCATCCAAGGCTGAAGTACCCTAAGTCATACTCAAAATTTGTATTTACCAATCCATGAGAATGACTAAGAATGCACAAGGATAGGTCAAATGGTCTAGCAAGTGTGGGTGTCATACTAGTCAACCAAATCCAAGACATATAAAAATAAGGGGATCATGTGTGCCCCCCCTAAGATGGGAAAATAATTTAGAGAACTACAGAACAAGTATGGGTTCCAAAATCCATCATTAAAGATATTCTCTCTAAATCATCGAAAAGAAATGAAAATCCTACGGCTTTATGGATTCTAGAGTCTTTCTTGAAAGAGTCTAATTTTGAGAAACAAGTGAAGTTGACATTCAAGCTTCCAGATACTTCCACTTCATCTTCTTCCAAAAGCATTATTCCATTCCATGCGCCTAAACCGCAACCTCTTCTATCCATTCACCATATTCCTTCATTTATGTTTCTTCCATCCTTTCACCACCCTCCAAGGTATGTGTTGACATTGATCTTGCCTTCATTTTCATCTACCCTTTCACAATCCTCCATTCATTATCTTTCTACCATCTATCATTTTTTCTCATTTTTGTATTCCTCCTACCTTCCAACCTCACTCACTTTGCATAAAACCTTATCCTCCATTTTTCTCTTTCATATTCCTTTCCCTATCAACATCTTTGAGCATAACATTTTGAATCCTTGGCATATCATGGTTTATCCTTTCAAGGACCATTATCTAAAAAGATTTCCTTCTTCCAAAAAAAATTATATAAAAAAATAGAGAGAAAAAATTGAGAGTGCACCTTGGTGAAAACCTGGAAACAAGAACCTTGGTAGCAAAATTAAAGAGAAACAAATTTGTCCTATGGTGAAAACCACTCTCTTGTGGTGCCTGGGATAAGTACCATGATGAAAACTTGGCAATCAGGCATCATGCATAGTTCTTCTACATCTTTCATCTATTTCGTCATCTCACTTTGATCTTGACAATGTTGACCTATACATGAACATTTGGCTATCTTGTGAGCTATTTTATTCCTTTCATATTTAGCATTCATTTCTATTCCTCCATTCATTCTAGCCTTTCACTATACTTTTCTCGTCTGGTCTTCATCTAATACAAAAGAGTAAAACACGATGCTATGAAGTTTCTTGACATTTCTACTCCTTTGGACTACATCCTTTCCTACTTTTGCATTATGCTTTCATGACTTATCCTATGTTGGCCTCTCATTGCTTGTCTAAATGTGCTTTACATGAAAAATGGCTCAACTACAACTTATCTTATTTGAAAGGGAATACAACACTTCTCAAAATAAAATAAAATAAAATAATAAATATTTTAAGATTTAAGATTTTTGAAATTACTAGTCTTAAGTATTTAATTAGAAATGAACAATTAAGCAAAAGATGATAACTATTTTATTATCATAGTTACATAAGAAACATTGACTTGGATCATAAATTCAAATTGTTTTACATATTTTCTCTTATTAGTATGCATTTGTCATAGTCATCTAAAGGAAAGCACCTAACTTCAGCAGTGTTGTCATCCATTTTTGCAAGGTTAAAATCAAGGGACAACTCTACCAAATTTTATTTGATTTGTAAATTCCATGCATTTTTTATACATGGTTTTCAAATAGTTATGTCACCGTGTCCTTTAACATTGAAAGGTTGAAGTCTTTTGTCTCCTTTTTATTAGGTTTAGTCATTTGATGAATTAATTTTATTTGAATTATTGCAAAAATGGATTTTTATTCTTCATTACAATTGATTTGTGTTATATACATACAAGTTGGACTTTTAGTTTCGAACTACAAAAGAAATTCGAGCCTAAAGTCCTAACCTACACTATGAGGGTATTTTAAGACACGAATGATCAAGACTAAAAGTCCTTACCACAGTTGAAAGCACAATTAATACTTATGAAATTGATTTGTAACTCACCATTTTTGTTTTAAAATCACTTGGAGTTTTCTTTAGATCTTTATTGTCTCTTCATTTGTGTTCAAAGCTCTCGTACAAGCATTGAGCACTTGTTTTAGATCAGATATCATATGTGTGTGGGGTCATTTAATTTCCATAAAATCTCGAGGCCTTTATTTGAAGCTTAATGTTCTTTTTCTAAATACTTATTTATGTTTGAGCTAGGGTTTGGAAGTCATTTTCTTTCATTGTATTGTTTCCTCTGTGCCCTATAATTTGTTAGTTTCTGAGTCATATATTTAAGAAACTCATGTTACATATTCCACATCATATGTTCAACTTTTTGTGCATGAGTATTCAACCAAGCTCTTTTATAGGTGGTTTCTTTGAGATTGTGCTTTTACATTCCCATCGTAGGTGGAATGATCTATATAAAACTCTCATTTGAAATCAAAAATGTTATCCTTCATCGAATAATATTTTTATTTGTAGATTGTCCCTTTCTAGTTGGGACTTTGAGTCTTGATTATAATGGATTCTTAACTTTTCAAATTTGTATCTTCAATTTATGCAATCAAAGTTATAAGTTATGATCACGCCTATATTTGCAAGTTTCACAACTTTCAGTTATAACTTAAATGTTTTTTATTGCAATTGACACATGTTACTATTGTATGTAGTTAGTAAGTCCTAGATAGTAAGCTACATTTATTGATGTAATGTTTTATAACACTTTCAATTTGAACTTGGAGTTTTGATTACACCATTGATACATGTGAATGAAAATTATAGTTATGATTGCACCTCTTCACTACACTCATGCTTGCAATCAATACTTTTAGTCTTGGTTATAATTATAATTCCTCTTACTTTATTTTGAAATGGAACATAGGTTTTGACTTATAATCAGGACTTTCAAACCTAATTACAACTGGAAATATTTATGTCCTTCCTTCTTGTGCAATACATTTCTCAACCCTTGAAATTACAAATTGGTCCATTTAGTATTTTTTCCCCTTTTTCATGTATTGTTAGGATTTTTCTTTTGACTTTCCTATCAATTTGACCTCCAACATTGGAAACAATCAGAGTCAACTAATATTATTTTGTTCTAGATGTGACCATCCATGTAATAAGAACTTGAAGACTCTGAGCATGCGACATCTTGTAATAGCATGAAGACATCTTTAACAAAGGATGATGCTAATAAATCATCTTGTCAGCCACTTAGTTTTTTTTTTATCCTATAGTATGTAATCTAGTCGTAACACATTACATGTGGCACCTCTGATTTCATCTCGACAAAATTAATGATCAGGCCCTATATTTTTTTGTCTGAAATTTTAGTATGTGAACTCCAAGCAAATATTTTGAGATAGAGTCACATTTATCTTAAATGTTTTCATTGTTATAACATGTATCATTGATATGGTAAGATCTTTTATTTTCATTTTATCTGAAGTATTGAAAATAGCAACAAACAATTAAGAGGGGGTAAATCAGATGCTCCCAAAATACTTATACTTTAAACCCCTTTAAAATCTTAAAGCGTGAAACCCTTATTCACATAAACCTTACTTCTAATTTACATAAGTTAAAGCATGTAAATATAAATTAATAAACATTAATCACCACATAACACAAATAATTTTTTCATGGAAACCCAAATAGGGTGAAAACTACAGTGGGGCTCATACCCACAATAAAATTGATACTCTATTATAAGTATAACTTATTATAATCTAAGAATGCACTTGGATTGAAGCATATTGTCTAGAGTTCACTACTCAATTTAGCCTTAGTCGCCCACCCTAAGGAAGTCATACTGAATTACAATCACAATACATACTACAATTTATTATATACATGACATGTATAGTATCATCTCTATGTATGGTTCGATTCCATTGAACTATAGTTAGATCCCTTGTTGAAATTCTTTTTGACACCATGAGATAAGAAATTTATCCTTTTATTTATATACAAATAAACCTTGGCATCTGGAACAAAAACATCTCATGCGCAACACATAGATTTATACCCTCAATCATCATACTTATCAAGAGTTAGTTTAGTAAAACCTAATCTTTAAAAATTTGTCTCTTAGCTCCAAAATCAACCATTAGGATCTCTATGTGCTTTCCAAACATATCTTAGATCCATCTCAAACACCCCAATATCATAACCATAACCCTCATATATTTTACTATTCTCACATAAGTCCTTTTATAATCTTTGTTTAGGATGTCAACTTGAACATAAAAGTTTCTTCAAATTCATTGTATTTGGTCTATATGGTCAATGTAAATTGCCAACTCATTAGGCATGTAATATTATATATGCTAACGAGTAAAGTCCACACATAATTGAGTTGGGGGGTGAATCAGTTGTCTCCAATTGAGCTTAAAAGCAAACTTATAAAACTAAACTCCAATAATAAAATAATGATGCACAACAATAAGAAACCATACCCCATAACATAATGATTTTTTTGACTAAGGAAACCCTTGATCAAAGGGAAAACCTTGGTGGGAATGGTACCCACAAGATAGTGTGCTGATATATAAGGATATGACCCTGTTAGGAGTCAAATACAACTCATTTATTACAACTGTCCTTGTTAGAGGACAAGTCCCTATTAGGAAACTTTGATCCCTTGTTAGAAGGTTCCAACCACGTTAAAGGTTGATAGGAAACAAATAGACTCACTGCCTAAATACTCCAATAAGTGTGAAGAATGAACCTTCATGATGACATATCAAAAACAATGAACTGACTAATTTGCAACTTACTTTCCAAAATAGTTCCTTTGAAGCTCACCTCAATCAACCAACTCAATTGTTGTTCTTCTCTTATCATGCAACATGAAAACTCACATCCATTAACCACATACATGATGATTTCCAACTAAGGAAAAAATCATTCCTTTATATATGTTTAGGGGGAATGCAAATCAAGGAAATTAAAACCCCAAGTTCATCACAAATCTCTCATACACAACTCAAGGAGGGAGTTAAGGAGATTGGTCCTTTCAATCCCAACTCTAAGGTAGCTAGATCTAAGAAGATTAGAGTCAATTGAGTGATAAAGGAGCAATAATACAAAATAATATCTAATGGTTGTGGGGTTGGAGAAAGAGTGCAAAGAATCCTTAAAACCCTAATTCATGAAGATCCATGAAGAGAAATTAAGTAGATGTATAATGTAGAGCTAAGATATATAAATCAATGATAAAGTGTATTGAAATGAAAGAGGGGAAAGGATTTACCTTATGAAAAACCTGAAAAATGGGCTGTTAAATGACCTCTGAAAGGGTTGATTCTTGAAATAAGGATTGAAAACTACACTGTGGACAAAACCTAAAAATTGTTTGGCGAGAAACCGAGGGAGACCTGGGTAAATTAGGGGTGCATTGTGACCCTAATTAGCCCATCAAGGAAAAACTATAATCTTTAGGGAAGAAATGGAATCTTCAAGGGTGAAATGAAATCTTTAGGGGTGCAGTGCACCCTTGAAGATGGAATGTGATGTTGATTATGATTTTGCAGATCTGTAAAAAGTCAAAAAGGGTACTCCAATCAGCAACCTATTTGTCAATCCAAGATCCACAACCTACAATTAAAATGCTTTTAGTTTGTTGATGAGGGGTTTACCTTGGTCAAACCCCAATTTAGGAATTAACCTTGAATTGAAATAATTGAATTGTAGAAATGTAAAGTAAATGTACGAATTCACCTTACAATAGTAGGATCTCTCAAATTGAATGTTGTGTGCTCACTTCACCAACTGATTTGGATCAAGAAGATGAAGATGAATGAATGTAGAAGATGTAACAAAGGATCTTGAAGAAGATATTTCTAGATAAACTCTTTCAATGGCTTGGTTCTTAAATCCTTGATCTTCAATGGAATAATTACTTGAATGATGCTTGAAGACTTGAATGCTTGAGAACTTGAAGGCTTGAGTGCGAGTGCTTGACCATAGAATGCTTGGATGTGAAAATGAAATGAGAAGGCTCCCTTTTATAGAGATCTCAAAGTGGCCAATGCCTTGAACTTTAAAATGAGGTTAGACCATCTTATAGTGTTGCAATAAATACTTGACCATAATAAGATTCCCTGGGGAGTAAATTAAGGATTATTAACGTGAATTAATAAAGGTCCACCCCAAATTATAAAATAAGAGGAGACACACAATATTAATTTATAGTGGAGATAAAATATTATTTAAGATAGGACCAATTTTAAATATTAATTTAAATTAGTTAATAAATGAGGACACAAATTTAAGAGAAATAAAGGTCCAACCCATTTATATTAATTCTAAATTAATAAAAGGTCTAATGAGATGAAATTAATTATTCAAATGGAGGAAAAATAGGGGATAAATGCAAATAAATGATAGAAATGCATTAAATGGGTGCTAAACTTTTATTAAATTGGAGTGCTTCCAATTTAAGATGATAGATTTAGTGGCCACTTTAGCAAGAGTATGGAATCAATCCAAACTCTTGGTAAAGTAGAGCACAAGACATGAGATAATATTCTTACAATCAAGGTGACTAAGAATCACCCAAGACCCCGAGGGATTGAGCCCTCGATAACTCCAAGATCATAATAAGAGAGAAAAAATTGACTAAAAAGAAGTAGAGAGAGAAGTGGAGTGATTATCTCTCCTAGTAGAATACCTAGCCTATTGTGAATCACTGAAAGAGTTGTTGAAAATGATGGTGTTGAATGCTCTAATGGGGTGGTAACCCACTAGTCAACCCATCATAAGGTCCATCCATGGGTCAATGTTCTTTGTATCACCATGTTATGATCCCGTAAGACTGTGTCACCCGTGTCTAGGATTTACCAAATTATTATCTATTACCCATAGCCGAGATTTAGCATATGTGTGTACAAAGGAGAGAGAGCCCTAATGTCAAGGATGCTCTCTTCCCACAAAGAATCCATGCTTTAGGATTATGCCTAATCTATAAAGGGAAAGGATATGCAAAAAGAAGGGATGAAGTAACAATGCATAGATTTGAGAATAACCTAGGAAGCATACCAAACATCTAGGGCTGAAGTACCCTAATTCATACTCAAAATCTATATTTACTAATCCATGAGAATGATTGAGATTGCACAAGGATAGGTCAAATGTTCTAGCAAGTGTGTGTGTCATACTAGGCAACCAAATCCAAAACACATGAAAATAAGGGGATTATGTATGCCCCCCTTAAGATGGGAAAATAATTTCTTATTTTGGCATCTCAAGGAAGTTACAAGGAAGGATAAAGTAATTTCAGCATCAAGATAGTATCCACAAGCAACACCAAGTCCAAACCAAAGAGGTCAAAACTTCTATAAGGTTATAGAAGGGTGGAATGCAATGCGACATCGTGCAGAAATTGAAAAAGTAAATCCTTGTAAAGGATCTAATACACTATTATGAGTCTCCAAGGCAAGTAGTATATCGACCATGAAAATCCACTTGCTAATAAAATAAGATTGGACGTGACATGGTAAAAAAATAACACTCAACCAAAGGAAATAGCAGATCCTTGAAAGAGTGAAAAATATGGCAAAGAGAAAAGAGGATCTATCATGCTACTCATAAAGTGGACTATGCATGACAATGAGCCCCCAACAATGTTACATGGTGTAGAGTAACATAATAGGGACGTAAATGTTACTCAAATAAATGAGGATTGACATAAATCTCATCACAAGGAGATAGGAAAATAACATTATTATTAATAATTTGTTGAATATTGTAATGTAAAGCTTGACAATCATTAGTAGAGTGATCATGAAAATGACGATACATGCAAAATGGAAGATTCATAAGTTTTTTACTATGTTTTTTTCTATGTTTAGGTCATGTGATCACCTTAGCATGAAGAAATTTAGGCAAAATAAATTCTTGATTAGTAGAAGATGATAAAGGAGAGAATGTGGACAAATAAACACTTTGTTTCATACATCCTAATGTATAAGTGACAATGGTGTTTAAAGTATGTTTATACCCCCCATAGCCTAAGGGCATACTAGGTTTGATAGGTTCCTCATGAGTAGAAGTAGAAACAAAGCTAGTAAAGAGAGGAGCAACTAAATTTCTCATGAAAAGATCGTCAACTCATAATTCTCCAATGAAAGTTGGATTAAAATATAATATGCATTAATCATCTTCAAATACAATAGAAGAAGAAGGTTCCTCTTTAGGTTTAGGTTTCTTTACTTCATGTGCGAGAGGGAAAAATTGAGAATAATTTGCATTTAAACAAGGATTAGGTCCATCATCAACATGAACGGTATACATAAGATTGTTATAAATAAATCTAATCTTATGATGAAGAGTAGAAGGAACAACATGTGTAGAATGCAACCAAGGCCTCCTTGAGAGAAAGTTATAATTGAGAGGTCCAAGCATAACATGTATAGGAGTATCCAATATTATCGAACCAACTTTCATAGGCAATGTTATAATACCCAAAGTGCTCTTATCGATGTAAGAAAATCCTCAAATAGAATTGTCGTCTAGTTGAATAGTAGAAAGATCAACATTCATAGCCTTTAATATATCTATACTATAAATATTCAAACTAGAGCCACAATAATCAGAGTCTGTCATATAATCATTTTATTAATAAGCACGACAACCATAAGAGGGTGATGATAATCTTAAATCTCTTTTTAGAAGGAAAATCCTCATGATTAAACACAATCACAGGTGGAATAAGAGTAGTACACATGCATTGTAAAGGGGCATTGATGTTATTTTGATAAGGATGTGGAATAGGGAGATTGGATATAGCTTTTTTAAAGGCTTCATGATATGTAGGAGATGTTTGAATAAGTTCCCAAAGAGAAACAGTGGTGCTGGGGGTATTACATAGTCGTGACACCAAATCATAATCCAACCCAAGATTTTGAGGAAGTCAAGGTGGAGTTGGAAGAATGGGTTGAGAAGGCAGAAGAGAAGTAATAGTTTGAGGATTACTCCTTATATGATAGGTATGAGACACTGCTTGATAATCCAAAGGATAAGTAGAGTTTCCCTTAACTATTATAGGAGGACAACCTTTAACAATTAGAAGAGGGTTACCTTTAACACTAAGGACAGGTTGAACAACATTAACTTGATTAAGATCTTGCTTCTCCATAGATGCTTCACAAGAAGGGAAAATATTAAGGAGATAACCATTAACCTATTTTCCTATAAAATCTATAGAATAGGATCGTGGATATCCGTTAATGTTTTATCTTTACTAGGAGTATCATATGAAGGCAAGGTCACATTGAGAAAAGTGTTTATAATGTCTTCTTCCTACTCTAGAATATCACTAGGATATAGCTAGGAGAAAAAGAAATGTCCAATTTGTCACATGGGAAAGAAAAGGCATCAATCATCATGGTAGTGTTGTCATAAAGAAGAGAATAATCAATATTATCATCAAGAGTGTCATCATCATCCAAGGGTGGAAGAGAACACACATGTGAAGAGGAAGAAATATCTCTACCAAAGGTCCCACCTCAAATAGTAGTATTACCTTGACTTAATAGAGTAGGATCATAATCATTGTTAACGAGATGAGCCTCAATGAAAGAACACATTTGACTATCATCATATTCATGAAATGGAAAATATTGAAGAAAGATCCCCATTGAAAGAAAATGTAATGACTAAAAATGCAATTTATTTTTATTTTTTGTATTTTCACAATGCAAATATAGGAAATCCAATCTAAATGTTATCTAACACCACAAATGTGAACAAAGTAGATCTAGATACACCAAGAAAGGAGAAAGAAATCTAACTCCACAAGATATAAAAACCTAAATCCAATAAGAAATAGGCACAAGGTTGGGTTCAGCAAAGATGTTAAGAGGGGAATGTGAATCAAGAAAATAAAGCCTTAAGTTCATAACATATCCTGCTTACACAACTCAAAGAAGGAGTTAAGGAGATTGATCCTTTCAATCCCAAATCTAAGGTAACTAGATCTAGGAAGATTAGTGTAAATTGAATGATAAAGGAGCACTAATACGAACAAATATCTAATTATGATAGGATTGGAGAAAGAATGCAAAGAATCCTTAAAGCCCTAATTTAGAAAGATCTATAAAGAAATTAAGTAGATGTGCAATGTAGAGCTAAGATATATAAAGTAATGATAAAATGTATTGAAATGAAAGAGGGGAAAAAATATACCTTGTGAAAAAATAAAATGGGCTGTCAAACAACCTCCAAAATGGTTGATTCCTACAATTTAATTGAAAACTGCATTAAGGACAAAACCCAAAAATTGTTCGGTGATTGTTCAAAGAGCCTGATTAGCCCAACAGCGGAAAACTTGAACCTTTAGGGATTAAATGGAATCTTCAGGGGTGCAGTGTACCCCTGATGACAATGTGTGACATTGTTCTAATTTTACAATTCTGTAAAAAGTTGAAAAAGGTACTCCAATCTGCAACTTGTTCGTCAATCTGAGATCTAAATCCTATAATAAATTTTATTTTTTGTTTTTTGATGGGGGGTTTTCCTTGGTCAAACCATAGTTTAGGAATTAAACTTGAATTGGAATAATTGAATTGCATAAGTTTAAAGTAAATGTATGAATTCACCTTACAATAGTAGGATATCTCGAATCAAATGTAGTGTGCTCACTTCACCAAATGATTTGGATCAAGAAGATGAAGATGAATGAATGTAGAAGATGCAACAATGGATCTCGAAGAAGATATTTCTAGATTAACTCCTTCAATGGCTTGATACTTGAATCCTTGATCTAAAATGGAGGAATTTCTTGAAGGATGCTTGAAGACTTGAATACTAAAGAACTTGAAGGCTTGAGTGCAAGTGCTTGATCTTGTGAATGCTTGGTCATATAATGCTTGGGTGTGAAAATGAAGTGAGAAGGCTCCCTTTTATAGAGATATGAAAGTGGTGAGTGCCTCAAATTTTAAAATGAGGTGAGACCCATCTTAAAGTGGAGCAATAAATGCTTGACCATAATAAGACTCCTTGGGTGAGTAAATTAAGGATTATTAATTTGAATTAATAAATGTCTACCTCAAATTATAAAATAAGAGGAGACACATAATATTCATTCATAGGGGTGATAAAATATTATTGAAGATAGGACCAATTTTAAATATTAATTTAAATTAATTAATAAATGAGGACACAATATATAAGATAAACAAGGGTCCAATCTATTTATATTAATTCTAAATTAAATAAATTATCCAATGAGATGAAATTAATTATTCAAATGGAGGAAGAATAGAGGATAAATACAAATAAATGATAGAAATGCATTAAATGAGTGCTAACCTTCTTTAAAAATCGAGTGCTTCCAATTTAAGATGGTACAACATCCTTACAAATAATTATTAGGCTGACTTGTTAAGGCTTACCCGATAAACAATTAATTATATAGGTCTATGCTAAGGCATACACACCTTCATAAGTATCGTTAAAAATATTACATTAAATTTGTCACATGTTTCAATTCAAATATTACACTTTATAATGATTAACTATATGTGTCCCCAACATTGTCAGCTACAAGTAAAATATATTGCATGTTACACTGCAACAACCTTTCTAGTATAGCCCAAATGCTTCACTATAATGAAAAAGTCTTCTATCATAATCCAAGCTCGTTGACATTAATTCCACCTCATTAGTAAGATACAAAAAAATTGCTACCATTTGTCTCTGGTAATAATTCTTGTACACTAGTCTACTACCAGTCTTCACCAAATGAACTGTAACTCATCCAAAACTGAACATAATATTCAATGAACATAGACATGATATCTATACTCATTCTTATACAAAAATACAAGCTCACATAACTTAAATTATCACGTACCAACTTTTTTGTGCTCATAAGCAACCTCTGATATATAGAATCTTTGTATGTCATGATCATATAAACATATGTTGTCATCAATGAAAAACCTAGTCATCAATACAACACATAAGAAACAAATACAAGTGCCAAAAAGACCTTTATTCCTAATAATATCATCTCAAGGTATCATTAAACTCAAACAAATAATTAAATAAGCTAAAATCATTAGATCTTCTACCATCTTATGATAAACCTTCAAGAATATTGTCATCCCCACTAAAATAGTTATAAATGTCCCATGGACTATCAAAATAAAAAAACCTTTGAATAGTACGCACATTGCAATTTCCTTGACATATTTCAATTGTGCAACCATAAATCTTCTCATGTATTCATGTGAAAATTCAAGCATTGTAGCTCTATCACACTGTCAAATAGTGAAATAATTAGTATTAATATGTGATGCCATAACTTAACCAAATCACCATGTTAGCATCTAAAATTTTCAATATACCATGTAGAGAGAATCTAAATCAACCCATGAGGTGCATGATTCCTTGTCTTTAGTAAGTCTCATACAACACTTATCTAAACATTCCCCATTAGTGGTGAAATTGCATAAAAAACACTCATATTGTATGATAGACATGTTAAATTTATGAATAGAAATCCACACTTCATGAAGAATAAATTAACATCGAATGATAGATATTTTTACATCAATGAAAATACATCCATCTTTCCAACACTGTATCATTGATGGAAGCATGTAATGGGAAAAAATAATAAATGCAACTTTCAACCAACAATACAACCAATAGTATCCAAAATACATTATTATCTTTCAAAATACCTATAACTCAATTTTGATATTTCCCCCTTTGGACTACCCCCCCTGGGAGCATGCTCTTCAATATTTCTTACTCTACTCTCTGTCATTTTCTCCCCCTTATATGTACATTGATATATTTTACTAAAACTCTTTCTTACAGGCAAGCATATAAACTCACTCTTCCTTCTCAGATTCTCATCAAATTTGATCCATCTTCTTGAACATGTCTATCTCTTATATTCTCACATGCTGACACATTCTTCTTCTTTGCTCACTTATTGACTTGTTTTTCACATCTATCTCTCTCCCCCCTTTGACATTAATGACAATAGTGTGTCATTAGCACTTGTATTCATCTTGTCTTCTCGTATCAATGCATGCTTTATTTTCCTTCTCTACTTTTCCTACCTTATCAAGCTTGTGTTTCCATCTTTCATACATCTCTAAACCACAAAGCACATCTAATAATTGTAATAAATAAAAAATATCACTAGTATTTATAACTTGATCTTTGCAATTCCTTGTAAACCTTCTTCAAACACCCTTATGCTTGTCATTCTTACTACTCTTTGGAGTAGATCCCCCATACATCAATTCCATTCTAATATATTTCCTTGAAACACAATCAATTGATGCAACCTCCTGCATCTCAATTCTAGTCAAGAGGGATAATGACCTCTAACTTTGCTTTTGAGATACACATAAGTATCCTTAGGCATTTTCTTTTGGAATTTCTTCCATAATTGTCTCTTTTACCCATAGTTATCTTCTTTTCACTCTCATTCTTCTTATTTTTCTTGCCCTTGGATTTTCTTCTCCACTTCTTTCCATTTCTCTTATCATATTTATTTATTACTCTCATCTTCAAGGCCTTCCTCTTTGTGTTTTGCTTCATGTTTTGATTGCACTTCTTTACTTTCTTGATCCTTCTTGCTGAAATCTATTTGATCATATTTATTATATTATGAGGTTTATAACATGTTCTAATACATTGTATCTTAGATCACAACAATATTTTGTTGATTGTCATCATTTCTCATCAAAACATGCATGCATATACTTATTTCTTCTTAACAGTACCACCTAACATTTCATTATTACTCGATATACTAGAGTTGAAATTATACCTTTTATTCTTAGAAATATGGATATTCTTTCTACAAGGTTGAATTTTCTTTCTACTGGAGTGATTTAATTTCCTATAGTTTGCAACTTTATGTCCATACTTCTCACATCGAAACACTTACCTCTAAATCTTTGAAATTTAGATCCTCTTATCAAGGATTCTCCATCCATATTCTTCTTCTTGTATGTCAAAAATATGGACACATTTCTATAGACCATTATTCTCAAGAATACCTATGATGACTAACATCTCAAGAGGCAACCTATAGCTTCCTATCTATGACATGCAAGAGCTATGGGATTGTGAATCTCAAACGAATCTAGGTTAAGCAACCCTTGCAAGGTGCACCACAAAATGGAAGATTCAAAGAGTATAGGCAAGATTTTCAATATTTAAGAATCAAGAGGGTGAAATACTAATGTGAGTAAAGTATAATGATATGCAAGATGTTAGATCAAGCTAACAAGTATGAAGAGTTACAAAACCAGCTAGTTAAGCTATGTCATCTAAGCTATGCATAAAACAAAACTAGGCTAATTGCAAACAAGAGAATGCAAGTAAAACACAAGTGCAAGGTGAGTTCTCCAAGTGCTCCAAAAGCTCTAAGAAAACCTTTAGCATAACAATAGCATGAGAGTGTAAGACATGAGAGAATAAGGAGAGAGCCTCCTTTTAAAGAGAAATGGACGATAGGGAATAAGAGGCAAAATAAAGGGTGGAGAATAAATCCCATGTTGACTTTGTGCACAAGAATCTCAACTAAGCAAGATCAATGATGGTGTTTAAGAGGAAAAAGATGTGTGGAAGAGAATAAAGATTCCACCCATCTTGGAAAGTGTGCACCTTGTGTGAGACAATAATGCCTAAATAGGAATAATGTTTTTTTATGCGAACACTTGTGATAAGTGGGACTTTGGGGATTTTATTTAATTAAAAGGGGATAATTTTGTTCAATTAAATAAAAGATTTAGAATAAAGTGGTCAAGCCATAGGTTATAATCGGATAAATAACAAAGGGATGATTTGATCAAAGATAAGTGATTAATAAATTATGAAAAACTGCTAGAAAGAGGGGTCATAGTCTAGATGACCATTTTTGGGTGATTAAATTTTCCCCTCTTTGATTAATGTGTGATTCTATTTAAGGACATGTTAAGTCAAAGAATGAAGATGTCAATGTAGCAATTGATAAAGAGATCTAACTCCATAGGACGAAACACAAAGAAATAGATGATCATGAATACACAGTTGATAAGTAGTGAAACTGAACATTAGGAGAGATAGATAAGATAATACAAATACATGAGATGAACACTAATACATTCAAGAAAAGTAATCAAGAGAAAATAGATAGATAAAGTAAAGACAGATCATAACCCAAGATGAGTAATGACAAGTCCAAAGCAAATAGAAAAATGCAAAATTACAAGTATTGTATTCATGCCCTCGTGGGATCAAAATTGAAATGAGGTAGAGGAGATGCATCAAATGAGAAATTTAATCAAATCAAGGTGAGATAAAGTCCAAGATGACTGATAAAATATTAAGACCAAATATTAACCACCAAGTATTGATAATTTGCCCCAAATTAACTAAGTTTCACTAGAAAGATAAATTGGTATAAATAGGTCAAAATAAGAATAAAGGTGAAATGAATGAAAATAATGTGAAGAGAGTAGAAATAATAAAGAAATAGAGGAATAATGATTGCCTCAAAAAGATCGAAAGATTTTCCTCAAAAGAGTTAGTTAATTGTTGTCACTTAGGTTTGCACCCTTGTCCAAGGCCTATGCATGAGGACAACCTAGTGAAACATGGAAACAACCTCCAAGCCGTGGGACTTGAACTGCAAGGTTGAGTCTCTAGAGAAGGCTAGCTTCCTCTTACTATTAGGGCACACCTATCTACTTCTTGGAGAGGAAAAGGGAGAAGGAGAGCACGAAAGCAAATCTACCTAGTTCTAATCTAAGGAGGTGATGCACCAAAATAGAGTGTTTGGACCAATCTTTGCCCATACGTGCGCTACTGAACCATAATGAAACTAAGGATATACACATCCATACTTGCTTTAATCAAATAACCACATACAGATCAGAAAACCAAGATGAATGACACAAGGAAGAAGTTCACTTATATATCATTCACAGACCAACAAAGATACAATCATGCAGATTACAGATTTCCACAAAACAATGGCACAGGCAAAGAATTCTTGCACTTTAATACCAATGGCTGAAGGAGATAAGTAGAGAATCAGATAGTTTAGAGGCACGGGGGATTCACACTAGAATTGCAGAGCAAAAGCAGAGAAAAAAAAATCAGAGAGAAGGTCCTCCTTTTGAAAGATCACAAAATTGCCTTTATAGTTCAGGCATAACTGAGGATTTTTTGCATTACATTTACTTCTCACCTACTGGCATTAACTTCTCACCCTAAAAATCCCATCAAAGATTTGGTTCAAACATGGTTTTGAGTACCAAAAATTTGATATTTTTCTGAGAAAGAGCCTGGGGAAGACATAACGGCGCCAGAAAACATCCCTTGACATAGTAGATAGATTTGTAATGGTGGTAGAATGTCCTTGCACTTTGCATTCACTTTTGAGTCAATGGCATTGATCACAGGATCAAAATCGTGTGGCAAAAAAAACTTGATTCATTGTTTCTGGCTCATGAATCCGCGAGGTCAAAGCAAGTCAAACAGTTCCTTATGTGCCAACTAGGCCACGCGGGCCAATCGTCTCTCTTTATTTTGCCACCTCCTCAAGGTCCCACGCGCTGACCATTCCTTACGTTGGACTGGGCACTATGTCGCTATGGGCACCATGCCCTGAGGGTCATTGTAGCGACATAGCGCCCCACTGTTATCTCTAACCGTGGTGGTCACCAACCTGACTGCACCACCTTTCCACCATCTAGCCGCAACATCAAAACTAACTGCCACATTGACTACAATGATTGCACCAACTGCTAGCCGTTAACCGTCAACCCTGGTCTGCCAGTGAGACACGTGTCAGCAAGACGCTATGTTGCTATGGTAAAGATCGCACAACTTCACCATAGCGAGATAGCGCCTTTCGTTGATCTGCCTTGATCCGACGATCATGAAGACTCGTCATGTTCTGTGCTTGCTTTTCAACTTCTAGGCTCGCAAAATGCTATCAGCATACTTGGCATCACCTCAGCGACCGCACCTTGGCAAGACCTGGCCCTACTGGCACGTGGCGAAAGGGCGCCATGTCGCTATGGTAAAGATCGCACAACTTCACCATAGTGAGATGGTGCCTCCCGTTGATTTGCCTTGATCTGACGGTCGAGAACTAAACCTTTTACTGCACTGGCCGCGTTGAAGATCTAGTCTCACGCTCTATCTGTGTTTTGACCTGACATACGTGGATGTTCCCCATTGGCCTAACGAAGCACCACCTTGGTAGAAATATCATTGGTCTGACAAGGCACCAACCTAGAGGGTTCGTACTGCTTTGACCTTACTGAGGGGACACGTGGCGCCCATGCGCTATGTCGCTATGGGAAAATTGAGGCCAACTTCCCATAGCGCCATGGCGCCCAAACGATGACATGTCTTCTGATTTGCACATGTCTTCAAATGATTCGCCACCATGGCACCAGACTCCACCAACTGGGCAAATGAGGTACATGGGACCCATTTGTGGACTTACGGCATGGTGCCCCACCGGCTTTTCTGACTTCTCAGCTTGTGAAACTGACCGTTCGCTGTGAACATTTTTTGGTGTGACACGACCTGCCCGCCGTAAGACATTTTCGTCGGGCGCTATGTCGCTCTGAAGATTTTTCGACCAACACATGATAGCGACATAGCGCCTACGGTGCCGTGGAACTTTTTTGACCCGCTGAAACATTTTTTGCTCGACAAGCTAGACCCACTGGATGCGTGTCATCAGGGCACCATGTCGCTAACGTATTAACCATGCAACTTCCAATGGCGAGACAACGCCAACCGTCGATCTTCTCAGATCTGACGAAGGAGAACTTGAGGGCTGCAAAAAATATGTTATAAGGTTCGAAGCTTGGTATTTTTTAATATTCTCACGGGTATTTGACTATGGACATTTCAAAGGCGGGAAGGGCAATATGAATTATGAATTTTGGCGGGAAGATTAAAATACAACACTTCTGGTGACTCATAAGGCGCATGAGCCTGCTCGTTGCATGACTAGTGCCTGTAAACAATCCATTGGGCCACGGAGTCAAAAAAAGTATGAATCTGAGAACTACAAAACCCTAACCCTTCTATGAGGAGATCAAAACATTGAAAACCCTAGCTCTGCTTCTGTAACCTCAAAACTGTCAAAACTTCGAAAGCTGGCAACTCAAAGAGAGAACCATGTGCACGCACACTTATTGAAAAGCAAGAAACAACAGAAAAGAAACTAAACTACTTATGTACATGGATTCCCAAATTTTCTGAAACAAGGCTTCAGATAGATCCCATTGACTAGAATGGGCAAAATCTCTCCATTGGGCCGGCTTAGCTAGAATGCATTAGCCTATTTGTAAGTGGCAATCAAATAGGGGCCACTCCATAGTGCATCAAATTTGGAATGTCTTCCTAGTTTTGCCCTATTTGCATCCCACTTTAGAACTAAATCTCCTTCTCTGAAGGTTCTGACCCTAGTTTTCTTATCAAAACTCCTTTTCATCTGCTACTAATGCATCTCTAGGGTCTGCATAGCTTTATTTCTTTTTTCTTCTAACTCAATTAACTCTGCCATTCTTACTGACATGGCACTATCTTCAATCAATTCAAGCTGATGAGCCAACTCCAAGGATGGGAATTCCAATGAGATTGGGAGTCTGGCTTCGCTAGCATATACCAAAACAAAAGGTGAATTCCCAACAGATCTCTTGGGTGTTATCCTATTAGCCCACAGAGCAGTTCTTAATTTCTTATGCCAGACCCTCTGATTGTCTTCTATTGTCCTCTTCATGATTCTGATTAGATTCTTGTTGGAAGACTCAGCCAAACCATTACCCTAGGGATAGTAATTTGATGATGTGCTCAGGTAGATATTGTGATTCATTGCCCATGTACAAATCTGGGTTCCAACAAAAGACTTAGCATTGTCTGAGATGATAGTAGAAGGAGCACCAAATCTAGATACAATTCCATCAAGGAATTCAACAACTGATGGTTCTGTGGCATTCTTCAAGGAAACTGCCTCTGTCCATCTAGTGAAATAATCAGTAGTAGCCAAAATCCATTTATGACCTGCACTAGATGGAGGACTAGTGGGGCCTATAAAATCCAACCCCCATTAGGTAAAGGGCTGATCCACCTGAATAGGACAAAGGGGGAGAGCTGCAAGCCTCTATTTGCCTAAGAAGAAAGCACATTCCTCACATTTTCTCACATATCCATAACAATCATGGAACAAAGATGGCCAATAATAACTAGCTCTCATGATCTTCATGGCAGTTGTTCTTGCAGAGAAATGGCCACCATCAGGGCCATCATGAAGTTCCTTAATCATCCTCTCAGCCTGATCCTCTTCAATGCATCTCAATAGGATCCCATTAAAATCCCTCCTGAATAGGATACCATCAATTACAACATAGGGAATGGACTGCAGTCTATATTGTCTCCTTTTAGTTCTATCCAATCCCTGAGGGTATCCATTCCCTTATAAGAAGCTCTTCATATCATTTATCCAGCTCCTTGGACCATTAGCATTTCTTAACTCTTGCTGCTCTATTATTACCATAACAGCTTCTTCATCTGAATCCTGGCAACCCTTTCCCTCTTACCAGCTTGGTAATCTGAATATCGACATCATATTCCATTACCTTAGTGATCCATCCAGCTCTCTTTTCACTGATATCCTTGCTTAACAGGAAATCCTTTACACTAGCATGGGGCACCAAAAAATGGATCTTATTGTGGGACAAGAGGTGCTTGAATTTCTTCAAGGCTTTGATGACCGCAAGGGCCTACTTCTCAAAAAAGCTATACTTATCTTCATACTCTTTGAGCCCTTCACTAAAGAAGGCTATGGGCTGCTCCTCGTCCTTGTCATTTGTTTGAGTCAAGACAACAGAGATACTTGACTCACCACCCAGAGTGTAGAGGATGAAATCTTTTTCAAAATTTGGGTTCATGAGAGTAGGGGCTGAGGCTATGTCTGTCTTGATCTCTTCAAAACTCTCCTTCCCTTCCTTGGTCCATGAGAAGACCATACCTTTCTTAAGCATAGCTGTAAGAGGTTTCACCATGGTAGCAAGATTAGGAATAAACCTTCTTACAAAATTTATTCTACCAAGGAAATTTTGTAGCCCCTTCTTGTGTTTAGGAAGAGGAAGGGCAAGTATTGCCTTTGTTCTTTCTGGATCAATGGCCAGCCCATCCTTAGATACAATGTGTCCCAATAATTTTTCTTGGCTTGTAGCAAAGACACACTTGGTTGGGTTAAGGGAAACCCCAAACTCTGTACATCTTAGAAATACCTATCTTAGATGGTCAAAATGATCTTCTATATTTTTTGAATATACAGTTATATCATCAAGGTATACTAAGACAAACTTGTCAATTAATTTTTTGAAGGCCATCTCCATTGCCTTCTGAAATGTGGCACCTACATTTGTTAGTCCAAATGGCATCTTGCAATAAGCATAAGTGCCCCATTTAGTAGTAAATGTTGTCTTATGTCTGTCAAATTCTTTAACCAACACTTGGTTATAACCAAAAAACCCATCAAGAAAAGAGAATCTCCTTGACCCACTAACTCTAGACAGAATTTGCTCCATGGAAGGGAGAGGATGGTGATCTTTAAGAGAAGCCTGATTAAGATCCCTAAAGTCCACACACAATCTGATTTCTCCATTTTTCTTCCTTACAGGGACAAGGTTAGCTACCCATGATGAGTGTTTGATGGGAAAAATTATATTAGCCTCAATCAACTTGGATAGCTCCTTTCTCATTAGAGGCTCAATCTTAGGATTCACTGGCCTCTACTTTTTCCTTACTGGCTTGGCCTTATCAACTAAATCTATGGTATGCTGAAACAAACTAGGGTCAAACCCTTTTAAGTCATCATATGTCCAAGCAAATACATCATTAAATTCTTGACATAGATGAATGAAGTTTTCTTGCTCAGTTTCGGAACATACCTTCCCCATATTCAGAAATTTTTCATCAGCAATTGTAACTGGGGCATAATCATCCTTTTCTGCAGCTAGATTCATTCCTTTGCCTCTTGTTTGATCATCGGGATTAAAGACACTCTCCAAGGTAATGAGACCCTTGGGCAACTTGTTAGAACTGAGATGAATGATCTAATCACCATACTGATCTTGCAGTCTTGACTGGTTTCTATCTGAGAATTCTGCCTCATTCTGCAAGAAACTCACAATTTGCTCATCAGAATCAAACACTTGCCAATGAGTGTTGTTGTTAGGGATGGTAGGCCTCACTACCACCTTTATTTGTTGCTTCTTCTTCTCTTCAAGATTCCCTGGTACATCATAAGATGCACCTATTGCTGCAAGTCTATCAGCACGTTTATTTTCTTTCCTAGGAATGCTCTGAATATTAAATGCATTGAAGCCCTCAAGCAAATCCCAGACTCTGTATTTGTAAGACTTGAGCAGGCCATTTTTGGTGATATTCTGGTTTCTCACTTGGTTAATTACCAACTCACTATCCCCATATACTCTCAAGGCTTGAATTCCTCTCTTTTGGGTAAGTAAGAGACCTTGAATCAAAGATTCATACTCGGCCACATTATTGGTGCAATTGAATTGGAGCCTAAAGGAGAAGTAGTATCTTATTTGTGCAGGAGAGATCAACATAACACCAGCCCCTGATCCATTTCTATTCCTTGAGCCATCAAAGTACATACTCCATATCTCACTTATATCATCATTAGTCCCAATTAGATCAGGAACTTGAGCATCTTTCTCTATTATGCAATATGTACTAAGGCCTATCTCAAGAGTTTCTGACATAGATTCAAACTGATATGTACTAGCCCATTCATCCAAGAAGAAATCAGGAATCTCTGCTATGGAAGTGGCAGGCTCATTTACTATGTCATTTTCATCCATCTCTAGAATAGGGCAATTCATATTGATGAAGTTGGGGGTATAGGATTCAGTGTGATGAAGGGCTTGAGGTTCTGCTCTAATTGAAGCATTGGCTCCATATCTGGTTTTAAAAGACATATATGACCAATCAGCGGATATGAATCCACCAATTTGATCAGTGAAGTCTCTTGAAAAACAGATAGCAAAATGGGGCTTGACTTTAGCAACATATATGTCTTGAATCACAGTGCAACCAAGGCATGCATGTAGGGCCATCTCCACATTCCTAAGGATACCTACAGTTTTGACAGTACTACCATCTAATTGTAACACATCCCTAACAATGGGCTCATATTTCATTCCTAAAGCATCAACAACACACCTAGGCATTATTGAGCTACTAGCCCCTAAATCTATCATGCAATTGTGGACTAATTTGCCCCCTATAATTAGAGAAACATAGAATGGAGGAGGTCTAACCTTTTTATTTGTCTCCACATCCCCTGTTGGTTGTACTAGACTTGCGGCGCTCTCCATGATAGATGGCTAATCCTTGGGTTCAATCTTCTCCAACTCTTGCTGCAGCATCCTCTTCTGTATTGGTATGGTAGCAATAGCATCCCACATAGAAATATTCACATTTGTCTTCTTCATTTGCTCTACCACACTAAATGGTGCATTAGGAACTTTGGTAGAAACTTTGAGAGCTGCGCTTACAAGAGGTTGAGATGGGGCAACATAAGGAGCACTTGCATCTTTCTTCCTAGAATCTTGCCTTTGCTGCTGTGAAGCACTTGTTTGTTCATTTGCTGCTTGTATATGAGGTGTAGCACTTGAAGTTGAGGCCTACTTGGGAGAAGGAGGGGCAGCATGTTCCATAGCTCTCCTCTTACTTCTTGTGTTATGAGCAACAGAATCCTGGTTTACGTTATAATGCTCCCCAATCTGATGATTCATGAAAGAGCAATCATCATGTCCTTGAATATATGAGGCCTCCTTGGGATGATCCTCCTTGTATGATTGCTTTGCTACAGGTTCTTGGTCAGTTAGGGCCAAATAAGATTTTGCCTTCTGGCACATGCAATAGGCATAAGAATAGTTGCAGGAAGGACAAAAATCTTGATCTTGGGCCAAGTTATTTTGAGGGACTATAGCTCTGTTCTAATTTGAGCTTGAAGCAGAAGCATGACTATTTTGCCTACCTTGATCAAAAGAGCTATTCCACTGATTAGGAGGTCTACCACCATTTGGAGCTTGATATTGTAATTGGGGAGGCTTGCCACCTTGAGCTTGCTGCCTTTCTAAGGCCACCACCTTGTTACTCATTTTTTGTATTATAGAAAAACTATCCTCTAATCTCTTTCCTTGGTCTTTCAACTCCCTCCCCTGCTCTTGCAATTTTTTATCCAGGGTCTTTTCTCTCTTATTTGTATTCAGCACTAGACCTTGGAGCATCTCTTTGAGTTCATCTATCCCATTTGAGGATGTGGAAGCTTGAGGGACTAGAGGAAGGGCTTGTGATGTAGAAGTTGTAGGAAGAGGGGCCATTGCTAGTTGGTGGTTGGGAACGTTAGGAAAGAAAGGCATAGGGGGCCTTAGAGCCAACTTTCCTCCTTGTATTAGGATGTTCTCAGCTTTTATGGCTATCTCATAGGCATTAGGCAAGGTATCTCCTCCCATAGTTTGGATCGTAGTGGCAATATCACTGTTAAAAGCTCTAAGGTAATGCAAGAAGGCATTACCAGGGGTAGGTTTCACTATAGTAGGTATTCTATCCCATGTCTTTTGAAATCTATAGTTAAAATCAGTCATACACTCATGGGGGGCTCTTTTAATACTAGTCAACTGCTCTAAAAGTGACAGATAGTCACTTCTATCCTCAAAATGTTTGCATAATCTTGCTCCTCGTCCATCCCAATCAGTTATAGAACCATGAGCTAAGCCTCTATACCACTGTAATGCTTTTCCTTTTAAAGATGAGGCTAGAAGTCTGATAGCAACATCATCCTCTATGATACCATGAATATTACAGACATTTGCTACTTCTTGGATATGCTCTAAAGGGGAGATGGAAGTTTCACCAGTAAAATCAGGTATACTTTTTAGTGCAGTTACTAGTATATCATGTCTTTGGGCTAACAATAGAGGACTTCCACCATTAAAGGTGGAAAAATCATGAACTCTTGGCTGTGCCATGTAAACAAGTATTCTATTGATGAGTGTTGATGGCAATCTAGGCTGAGTTCGAATAGTAGGAGGAGTAGAGACAGATCTTATAGGTATATTTACTGTTATTACACCCCTAACTAGTGATAATGAAGTTCTAGTCCTCCTTCTCCTAGGATTTGAAAGAGAAAGCTCTTGATATTGAAATTTACCTCTAGAGGACACCCTTGTTTCAGCTCTGGGCATGAATCACTGCAACTTTTTCCTAGAACCAAATTTGTTGATGTTCAGAGTCGCCAAGTACTTTGAAGAATTAGCCTCTTGAATGCTCGAATACTGAAGTCAGCACTACCTCTTCAACATTGATCTCTGAAACTCTTTCTTCTTGACACCAGTAGACTTTACATTTTGTTTGAAAAAGTGTCCCACCGGGCGTGCCAAAAACTGTTGTCACTTAGGTTTGCACCCTTGTCCAGGGCCTATGCACGAGGACAACCTAGTGAAACATGGAAACAACCTCCAAGCTGTGGGACTTGAACTGCGAGGTTGAGTCTCCGGAGAAGGCCAACTTCCTCTTACTATCAGGGCGCACCTATCTACTTCTTGGAGAGGAAAAGGGAGAAGGAGAGCACGAAAGCAAATCTACCTAGTTCTAATCTAAGGAGGTGATGCACCAAAATAGAGTGTTCGGACCAATCTCTGCCCATACATGCGCTACTGAACCAGAATGAAACTAAGGATATACACATCCAGACTTGCTTTAATCAAATAACCACATACAGATTAGAAAACCAAGATGAATGACACAAGGAAGAAGTTCACTTATATATCATTCACAGGCCAGCAAAGATACAGTCATGCAGATTTCCACAAAACAATGGCACAGGCAAAGAATTCTTGCACTTTAATACCAATGGCTAAAGGAGATAAGTAGAGAATCAGACAGTTCAGAGGCACAGGGGATTCACACTAGAATTGCAGAGCAAAAGCAGAGAAAAAAAAATCAGAGAGAAGGTCCTCCTTTTGAAAAGATCACAAAATTGCCTTTATAGTTCAGGCATAACTGCGGATTTTTTGCATTACATTTACTTCTCATCTACTGGCATTAACTTCTCACCCTGGAAATCCCATCAAAGATCTGGTTCGAACATGGTTTTGAGTACCAAAAATTTGATATTCCTCTGAGAAAGAGCCTAGAGAAGACAGAACGGTGCCAGAAAACATCCACTGACATAGTTGATAGATTTGTAATGGTGGTAGAATGTCCTTGCACTTTGCATTCACTTCTAAGTCGGTGGCATTGATCATAGGATCAAAATCTCACAGCAAAAGAAACTTGATTCATTGTTTTTGGCTCATGAATCTACGAGGTCAAAGCAAGTCAAACAGTTCCTTATGTGCCAACTAGGCCACGCGGGCCAATCGTCTCTCTTTATTTTGCCACCTCCTCAAGGTCCCATGCGCTGACCATTCCTTACGTTGGACTGGGCGCTATGTCGCTATGGGCACCATGCCCTGAGGGTCATTGTAGTGACATAGCGCCCCATTGTTATCTCTAACCATGGTGGTCACCAACCTGACTGTGCCACCTTTCC
This sequence comes from Cupressus sempervirens, assembly GCA_028749045.1. NCBI lineage: Eukaryota > Viridiplantae > Streptophyta > Pinopsida > Cupressales > Cupressaceae > Cupressus > Cupressus sempervirens. The sequence continues at coordinate 397,364,763 of CM053783.1, forward strand.
ACCGTCTAGCCGCAACATCAAAACTAATTGCCACGTTGACTGCGATGATTGCATTGACTGCCAGCTGTTAACCATCAACCCTGGTCTGCCAGCGAGACACGTGTCAGCAAGACGCTATGTCGCTATGGTAAAGATCGCACAACTTCACCATAGTGAGACAACGCCTTCCATTGATCTGCCCTGATCTGACGATCGTGAAGACTCGTCATGTTCTGTGCTTGATTTTCAACTTCTGGGCCCGTGAAATGCTGTCAGCACTCTTGGCATCACCTCAGCGATCGCACCTTGGAGAGACCTAGCCCTACTGGCACGTGGTAAAAGGGTGCCATGTCGCTATGGTAAAGATCGCACAACTTCACCATAGCGAGATGACGCCTCCCGTTGATCTGCCCTGATCTGACGATCGAGAACTAAACCTTTTATTGCACTGGCTGTGTTGAAGATCTGGTCCCATGCTCTATCTGTGTTCTGACTTGACATACGTGGCTGTTCCCCATTGGCCTAATGAAGCACGACCTTGGCAAAAATATCATTGGTCTGACAAGGCACCAACTTGGAGGGTCTGTACTGCTTTGACCTTAATGAGGGGACACGTGGCACCCAGGTGCTATGTCGCTATGGGAAAATCGAGGCCAACTTCCCATAGTGCCATGGCGCCCAAATGATGACATGTCTTCTGATTTGCACGTGTCTTCAAATGATTTGCCACCATGGCATTGGACTCCACCAACTGGGCATATGAGGTACATGGGACCCATCTGTCTTTGATTCGCCGCGGTGGACTTTTTCGTTTGGGCGCTATGTCGCCATCGAAAAACTCATGAGTTTTCCAATGGCGCCATGGCACCCCACTGGCTTTTCTGACTTCCCGACCCGTGAAATTGACCGCTCGTCGTGAACATTTTTCGGTGTGACATGACCTGCCCACCGTAAGACATTTTTGTCGGGTGCTATGTCCCTATGAAGATTTTTCGGCCAACACATGATAGCGACATAGCACCCACGGTGCTGTGGAACTTTTTTGACATGTCAAAACATTTTTTGCCCGACAAGCTGGACCCACCGAACGTGTGTCATCAGGGTGCCATGTCGCTCAACGTATTAACCGTGCAACTTCTAATGGCGAGACAACGCCAATCGTCGATCTTCTCGGATCTGACGAAGGAGAACTTGCGGGCCGCAAAAAATATGTTATAAGGTTCGAAGCTTGGTATTTTTTAATATTCCCATGGGTATTTGACTATGGACATTTCAAAGGTGGGAAGGGCAATATGAATTATGAATTTTGGCGGGAAGATTAAAATACAACATTAAATATGGTTAGAAGGGAGAAATTTAAAACACAAATTTGATAAGCAAGATGAATCCATATTTTGGTTTTTATTCTAAAAATAGATCCATGACACCAAAACTACGTAATTGTGCATTTTTTTCAAATAAATGAGACTTTTAAAAATTAGGTCAAAATGCTATATAAGGTGTCCAAAATGATAGATAGATGTTATGATAAGATTAACTCCTTTTGATGATATGAAAAGAGGAGAGTGATGAGATGAAAGGATAGAAGTTATGATGAAGACATGATCGAGAAGAATAAAGGAGAAGATGATCAAGTGCAATTAACAACATGTCCAAGAAAGATGAAAGAGACTCTCTAAAAACTCAAATACAAACTAAGCTAGAATGAAACCCTAAAATGCAAGAGAATATGCAAGGTGAAATTGCAAGGGTTATATAAGTAGGTCCTAGTTTTTATCATCAAGCCTTATTAGGGACATTGCAAGATCATACAATCATCACAAGTGTAAGCTACAGTGATATGAATATGATCTATATCAGATAGGAATGTAGGAATCTAACCTATGCATCAAAGACATAAAGGTAAAGAAGGTGGTGTAGTTAGATTCCCTAAGTTTAATGTAGCAAGATTATGCTTGCATCGAGACCAAAAATGTTGAGATGGCCATAAGCACAATCTCTCAAAAATAGACAAGGACATAACTTTGGAGATCCTAGGTGTTAAGTGGGTCAAGCAAGATGCTTAAGACACCTAAGATATACAAAGTACATCCACAGATAGAAATCAAAGGAAGACATGCCCCATGTCCCTATTCCTCTAGTTCGACAACATCGTCGAGAGACTGTTAGGGAAGAAACACTCAACCAATAAATCATCATAAAGAATGCATAAAGAAAATAAGTCAACAAGTCTCAGTCAATTTTTAGATTGAGTGTGTGTGTGTGTGTGTGTGTGTGTGTGTGAAAGTCACATGACCGTCTTCTTAAGACACAAGTCTGTTGGTGAGAAATATCCCAACATCCTAAACTATAGCCAATGTGTCAACTCAAGGTGAAATATCCAAGAAGTGTTAAGAAACACTCAATATGAAGGGGGAAAAGTGTTGAAAACACTATTTAGAAAACTGCAAAAGAAGTGTCAACACAACTAGGAGACCCAATAAGATATATAATTTGTACCCTCTAGAATTAGAGAAGAATCCATTCCAAACTAGGTAAGTCAAAGAGACATGAGATCGATAAGTGTAGAGCACAAAGAGACATGTTGATAGATGTAAGTCTAAGGTTCTCAAGTACCGTCAGTTTCCAATTTATAACCACTTGACAAGATTTTCTTTTTCTTTTTTTTAGGACTTGTTTTTTTTTTTTTTTGTATTTTTGAGATATTTGATTGTTGGGTTTTCAATAAGATGGTCATTTTTTTCAAGATTTTATTTTTATTTTTAAGGATTTTTTCGGGACCATATATAATTTTTTGGATTTTTTTTCAGAATCATAAAGTATATACAAGCTCTAAGTAGTGAGAGAACTAGGCATAGAACTTCTTTAGATGTAGTATGTTGATAGGCTTCGAGAGTTGTTCTCCCTTAGGCATAGAGAGTCGATAAGCACCAGAACCAAAAGAAAAAGTGGCAATATAAGGACCCAACTAGTTAGGTTAAAACTTGCCTTTTTTTTCTCTATTTTGTTGATTCTTTAGATTCTCTCTAAGGACAAAAAGTTCACTAACCTTGAACTCCCTAGGATGAACCTCATATGATCAAAAGCATTCTTGTGACATTCATCTAGGAGTTCAAGTTCTTGAGTTCTCATAGCCCTTTAGTCCTCATTAGTAATCAATATTTCAAATAGACTCACAAGGAAGGAATCTTGACTTCTAAAGGTAGAACTACCTCAAATCTGTGAACTAAAGTAAAAGATGTAGCTCCAGTAGGTGTGTGTATGCTAGTCCTATAAGTGCATAATGTAGTATTAATTTGCAAATGTTAGTACCTTTCAAATTTGTGAACACTTCTATGCAAGATATTTAGTAGTGTCTTGTTAGATGCTTCAACTTGAAAATTCCCTTGAGGATAGTAACTCAAGGACTAGTGTTGTTTGATCTTAAATCTCTTGCATAGTTGTCTCAGATCTTGTTCTTACATTGCTCTCTATTATCAGTGATAATGGATGAAGGGACACCATAGTGACAGATTATATGATTTAATATGAAGAGGGAAAAATGCTTTCTAGTAGCAAAAGAAAGGGGGACAACTTCAACCCATTTAGTAAAGTACTCAGTAGCTGTAATGATGAATTTGTGTCCATTAAAAGAGCTAGGATGGATCTTGTGAACTAAGTCAAAGGTCCTCTAATGAGAAGGCCAATGTGTAATAGAGGTTATCAACTCACATCCAGGATAGTGAATCAAATTACCGTGAAGTTGGAGTTTATTACTAGACTTAGCATACTACACGACATCAACTTGCATAGTAGGCCAATAGCAACCAACCCTAAGTAGTTTTTAAGCTAGTGCAAGGCCATTAGAGTGAGACTCACAAATCCTATCATGGACTTTAGATAACACTCATTTAGACTCATCCTTTTCTAAGCATCTAAGTAGCATTCCATCTAGACCCTTTCTAAACTTGTCACTTGAGATGAGAGTGTAGTGGGAGCATTCCAAATGAGTTGACACTTCTCATTGTAGGTTAGATTAGCAGGTACAATTTGATCATGCAATTATGAGTAGATAGTGGCATATCCAAAAGAGTCAGGACCAATAATAGTGTAAATGATTCATTTATCAGGGGAATCATAGGTAGGGTGGCATAGTTGTTTCATTAGGAATTCAAACTAAGACTTATGTTCTTGGAGTTGTAAAATGGATGCCAAGGTAGTCATAACATCAACAACCTTATTTTAGCTAAAGGATTTTTTTGGAAAATAACAAAGCGAAATAGCTCCTCAAATCATCAATTAGTTTCTTATAAGGGTTTAACTTGCCATCATTAGTTTGATAGTCAATGTTGATTTGATTGATAACAAGCAGTGAGTATCCAAATATGTAAAGGTTTGTAATCCTCCATTAAATGACTAGCTTAATCTCATTTGTAAGAGTAGCATATTCAACTGTGTTGTTGGTATAATGAAACAACTTAAAGGATTTAGGGATAGTATAACAATGAGGTGTAATAAAAAATATGCCACCAACAATGCCGCTCTGAGTGTGAGATCTATCGAAGAATATCTTCCAAGTTCTTTTAGTGACATAAGTGATGAATGAATTTGGAAAATCAATTTGTATAAGAGCATTGTCTTATAGAGGAGAATCAATTAACTGATCAACAATAGCTTATCCTTTTATAGCTTTATGTTCAACATAATGAATGTCAAATTCTGAAAGAATCATCATCCATTTAGCAAGTCAACTAGTGAGAACAATTTTTCTTTAAGAGATATTTGAGAGGATCAATCTTGGAAACCAGGTGTGTAGTATGAGCCAACATATAGAGTCAAAATTTTGAGATGAAAATACTATAGCAAGGTAAGATCTCTCAATATTGTTATAGTTGACATCATAAGGAACTAGAGTGTTGTTGGTATATTAAATAGCTCGTTCCTTTCCATTTTCACCATGTTTTGCTAATAATGCCCCCAAGGAAGTAGTTGTAGCTAAGATGTACAAAATCAAAGGTTTTCCTTGTTTAAGGTGAAAAGGGAAGCACTTTAATAGGTCTGTAGGTCTCTCTATTTTTCGTGCCTAATGTAGGAGCATTCTGGGTGTAAGAGCAATCTTGCATCAACCAAAAATATTTCATTTCAGTTGTTTGAATAAGGGTTTTATCTTAATGTAGAGTTGTTGTCTGTGGAGGTTTTCTACTTAGTAAGTCAGTCATACAAGCTCATAATGTCCTAATTTCAGAGGTGGATGTTCATCTTGGTTATATCAGTCTACCAGTTGAAGCCTAGTGACATATCATGAGTATTCATGGATTTATTGCAAATTTTTGGTTTGCAATTTGGTATATAAACTTTAGGCTATCATTGAAGGCCTAAAAGTGTCTAAATAAGGCCCAAAAACTCAATGAATGGGTGCTTGTGTAGATCTGAGCTTATAGATTAGAAGTTGAGGTTTTTGAAAAGTGGTTATAATAGCCAATCGAAGCAACGATTCGAGAGTTATGGCCTTCCAAAGTTAGGCTGACCAAAACTTCCAAAAGAAATGTCAAAAATGTATTTGGCCAACTCTATATGTATTTTTAATTGGGGATTGTCATGGAGCCGTTGAATATCCAAGTGATGGAGGACATTGATGGCAAAGCCCACTATGATGAACTCATTGACCTTGCTCTGGTCATTATCTCTGATAATGCGAGGGAAACTGAGCTTAACCTTTTGAACAATGCTAAGAACAACATGATAGACAATTTTTGGTCTATCAAATGGTTATTCCATGAAATTGAAGACCTTAAGGGGAAAAGAAGCCAGGAAGGAAGCCAGAAAATTGGCAGCGACCAAGGGCACAATGAAGAGGAGAGAAGCCAGGATGGAAGCCAATGACACTTCAATGTCTAGGAACATAATGCTGACCAGGAGGACTTAAACACCAAGGTTGAACAAAGAGTCCAAAGGATGGAGTTCTCCCATTAGAACCTGGCTAATCAGGTGATTGCTACTTTGAACTCCGTAAATGAGAACATTAACAGTCTGGGTGAATCATTGATGAGTGCTAGATTTGGAAGGGAAAAGATGGAGAAGGCCAACTTGGACATTGGGTAGGCTGAGGATGATCCGAAAGAAACCAGGGACTAGGTGGATGCTTAGAACCAAGACTAGGAGGATGCAGATGATAGGAAGACCAATGAAGCTATAGAGACCTTGCAGGTTCTTGATAGAGAGAACTAATAGTTAGTGCTACTTTGTTGTCTCGCATTTTCTTTCTGTAGCTGGTTTTCTAGTGTAGCTGGTTTTTTGCTTCCTAGTCGTGGGCCTATTGTTTAGGTTTGGCTTTTAATAAGTAGATTCTCTATAGCTGGACTTTTCTTCATATTTCTATTTCAGATATGTTGTAAAAACTTTCGGGTTTTAAGGTCCCTGTAAAACCTGTTTTACTTAATCAAAAACTCTATATCTATTTTTAGAGTCTGTTGGACCTAGGTATTAAGTTTGAATGTCTAGAACCTTCACGTGCGGCATAAAATTGCCTATTTAAGAAATGCACGAACATTCTCTAGGACAACTCTAGGTGATAGTTCATAACATTGTCTTGTAGATTACTATGATGAAGGTGCCCATGTGGGTTGGCATATTATAATTTTGTATTATGTTATTCCACATTTGTGGTGATAGTAAGAAGCCCATATTTTGTTCTCACAAATTTTTGTTGTTCTTTGTTTTCATTATGTGTTTATGGTATTATGAGGAGCACCCTTCATCAAGTGGTATCAAAGTTGGAGTTCCTGAGTACGTGGACAAATCACCCAGTGTGAGGAAATTTGCACTAGGAATATGGTTTGGGTCATGTGTGTAGATATATCACTGACTGTAAGGTGGTTTGTACTAGGGTTTTAGTAGAAGCGTGAAAATGCCTCCACGGAGAGAGCATAGTGGAAGAGTTGAAGGTGTTACACCTGAGGATTTTGGAACCCTCTAGAGGCAAATGCAAGCATTTCAAGAACATATGTGCAAAGGAATGAATATTGTTGTAGGAGATGATGAAAGTGAGGATGAAAGAGAAGAAGAAGGAAATGCATACCAAGTCGTAGTAGAGGAAGTTCTTAACCTAGAGGAGGCAAAGCTTTTTAAGGCTATTTCCAATATTAGAAAAAGACCTAAGTTTGATGTTTCCACATTTTTGGGAAATCTCAACGCAGGGGAATTGATTGATTGGATCAATGAATTAGAAGAGTACTTTGAATATGAAGATATTAAAGATCTGGATAGGTTCAAGTTTGCGTAGACCAAACTGAAGGGTCATGCAAATATCTGGTGGCAAGAGATCCAATTAGAGAAAAATAAAAGAGGAAAGGATGAAATCACCAAATGTGATCAGATAGTAGCTAATATGAAGTGATAATTCATTCTCGTGGATTATGAGCTTGATTTGTTGAAGAAAATGCAAGGGTTGAAGCAAGTGGGAAGATCTGTTCAAGAGTATACCAAAGAGTTATACTGAGTTCTCATTAGAACTGGCCATATGTGTAGTACCTCTCATGTTTTTAGTCTATACCTTATCTATTTTGGATACTTGATAATCTTATTATATGTACTTTGAGATGACCTGAGGGTTGAATGTTATACTTTGATTTCAGTATCATAGATATTATACTACTATGTTGTTCAGTTTATCATATTTGCATGTTGATGCCATTTTGAGATGACAGTAGATCTATGATGATACCTGATTATCTAGTATTTGGACATATTTTCTTATTATGTTATATGATGGATTTTATGCTATGGTGACTTACTTCATTCTTGTCTCTTTATGCTTTATGCGAATGTTAGTGATGTAAATGGATTAATTAGGTATTTTAATGCATTATTGCTTCAGCTATGATATTATATGCTATTGCACTTGATTGTGTGTTTTAGTGTGCAGAAATTATATCCCTAGTAGTCTCCTATGGAGTTAGTGATTCAACTATTCATATTTTACCAATGTCATCCCTGTATGGTCAATGCATCTTTATTTAATTGTTCAAATTAAACCTTTCGGTGATTATTAAATCTGAACTCATCTGCATTATGTGATTAGACCAGTGAGCATGTCTGTGCATTTAGAGGTTCGCATTATCGCAAAAGTTGTTAAGTGATTTTCTGTGATTTTGGGTCAGGCTTTAAATCTTCTCAAATTTAATTTCTGGTAGATTTTCCTTAGGTGAATTCCCGTTATGAGGAATAACCTATTTTCATTTGGGCTGATTCGAAGTCTAGCTAGTTTAACTAGCTATTTGCCCTAATCGACTATTCACTCAAAAAGTGAATAAGTATTGAAAAAGGGATTTGTTTTCTCACTTCTCACTTTTTGAAAATACAAATTTGAGAACATTTTGAGAATCCTCTTCTGGAGGATCGCATTTCTATTTGTTGTGGGAGTTGTGAGCATGGGGATTTTGCAAGGTTAGTCTCGTTGGATCCGACTCAGGTAGATCTTGCTTTGTTGTGATTTTCAATAGTTTCAGTGGGTGATTTATTTTATTGGGTCATTTTTAGTTTCTAACCCTTTTGCTATCAAGTAGAGCCTTCCCATTTTCTTGTTTCTACTTCATTTCAGCTTCTGTTTCTAGTAGCAATTTTTTAGGAGGCTAAGAACTAGTCTTCTCCTCCATTTGTGTTTATTGGTTCTACTCGGTTGGTTGGGCATGAACATTTTACCTATTTTTGGGACGGGAGTTTGGGTTTTTGCACCGTTATGCTAGTTGTTTTTGCATATAGTGTTTGAACCCAAATATTATTGGATTTTTGGGGTTTTTGTACCCAAAGGCCAAATGGGTTTTAATTTTGAAGTTTACCATTTTTTGAAATTTTCATCTTGTTTTGCATGCCACCCTATTTTCTTGGGTTTTCTTGGCACAATGTTGGTCATGGATTTGGATCATCCATTTGGATGTCAATTGGATCATTGTTTCACTTTTATGCTACATTGGGATGTGTGCCACATCTGTCCTCTCGAGTCTATTTTCGATTGAGTGACTTTCTGCATTGTGTTCTCATCTAGTCCTTGTGTTATGATCTTTGTGATGGTGGTGTGCCACACATGAGTACTTGCACGTATAATTATCGAGCGACTTGCTAGGCCTAATCTTCCATGGTATTTCTGAAAGTTATGATCATTGGGGTTGGGTTGGGAATTTGCACGCTTATAGGCACTCATCATTGGATGAGCATGGGTAGGGTAGGGTAGTATATGGAGGGGCTTCTATCCTGCAACCTAGTGACTATTTCTTGTTGGTTGGCAGAAGAAGTTTTATATAAGTGATAACTAAATTAAAATACTAGGTTGTAATAATTATAAGATAAAATGTTTGGGTTATTCGCCTTTTGTCGAGAAGAGTTGCTGCCTAGGTTGTGCACCTTCTATTGAGAACAATAGTTGCCAATACTAGCTTGGACTTTTAGATTCCAAGTGACTCTCCATGATGTTATCCCCTACTTAGTAGTCCATTGAGTGTCTAACTAGGACCTGTAGTTTATGCATTGTCTATGTTCTTGGTTTTAGTCATCATATTGTTTGGCATGAGTGTTAGCCATGGATGTTTGCTTTTTGTGTGTTTGTGGTTAGATCATTATCTCCATCAGCATGGTAGGAGTGGGCCTGCAGGTTCCACGTGGTTGGGAGGTGTAGCTACCTTTACCACTGCTAGGGACTGGTGTACAAAGATGGTTTATTGTTCTAGTGCGATCGTTGCTAGATATTTTCACTTGGTACTTCAAATTCTAGAGTATGTTTTCTTGTGATTTATGCTTTTATTGGAATGTTTGTATATCATGTTTAGATGATGTTAGTTATTGATGCATTTCCTTATTATGATGGTTAGCATATGATAGATGATGTTATTTGTATTTTTAGGATTATCTTATGCTTTACTTCTAGCATGTTAGATTTCCTTATGCTTATGTTGTAGCATGTTTTAATAGTGGTGTCCTTATATGATAGTACCAATGATTTGATTGGTAGCTTGGGATGTTACACATGGGGGATGGCTAGGGCCAACGATGGTCTTATGATGCCATTATGGTTGGGAGGAATTGTGTACTTAGTTTGGTTGTACTATTCATTATGATGTTATTTTTGTTTATTGCAATTTTTTTTAGTACACTACGATGTTTCCTTTTTTACTTTTCCTTCACTGCTTGTTAGATGGTTAGATGTTGTTTCTGTCTTTCAATATTGTGTTGGAGTGTTTACACCTCAAAATGTGGAATTGGTACTCCCTAGTGTAGAGGAACTTCATTCCTTACCTTTTTACCTTTTTATTCTCTGGCTTGTTGTCTTGGGATCTCATGTGAAATTGTGCTTTCTCGTGCGAGAATGCAAGATCTTGTGTGGTGTGTTGGGTTTCTTCACATGGCATTTGGCACTTTCTCGCACAAAACCGAACACCAGTTTGGGGTATCTTGGCTATTTGGCTAGGTACCTTCTCGTGTCGATTGGTGCACATCCTCATACAGAAGGTACTTCCTCACGTGGCATGCTACACATCTTCATGCGAGAATCTATCTACTGTTGGTCCTATCACGAAAAATAGAGGGCATCTCCACTAGTTTTCGAGGATCAATTTTTGGAGTTTCTAGTACCCCTTGGGTTTTACTTAATTTTCCATGCATTGATAGATCTTAGATTCTTTGTTACATTTTTCATTTTGGGTTTCCATTTCCTATTGTGCGTGTGTTAGTTCAAGTAGCAGCATTTGGAGATTTGTTGGTTACTAGGATGGTGGTTAAGTCTTATGTTATAATCTATGTGATTTGTGTATGATGTTATCATGTGCACTCATACTTGTAATTTTTTTAAAATCTTGGCTTGTATTTCATCCTTGTTCCAAGGATCTTCAGGTGGGGCATTTCAATACGAAAGTTGATAAGGAGAAAGTGGCATGTTGTATTAATGGGTTAAGGTGAAGCATTTAAGAGGAGTTGAGTCTTGTTCGAGTGACTAGTATTGAGGAGACATACCAATTTTCCCTAAGAGTTGAGGAGAAGCTAAGCAAAAAGTTTGATAACAAAAATAGTGGTAGAGGTCATGGTGAAAGATGTAGCAAATGGTCTTATGGAGGCCAAAATGATGACCACAAGAACAAGGATGAGACTGGAAGTAATAGTCAGAACTAGAGGGAAAATAATTCCAATCATTTTCATCACCATAATAATAGAGATCAAAGAGAAAAAGGAAGAGGGCAAGGATCTAGAAGAGGAGGTTTTCATGGAAAATGCTTTCACTGTGGAGAAGAAGCACATAAAGCATTCAAATATTCCCAACGCCAAGGAAGGACCGATCGAAGAATAGAAGGTCGGGCCAGAGTTGCACATGTTGATGAAGATGCTAGATGATCACATTCTGAAGATGTTGAAAGAGGATAAATCCTAGTTAACAGAAGAGTTTTTTTAAGTGGCAAGAATGAACCTTATTGAAGAAGGAGCTTGTTTGTGAAGATAAGTGATGTGACTAGATCATTGATGGTGGAAGTACTAAAATTAGGTGTTAGAAAAAATGGTCACAAAATTGAAGCTGAAGAGGCAGAAACACCCACACCCATATCATATTGCTTGGGTGCAAGATGACCACAAGGTCATGGTTAGTGAGAAATTATTAGTGAAGTTCAAGATTGGAAGCTACTAGGATGAGGTACTGTGTGATATCATAGCTATGGACATATGTCATATGTTGTTGGATAGGCTGTGGCAATTTGACAGGCATGTTGTACATGATGGGCGAGCAAATACCTATACTCTGATAAAGGATGGAGTGAAACATAAGTTGAAGTTGTTGAAGGAGAAAGGAGAAAAGGTATATAGTGTTGCCAGAATATGTTTTGTTGGTGGAAAGGAGTTTCTCCAAGGTATGAAGCATGAGCATATGTGTTTTGTTATAATTCTAGAAGATGGTAAAGAAGAAGTAGAGGAGGTATTTGCAAAAGTTGCTATTTTGTTGGGAGATTTTCTTGATATTGTGTTAGATAATTCACTTGTTGGATTACCCTAGTGAGGAAGATCAGTCACCATATGGATTTGATTCCAAGAGCTAGTTTGCCAAACAAGGCAATGCACAAAATGATACCGGTAGAAAGTGAAGAGTTGAACAGACAAGTTCATGAGTTGTTGCAGAAGAGGTTTATTTGAGAGAATCGAAGTCCATGTGTTGTACTAGCAATTTTAGTACCAAAGAAGAATGGAGAATGGAGGATGTGCACAAATTCTCACACTATCAACATGATCACAATCAAGTATAGATTTCCATTGTCAAGAATGGATGATATTATGGATTGTTTAAGTGGAGCTATGTATTTCAAAAAGATAGATTTGAAGAGTGGATACCATCAGATTCACATTAGAGAAGGAGATGAGTGGAAGACTGCCTTCAAGACAAGGGAAGGATTATACGAATGACTAGTCATGCCTTTTTGGCTAACCAATGCACCAAGCACTTTCATGCGGCTCATGAATGAGGTACTAAAGGAGTTTCTAGGTAAATTTGTCATTGTTTACCTAGATGATATTTTGATCTTTAGTAAGACATTAGAGGAGCATTTGATGCATATTTGAAAGGTGTTTGATAAGTTGAGGAAAGAAAATTTGCTAATAAATCTGAAGAAGTGCAATTTTGTGAAGGAGTTAGTGTACCTAGGATTTGCAGTCTCAAAAAATGGTCTAAAAATGGACCTAGAGAAAGTGACGACTATCTTTGAATGGCCTACTCCTAAGAGTGCTATAGAGGTAAGATCCTTTCGTGGATTGGCTAGTTTTTACAAAAAATTCATAACAGGTTTTAGCAATATTTGGGGATCGTTTATTGAAACAATGAGAGAGGACAGGAAATAATTTAAGTGGACTGTAGGAGAAAATAAGAGTTTTAATTTGTTAAAACATAAAGTTATAGAGCAACCTATTTTAGCACTTCCAAATTTTAACAAGGGGTTTCAAGTAGATTGTGATGCTAGTGGTACTACAATAGGAGTTGCTTTGAGCTAAGAAGGTAGACCTATTTCTTATTTCAGCGGGAAATTGAATGATGCCAAAAGAAAATATTCTATTTATGATCAAGAATTTTATGCTATAGTTTAGGCATCGAAGAAGTGGAGACACTATCTTCTTCTAAAGGAGTTTGTGTGTATACTAATCATCAATCTTTGCAATATTTGAATAGTCAAGGAAAATTAAACCAAAAATATTTGAAGTGGGCTGAGTTTTTACAAAGTTATACATTTGAAAAGTAGGAGTGGAAAGTCTAATAGAGTTGCAAATGCTCTTAGAAGATAACTTTTACTGCCAGAAATGCAAATTGAGGTGGTTGGGTTCAAAGAACTTAGTAATTTGCATCCAAAGGATCCTGATTCTGGTGAAGTGTCAAAGGCTTGTACAAACCTGTTACACTTGACCAAGTGGCTAGATTTCATAATCCAAGATGGTATGTTGTTCAAAGAGAGCCAGTTGTGCATTCCAAGAAGTTCAATGAGAGAGACTCTCATCAAGGAGAACAATAGTGGAGGATTGGTTGTACACTTTGGGAGAGATAAGACCATTGCTTTGGTTGCTGAGAATTATTATTGGCCACATGTGCAACAAGATGTCAAGAAGTTTCTACAAAGTTGTAGAGTATGTTAAATGGCAAAAGGAGTGAAACAAAATATGGGGTTGTATTAGCCATTACCTATACTAGAGAAGTTGTGGGACGATGTTAGCATGGATTTTTTTCTTGGATTAACAAGGGCATGATTATATTTTTGTGGTGGTTGACAAGTTTTCAAAGATGGCATGTTTAATTCCTACAAGAAGACTAGTGATGTTGTTCATGTCGCAAAATTATTTTTTAGAGAAGTGGTGAGACTACATGTTTTACCAAGGAGTATAGTTTCAAATCAAGATACCACGTTTGTTGGGTATTTATAGTGTACATTATGGAAGAATTTGAAGACATATTTGAAGTTTAGTTCACCACATCATCCACAGACTGATGGGCAGACAAAAGTTGTGAATCGTAGTTTGGGAAATTTGGTGAGATGTTTAGTTGGAGAGAAGCCAAAAGGCCGGGATCTGATTTTACCATAGGCAAAATTTGTATATAATAATTCTATCAATAGAAGTATTGGTAAATCACCATTCCAGATTGTATATGGGATTAGTCCTAGAAATGCTTATGAATTACAACAGTTGGATAAAGGAGAGATAAGTAGTGCTAAAGTAGAAGAATTTGTTGAACATTTGAAGAATATCCATGAGGAGGTGAGGAAGTACATTACAAGGATGAATACATAGTACAAGGCTAAGGTAGATGTGAAAAGGAGGTATAAGGAATTCCATATTAGAGATGAAGTCATGGCTCATTTGAGAAAGGAGTGTTTTCCAGTGGGTACATATAATAAGTTGAAAATAAAGAAGTTTGGACCGTGCAAGATAGTGAAAAGACATGATTCTAGAAATGCCTATGAAGTGGAGTTGCCTACTGAACTAAATATTTCACCAATATTTAACATTTTAGATTTGACAAAGTATTATGATGGAGGCGATTGAGATGAAGTTGTAGAAGTGTAATGGAGTATTCTAGCAGCTAGTTCACCTACAAACGAGATTGAGGAGATACTAGATAGTCATTTTGTGCCAAGGAACAAAACTTATGAATAATACATGGTCAACTAGAAGGGGAGTCTACTAGAAGATCGATCATGGCTAGTAAGGGAGGAGGTTAACCATCTTGGTTTTCCTCTAAATACCTAAGACATGATGGAGTCACTTCTCAAATTACCTCGAGTGTCTGATGTAGGAGCATCCTAGGTGTAAGAGCAATCTTGCATCAACCAAAAACATTTTATTTTAGTTGTTTGTGTGCGCTAGAAGAAGTGACCTGTTGGGAGCACGAATCAACAAACAAACATTAGTTAAAAAACCCTAAATATGCATCCGAGACTCATCAAAATGAAAGAACATTAACCAACTAATGCTTGCTTGAGTTTTGCAACTCTAAGCAGCCAACAAACCAAATCCTCCAGCCACCTCTATAGCTCAACAAAGGCACCCATGAGAGGCCTTGTTGGTGTGTTAGGATTGGGGGTATGTTTGGTGTGCTCTCACAAACACAACAATGTAGTGAATCTCTTGAGTGTGGATGCGCAAATGTGAGTGATGATGAAATATGAACCTAAGTTGCAATGAAATGAAGAACACCTCAAGAAATGGCTATGGAGAAAGCCATACTTGAAGGCATTCAAGGATGAAAATCAAATGAAACCAAGAAAACTAACTAAGTATGCAAGCTACACTAACATGTAAATGCAAAGGAAATGTGAATGCATAAGCAAACTAGACTAATAATGCAAATGAAAAGCTAAACTAGCTACCAAATGGTTAGTATGCAGCTAAAAATCACCATGAAAACTACTATGAAAGCACAAACTAGCATGCAAGCTCAACTATAATGAAAGCTCAAATCTCAAACCAAAATGATAACTATGCAATAATGAGAGATGATGAATGCTTGAGACAAGGCCTCTATTTATAGGCTTGGTGAGGTGGCATCCATGTAGGTGCCACATAAGATGACATGTAAGCCATGCAAGTGGTCAAAAATTCAAAGTTTACTCACACATGTGTGAGAAAACTTAAGAAGAAGAGTGGGAGACAAGAGTGCAAAGGGGAGTGTGTAGACATGCCTTCTCACACATGTGTGAGCACACACTTAGACTAATGAGGGGGATTAGAAAGGAGATTAGGATGATTAAGTGGGATTAGAGAATAAGTAGGCTTAAGAGGATGAAAATGATGGGTATAGGCTAGGCTTAAGATTAAATTAAATGGGATTTAATTTAATCAAAGGTTTAGAAGAATTAATGGGATGTGAAGGATTTAAACAAATCAATTTATTTAAAATGGGGATGATGGAGGATCACGTGTTAAATAAATTTAACTCATGAAGGTTAGAAGTATTTAAATTAAATTTAAATACTTAGGAGAATGAATTTATTTAATTAATTAATTTAATTAAATAAGTAGAAGAATGTGACTAATATAATTAATTAATTATAATGCCAAGGGCAATATTAAATAAATTAATATAGTCTTTTGGGATGATTTTAAGCGCCTACATTTTGTCCCTCTTTGATGTGATGTCGGGACGATATCATATCAAAGAAAATAAAATATATGGTTGCCCCAGAGAGGATAGGAGTCCTAAGGGTAACGACAGAGGAGGAAGGTGCCCCCTCTAGGAAATGGGGTGAAAATGAATATATTTGGCCCCATTTTCTCAAAAATAGACACAGGAAGGAAAAGGGAAGGAAAAAGGCTTAAGGAAAGAGCTTGCATGACTTGTTGGTAAGATCGAAATGAAGTAGGGTGAATTGGATAGTGATTAATCTAAATGCAACTTAACTGCATAAATGCATGAGATTCAGTTGTGTTCATATGGAGAGCACACCTTAGTTTGATTTTGCAAAAGTAGTTATGCATCAAATGCTATAGTAGCATAGATGACAAGATTCCTTTGTGCGAACTAGATTCTCAACACAATAGATGTAGGTTTTACAATCATGATGGAACAAATGACATATACACATTGGAGAGGTCTGGGCACACCGAAAGTCTTGTTAGAGATGTTAGGAGAAAGTGTGCTAACTTGTTGCCCCCAATGAGCAATGCATAATCATAACTTGAAACTCACATAAATGTGTTAAAGAATCATGAAAATAGATCATATTGCAAAATGACACGTGTAATCAGGTTAAGCCGTCCAAATGATACCAAGATATTGAAGATCGAGGCACACTTGGCAAGGCTATTACTGACACATAAAGATAAAATCAACAAAAAAGACCTTACGACCAAGTAGCCATTCAATCCACCATTTTTGCCATAAACCTGATTTTGATAGTGAAATTTGTTAAGCCTCTGTAGGAAGGGTTCATCCTGTAAGGCAAAAATCAATTGTTTGATTGAATTATATTGAAATTTTGTGATTGTTCATTGGAAATGGTAGTGAAAGGAATGATGTTCTCAAATCATTTAGTCTTATTGTGAATTTGTGTAAGTTTGTTTGTAATCACTATTTGATAAGCTCAGTTTGATGGGTTGAAGCTTAGTGTCATGAGATAAATAAAATAATTTGGATAAGATATGATAAGATAATGGATGAATTGAATTGGAATGGAAGGGGAATGCAAGAGAGAAAGTGATAGTGTTCTCTAGAGGAAAGTGTGTTGAATGGAAGACGAGAAATTTGATCAAGGTATATGCAAATAGATGGAAAAATGAAGGAATTGATTATGGAAATGATTTGAATGAAATTATTAGAAGAAGGGAATCTGATTAGATTAGAGGAAAAATGAATTGATTGAATGGATTGGAAGAGGTAAAAATTGATGGAAGGTGGAATAGAGTAGAACCAATGACAAGGGATAACCAAGGAATGGGAAATGGATGGGAAGGGGGGAGATATCTAAATGGAGGAATAATAAATGGGTGGACAGAAGGATATGGTATCGGATAATGGGGAGCCAAGGACCATGTTTCAAAGGAGCTCAAATGCCCCATACAAGGATAGGAAAAAGGAAGGAAACATGGTGGGAAAGGGTGCATGGAATGGAAAGATGGTGCGAAGGCTTATTGTATGAAGGAAAGGCATGTGGACGTCCAAAGCATATATAAACCTTTTGTTATTGTGCCTCTAGTATTGATCATGAACATGGGCATGAAAGGAGAATGAATAAGGGATATGGGAGGGAGGGTATGAAAAAGGGATAATGATATGAAGAGTATGGATGAAATGGAAGGGATAACCAAGACCAAGGACATATGCAAGGGGGATGGAAGTACGTAGGAGTATGGATGGAAAATGGATGAATGAACATGACAAGGACTATGGGATGCAAGAGAGGGATAGCATGTCAAGATCAAATATATGGAAGAATTATGGACGTATATAGGATAATGTGTGGATAAGGAGAAAGGGACATGGAAAGTGCATATGGATGGATGAATGAAAGGAAAGTGAAAGTCAAGATCAAAGATGGAAAAGGATGATGGATGGTAGATGGAAGTAGGGAAGATATGTATGGTAGTTTGGTACGGATGAAGCTTGCCTCTAGTATAGAGTGCAAGTGGAAGAGGAAAAGTGAATGGAGGGATAAGTGGAATTGGAAGACAATGGATACATGATAGGAGAATGGAGGAAAGACTCAAGCATCTAGATATATGGATGGGATCTCTTGATTTTTTTTCTCTTTCTTTTTAATTTTCAAGGAATTTTGACTATGTTCTCATAGATGTTGGTAGGATAGTGAAAAGAAGGATGAAGTGGATTAGGAAATGGAGGACAAGGAGCTATGAAAAAGTTTGGAATAAGGGGGTGAAGTGGGTGGGAGGAAGACATGGTTGATGGATGCTAGGTTGGAAGACTTGTGAAGGAAGCCGAAAGATCATCATTGGCACACACCTTGAAGGGTGATGAAAAGGAGGAAATTGTGGAGGATGTGTAGGAGTTTTGGGATATAAGGACCCAAGATGGATGAAGGAGATGATGGATTTGGGATGGTGGATTTGGGTATATAAGGACCCAAAATGGATGTTGAAGCCTTTGGATTAGCCAAATTGGATGTCATTTTGAATGTTTCTTTGAGATTCATTGCTACATTAAGTGGCTTTGGTATCCACAATTTTTTTGCATTTTTGATTTTCAGCCTTTGTGGCCTTTTGATTTTGTGTTAGATCATATTTTTATTTTCTTGAACATGTCTTTTAGAGGGGACATGTTGATCCTTGGGCTTTTGTGGATTTTTGACTTTATTCCCTTTTTCTTTAGCATCCAATTTGCTTCCATTGGCCATGGTATGGGTGCATGAAGGTAAACGTGGTGGAGAGTGTATGGATGGTGAACATTGGAAGGATTTCAAGGATGTGTGCCTTTGTTGATCTTGATTAGAAGCATGAGCGGATGAAGTGGAAGAATTTGATATGACAGATGGATGCATGTAAGGACCCAAAATGGAAGGAAGGGATGAAGGATTTGGTAGTGGAACATAAGGACCTAGAATGGATGGAAGTGAGGAAGGAATGGGAATATGGATATAGGGGCCCAAAATGGACTTGGAATATGGAGGATGGTAAGCTTTAGGTTTGGATGGAGGAAGTTTGGAGTTGGGAGAAGTGGAAGGCATACCAACATCTTGAGACATGATTTCTTCAATGGGATACGTATCATTTTCAACACAAGATGCAAGTCCATGTATATGGGGTTCATAAGTGGATTAGATAGGTGTGATAGGATCATGTGGAGGATTAGGATCGCAAGGGGGATTATGAGGGATAATAGGATCACAAGATGGAGTGGTGTCATGAAATGCAAATGAAGGGGTGCTTTGATCTTGATTTAAAAGAGGATCATGTAGCAGAATGAGTGGATCATGAGATGGAATAGGATTATTGAATGGAGTGGAGGGAATGGAACCATGAGATGGGGTGATTTGATCTTGACATGGAGGAGTATTAATGGATGGCATGGAAGGAAGTTCTTTATGAAGTGGAGGGTCTATAGATGCTAACTCTTAAGAGGGGTTGGAATCCATAAGATGTGTAGTACATGAAATGCCTTGATCTTGATTAGGAAGAGAATCATGAGATGGACTAGGATGGATAAAAGGAGCTTGAGGGATAGGGAAACGATGGGATGGAGAAATGCTCAGATCTAGAGGGGAAGAGGAATGTGTAATGTCATGCTTTGGAGGAACTAAGGGTATGACTTTGGGTGTTTGGCTCCTTTCATCTTGTTCTTTACACTTAGCCAAGATTGCTATGAAAAACCCCTTATGAGGTGGGGATGATATTTTTGGAGTATTAGGATTGTGTGAAGGATTGGGTTTGGATGGGACATGAGGACTAGGATCTTCAAAACATGGGGGAAGAGGACACATGGCATGGAAGGTGGACTCTTTTTGTTGATTTTCTAAAAGATAATTCTTTAGTTGCTCCATTTCCATGGCAAGGAAATTTGCATTTGAGGAATGGTGTGGGCTATGAATGGAATTGTATGTAGTTGAAGGATAATGAGGCGGATTTACCTTGTCAAAGGTAGAAGAATAATGAACATGAGATGGATGAGAGTTGGGTATGAAATGTTGAGGATGAATTTGATATGTAGGTTGAATGGGAGGTAGAACTCCATATTGTCTTTAAATATCGTCAACCATTTGATTAAGCCAACTCAGATCCATAGATATTAGAAGAAGAGTGATGAAAGATTTGATGATGGATGGAATATGAACCTAGGACTAGATGCTTTTGACTTTGTGTTGATTTGATTTGAATTGGATTAGACTTGATATTGATTTGATTTGATATTGATTGGATATTGGATGAGGGTTTGATTTGATTTGATTGAAACCCTATGATAATGTAAACAAGTGAATGTGAGATTTGAATGAAAGTCCAATGTTGATGACAATGCTTCGATGTCTAAAGTAGAAGATTGGTGAAACATTGAATTAGAAGAAGACGTGAATGAAATTAGAAAGATTGATTATGGATGTAGATGTAAATGGATTGAATTAAGAATTGATTAGAAATGATTGAATTTGACAAGGAAATGGATTAGAAAGATGATGATGTGAGGAATTGAATTAAGGATGAATTATGAAATTGGCAAAGGAAGTTGAATTTGGATGATGATGAATCCCGACTAGGATGAAGATGATGGATTAGATTGAATGATTAGGAAGATGAGGAAATGATTTGGATGAATGGAGATGATTAAGATGTTAAGGAATGGTTTGAATGATGAAGACAAGAGATGTATGAGGGTGATGACTTTGATGGAAAGAAGATGTGACATGGCATTGATGTGGACAACTTGACTAAGAGGACCTGTTGGTGTTTTATTATGATGTTAACAGTGCTAAAACTACTAGGCGACAAAAAGCTTAATACCTAGATATCAGTACATACACAACCTAAAGAATAACCAATTCTTATTATCACTTGCATATGCAAAGTACTAGGACCCAACTCCAACAAAACCTTAGATGGTTTTCTACTCTTTTGGCTCTGTAAAAACCAGGGCGGGTGCACTCGGGGATGGTTCAAAGATGGAACAATTGTATGAGAATTATTCTTAGTTTCATTTTGATTCTCATCTCTAAATCCTCAAACATATATGTAAATCTTACCGAATTGATAAACACATCCCTTGAACAGATATGGCCAAGAAATCTTCTATAGCTCTGCAGATGTTTCCAACAGCAATGGCTAAATGAACCTAAAACAATCCATGCAGGAAAGTGCTGGCCAACTTTGAAAATCTTACAGGAAATATAAGTAAAACTTGATTTTATGATGTACTTTGAAAAAGCCAGTCATAATATACTTCTCTTTTGGCTGAAATACTTTCGATCAGTGCCTAATCCATTGGAGATTCAGAGTCAAGTAAATTCTTAGATCTAATTTGTTGCTTTGCAACAAATTTTCATCAGCAATTCTTACCAGAATTTATCATTCAAAAATAATTATTAACACCCAAGCAACCTCATCACATTCATCAGAGCCTTTATTTAATCCATTGAATTAACAGCAACAACAAATGGATGTACAACCTTACTATATTGCAATCAATTGCATAAGCTTTTACTCACACAACATCAAGGTAGCTAAGTATTTAAAAGGAGACAAAATTCAGAAAAGAACAGATATGGGGACAGTTCATAATTTGTATTCATTTCCTTTGAAAATGGTATATCCTTTACAATAGACCCAGAAAGACCTTCAGAGAAGAAGCACAGTTCTTTCTACATTCATCTATATCTCAAAAATTTTGACAGAAAAGTATACTATAAATTTCCTTCCCAAAATGTTTTTGGACCAAAAACAGAACTAAGCACAATACTTAGTAAAAACCAAATTCGGACCCTTCTTTGGCCTTGGGATCTCACTTAAATAATGTGAGATGCAACAAGCTTCAGGCTAAAGAAGGTGACAGGATTTGGTTTTTAATAAGTATTGTGCTTAGTTCTGTATTATACTCTGTTTTTCCTCACGGACGAAGCTTTCTTGTCTAATTAATACAGAGAGTGGCACTACATTTTTCGTTTAAAACTACGCCGTCGATCTTCAAAGATCCTACGATCATGCGGTACAAAGAGAACAACTAGGAGTTATATTTGCCATGTCAGTTATTTTACCCAATGAGAACTTGCCACGTACAGAATTCTTTCTTTTGATGGCGCTTATATTTAGACCCATTGACGACGGAGAACACGTGTCAGCATGTCGCTACTTCGTTATGCATAAAGAACAAGCACCTTGCCATGGCGAAGCGGCGACAATCGTTGATCAGATCAAGAAATGATTGAAAGATACGCTACAGGGCTTCTTAAGAAAGAAGGCGGCGGGCCCAACTTGCTATGTCGCTATAATTATCTCCCTTGCAACTCTTCTTATTATCTATTCTTTTCTTATTTTGGTTCTTCCTACCACCTTGGGGTAAATCAGTATACATTGATACATCGGGATTGGCTCTCATGTAAGCCCTTGTGTTTTTTCTCTTGTCAGCCATATTCTTCTTTTGTTACAATAAGCACTAGCTTCAAAACCTTGACTGAGTCGCCACCCTCTTTCGGGAAAATATAATAACACTCTTACTGGCAGAAAGAAAACAATACACAAGTAGGAACAAAAATATGGCACAAAGAGACCAATCACTGATGTTGTAAGACTGCAACTCTTGCTTGTTAGATAAGACACTTGGATAAGCTGGATGCGTCAGTGTGTAGCAATGGTACTTGGGTTATATCTTCTTTAAATCCTCAAGTTTTGACACTAAAGATTCCCTTATAGCTACGGGCCAAATAAAGATCACACGACACATACTTAGTAAGACTAAAGACAACTGCAGTACTTTTTACAGATGTGTTAGACATTCCCCAATAGAGTCGCCATTTTGTTGGTGTTTTATTATGATGTTAACAGTGCTAAAACTACTAGGCGACAAAAAGCTTAATACCTAGATATCAGTACATACACAACCTAAAGAATAGCCAATTCTTATTATCACTTGCATATGCAAAGTACTAGGACCCAACTCCAACAAAACCTTAGACGGTTTTCTACTCTTTTGGCTCTGTAAAAATCAGGGCGAGTGTACTCGGGGATGGTTCAAAGATGGAACAATTGTATGAGAATTATTCTTAGTTTCATTTTGATTCTCATCTCTAAATCCTCAAACATATACGTAAATCTTACCGAATTGATAAACACATCCCTTGAACAGATATGGCCAAGAAATCTTCTATAGCTCTGCAGATGTTTCCAACAACAATGGCTAAATGAAGCTAAAACAAT